>LR738710.1:256610893-256639077 GCA_902687465.1 Secale cereale | reverse complement strand
GTTGAGTGATTCAATTCCAACACTTGCGATATTAATGCAGCTAAGACTTAAAAGGCACAAATAAAAAATACAGCTTAATATTATTAACAAAGAGCAAGCAGACGTACAAATCAAATTCTGATTCTTCTTCGGGATTCTCCACTACAGTTTCCGATTCAGTCTCGCTGCTGCCAGTATCATAACACACATTGGACCTACAGCAATAAATATCCACACAACTAATGGTTATTCTAATGTTCAGCTTCCTGGCATTTAATTTTACATAAATAATATTCAACTACTTATGAAGTTGATGATGAATCAAACATATCCAGTGATGCGCAAAACATAAGGTACTGTGGGTCATAATAAGTATCCATTTCAACAAATCATATCCCTGTTAATACAGAGATAGTTATGATCATACCAGTAGGGTGACTGAAGTTTAGGAGACATGTCATTCAGCGCTAGGGCAGTGAATTCTGACAGACCCATAGTTACAGAGCCTTCACTGCTGCTAACCTCGCTGGCATGATCCTCAATCCTGATCAGAACATGTTAGTCAGTACATATGCAAGTATCAGAAATTTAAGACATAAGGTCTATTATGCGAGAAGGCAGAAGGTCGTGCAAATAACAGCCAAAACACGTATATTTTGAAATTCTGAAGGAATAGGCAGACATACAACACCTGAAATAACTAAGGACACTTACGGTAGCTTGCTTGGTGATAGTTCTCGTCCTCTTCCGCTTCCAGGCCGCATCGGGAAATTTGAATATAAAAGACTCTGTTGAACACGAATTGCATTTCCAGCTCCTTGAGTTCTAGCTGACCTCCTGAGGATGGAACATTTGAAGTTACATCTTACTAACAGAAACAAGACAGACTTCCCTCCCACTCAAGGCATCAATAGGATTTCGAAATATACAAAGGTTATGCAATGCATAATGAATCTTTGTTACTTACTCCCTCCGTTCCTAAATATTTGTCTTTCTAGAGATTTCAACAAGTGACTACATACGAAGCAAAATGAGTGAATCTACACTCTAAAATATGTCTACATACATCCGTATGTTGTAGTCTATTTGAAATGTCTAGAAAGACAAATATTTGGGAATGGAGGGAATAGTATTGAGCAAGTGAAGATATATCTGCATAGCAAAACAACCATGATTGCTTTAAATTTCAGGCCAGCTGGTGTGGTCATGGTCATGGTATCACAAGTTACAACCTAGAGCATTATTTTGTGCATCTATTGGTTTATATTTAATTAACTACATAGTGATAGCAGTTGATCGAACAGCAACAGTTCAATCCAAAAAAATTGCATTTTGGTGTATGTTGACATGCTGGTCCGTTTCCATTTTGGTTAATCGATCCATATATGTAGTTACTTACATGTGCTTTGAGGCTTCTTTGCTTATGTTAATTAATACATTTATTAAAGCTTGCAAACGAAACAAGAAAATAAAGCTGGAGATTAACAAACAGAAAAATCAAGAAACAGATGTTAAGACGTCATTCAGCTCGGCCTGATGTTTCTATAAACATGCCACCGGCAGCTTAAGCCACTATTGAAGAGATGCTAGACCCACTCCACAGAAGAATTTGACTTGCATAGGTTGACCCAGCGGCAAATCTTGGAGGAAAATCAAGGGCAGGCTAAAAGTTAACGGTGTGTAAAAAAAAGCCACTTACTTTCAATTCTTTTGTTCAAAGAAGGTTAGAATTTGCTATAATACTAGTAGGAACATGTACTATTAACTAATAATTTCTTTTTTGCATTGCTGGAGGGCAGGCTCAAGCCTATTAAAGCCCACCCGGTTGATTCGCCACTGGGTTGAACTATGGTGTGGTCACAATATTTCCAACAACCAATGATGCTCAGGATTTCATTTTATTTTGGAATGACGTCTCGGTAGATGATTGTCCATCGATGCTGTGGTTGTGGCGTTAGTGTTAGAAGCAAATACGAGTATCTCGGAAGATATTAAGGAAGTAAAGTCCACGTTTTACACAGGATGCCTCAGTGCAGCATGTCTGGCCAGAGGATCAGCTTATCTCACATTTAGAAAAAACTGTTGAGAAGCAGAGGTGAATACAGGTCCTGGATTATACACAAGTAGGGATGAGGTGAAAATTTTCCATGAAAATCTTTATGTCTTTGTCGGGTGTTAATTTCTGGCGTGGTGAACGATGCAGGAATGCAGGATGAGTGGAAGTTGGGAATTCATTCTAATTAAGCACTTGATCCGGTTGATAAGCCCGGATCAAATTCAGTTGGCAGAACAGCTATCTGTTAAAAACTGGGGAGGTAATATTTTCACTGTGGAGGTCTGAAGAATGATCATGTAGGTCCTGCAGATCAGCTTGAAGTGAATTAAGAACAATCCACCATATGGCTCTCATTCTCACACAGGATTTCTAACCCCGCAAGAAAAAAAAAGAATTACTCAGATCATCATAAATCTTTACCTAATAATAAAGAAAATTGGGTTTCAGCCCGTCCGTCACTAAAGTTACCCTCGAAGTTGTCATAAATTACCCACTATGCCACCTATAAATAAATGAAAGAAAACGATTCAGTTTTTTTTAAAATCACCATGGTGTTTGTTTCTTATAGGGCGTCACCCAAATACGAAACAACCAGCGGGTTGCCGCAGTGGTCAAGGCTTTACTACTTCGCCCAGTAGATCTGGGATTGATCCCTCGCTATGACAGATTTTCCTTCTTTTTTCTCCGCAAGTGCTCCTCCTCCTACCGCACGTATATGGGCCAGCGTGATTTCCCTTTTTTTGTGCCTTTTATTTTCTTATTTCTGTTTATGTTTATTATTTTCAAAAAAATCAGAAAGTTGTGAGTTGAAGATTTATTTTAGAAATCATAAAATATTCTCGTGAATTCAAAAAATGGCTGGGTAATCATAAAATGTTAAAGATTTTTAAAAACTGTTTACATATTATAAAAATTCATGATTTCAAAACAAATGTTTTTTTAAAAGTGATTGTGAATTCAAACTGAAATGTAAATAACGAACAAAATGAACCATCGCTTAGATAGAGCCTTTTTAAGGGATACGTAGAGGTTATTTTATGATTTTATTTAGTCCATCCGCATCGGTTAAAAATGGATTTTTGTGTTCTATGCAACGCTTGGCCCCAGAAAAATTGACACAATTTCCTATGTGTTAGTTTTTGTAAGCTATATGAAAATGACTAAATGTCTAATTTGCCTCTATACATAGCTATGTTTATTCTCGTACTATAGTTGTACTGGTCATGAAAACACAGTGATGCTAGGTCAAGATGAGGCACATCATCATTCTAGGTCACGTAGGGTTCATCAATGCAGCTTGCTTAGCCAAAAAATATTTCATTGTGACGCCTTACGAAATCAAGTCATGATAAGACCATCACATTTTCAGCTTTTGAAATGACTTCTTAAAGGCCTCTTATCTCATCGTGACATGATTTAGACATAGTTTATGAAATGATATTTCAAAAGTCATTATCTCATCCTGACATAGTCTCATTGTTTTTCCCCGTTGCAACGCACGGGCATATTTGCTAGTTAATGTATAAATTATCAAACCTATACACAGTCTAAGACACATCTAGCGAAACGCAGTAACATCCTTGTTCAGTAAACTAAGAATATTGATCCAATTTAGAGTCAAAATTCAATTTTGAAATGTGTGTGTGCCTTATTCATTGGAATGAAGGGAGTACCTCACATGCATGCCTCGTGGAGTGAGTTTGCATGCACGTATAAACAAATTATTTCACATAATTATGTAATGTAAATTTACCTCAGATGCATGACATAATTATGGTATTTGGATCCATAACGCTATTCACTGCGGGGAGTATCATATATTAGTACTCCCTCTGTAAACAAATCTAAGCAAATATAAGAGCGTACTTACGAAGGGAGTACTAGTGTATGATAATACCTCCATGCATGACATAACTATGGTGTCATGCATAAAATTTACTATGATATGGTATCATAATATGATGCTCAACCCTCTTTTTCTTCATTTAATTCTATGACACCTCATCAAAATTGCCTAGTAGTTATGATACTCCCACTACGGGTAGCCTAATAGGACAGATCAGTATTTAGTTAATCCTATATAAGTACGGAGTACTATAGCAATGATCTGAAGGAGACTTCTACGTACTACCTCTGTCCGGAAATACTTGTCATCAAAATGAATAAAAAGGGATGTATCTACATGTATTTTAGTTCTAGATACATAGTACTTTTTTATCCATTTTGATGACAAGTATTTTCGGACGGAGGGAGTATATAACAAGCCTATCGTTCTGACCTTGTTTCGTCCCTCTAAACAAAAACGGATGGAAGCTGTTGTTGTACTCGCAATTTCCATCAAAGTTGTATTTTTTGTGTGTGGGGTGGGTTAGGGTGGGGGGGTGCGCTAAAAAAATCATTTTATTAAGGGAAATAAGCACTGTGAGGACAACGGGAGAAACTCACTCAATTTCAGGGGAAGAGGACGGTTCGGAGTTGGGATTGCGTCGCCACCTGCGGTCGACATCCCTGAGGCGGCCGCGCTCGGCAGTTTGCTGGCGGCGGCGCTCATCGGCGGATCTAGCGCGGCGGCGCTCATCGGCGGATCTAGCGCGGCGGCGCTCATCGACGGATCTAGTGCGCCGCCGCTCCTCGGCGAGTTCAGGGTGAAGATCAAGGAACGGGACGAGATGGGCATCGCCGTCCATGACGACGGGAGCCGGCAGCGAGCGCAGCCAAGGAACGGTTTCGGGGTGCTGGCAGCGCCGCTCAACAGCGAATCTAGCAGCGCGCCGCCGCTCCTCGGCGATTTCAGGACGAAGATCATGGCAGGGGTCGGGATGGCCATCGTCCTCCATGGCAGCGAGATTTTTTACCCACTTTTTTGTTTCAACAAGGTGGTTTGGAGGATCTTCGTTCGGGGTCCTTTCACGGAAAATCCTATATATGCCACTTATTCCGACAAAGTGTCGTGCTTTCGCACGGGAGACCGAGCCTTTTTGTTTTGGGAACTGTTGCCATACGGCTCGCCGGCGGAGCGGACGCGCGCGGACCCTGCGATCGATCGTACGAGCGATGGAAGCACTCCTTCCAATCATTTTCTTCCAATCTTCTTCATCCCCACAACGTCGACGTGGGACACCCACATCACCAAACACCAGCCCCGTCCCGCACCACCAGCACACGTCTCCGGCCGCGACGGCGACACCCTCCGCCATTGCCATGGCCCCGATGAGATCCAGCTCCGCAAGCCTCCCCTCTCCTCCCGGGCTGCGATGGGCCATCACAAGCTCCATCGCCGAAGGCCAGGAGCTTCCCTCGCTCCATCGCCGGAGGCCAGGAGCTCCCCTCGCCGGTCGCCATGGCTGCCTGCCGCCATGCTTGAATCCACCCCGTGGTATACAAGTGTTGCAACCGTCACGTAAGAAAGCTTCAACAACTGTTGAAAAAAGCTTCAACCATAGACACAGAAGCTTCAATGGCACTGCACAACAAGAGGAAGTTGCAACCGTAGTTGGATTTTGCTACTACGAGCGAAGTTTTTTGCTACATCCATCAGGTGGAGCTGCGACCTCACGACGACGACAACGACGATTTTTGCTGCAACCGTAGTAGGATTTTGCTACTATCGTGGGAGCTTTTTGCTTCTTTCTCTGGTTTGCAGTGTCTGATTGGGAGCTTTTTTTTCCAACGGTTGAAGCTGTTTTCATACACGGTTGAAGCTTTTTTCGTCCACGGTTGAAGCTTTTTCTGCAGCATTTCATACACGGTTGAAGCTTTTTTCGTCCACGGTCGAAGCTTTTTATGCAGCAAAATGTTACAACCATTGACATAACAGTCGAAATGCTACAACCATTGACATAAAATGCTACAACCGTTTATAAAAAAGTTTCAATGCAGCACATCGGATGGGTCTGGTGCGACCGGCCGAAATTTCGGCCGGCGCACCGGCGCCTAGCGTTGGCCTTTTGTTTTACCTTTTTTTTCTTTGGGTTTTTTCGTGTTTCTTTGGGTCTTTTTATTTTATTTTTATTTTACTTTTAAAAATTGTTCAGAAATTCGAAAAATGTCCTTATTCTCAATTTTTGTTCACCAACTAAGAAAAGTTCATGATTTCAAAAAAAATTGGGAATTCAAAAATTATTCACGCTTTTTGGAAAATGTATCCATATTCAAAATTAGCTCACAAATTCGAAAAATGTTCAGGAACTTCAAAAAGATCATGTTTTTCAAATTTTGATTGATTTTTTTAAAATGTTCCTGTTTATGAAAAATGTTTGAGAACTTCAAAAAATGTTCAATTTTTTAAAAACATTGTTTGCAAGTTCAAAACATGTTTTCCCTTTTCTAAATTTGTTAAGAAATCTTAAATTTCGGGTTTTAGAAAAATGTTTGGGATCTTGTCAAAAAGATGTTCGTTACACTGGTCCCATAGAGAAGACATGTCGCTGCAGTGTTACTACATAATCTTGTGTCGCTGTTCTACTACTTGAACAGAAAATGCAATTTTGTGCTGGCTATGCATACAGGTATGAAGTTCCTGACGAAAAGATTATTCAAAATGGAAAAAAATGGATGACTAAGGAGGTGATGTTGGCATTCGAAAAATATGCTGAAAGAAATACTAATCTCAAGGTCTGGATATAACTTTTGAGTATTTTAATTGTTATAATCACAAGAAAGTGACCAGGAAAACTGTACTAATAAAGATTTATATTTCGTTTTAGGGTCTTGACTGGCAGATTGAGGAACTCTGTCACCAGTGCTTTAATGTGGAATACCATCACAAAGTTTTCCACCATTACAATTTCACTGTAAAGATTGAGAGCCCTAGGTCAAGTGATTCCAGAGTGGCATTGTTCTTCGCCGAAGTGAAAGAGATATTCGGAAGAAAATACTATTTCTGCTGCCCTCTAGAACCAAATGAAAATGGTAGTAATCCTCGTCTTCATGGCCATATAGCGAATTAGCTATGAATATTTGTAGTTTCCTATTAAGAGATTGTTGGGTTAATTTGTTTCAGGTCAGTGTTATGCATGCCATAACCAAGGAGTTGATGATCTAAGGCATCCAGATACAGGTGGATATGACCGGGGTTCAATGGATATTGCATTCCCATTTATTTCTACGGATTAGTGAAAATTGTTGAATCATATAGGTTCAGAATTAGTTCCACTGGTTTGAATCTAGTACTCCCTCCGTTCCGAAATATAAGTCTTTTTAGAGATTCCGATTGGAACCACATACGGAGCAAAATGAGTGAATCTAGACTCTAAACTATGTCTATATACATCCGTATGTAGTCCATATTGAAATCTCTACGAAGACTTATATTTAGGAACGGAGGGAGTAGTCTAGATTCCATAATCCATATTCATCTATGAATCTTTGATTATGGGTCTGATGCTGAGATTCTGTTGGAAATATGAGCAATTTACCGTATGATTTTATTAACAAAAATAGTAGATAAAACATGACTATTATAGCAGAGACGAAACAAGTCATGCAATCTACTCCCTCTGTTCCTAAATATAAGTCTTTTTTAGAGATTTCAATATGGACTACATATGAAGCAAAATGAATGGATCTACACTTTAAACAATGTCTATATACATCCGTATGTAGTTCGTATTGGAATCTCTAAAAAGACTAATTGACTAATTTTTTTTGTCCATATTTAAATCTCAAAAAAAGACTTATATTTAGGAGCGGGGGGGGGGGGTAACAAGAGAAGGTGAATAGCATATGAAGATGTCAACTAGAGCAGGACATATCTAGAACAGATACTAGAAGAAGAAATTGTAGAAGAATCTCGAACAGAAAGAACACACGTACATACTAAGTTGCTGTAGTAGCATTGGGGTTGGCGTTGACGTTGTCGCCCATGTTGTCGAAGAGGTTGTCGACATCGGGGAAGAAGTGATCGTTAGCGTCTGTGGTGAACAGGTCAGTAGTCATGCAGAGCGCTTCCCAAAAATCTTATCACCCTTCTCTCGTACATGATTCAAAGAGGTGGAGTTTCAGAGGCCTACTGTTCCAACCTACGGTACACGCCACAAGCTGGGATAGGGAAGATCATAGAAGTAGCTTAGGAACTCGATGGCGTGAGGAAGGTGTTGTTCTGGTGTGTCTCTCTGAAGAGGAGCAACCTCTTATTTATAGGTGCAGGAGAAGGAGGTGAGCATGCAGCGATGAGAGGTGAAGCAAAAGAGGGAGACGTAACAAGCAGGCAATAGCCAAAGGGTGCAGCATTCGTATTCAATCTCCACTGCAAAAAAACTTTTCAACTCCCATGTGACCTTTCATATATGAGTCATGTGTGGCAAAAAAATTGACATCGGCTCAGCTCATTCCCGCAACCCACGGCGCGTCATGATGAGACGTGGCGTGGCGAGGCGGGCGACAGAGGAGGAGCGCACGTGAATGCCTCTTTTGTTCTCATGCTCATACATAGGGAGAAACAACCTCCCTTGTAAGATCTAACTCGTACTAGGTGAGCAGTCTGGGACTAAACATTAGTCCCACCTCTTGCCTTGCATGAATGGGATAACTGGGCCTCTAGGATTTAACAGAAATTCTGAAACTAGTATTGGGTTGGCCCATAAATAGATCAAATTCTAGCAATCCCCCACCAGATCCGAGAGGCACACAAAATTTGTCTTTGATTCCAAAACACTGTTTTATATACCAATACTGCAGTGGAGACTGTTAAGTTCAAGTTCCACCTAGAACTCTGTGCTACACTAATAAGCAACTTAAACAGTGGAGTAGGCCTTGAACTTCAAGTTTTCTACGAATCTAGCTTCACACAAAGTCTTGATCGATACTAGGCTATCATGGAGGGCACCCTAGTATCATAGATTGCAACGTTTAACAATCAGACTCATATATGTGTTCTTGAGAAGATGTTTTGCAGGACAACATCTTTGCTTAAATAAGCCACTTAGAACACATTAAGATATACATCAACCTGCCATGTAGATTAGGAGAGTATTGCATCTTCATGGAGTGGTATTAATGATAGTAAAGATACTCTACCCTCAGTTGACCAACAACTTGTCTTCTAGTTCTAATTCACGGGATCTTCGATCACATAGAATAGGTTACCACTATGAACAACTCATAATGTGGCTCTCATAGACCCATCTCCTTCGATGCATTATCTATCACATTACGTGATAGACCCTTAGTAAAAGGATCAGTCAGATTTTTAGAAGTTTGGATATAATCCAATGCAATGACTTCGAAGTTTCTCATTTTCCCGACAGACTTTAACCTTCTTTGAATATGTCTTGATGACTTCATGTTATCCTTTGAGCTACTCACTTTTGTGATCACAATTTGATTGTCGAAGTTCATAAGGATACCCGGGACAGGTTTCTCAACAACCCGTAGGTCATTCAAGAGCCGACGAAGCCAACTTGCTTCAACTGTAGCTATCTGTTAGGAAACATAGTAGAAAATAAAAAAATTGCTCCTACGCACACCCAAGATCAATATGAAGATGCATAATGAGTTGGGATAACGATTATTACCGTCACCGAGTTGCAGCGAAAGAAGAACGTGTCGGTGTAGATCGTACTTGGAGTCCCTCGAAACATCGATGAACGATCCTATGAACTTCCCCACGAACAGTCCCTCGAACCGAAGACCAAAAGTATGACCTCTCTACTTGGTTGCAAGTGTGCAACCTTCACGATCCGACAACGCTTCGTCGTCCAGAGCTAATCGTCGTGGAAGAATTAGAGAGAGGAGATTAGAACCACATTGGGCTTATAATTACGAGGATTAAAGTATTAATCTAGCTCTAATTAGTCAACTAAGACCAATTAGGACTAGAACTCGAAGAATTAGAGGAGGCTCGAAAACTTATGTGTTCAAAAGAGCACCGGTCCTCAAGTATATATAGGTTTGACGGTAGAGGGAGGGATGCCATGAAGGGGGGGGTGCCCCTTTGTGCGCCAGCCAAGGGGAGGAGTCTGACTCCTCCCCATCCCCAATTCGGCCTCCTTCCTTAGAGGAAGGGCACCTCCCCTCTTGGGCCCTTGTGGCCCAAGTTGGCTTCCACCTCTTGGCCTTTTAAGGCATGTTAATATTAAATTAAATATAAAATTGTTCTCTATATATATACAGCCGGTCTATTCTCATAACATTATGAGAATAATATTCTCATAACAATTCCGAACTGCTTTGTTTTACTGCATTGGAAAGCTATGCGCACTACACAGATACTGCAACAGAACCTCATGTTTGAAAAAACTGTACATGTTGTTTTTTCGGTACCTTTTTTGTTCTAGTTTTTTAACCGTTTATCGGAATTATGCGTGTAATATACTGCTGAAAAGCTATGGAGTAGACGCAACTTCGCCATGTTGAACACTTTTCAAAATTCATCATAGTTTAAGAGCAGTTTCGAAAATCGTGCGGCTCACAACGAATGGCAGCGAGCGTTTTTTTTGCGTTTTTTTCTAAACCGCTCGTCGGAATGAAACGTATGATACACCGTTGGAAAGGTATCGTCGGCGCGCATCTTTTTCATATCTATTATTTTTTCTAATTCGCTACGGTTTAAGAGCTGTTTTGAATTAACTAAATCATGGAAATTGTGTTTTTCGAATTTTTCAAATTTTCGGTACTGTTTTCACTCCAGTTTTCTAACCGTTTGTCGAAACAAGGCGTGTCATATACCGTTGGAAAGCTACGAACGAGGCACAACTTTCATATGTTGAAATGTTTTTGAGATTTCTTACGATTTTAGTTAAATTTGAAAATCGTGCGGCTGACTACGAAGGGAGTGGCCGTTTTTTGTGAAATTTTTACAAAACGTTGGTCGAAATGATCCAAATGATACACCGTTGGAAAGATATCGTCGAGACGCTACTTTTTCATGTAGAACACTCCCTTTTATTCATTACGGTTTAAGAGCAGTTTTGAAGTTACAAAAACGCGGAAACTCTGTTTTTCGCGACACCCAAATCGACGCATTTTTTTTGCGCTTCCGAACTGCATGTTACTGCAACACAGAGACCAGCGAACTGCATGTTTGAAAAAACTGTACGTGTTGTTTTTTCGGTACCTTTTTTGCTCTAGTTTTTTAACCGTTTAGCGTGTAATATACCGTTGAAAAGCTATGAAGTAGACGCAACTTCGCCATATTGAACACTTTTCAAAATTCATCATAGTTTAAGAGCAGTTTCGAAAATCGTGCGACTCACAACGAATGACAGCGAGCGTTTTTTTCTAAACCGCTCGTCGGAATGAAACATATGATACACCGTTGGAAAGGTATCGTCGGCGCGCATCTTTTTCAATCTATTATTTTATCTAATTCGCTACGGTTTAAGAGCAGTTTTGAATTAACTAAATCGTGGAAATTGTGTTTTTCGAATTTTTCAAATTTTCGGTACTGTTTTCACTCCAGTTTTCTAACCGTTTGTCGAAACAAGGCGTGTAATATACCGTTGGAAAGCTACGAACGAGGCGCAACTTTCATATGTTGAAATGTTTTTGAGATTCCTTACGGTTTTAGTTAAATTTGAAAATCGTGCGGCTGACTACGAAGGGCAGTGGCCGTTTTTTGTGAAATTTTTACAAAACGTTGGTCGAAATGATCCAAATGATACACCGTTGGAAAGATATCGTCGAGACGCTACTTTTTCATGTAGAACACTCCCTCTAATTCATTACGGTTTAAGAGCGGTTTTGAAATTACAAAAACGCGAAAACTCTGTTTTTCGCGACACCCAAATCGACGCGTTTTTTTGCGCTTCCGAACTGCATGTTACTGTAACACAGAGACCAGCAAACTGCATGTTTGAAAAAACTGTATGTGTTGTTTTTTCGGTACCTTTTTTGCTCTAGTTTTTTAACCGTTTATCGGAATTATGCGTGTAATATACCGTTGAAAAGCTATGGAGTAGACGCAACTTCGCCATGTTGAACACTTTTCGAGATTCCGCACGGTTTAAGAGCAGTTTTGAAAACGGTGAACTGCATATTTGAAAAAACTGTACGTGTTGTTTTTTCGGTACCTTTTTTGTTATAGTTTTTTAACCGTTTATCGGAATTATACGTGTAATATACCGTTGAAAAGCTATGGAGTAGACGCAACTTCGCCATGTTGAACACTTTTCGAGATTCCGCACGGTTTAAGAGCAGTTTTGAAAACGGTGAACTGCATGTTTGAAAAAACTGTGCGTGTTGTTTTTCGGTACCTTTTTTGCTCTAGTTTTTTAAACGTTTATCGGAATTATGCGTGTAATATACCGTTGAAAAGCTATGGAGTAGACGCAACTTCGCCATGTTGAACACTTTTCGAGATTCCGCACGGTTTAAGAGCAGTTTTGAAAACGGTGCGACCGACGAATAATGGTAGCGAGCGTCTTTTTGCGGTTCCGAACTGCACAAGAAAACCGCACTGCATCAGGGTAGGAGCCGACGCGATGGTGCTGGGGGAAGGAGGCGGGGCGACAGCGCGGGGTAGGAGGCGGGGCAGTGGTTGCTGTCCTCGGGGCGCTCCGCGCTAGAAACCTATTTAAGTGGGGTGTTATGAGAATAAGGTTTTTGTTATGAGAATAAGGTCTTAAGGGGTGTTATGAGAATAGACCCATCATATATATATATATATATAAACATCTCGGAAAATATTTTCCACCTATATATTATTTATCGGTGATACCCGGTATTCACCGAAATCCTTTCGGTGACCCTGGAACGCTCCCGGATCCTCTCGGAAGTATTCTGAATATTAATGAAACAATTCCACAAATATATCCTCATCACTCCCATCCTACTAACACTCAGCAGATTGTGATTGCCTTAAGCTTGTGACCCCAGCAGATCATGAGTTATTATTGTTGATGTCACCCTTGAGGTAAATGAGTTGGGAGGCGAAATTATAAGCCCCTATCTTTCTATGTGTCTGACTGAAACTTTTCCTCCATATATATGTCGTGAGTGTCAGCAATCATAGAAGACTAAATGATAGTTGAGTATGTGGACTTACTAAACAAAAACCCTTACATGAGACCCTTCCTGAAAAGATGATGAATTACAATTGCCTTGTTGACTGAGAACATCGTTTGTTAGTTTTCAAGAAAGTTTATGATTTATACTACGTTGTTGTGATGAATTGTTACTTTTTTGTGAGAAGTTCTATGATAATAATATATTGCTGCTATGATTTTGATCATGATGCTACTATGTCCGTATTTTGTTTTTATCGGCCATTTGTCCTGGTTCATAAGGGCCATTTGTCCCGGTTGGGGAACCGGGACTAAACGGTCGATACAAATGCCCTAGACCATTAGTCCCGGTCCTTATACCAACCGGGACAGATGGGCCTCCACGTGGCGATTGCGGCTTGCCCAGCCAGGGGGGCCTTTTGTCCCGGTTGGTAGCACCAACCTGGACAAATAAGCTTCCACGCCTCAACAGTTCATGGGGCTTGGGTTTTTGTTTTTTTTTTCTGAAAGGGAGGGGGGAGGGGGTTTGGGGGTTTTGTAGGGTTAATTTAGGGGTTTCATATATTGCATTAGCTAGCTAATAGAGAGAAGTGTCCTCTTTTATCTCCGTGCATGCTCATATAACAATGCATCATCATAATTAATAATAAATCATCATCGTCGTTGTCATAATAAAAAAGTCGTACTCAGCATCATCGTCGTCTCACAACTTCTACTCGTTGTCATAATAACAAGTCCTACTCGTCATCATCATCACAGTCATCTAACAACTTCTTAGCACATGATCATGAGTAGCCAAACTTAATTAAGTACACCCTCTCTAAGAAGAAATAGCATAAAACAAGATAGGCCCTAACTCTTCATTATGAAGAATGCAGATTATCCTGTCTCCAATTCTTGGCTTTTGCACAATGTCGCTTCCATGTAGCTCCCTACGATTGACCATACATTTCTTCCAATCTTTGATTGTCACGTCTTCATTGGTTTTAGAAATCCGGTATGGCAGTTATGTGTAGGATGATGACCTGACGAGTACGGTAATAAGCTCATAACATTAAGGTGACCTTTCTGAAACATCAGATGAGGCACACAATCCGAAGGGATTTTCTGTTGAAAAACATAGTAATAACTTCGTAGTTAGTAATGTAGTTTAGTTTTAGAAGAATTTATGCAAAAGATGATCGGGCACAAATCTTACCATGACATCTCCATGGATGTTACCGTAGTTCAACACGTGCACTAGTGGCACGTATTGACCATAATGTGCAGGAGTTTTAGAATAGATATTGTAACGCTCAAGATAAGTAAGTAATGAGACAAGATGATCTTTCTCCTGACAAGTTAATTCTGCACCATCAGTGTAGTGGGTTCTGTCTACCATCTTACGTACATTTCTTGAAGAATGAAAATAAGTTGTTAATGGGAATAAGCTGTCAATTATTTTGAAATAAATAATATAAATTACTTAATAAATATGTTTGAGAAACTCACATAGAGGTAGAACTGGAAGCGTATCAACAAGGACCCACATGCCATCGTCATCATCACCAAAGTCAAAGGTGACATACATACCCTGCTGAAAATCATATGCCTTGCACAGTGCTCTCCAGTTCGAACAATCAAAATGGGTTACGCTCTCTGAATTGTATAGCTTTACAAGAAAATCAAAATCATGATGGGTCCTGAGATGAATTTTCTTTTTCTCCATACTTTCATGATCTTCGAAATCCAGATGCTCCAAGACATAGCATCTTGCATGGCATGGGATAAGCTAGTCGAATTGTAAAAGACGAAAATTACACGTTGAAGAAGCATAAGTCACGCTTAATTACCAAACAAGACTTGTCGTGTTGCATACCATCTCAAAATCGAAGGCCTCATCGAGCTTAACATTGAAGCATCGACTGTCTACCAGGTGTGGCCTTTCGCACTGACCTCGGTCGTCGCCACACCAGTCGCACGCCGGGATCCTATCGTCATCGTCAGACGACGACATTTCCTACATATTGTAGCACAAGTCATGCCCAAATTCAATGGTTGAAAATATAAACAAAAACATTTCAAAATATCTTAATTATAGGACTCATATTGACATGGAGATTTGGTTGGACTCCAGTTTGAGCATTCAATAAGCAAAACTAAATCATCTCTTGCGTCTGTACATCATCAAATATTATCACTAATACATCTCGAATAGTATCAGCATCAATAATTAATACAACTAAAACCCTAGTGAACTACGGGTATCGGCGCGGGCGGTGGACACCCAAAGAGAAGGAACCATCACAAGATCATAGCTCCAGTGAGATCCCTGAAGAACCTGCCAGGTATTGTCGAACCTACCCTCCAACGCAACCATGTAGCGACGGACGTGCTCGTCCTCCTCGCTGACACGGTGACGTACAACCTCTGCGGGGTCCTCAAGCCTCCGCACCGTCACTGGCCCATGCACCTGCTACCAAAGAAGGTTCGGGTCAACAACGGGTTGGCTCCTCACCAAGTTGCGCCCCCCGGAAGGAAGCACCTCCTAGTACCAGCCCGGCGGAGCCCAGTCCCAAACATGACCCCTCTGATCAAGCAGGCCTCCGTTGAGTCGACGACGAGGATGCGGGATAGGCACCATCGACGTCGATGCTGGAATAATTGCTTGAACTAAAAGAATAAACTAGTTCTATTAATTCAACTAGTTCAACTAATAAGCACTTATTATAAATAAAAATGAACTAGTTCTTACTGAAAATAAACTAGTTTTACTAAAAATAAACTAGTTTTACTAAAAATAAACTAGTTCAATTAATTCAACTAGTTCAACTAATAAGCACTTACTATAAATAAAAAATGAACTAGTTCTTACTAAAAATAAACTAGTTTACTAAAAATAAACTAGTTTTACTAAAAATAAACTAGCTCTTACTAAAAAACTACATTCTATCACTAAAACTATAAAAACAGAAAATTCATCTAACATTTGTATATAACTAAGTAACATTTCTAAAATTCATCTAACATTTGTATAACTAAAACTAAAATTACATCATTATATACATCATCATGACAGGAGAGAGGAGGGGATCGGGGCCGGAGGAACTCACATCGAGGATGGCGACGACGAGGCAGGGCGACGGCGTCCGGGCAGGGGCAGCGCGGGGACGGGCGCAGGGGCAGACGGCGGTGACGACAGGCGTGGGAACGTCGGCGGGGGCAAACGGCGGCGACGACGGGCGCGGGGACGGCGACGACGAGGCAGGACGACGGCGGCGGGGGAAGACGGCGGTGACGACGGGCGAGGGCAAGGCAACGGCGATGACGGGCGCGGGCGACGGCGACGGCGGAGGCGGCGGGCGGCGTCGAGGCAGCCTAGCGGCGTCGTGGAGGTCGGGGCTGTCGGGGGGGGGGGGGTGATACGTCTCAAACGTATCTACTTTTCCAAACACTTTTGCTATTGTTTTGACCTCATTCTTGCATGATTTGAACTAAACTAACCTGGACTGACGCTGTTTTCAGCAGAGCTGCCTGTATGGTTTTATTGTGTGCAGAAAAATGGATTTTTAGGTATCTCAGAAAATTCCAAGAAAAATCACAGAAAATCCACGCACCCGGAGGGCCCTTGTGCCAGAAGATGGGCCAGAGGGCAGCCAGGGGGGCTCCAGGCACCTTGCCCAGGCGGCCCCACCCCTGGCCGCCTCGCCAGGCCGCCTGGGCGGGTCCTTCCCCCTCTGGTGCCCTACTTTGACCCGTATTTATCCCCGTGACGAGAACACCCCAGAACAGAAGTCGTTTTTCCAGTTTCCGTCGCGGAGCCGCCGCCACCCTCTGTTCTTCTTCGGGAGGGCTAATCTGGAGGCTAATTTGGCCTCCGGAGAGGGGAGATTGTCGCTATCGTCATCATCATCACCACTCCATCCTCCCTCCATGACTTCTCCCTCCATGTGTGAGTAATTCCCTGCTGTAGGCAAAGGGGGTGGTAGGGATTGGATGAGTTAGATCATGTAATAGTTTATCAGATTGTTGGGGGCATGTTGCCTATCATCTACTATGGTGTTTATCATCTTTGCTTCAACTTGTTGCTCTTAATGCTTGTCACTTAGGGCCCGAGTGCCATGATTTCAGATCTGAACCATATGTGTTTGCATGAATATATTTGTGTTCTTGATCCTATCTATGAGTTGTTTGCACATATTATGGTCCGGAACCGGCGATCCCAAAAGTGACAGCTTGGGACACCAAAGGGGATGGTCCATGATTTGAGGATTACATGTATCCATTGAGTTTATTGCTTTGTTCCGGTGCTCTTTGACAGGAGCACCTTAATCTCCATAAGTTCCTTTTGGCCCCGTTCGTAGCGGGATGGTAGGACAAAAGATGTTGTGCAAGTTCTTATTGCAAGCACGTACAACTACCTGTGGGATACATGCCTAATGTTTGATATCTGCCTAGATGATCATTACTTTTCTGTGTGCCTTGCCCCAAGTTAGATTCATGATATATCTCATCCATGCAGCGCCCAACCATCCATCTCCCTAGCCTACAGTGTTTCAATCCTGCTGGTTATTAGTTATTACTTTTGCTGTTTACTTTTGCTGTTACCACCATCACTATCATATCACCGTTACCACTTATCTTTTGTTGCAAGTAAGTATATTTCAGGTGCGGTTGAATTGACAACTCAACTGTCAAAGCTTATAAATACTCTTTGGCTCCCCGTGTGTCGAATCTATAAATTGGGTTATTCTTACCCGCGAAGACTATCTCGATCCCTTACGGTTGAGGGTTATCAAGTACCGTTTTCTGGCGCCGTCGCCGGGGAGCATAGCAATATTTACAAGTCTACTTGAAGTATCCTACCTGCTGCACTTCATCCGCTATGGGTAAGAAAGGAGACCCTAAGGTTCCGATCTTACTATCCACTACAAGAAAAGGTACTGTTCTGAACACTAGTGCTACACTTGATTCACCTTCTGTTATGAGTAAGTTTGCCTCACCACCACCACCACATGATGCTTCTACTGAATCTGTTACTATGTCCGATACTTTTGATGATGCTTCTACTACTTTTGATGATATTGGTTCACTTGGTTATGCTCTTGAGAAACAGATCGTTGCTGCTGCAAAAAAATCTGGAATTGAAATTCCTGTTACTCGCTACCCTATTGGTGGAACTTATGATTATCCTGATTTGAGTAAACTCAAGGAGAGACTCCTTGATGATGATTACATTATGCTTGATGATGATTTATGCAGGGAACTGACAGAGTTTGCCGACTCTGACCCTGAAGCTATTAAGAAGCTGCTTGAAAAACACTCCTTGAAGAACAAGACTGTTCCTGATCCTGAATTTGCTACATCTCCTATATGCATCAATGATCCTGCTTATGATTTCTCTGTTGATCTTTCACTTATATCTATGGTTGAAGCTGACCCCTTTTATGGCAGAGAAAATGATGATGCTATTGCACACCTGACCAAACTCACTGAGTTGGGTGGCTTGTTTACCACGGATGAAAAGATACGAAACTTTTATGTGACTAAGCTTCTTCCTTTCTCTTTGAATGAAGGTGCTAAAACATGGTATGATTCACTACCATGTGGTTCCATTAAGAGTCCTCAAGACTTAGCTCACTCTTTTGTTGATAAGTACTTTCCTGCTCATATGCAACATGCTGCTTTACAAAGAATTTATAACTTTAAACAGTTGCAGGATGAGCACCTCCCTAAAGCTTGGGGGAGGTACTATAGTCTGATCCAGGCTAGACCAGGACATGGAGTCCCTAAGAATGAATTAATCGATATATTTTATGCTGGCCTAACTGATGAATCCAGGTCCTATTTGGATAGTTGTGCTGGTTGTGTTTTCAGGAAAAGAACACCGGACGATGCAGAAGAATTGATGGGCAGGATTGCCAAAAACCATGAAGATTGGTCCGTCCCTGAACCACCTCCACCACCAAAGAAGAGGGGCATGCTTGTTCTAAGCCCCTAAGATATGCAAGAAGCAAGGAAGTCTATTAAAGAGAAGGGTATTAAAACTGAAGACGTGAAAAATCTACCCCCTGTTGAGAAGTTGTGTGAGCCTACCACTCATCCTCCTATGGTAGAGGTACACTCTCTTTTAGATTTCAACGCAAGTGACATCCTCATGGTAAGCCTCCTGATCAATGTTTAGATGAGCTTGATAATTTCATTATGAAGCAAAGTCATTTTAATGAGAGGATACAAAGTCAATTGCATGATAATTCCCTTGCTATCAAAAGTTTGCTTGATGTTCTAGGTAGAACAGTTAATGATGTTAAATGTCTTGTGAAGCATTTTCATATGGTTCAAACTCAGCTTGAACAAATTTCTAATGTGCAAAAAGATTTGCTTGCTAACAATGCCAAACAAGATGATTTGCAGGCCTTCGGGATTAAGACCCAAGGAGGAACTAGCACTCAAGATCCTCTCTATCCAGAGGGGCATCCGAGGAGAATCGAGCAAGATTCTCAAATGCAGGAAGAAGAAATTGTTGGCTCTCCAAAGAAGAAGAAGAAGAAACACAAGGAGGCTGATAATTCCAATGATCCTATTACAAGTGAAGATCCAGCTGTTGATCCCAACAGTATGTCTACCTCTGATGCTGAGACTGAAGACGGTGCCGAACCTGAAGATAAGGATAATGAGAAGAATGATCCGCCCGAGGTTCGAGAAGAAGAAGCACCCGACGAACGCAAAAAGTACACTAGAGAAGACTTCGTCGCAAGAAGACATGGGAAGGAAAGAGAACCATGGATACAGAAACCCATGCCCTTTCCAGGTAAGTCTCTCAAATCTAAAGAAGAAGAGCATTACAATAATTTTTGTGAGTGGATGAAACCTCTTTTTCTTCAAATCCCTTTTGACTGATGCTATTAAGTTACCTCCCTATTCAAAATATATGAAAGATATTGTCACTAATAAAAGAAAAATTCCTAATGAAGCAATATCTACTATGCTTGCTAACTACTCTTTCAGTGGCAACATTCCTGAGAAGCTTGGTGATCCAGGTATACCCACCATTCCTTGCTCCATAAAGAATAATTATGTCAAAACTGCTTTATGTGATCTTGGAGCAGGAGTGAGTGTTATGCCTTTCTCTCTTTACAAGAGGCTTTGTTTAGAGAAGCTAATCCCTACAGATATTTCTCTTCAGATGGCTGACAAGTCAACCGCCATCCCGATAGGTATTTGTGAGGATGTTCCCGTAGAAGTTGCTAATTGTTTGATCCTTACTGATTTTGTCGTGCTTGACATGCCCGAGGATGGGAGCATGTCCATTATTCTTGGTAGACCTTTTCTTAACACCGCAGGCGCTATTATTGATTGCAATAAAGGAAAGGTTACTTTCAATGTGAATGATAAAGAACACACGGTGTATTTTCCAAAGAAGACCGACAAGAGGCATGGCCTCAACTCTATAGAAAATATCGAGACCATGAAGATTGGAGAATGGGGCTGTCCACTACATGTGCACCACAAATACAAAACTATTATGGTGGGGACAATGTCCATTAAAGTAAAGGTGCAATGATCACTTGGTAAAAAGTTGAGCTTGTTATGTTTTCATTTGTTTTAGCTTTTGTTTTCCTTGATGTACCAAGTGTTTCTGTTTTTGAAGCTTCACAATACTAATCACTGCTTTAAGTTTTCAGAAAGTTTTGCAGCTTTTTGAACTTTGAAAAAATTTCAACAGTGAAGTTTCCAGAAAAATTCCAGAAAAATAAAAATAAAAATTTCCATGCCGGGAGTGACCCAGAGGCACCTGGGGCTGACCAGGGGGGCCACCAGTGGCCCAGGCTGCCAGCTGGCGCGGCCTGCCCCCTGGCCGCGCCCATAGGGCGCCTGGGGCCCACAGGCCCCGCCTCCAGGTGAGTCTTCTTCCTCTCTCTCTCTCTTTCTCTCCGAAAACACGAGTTCTGCACCTGTTCTTGCGTTCTTGCTGTTCTTGGAGGCGATTTTCGATCTCTCTCTACAGCCTATCATTCGAGCTGAGATTTCAAATACTCCCTGGTGTGTAACTCCTCCACCCCTCCAATTAGATTTTTGGTTGGTGGCATCATTTGTGAGTATTTAGTAGTTCTTGGTGCTGTGTAGATGAGCTTGCATGCATGTGTAGAAATTTATTTTCCAAGTTTTGATGCAAGTTTATGCCTTAGGTAAGTGAGTTGAGTAGTTTGCCTTAACCCACTTTGTTTAAATCCTTGTTTTTGTAATTTGTCAAAAATTTTAGAAATGAGTTTGTTAGGAAGGGCAAAGGGGTGGCTTGAGAAAAAGAAGCCCGCGCACTCCGATCGAGTTACTAGAGCCGCAGCTTCACCCTCGACTGCTAGGGTGAGCTACAATGAGGATCATGTGCCCCTAGAGTTGTTGGAAGACACAAAGCCAGCACGTGCGATGATGTTCCCATGTGATGAATTCCTTGAAACTGCGGGAATTAAGGATGAGTTTTATAATCTTTGTGCTAATGCAGGTCTGACACGGCTCGTCATGTGCCGTGTTGTTCAGTATCAAAAACTCACCTCCGGTTTCATTAACAGTTTTAGATATAACCCTGATACTGGTTCTATTGAGTTTAAAATTTACAATAATCTTTTGACCATGCCCTTGGAAAAGTTTTGTGAAATAATAGGTGTGCCAAACGTTGGGCGGACGGCGAAGATGACCTCTCAGCCCTCCGAGCTGAGAACCGTCCTCAACTCTCTCTGCAGCATGGGTACGAGGGATATACATCGGTCAAAAATCTCCAGCATCTTATTCCCCCACCTCAGGTATTTTGCGTATTATGTTGCTAGAGGGGTGTTAGCCCGTGACAACACGAGCAACATTTCTGCGCCGGATGTTGCTATCCTGGCAGCCGCCCTCTCAGGGAGGTTTGATTATAATTTGGGCGCCTTAATTGCTCGATGCCTTGCTATGAACGGTAACAAGGGAGATTTATTTGGTGGCGTTTATGCCACACTTATCTTAGAGTATCTTAAAGGCACCCCACACCCTGATGATAAGCCTTTTACTTATTTAAGTTTTGATCTTGCTGCTATGAAAAGGCATAAGTTTGTTACCATGACTTCTGAATTTGGTAACCTTGTTTATATCTTGTGTTTCGGAACTACCGCGGAACGCAAGATCCATCTACCTGCACCTCTTTTGTTTGATTTTTCTCGCAGGAACGGATGGTCCTTTGATGTTATCCAGTTCGATGAGTTCATGGTCCAGCATCAGCTTCATAACCCCATGGAGGGGGTTGTGCCCGACGAGGAGGAGCACGGTGAGTTACCACCTTTTCAGGGGGGGACCGTCACCTAGTTTGGTGAAGAGTCTTCCTCTGCTTGGAGTGCGGACCCTTCTTCGTGGGAGGATCCGAGGACTTCGGTGTACGCGCCGGAATCCTTTTACGACCCTTGGACTCACCAGCATCACCCCGGAGCAGGAGGCTCCTGGGGGCAGTAGCTACTACCAACTTAGGCCAAAAGCCTAAGCTTGGGGGAGTACGTGCCCTTCTCACTTTTCCATTGTATTATCCGTTTTATTTTTGTTCGCTTTGATCTTTTTGAAGTTTTTGCCCGTTCTTCTTTGTTCTTTCTTTGCAAAAACAACAAAAAAAAATTCTCTTTCTTTTGCTTTCGTTCAACCTTTGAAATAACCCAAAAAGATTTCCTTTCTCTCTTTAGTTTGCTTTGTTTTCAGAGTTCAGCTCGAGTCCGTGATGGCATTTAATTATATTTCCTACGTTCGATCGTGCAAGTGACAAGGCAGTAATGACGAAGATCGACGGAAGGGAAGCAACAAGGAAAACCGGTATGAACTCTTCTTGTTTCTACTTTTGTACATATGCATGTACTTATGATCTAGAGACCAGCTTGTAGCGACATAGTGCTATGTTTACAATGCTTTCCCAGTGGTTCATGATTTCCTTGTGGCTAATCTCAAATAGCTAGAGTATATAATGTGTTATTGGAATGATTTACATGCATTGCATTGTTCATAGTTTGGTATACTAAGGTGGTATTTCCCTTTGGAGAATTCTTGGATTGACTTGGCACATGTTTACACATGTTTAAGACTAAAAAGTCTGCTTTGCCTTGATGATCTTTGAGTTTCAGAATAGATATATCACTTTCATGCCCGATTCAATGTTGCTTTGTCGCTCTGCATGATTATGACCGTTATTGCTCTCTAGTTGGTCGCTTCCCAGTCTCTTGCTAGCCTTCGCTCGCAGTAAGCGGAATTCTGCTTGTGCATCCAAATCCTATCAAACCAGTTATTCCATATGAGTCCACCATACCTTCCTATGTGGTATTTACCGGCCATCCTAACGAAGACTTTCTTGTACCATCTCGAAATTATTGAAATTTACTTCTGTTTTGTGCCTCTGTTTTAGCTCATGAGGAAGTAGTAGTTAATTCATGGTCTTTTTAAGTTGGACAAGTTTTATCCCGGGATTGCATGTCTAATCTGCAAACCCCTAATACGAGGAGGAACTGGCATGAGTGCTCCCGGCTCATAAAAGATAATACAACAAACAAACCCTCCTTCACGCTTTGTTCATGAGAAATCAGAAAACTTTTGGCAGTGATAAACAAAGGAGATTAAGGGGATGTGATCGTCCCCGTGCGGGAGCCGTTCCTCGAAACTTGTCCAGTTCGAGAAGTGATTGGGTTGTCTACTAACATTCGTTGACGAAATATGCACCTCCCAAAATCATTTTTACCTCTGTTTTCAAAACCAAGAGCTCTGGTACATGTTTAGTCTTTGCTTCCAACCACGGGTTTTCAACCTCGCCATCAAATTCCACGGTTCGAGAGTCTCCACCTTCTTTCTTCAAAGCACCAACTAGGAGAGCATAATTGTCATTCTGAGTGTAATGTGCATTGTCCCAAAGTATTACATTGTCTTCTGCATGCTTGCGGTATTATTTATTCAGAAATTCTTAGTTTGTCTCCTTTAAAACTCTGGAGGAGTTTCTGCATTTATGTTTTGCTTCACTCATGGAGGCTAGCGAGATACCACTCTAATATGTTCAAGCTATGTGCAATGTAATATTGTCTTGATTTTCAGTAGCATATTATTTACTTTTGGTTATTTGTGATTGGTCACCTGAAAGAAGGATTGCTTCGTGCATTGTCCTCATAGCATTGTTTCAATACTTGCTAGACTCTTTTCGTAGTACATGCTTATATACAAATAATGAAGCAAAAGAGTTTGTCAAAGTTTTCTTTGTCGCGTCCAGTTCGTTGAACTGAATTGCTTGAGGACAAGCAATATGCTAAGCTTGGGGGAGTTGATACGTCTCAAACGTATCTACTTTTCCAAACACTTTTGCTATTGTTTTGACCTCATTCTTGCATGATTTGAACTAAACTAACCCGGACTGACGTTGTTTTCAGCAGAGCTGCCTGTATGGTTTTATTGTGTGCAGGAAAACGGATTTTTAGGTATCTCAGAAAATTCCAAGAAAAATCACAGAAAATCCACGCACCCGGAGGGCCCTTGTGCCAGAAGATGGGCCAGAGGGCAGCCAGGGGGGCTCCAGGCGCCCTGCCCAGGCGGCCCCACCCCTGGCCGCCTCGCCAGGCCGCCTGGGCGGGTCCTTCCCCCTCTGGTGCCCTACTTTGACCCGTATTTATCCCCGTGACGAGAAAACCCCAGAACAGAAGTCGTTTTTCCAGTTTCCGTCGCGGAGCCGCCGCCACCCTCTGTTCTTCTTCGGGAGGGCTAATCTGGAGGCTGATTTGGCCTCCGGAGAGGGGAGATCGTCGCTATCATCATCATCATCACCACTCCATCCTCCCTCCATGACTTCTCCCTCCATGTGTGAGTAATTCCCTGCTGTAGGCAAAGGGGGTGGTAGGGATTGGATGAGTTAGATCATGTAATAGTTTATCAGATTGTTGGGGGCATGTTGCCTATCATCTACTATGGTGTTTATCATCTTTGCTTCAACTTGTTGCTCTTAATGCTTGTCACTTAGGGCCCGAGTGCCATGATTTCAGATCTGAACCATATGTGTTTTCATGAATATATTTGTGTTCTTGATCCTATCTATGAGTTGTTTGCACCTATTACGGTCCGGAACCGGCGATCCCAAAAGTGACAGCTTGGGACACCAAAGGGGATGGTCCATGATTTGAGGATTACATGTATCCATTGAGTTTATTGCTTTGTTCCGATGCTCTTTGACAGGAGCACCTTAATCTCCATAAGTTCCTTTTGGCCCCGTTCGTAGCGGGATGGTAGGACAAAAGATGTTGTGCAAGTTCTTATTGCAAGCACGTACAACTACCTGTGGGATACATGCCTAATGTTTGATATCTGCCTAGATGATCATTACTTTTCTGTGTGCCTTGCCCCAAGTTAGATTCATGATATATCTCATCCATGCAGCGCCCAACCATCCATCTCCCTAGCCTACAATGTTTCAATCCTACTGGTTATTAGTTGTTACTTTTGCTGTTTACTTTTGCTGTTACCACCATCACTATCATATCACCGTTACCACTTATCTTTTGTTGCAAGTAAGTATATTTCAGGTGCGGTTGAATTGACAACTCAACTGTCAAAGCTTATAAATACTCTTTGGCTCCCCGTGTGTCGAATCTATAAATTGGGTTATTCTTACCCGCGAAGACTATCTCGATCCCTTACGGTTGAGGGTTATCAGGGGGGATGCGATGAAAACTGAAATTTTTGTCAAGGCTTGCTTATATACTCTAAACATTAGTCCCGGTTCGTGACACCAACCGGGACCAATGCCCCCCTTTAATCCCGGTTGGTGGCACCAACCGGGACTAACGGTCTCTTTTCAGCAGCCCAAAGGGCGGGAAACTGGGACCTTTGGTGCCGGTTGGTGGCACCAACCGGGACTAATGAGCACCTTTAGTCCCAGTTGGTGCCACCAACCGGGACCAACGTCCTAGTGCTGCCCGCGTCGCGGCCAAAAATTTAGTCCCACCTCGCTAGTTGAGAGAGCTCGAGAGTGGTTTATAAGGGCTGCTGCGCCCACCCTCTCGAGCTCCTCTCAACTGCACGCTTTCGGGCCTAATTGTGACTATGTGCGTGTGGGCCTACTGGGCCTGAATCTTGGCCCATGGTTGGGTTTCGCGTCGTATTCACGCCGTGGTGGCCCTGTAGGTGGCATTTTTTTTTTCTTTTTTCCATTTTTTTTCTTTATTGCTTTATTTTTTAATTTTGTTTCTACTTTCAACAAAATACTTAATGTTGCTATTTTTATTTATTTTATTAAAGATTATCTATTTTAATTTAATAAAATTTATTTTGTTCTACTTATTTATTTTATTTTTATTCTACTTATTTATTTTATTTTATTTTTTGCTTTTTTATTTATTTTATGAAAATTCTTTTTGCTTTTAATGTTTTGAACAGAAAATACTTTGATAATTTTAGTTGCATAAATTTTATATAATTTTAATTTCAATAATACTAGAGGTTTATAAAAGCTTTTGGTTGATTTCTTTAGCTATTAGAGTTTCATAAAAGATTTCTAGTTCATTCTTTTTTCAATTGAACTCTAAAAAGGTTGAAAGTTGGCATGGTATCATCATTTCACCCACATAGTATGTGCAAAAAAGTAGAGATGGTTACGGCAAAAACTGGATGCACTTCGTGTACAAAATGGATTTTTTCTGTTACAAAGGGATTTTATTTTATTGAACTTATTTGAACTACAGACTTTTTCTGTGTTCAAAATGCACCATTCAAATCCACATCATCAATTTTCAACCATTTCTGACTTCATTTGTAATTTTCATGCATTTACTGAATTTTTTAAGCTATAAGACCCTGAAATTGAAAAGCATTTCAAATGAACTCTGAAAAGGTTGAAAGTTGGCATGGTATCATCATTTCACCCACATAGCATGCGCAAAAAAGTAGAGAGGGTTACGACAAAGACTGGATGCACTTCGTGTACAAAACGGACAATCTGTTTCGAGGTATCAGGATTTCAGACGAAAACTCGTCTGTTACAAAGGGATTTTACTTTTTTGAACTTATTTGAACTACATACTTTTTATGTGTTCAAAATGCACCATTCAAAGCCACATCATCAATTTTCAACCATTTTTCACTTCATTTGTAATTTTTCATGCATTTACTCAATTTTTTGAGCTATAAGACCCTGAAATTGAAAATCATTTCAAATGAACTCTGAAAAGGTTGAAAGTTGGCATGCTATCATCATTTCACCCACATAGCATGTGAAAAAAAGTAGAGAGGGTTACGGTAAAAACTGGATGCACTTTGTGTACAAAACGGACAATCTGTTTCGAGGTATCAGGATTTCAGGCGAAAACTCGTTTGTTACAAAGGGAACTTATTTGAACTACAGACTTTTTCTGTGTTCAAAACGCACCATTCAAAGCCACGTCATCAATTTTCAACCATTTCCGACTTCATTTGTTATTTTTCATGCATTTACTGAATTATTTGAGCTATTAGACCCTGAAATTGAAAATCATTTCAAATGAACTCTGAAAAGGTTGAAAGTTGGCATGGTATCATCATTTCACCCACATAGCATGTGCAAAAAAATAGAGAGGGTTACGGAAAAAATTGGATGCACTTCGTGTACAAAACGGACAATCTGTTTCGAGGTATGAGGGTTTCACACGAAAACCCGTCTGTTCCAAAGGGATTTTATTTTTTTGAACTTATTTGAACTACAGACTTTTTCTGTGTTGAAAATGCACCATTCATAACCACATCATCAAATTTCAACCATTTCTGACTTCATTTGTTATTTTTCATGCATTTACTGAATTTATTGAGCTATAAGACCCTGAAATTGAAATTCAATTCAAATGAACTCTGAAAATGTTGAAAGTTGGCATGGTATCATCATTTCACCCACATAGCATGTGAAAAAAAAGTAGAGAGGGTTACGGCAAAAACTGGATGCACTTCGTGTACAAAACGGACAATCTGTTTCGAGGTATCAGGATTTCAAATGAAAACTCGTCTGTTACAAAGGGATTTTATTTTTTTTGAAATTATTTGAACTACAGACTTTTTTTGTGTTCAAAATGCGCCATTCAAAGCCACATCATCAATTTTCAACCATTTCCGACTTCATTTGTTATTTTTCATGCATTTACTGAATTTTTTGAGCTATAAGACCCTGAAATTGAAAAGCATTTCAAATGAACTCTGAAAAGGTTGAAAGTTGGCATGGTATCATC
>LR738710.1:256592628-256610748 GCA_902687465.1 Secale cereale | reverse complement strand
AACTTATTTGAACTACAGACTTTTCTGTGTTCAAAATGCACCATTCAAAACCACATCATCAATTTTCGACCATTTCTGACTTCATGTGTTATTTTTCATGCATTTACTGAATTTATTGAGCTATAAGACCCTGAAATTGAAAATCATTTCAAATGAACTCTGAAAATGTTGAAAGTTGGCATGGTATCATCATTTCACCCACATAGAATGTGCAAAAAAGTAGAGAGGGTTTCGGCAAAAACTGGATGCACTTCGTGTACAAAACGGACAATCTGTTTCGAGGTATAAGGATTTCACACGAAAACTCGTTTGTTACAAAGGGATTTTATTTTTTTGAACTTATTTGAACTACAGACTTTTTCTGTGTTCAAAATGCACCATTCAAAGCCACATCATCAATTTTCAACCATTTCCGACTTCATTTGTTATTTTTCATGCATTTACTGAATTTTTTGAGCTATAAGACCCTGAAATTGAAAAGCATTTCAAAGGAACTCTTAAAAGGTTGAAAGTTGGCATGGTATCATCATTTCACCCACATAGCATGTGCAAAAAAGTAGAGAGGGTTACAGCAAAAACTGGATGCACTTCGTGTACAAAATGGACAATCTGTTTCGAGGTATTAGGGTTTCACATGAAAACTCGTCCGTTCCAAAGGGGTTTTTATTTTTTTGAACTTATTTGAACTACAGACTTTTTCTGTGTTCAAAATGCACCATTCAAAACCACATCATCAATTTTCAACCATTTCTGACTTCATGTGTTATTTTTCATGCATTTTCTGAATTTATTCAGCTATAAGACCCTGAAATTGAAAATCATTTCAAATGAACTTTGAAAAGGTTGAAAGTTGGCATGGTATCATCATTTCACCCACATAGCATGTGCAAAAAAGTAGAGAGGGTTACGGCAAAAAATGGAAGCACTTCGTGTACAAAACGAACAATTTGTTTCGAGGTAATAGGGTTTCACACGAAAACTCGTCTGTTACAAAGGGATTTATTTTTTTGAACTTATTTGAACTACATACTTTTTCTGTTTTGAAAATGCACCATTCAAAGGCACATCATCAATTTTCAACCATTTCTGACTTCATTTGTTATTTTTCATGCATTTACTAAATTTTTTAGCTATAAGACCCAGAAATTGAAAAGCATTACAAATGAACTCTGAAAAGGTTGAAAGTTGGCATGGTATCATCATTTCACCCACATAGCATGTGCAAAAAATGAGAGAGGGTTACGGCAAAAACTGGAAGCACTTCGTGTACAAAACGGACAATCTCTTTCGAGGTATCACATTAAATTCAAAGTACATGCATGATAACCCACAAGTGTAGGGGATCGCAACAGTTTTCGAGGGTAAAGTATTCAACCCAAATTTATTGATTCGACACAAAGGGAGCCAAAAAGTACTCTTAAGTATTAGCAGCCGAGTTGTCAATTCAACCACACCTGGAAACTAAGTATCTGCAGCAAGATAGTTTAGTAGCAAAGTAATATGATAGTGGCGGTAGCAGCAATAAAAGTAACGGTGATGTTTTTATAGTTTTTGTAATAGTAGCAACGGAAAAGTAAATAAGCAACAAGCAATATGTGAAAAGCTCGTAGGCATTGGATCGGTGATGGGAAATTATGTCGGATGCAATTCATCATGTAGAAGTTATAACCTAGGGTGACACAGAACTAGCTCCAGTTCATCAATGCAATGTAGGCATGTATTCCGAATATAGTCATACATGCTTATGAAAAAGAACTTGCATGACATCTTTTGTCCTACCCTCCCGTGGCAGCGGGGTCCTATTGGAAACTAAGGGATATTAAGGCCTCCTTTTAATAGAGTACCGGACCAAAGAATTAACACATAGTGAATACATGAACTCCTCAAACTAAGGTCATCACCGGGAGTGGTCCCAATTATTGTCACTTCGGGGTTGCCGGATCATACCACATAGTAGGTGACTATAGACTTGCAAGATAGGATCAAGAACACACATATATTCATGAAAACATAATAGGTTCAGATCTGAAATCATGGCACTCGGGCCCTAGTGACAAGCATTAAGCATAGCAAAGTCATAGCAACATCAATCTCAGAACATAGTGGATACTAGGGATCAAACCCTAACAAAACTAACTCGATTACATGATAGATCCCATCCAACCCATCACCATCCAGCAAGCCTACGATGGAATTACTCACGCACGACGGTGAGTATCATGGAATTGGCGATGGAGGAAAGTTGATGATGACGATGGCGACGATGTCCACTCTTCGGAGCCCCGAACGGACTCCAGATCAGCCCTCCCGAGAGAGATTAGGGCTTGGTGGCGGCTCCGTATCGTGAAACACGATAATTCTTTCTCCTTGATTTGTGTCTCCCCGAAAGTGAATATATAGGATCTGGGGATACGTCGGCGGAGCACCAGGGGGCCCACGAGGCAGGGGGCGCACCCTAGGGGGGGGGGGGCGCCCCCACCCTCGTGGACAGGGTGTGGGACCCCTGGTCTAGATCTTCTTGCAGATATTTTTTATATTTTACAAAATAAATCTCTGTGGAGTTTCAGGTCATTCCGAGAACTTTTTATTTCTGAACAAAAACAACACCATGGCAATTCTGCTAAAAACAGCGTCAGTCCTGGTTAGTTCCATTCAAATCATGCAAGTTAGAGTCCATAACAAGGGCAAAAGTGTTTGGAAAAGTAGATACGTTGGAGACGTATCAACTCCCCCAAGCTTAAACCTTTGCTTGTCCTCAAGCAATTCAGTTGATAAACTAAAAGTGATACAGAAAAACTTTGACAAACTCTGTTTGCTCTTGTTGTTGTAAACATGTAAGCCAACATTCAGGTTTTCAACAAGATCATGAACTAACCACATTCATAATAACTTTCAGGTCTCAAGTCTACTCATATCAATGGCATAATCAACTAGCGAGCAATAATAATAAACCTCGGATGACAACACTTTCTCAAAACAATCATGATATGATATAACAAGATGGTATCTCGCTAGCCCTTTTTGAGACCGCAAAACATAAATGCAGAGCACCTTTAAAGATCAAGGACTCACTAGACATTGTAATTCAAGGTAAAAGAGATCCAGTCATGATCGTACTCAATGCAAATTAATAGTAATACATGCAAATGACAGAGGTGCTCTCCTACTAGTGCTCTTTGATAAGAGGATGATGACTCTGCATAAAAGTAAATAGATAGGCCCTTCGCAAAGGGAAGCAGGGATTTGTAGAGGTGCCAGAGCTCGATTTTTAAATAGAGATGAATAACATTTTGAGTGGTATACTTTCATTGTCAACATAACAACCAAGAATCTCGATATCTCCCATGCTACGCACATTATAGGAGGTTCCCAAACAGAATGGTAAAGTTTATACTCCCCCAACCACCAACAAGCACACTCCACGGCCATCCGAATCTACGGGGTACCATCCAAACAAGCAACAACCCCGGGGGAGTTTTGTTTAATTATTATGATTTGAGCATGGGACTGGGCATCTCGATTACCAGCCATTTTCTCATGAATGATGAGCGGAGTCCACTCATCGTGAGAATAACCCACCTAGCATGGAAGCTATAGACATCCCTAGTTGATACATGAGTTGTTCGAGCATACAAAACAGAATTTCATTTGAAGGTTTAGAGTTTGGCACATACAAATTTACTTGGAACGGCAGGTAAATACCGCATATAGGAAGGTATGGTGGACTCATATGGAATAACTTTGGGGTTTATGGAAATGGATGCACAAGCAGTATTCCCGCTTAGTACAGGTGAAGGCTAGAAAGAGACTGGGAAGCGACCAGCTAGAGAGCAACAACGGTCATGAACATGCATTAAAATTAATAAACAATGAATGCAAGCATGAGTAGGATATAAATCACCATGAACATAAATATCGCGAAGGCTATGTTGATTTGTTTCAACTACATGCGTGAACATGTGCCAAGTCAGATCACTTAATTCGTTCAAAGGAGGATACCACCCCATCATACCACATCACAACCATTTTAATATCATGTTGGCACGCAAGATAGACCATTATAAACTGTCAGCTAATTAAGCATGGCATAAGCAGCTATGATCTCTAATTGTCATTGCAAGCATGTTTCATTCATAACAAGCTGAATCAGGAACGATGAACTATCATATTTACAAAAACAAGAGAGGTCGAGTTCATACCAGCTTTTCTCATCTCAATTAATTCATCATATATCATCCTTATTGCCTTTCACTCGCACGACCGAACGGTGTGGATAATAATAATAGTGCACGTGCATTGGACTAAGCTGGAATCAGCAGACATTTAATACAAGAGAGAAGACAAGGTAATATGGCTCAAGGTTAAATCAACAATAAAGCATATGAGAGCCACTAAGCATTTTCATTCAAAGGTCTTCTACTCTTAACCCCCAAGGAAAAGAAAAGAAACTATTTACACTGGAAAGCTCCCAACAAGCAAAAGAAGAACGAGAAATCTTTTTGAGTTTTCTTTTAGTTACTACTACAAGGAAAGAAAGTAAACTAGCTAGAAGCTACGGCTAATATATTTTTTGTTTTTCTTAAGGTTTTTTCTAGCACACGAGAAAAAGACTAAGAAAAAGAAATGAAACTAAACATGGATGGTGCAATGAAAGAGTGTGAGCACCGACAACTAGAATAAGTGTGAAGATGAGTGTAAAGTCGGTGAGAAACACGTACTCCCCCAAGCTTAGGCTTTTGGCCTAAGTTGGTCTATGGCCAGTATTGGCATGACGGATATCCAAAGTCGTAGTTGGGGTTGTACTGAGATGCAGCAGCCACTGCATGTTGAGCTGCAACTCGAAGGCGGGCTGCCTCCGTCATGTTATAATAAGCATTTGCCTCCTCCATAGTTATAGTGTATCTTCCTTTTGCCTGAAATTTAAACAAAGTAGGGGCAGGAAGAACAATAGGGATGGCATGTTGCCTGTTAAAGATTAGTCGATATTTGAGGGTTTGATCATCCCTCTCTATAAACCGGTGACTAATCATAGCATGGCAATCTAAATGAGCAGGAGGTAAAGGTTCATCATTCTCGTGCACAGGCACACCAAGACGACGGTCTATGCGAGAGGCATAAATCCCACCAAATAAATCTCCGATCATACCATTATGGTGTAGCCTACGTGCAACAATGGCTCCCAAGTTATATTGCCTATCACCTAGTACAACACTCTTGAGAACACTAAGATCTGGGACACACATGTGACAAGCTTCATCTTTACCATTTATGCATCTACCAATAAAGAGAGCAAAGTAATGAATAGCAGGAAAATGATGCTTCCTATGGTAGCCTGTGTGATTTCTCTAGATTCCCCCATGGTGATACTAGATAGAAACTCTCTAAATTCAGATTTGCGAGGATCACCCATAGCGCCCCACTGTGGGAGCTTACAAGCATCATTAAAATCCTCTAAGTCCATGGTGTAAGATTTATCATACAGGTCAAATAGTATAGTGTGAGAATTACGTGAAGATGAAAATTTAAACCTTCTCACAAAGCTATCAGTTAAGCCACGACATTGATGGCACTTATCTTGTATGAAGCCCTCGAGGTCAGCGTTGCGCACGTATGCGTAAAATTCATCCTTTATGCCAACCTGATCCATAAAGTCATCTGACGGCCATTCACAAGGCCGTGCGTCAGCATCCCTCGGTAGTTCATCGTCCGGCTCACGGAACGCGAGCCTCGGTTCTTGCTTCCTTGAAGAACCACCTTGGAAGTTTTTCCTATGCATTTTTCTGAATTTTTCTGAAATTTTTAGTAACTTAAAATAAAAGTTAACCAAACTCAACAAGATTGATAGCAACAACTCCTATAAGTGCCTAGAGACTATATCATGCAGTAGAACTACTTGGGACCAAGAAAATTTTACATGCAAGCTCAAGAACAAGGTCACCACAGCGGCAAAAATTTGCAATAAATAGAGCACTAGACCAAAACTAATTGGACCAATGGAGGAGTCACATACCAAGGAACAATCTCCTCAAACAGTTTGGTGAATGGTGCTTTGAGCATGGAGATCGAAAATGGCAGCAAGATGAGGTAGAACTCGGGTTTGAGCTGGTTGGTGATTTTTTTGGGGAGGAAGAAGAAGAGTGTGGGTGCAAGAATAAGTGGAGGGGGGCCACGTGGGGCCCACGAGGCAGGGGGCGCGCCCTGGACCCTCGTGGCCATATGCTGGCTCCCCTCGCTGTGTGTTCTGTGCCATATTTCCTCAAATATTCTAGAAAAAAATATATTTCATTTTCATGGCATTTGGAGAACTTTTATTTTTGGGGTATTTTTTATTGCACGGATAAGTCTGGAAACAGACATAAAATACTATTTTTGCTTTATTTATCCTAATTAACAGAAAGTAAAAGGAGACTACAGAAGGTTGTGCTATCTAGATTCACCTATCCCATGCTCATCAAAAGGAATCCATTAACACGGTTGATCAGGTCTTGTTAATAAACTCTTTCTGAATAACATGAAACCAAAGATTTTTCGAATAACACTAGGTTACCTCAATGGGGATATGTATGTCCCCAACAATAAGAATGTCATATGTCTTCTTGATAGTAGGAAGAGGAAATTCAAAACCTCCAATAGTGATAGTTGAAAATTTTCCAATATAATTGATACTATGGACCTGAGGTTGTTTCCTCGGAAAGTGTACCGTATGATCATTACCATTGACATGAAAAGTGACATTGCCTCTGTTGCAATCAATAACAGCCCCTGCAGTATTCAAAAATGGTCTACCAAGGATAATAGACATGTTATCGTCCTCGGGAATATCAAGTATAACAAAGTCCATTAGAATAGTAACATTTGCAACTACAACAGACACATCCTCACAAATACCGACAGGTATAGCAGTTAATTTATTAGCCATTTGCAAAGATATTTCAGTAGGTGTCAACTTACTCAAGTCAAGTCTACGATATAAAGAGAGAGGCATAACACTAACACCGGCTCCAAGATCACATAAAGCAGTTTTAACATAGTTTCTCTTAATGGAGCAAGGTATAGTAGGTACTCCTGGATCTCCTAATTTCTTAGGTATTCCACCCTTGAAAGTGTAATTGGCAAGCATGGTGGAAATTTCTACTTCAGGTATCTTTCTTTTGTTGGTAATAATATCTTTCATATACTTAGCATAAGAATTTGTTTTGAGTACATCAGTCAAACGCATAGGCAAAAAGATAGGTCTAATCATTTCAGCAAAGCGCTCAAAATCCTCATCATCCTTTTTCTTGGATGGTTTTGGAGGAAAAGGCATGGGTTTCTGAACCCATGGTTCTCTTTCCCTACTGTGCTTCCTAGCAACAAAGTCTCTCTTATCATAATGTTGATTCTTTGATTGTGGGTTATCAAGATCAACAGCAGGTTCAATCTCTACATCATTATCATTGCTAGGTTGAGCATCATCATGAACATCATCATTAATATTATCACTAGGTTCATGTTCATTACCAGATTGTGTCTCAGCATCAGAAACATATATATCATTGGGGTTCTCAGGTGTGCCAGCTACAGGCTCCCTAGAAGCATGCAAAGTTCTATCATTTTTCTTTTTCTTCTTCTTAGAAGAACTAGTTGCATCTAAATTAGCTCTCTGAGAATCATGCACAATTCTCTTAGGGTGGCCTTCAGGATACAGAGGTTCCTGAGTCATTTTACCACCTCTAGTAGCAACTCTAACAGCATAGTCATTATTCTTACTATTTAATTCATTGAGCAAATCATTCTGAGCCTTAAGTACTTGTTCTACTTGAGTGGTGACCATAGAAGCATGTATACTAATAAGTTTCAGTTCACCTTTAGCTCTAGACAGATAATCACTCAAGCGTTCAATCATATAAGCATTGTGTTGCAATTGTCTACCAACATAAGCATTGAAGTTTTCTTGTTTCATAATAAAATGGTCAAACTCATCTAAGCATTGGCTAGCAGACTTATAACGAGGAATATCACCTTCATCAAATCTATAAAGAGAATTTACCTTTACTACCTGTGTCGGGTTATCAAGACCATGTATTTCTTCAATAGGTGGTAAATTCTTAACATCTTCAGCTTTAATACCTTTTTTCTTTCATAGATTTCTTTGCCTCTTGCATATCTTCAGGACTGAGAAATAGAACACCTCTTTTGTTCGGAGTTGGCTTAGGGGCTGGTTCAGGAAGTGTCCAATTATTTTCATTGGCCAGCATATTATTCAATAGTAATTCGGCTTGTTCAACTGTTCTTTCCCCGAAAACACAACCAGCACAACTATCCAGGTGGTCTCTGGAATCATCGGTTAGTCCATTATAAAAGACATCAAGTATATCATGCATCTCAAGAGGATGATCAGGCAAATCATTAAGTAATTGGAGAAGCCTCCCCCAAGCTTGTGGGAGACTCTCTTCTTCAAATTGCATAAAGTTATATATTTCCCGTAAGGCAGCTTGTTTCTTATGAGCGGGAAAATATTTAGCAGAGAAGTAATACATCATATCCTGGGGACTACGCACACAACCAGGATCAAGAGTATTAAACCAAGTCTTAGCATCACCCTTTAACGAGAAAGCAAATAACTTAAGGATATAGTAATAACAAATCTTTTCATCATTGGTAAACAGGGTGGCTATATCATTCAACTTAGTAAGATGTGCCATAAAAGTTTCAGACTCATACCCATGGAAAGGATTAGATTCAACCAAAGTAATTAACTCAGGATCAACAGAGAATTCACAATCCTTATCAGTAACACAGATAGGTGAAATAGCAAAAGCAGGGTCATGTTTCATTCTAGCATTCAAGGACTTTTCTTTCAGCTTAGCTAATAATTTCTTAAGATCATATCTATTGTTGCAAGCAAGAAATTCTCTAGCAGTTTCTTCATCCATAACATAACCCTCAGGAACAACAGGCAATTCATATCTATTGGGAGAAGCTTCATCATTACTTTCATAAATATCATCAGTTTCAATATTTGCATTCTCCCTAACTCTAGCAATTTGTTCATCTAGAAATTCACCTAGTAGCACAGTATCAGGCATAGAGGTAGTTTCATCATACATAGCAGAAGTGGCATCATCAAGAACGTACGACATATCAGATTCAATAGCATGAGTAGGTGTCGCAAATTTACCCATAACAGAAGGAGAATCAAGTGCAGAGCTAGATGGCAGTTCCTTACCTCCCCTCGTAGTTGAGGGTAAGATCTTGGTTTTTGAGTCCTTCAAATTCTTCATAGTGATCAACAAATATAAATCCTAAGTGACTTAAAGAATAAAGCTATGCTCCTCGGCAACGGCGCCAGAAAATAGTCTTGATAACCCACAAGTGTAGGGGATAGCAACAGTTTTCGAGGGTAAAGTATTCAACCCAAATTTATTGATTCGACACAAGGGGAGCCAAAGAATACTCTTAAGTATTAGCAGCTGAGTTGTCAATTCAACTACACCTGGAAACTTGGTATCTGCAGCAAGATAGTTTAGTAGCAAAGTAATATGATAGTGGCGGTGTTTTTGTAGTTTTTGTAATAGTAGCAACGAAAAAGTAAATAAGCAAGAAGAAATATGTGAAAAGCTCGTAGGCATTGGATCGGTGATGGGAAATTATGTCGGATGCAATTCATCATGTAGAAGTTATAACTTAGGGTGACACAGAACTAGCTCCGGTTCATCAATGCAATGTAGGCATGTATTCGAATATAGTCATACGTGCTTATGGAAAAGAACTTGCATGACATCTCTTATCCTACCCTCCCGTGGCAGCGGGGTCCTATTGGAAACTAAGGGATATTAACGCCTCCTTTTAATAAAGTACCGGACCAAAGCATTAACACATAGTGAATACATGAACTCCTCAAACTAAGGTCATCACCGGGAGTGGTCCCGATTATTGTCACTTCGGGGTTGCCGGATCATAACACATAGTAGGTGACTATAGACTCGCAAGATAGGATCAAGAACACACATATATTCATGAAGACATAATAGGTTCAGATCTGAAACCATGGCACTCGGGCCCTAGTGACAAGCATTAAGCATAGCAAAGTCATAGCAACATCAATCTCAGAACATAGTGGATACTAGGGATCAAACCCTAACAAAACTAACTCGATTACATGATAGATCCCATCCAACCCATCACCGTCCAGCAAGCCTACGATGGAATTACTCATGCACGATGGTGAGTATCATGGAATTGGTGATGGAGGATGATGACGATGGCGACGATCTCCACTCTCCGGAGCCCCGAAGGGACTCCAGATCAGCCCTCCCTAGAGAGATTAGGGCTTGGCAGCGGCTCCGTATCGTGAAACACGATAATTCTTTCTCCTTGATTTTTTTTCTCCCCGAAAGTGAATATATAGGATCTGGGATACATCGGTGGAGCACCAGGGGGCCCACGAGGCAGGGGGCGCGCCCTAGGGGGGGGGGGGCGCCCCCACCCTCGTGGACAGGGTGTGGGCCCCCTGGTCTGGATCTTCTTGCAGATATTTTTTATATTTTCCAAAATAAATCTCCGTGGAGTTTCAGGTCATTTCGAGAACTTTTTATTTCTGCACAAAAACAACACCATGGCAATTCTGCTGAAGACAACGTCAGTCCGGGTTAGTTCCATTCAAATCATGCAAGTTAAAGTCCATAACAAGGGCAAAAGTGTTTGGAAAAGTAGATGCGTTGGAGACGTATCAATGCATATAGCTCTCTAGAGCATCTAATTGAACCATATATTGAAACTATGTAGAACATTTCAACGCAACAACAAATGCGATCATAATCGCAACCAAGGTAACAATTGATCCAACGGCATAATGATACCAAATCTCGGTATGAATGGCATATTTTCTAATCTTTCTAATCTTCAAGCGCATGGCATCCATCTTGATCTTGTGATCATTGATGACATCCGCAACATGCAACTCCAATATCATCTTCTCCTCCTTAATTTTTTTTAGTTTTTCTTCAAGTAATTGTTTTCTTCTTCAACTAAATTTAACCTCTTGACAATAGGGTCCATCTTGATCTTGTGATCATCGACGACTTCCGCAACATACAACTCCAATTCCATCTTCTCCTCCTCCGTTTTTTCCAATTTTTTCTTCAAGGAAATGTTTTCCTTTTCAACTAAATTTAACCTCTCCACAAGAGGGTCGGTTGGAATTTCCGGTTCAACTACCTCCTAGATATATAAAAACATCTATGTCAGGTTGGTCGGCATAATTGTCATAAACACTAAAACAAATAGTTATAAATTAAAGATAATATACCGCATCCGAATTGTAGACAGGACGAGGGCCGACGTGGGCGGATATCAAAACTGTCGCACTATATAATTACAAGCAATAATAAAAGTAAGAAAATTAGAAAAATATCTATCTAAAGCAATAATAAAAGTAAGAAAGCATAGACGGAACAAGAGGCTCACCACGGTGGTGCCGGTGACGAGATCGGCGGGGGCGATCGACAGCGGTGACGACGGGGACGGGACGCGACGGACCGCTAAACCTAGACAAATCTCGAAGAAAATGGAGCTCGGAGTTTGACCTTCGAGATGAGAAAAGCTTAACTAGTGTGGCTCGGGCATTTCATCGAACACCTCATGTGCATAGGAGGTGAGCTAGAGCACCACAAAGCTCCTCCCTCGCCGGCCAGAAAAAATAGAGCAGTGGAGTGGTGGGCGATGGGGTATATATAGGCAACCCATTGGTCCCGGTTTGTGTGTCGAACCGGGACTAAAGGAACCCCTTCTGTCCTGGTTCCAGCCACGAACCGGGACCAATGAATGTGGGCCAGGAGCGAGGCCAATTGGTCCCGGTTCGTGCCTGGAACTGGGACAAATGGGTCCAGACGAACCGTGACATATGCCCCACGAGGCCCGGCCGGCCCCCTGGGCACACGAACCGGGACGTATGCCCCCATGGGTCTCGGTTCGTAGTTGAACCGGGACTAATGGGCTTGTCAGGTCCGAACCAAAGCCCTGTTTTCTACTAGTGAATGGATATTGCATTCCCATTTATTTCTACGGATTAGTGAAAGTTGTTGAATCATATAGGTTTAGAATTAGTTCCACTGGTTTGAATCTAGTACTCCCTCCGTTCCAAAATATAAGTCTTTTTTAGAGATTCCAATTGGAACCACATACGAAGCAAAATGACTGAATCTAGACTCTAAACTATGTCTATATACATCCGTATGTAGTCCATATTAAAATCTCTACGAAGACTTATATTTAGGAACGGAGGGAGTAGTCTAGATTCCATAATCCATATTTATCTATGAATCTTTGATTATGGGTTTCATGCTGAGATTTTGTTGGAAATATGAGCAATTTACCATATGATTTTATTAACAGAAATAGTAGATAAAATATGACTATTATAGCAGAGACGAACAAGTCATGCAATCTACTCCCTCTGTTCCTAAATATTAGTCTTTTTTAGAGATTTCAATATGAACTACAAAAAATAGTGTATTTTAGAGATTCCAATATGAACTACATACGGATGTATATAGACATTGTTTAAAGTGTAGATCCATTCATTTTGCTTCATATGTAGTCCATACTGAAATCTCTAAAAAAGACTGATATTTAGGAGCGGGGGGAGTAACAAGAGAAGGTGAATATCATATGAAGATGTGAACTAGAACATGACATATCTAGAACATATACTAGAAGAAGAAAATGTAGAAGAATCTCGAATAGAAAGAACACACATATATACTAAGCTATGGTAGTAGCATTGGGGTTGGCGTTGACGTTGTCGCCCATGTTGTCGAAGAGGTTGTCGACATCGGGGAAGAAGTGATCGTTAGCGTCCGTGATGAAAAGGTAAGTAGTCATGCAGAGCGCTTCCCAAAAACCTTATCACCCTTCTCTCGTACATGATTCAAAGAAGTGGGGTTACAGAGGCCTACTGTCCCAACCTACGGTGCACGCCACAAGCTGGGACAGGGAAGATCATAGAAGTAGCTTAGGAACTCGGTGGCATGAGGAAGGTGTTGTTCTGGTGTGTCTCTCTGAAGAGGAGCGACCTCTCATTTATAGGTGCAGGAGAAGGAGGTGAACATGCAACGATGAGAGGTGAAGAAAAAGAGGGAGACGTAACAAGCAAGCAATAGCCAAAGGGTGCAGCATTCGTATTCAATCTCCACTGCAAAAAAAACTTTTCAACTCCCATGTGACCTTTCATATATGAGTCGTGTGTGGCAAAAAAAATTGACAATGGCTCAGCTCATTCCCGCAACCCACGGCGCGTCATGATGAGACGTGGCGTGGCAAGGCGGGCGACAGAGGAGGAGCGCACGTGAATGCCTCTTTTGTTCTCATGCTCATACATAGGGAGAAACAACCTCCCTTATAAGATCTAACTCGTACTAGGTGAGCAGTCTGGGACTAAACATTAGTCCCACCTCTTGCCTTGCATGAATGGGATAACTGGGCCTCTAGGATTTAGCAAAAAATCTGAAACTAGTATTGGGTTGGCCCATAAATAGATCAAATTCCAGCAATCCCCCACCAGATCCGAGAGGCACACAAAATTTTTCTTTGGTTCCAAAACACTGTTTTATATACCGATGCTGCAGTGGAGACTGTTAAGTTCAAGTTCCACCTAGAACTCTATGCTACACTAATAAGCAACTTAAACAGTGGACTAGGCCTTGAACTGCAAGTTTTCTGCGAATCTAGCTTCACACAAAGTCTTGACTGATACTAGGCTATCATGGAGAGCACCCTAGTATCATAGATTGCAACGTTTAACAATCAGACTCATATATGTGTTCTTGAGAAGATGTTTTACAGGACAACATCTTTGCTTAAATAAGCCACTTAGAACACATTAAGATATACATCAACCTTCCATGTAGATTAGGAGAGTATTGCATCTTCATGGAGTGGTATTATTGATAGTAAAGATACACTACCCTCAGTTGACCAACAACTTGTCTTCTAGTTCTAATTCAGGGGATCTTCAACCACATAGAATAGGTTACCACTGTGAACAACTCATAATGTGGGTCTCATATACTGTCAGGCCCAAGATGTGATTCTATCCCGATCACGTGACACTTACGTGATTGGGGCACAACCGCATTTCGGGCGCTTAGCAAGATGGATATCATTACATCGTACCATTACATACATACATAGGGGATACAACAATACATACAAGTCACATGAATACAACAACATCAATACAAGGCATCCGACTACGGATGCAAACATGAAAAGATCAACGACACCCATCTGCTATCCCAGGCTGCCGACCCGGAACCTAACCCAAGACTGAAGAAGAAGAACTCCAACAAAAGAACAATGCTCTCACGTCAAGTCGTCGGAAACCTGCACCTGCAACTGTTGTTGTAGTATCTATAAGCCACGAGGACTCAGCAATCCCATAACCATGGGTAACAAGACTATCAAAGCTTAATAGGTAGGAAGAGGTAAAGTGGTGAGGTTGCAGCAACGACTAAGCAATATATGGTGGCTAACTTACGAGTACAAGAATAAGATGAGCATCTACGCAAGCGGTCGCAACTAGTAGTGATCGCTAAAGATCCTGAACTACCTACGAGTCAAACATAACCCCACCGTGTTCTCTTCTCAAAGTGAAAAGAGACAGTCACGGTTACTCACACAGTTGTGTGTTTTACTTCGGATCCTCTGTCAAGTTTTCTACAACCGGACATTAACAAATTCCAATCTGCCACATAGCCGCGGGCACGGCTTTCTAAAGATCATAACCCTGCAGGGGTGTCCCAACTTAGCCCATCACAAGCTCTCACGACCAGCTGAAGTGATCAATATAATATCATCACCCCTTATCTTAGATAAATCCGATCAGGCTCGGCATCCCGGTGCACAAGACATTTCGACAATGGTAAAACAAGTCCAGCAAGACCTCCCGGCGTGCCGACACCCTGATAGTAGCCGCGCGTATCTCGTCTCAGGCCACGTCCGGATGGGTGATGCTACAGGTAAAACCAGCCCTCGAGTTTCCCCGTGGTGGCCCCGCAAGCTCCCCGTTCGGGACCAACACCATCAGCACTGGCCCCCCTGCTATGCAGAAAAGAATCTCCAAGGAGCGTCCCCCTTATGCAATTTAATTAATTAATGAAGTTTTTATTATGAGGCAAATTAAAACCAATGTCGGGCCTTGCTGGAGGAGTTTTATTCAAAGACGAAGTGTCAAGGGGTCCCCATATACCCAACCGTGTAAGGAACGCAAAATCAAGGAACATAATGCCGGTTTATCGGCGCCTAAGGTGGCATGAGTGGAACAAAACACCGAGTAAAAGGCCAAGCCTTCCACCCATGCCCAGTATATATGTGTGTTATTATATATATAACATATTGTGATATACCACAACAAGTTCCCTCCTGGAACGATCTTCATACTCACCTGCAACTAACAATGCTATAAGAGGGGCTGAGCAAGCGGGTAACATAGCCAAACAATAGTTTTGCTAGGAAGGTTTCAAAGGTTAGAGGTTTCATGGCAACAAGGAGAGGGGCTGACAATAAGATGGGTAGCGCGACATATAACGATATCATCGAGACAACTAAGCAAAGGCAATGATAGTAAAGGTATCCAAGGGTATGGTCATCTTGCCTGAGATCCCGCAAGGAAGAAGAACAGATTCATGAAGAAGACGGAGAGGAAGCCTTGAAGAAGAACCACGGGTAGACGAACGAATCCTCACGAACACAATGGAACAAGCACTAACGAGAAGAACCAAGCAATACGGTAAACACACCACACGAGACATGACAATATGCTCAACCAAGTATGATGCAAGACAGTTCTATATAGGATGCACTACAAGTCTATACAGGAAGCAAAACATGGCAAGGTAGGAAGCACAGAAAAACAACACAAGTCTATATGATGCAATACATGGCAAGGTATGACGCATGACAAGTCTATACAGGAAGCAATACATGGCAAGGTAGGAAGCACAGAAAAACAACACAAGACTATATATGATGCAATACATGGCAAGGTATGATGCAAGACAAATCTATACAGGAAGCAATACATGGCAAGGTAGGAAGCACCGAAGATGCACTTAGGATGCATTACATGACAACATAGGAAGCACACCAGAACAGCACAAGAACAAGACAATATGCTCAAGCAAGTAGGATGCAAGACAGATCTATATAGGATGCAAAACATGACAAAGTAGGAAGCACAGAGAACAACATAAGAACAACAAGTTTAAATGTGGCCGGAACTACTTATTACAAATCCGGTAAGTCCCCATATGCATAGTTTGAAATTAGTACAGATCTGAACAAACCTTAAGTTAAAGTGGTTAAACAGCAGATTAACATGCACCATGATGATCTACACGAAATTCTAGTCAAGTTTCATATAAAGTTTATTTAATTCGGAGCTACGGCCTAGAAGATATGAGCAAAACAAGACAAGCATGGCAACGGTGCAAGATGCACCCAAACACCAAGCAAACATACTCTAAACATGTTAACAAGATGCTATTAATAATCTACATGCAAAATCACACAAGTTTCATATAAGGCACACTCAAAACGGAGCAACGGGCTAAAAGATACACATGAAACAAGATATAACAACAAGCTGAAGTTAACAGCCACATAGCAACTTTGGAGCAAGAAATATATACTCTACATCACTCAAACATGGTGACAAGAAGCTTGGACATGAAGTAGACATATCCTACAGCAAACAACCCCATTGGAGCATCTCCATATGAGGCATGGATCAATAGCAACAAGCTACAACATTTTGATCATGACAATAGAAACCTGACAGTAATATTTTATAGCAACTTGGGAGCAAGAAATAAATAAGCTACAGCAATCCAAATGAGCAAGTGAAGGCATGAATGGATAGGCAACAACATATACAACAAGGAATGATCAATGGCCACCCCAAAACTAACATGTATTTGACTAGGGCATCAAGCAAACATAGCATCAGGATATAACAGATTCTAGACTTAGTGAAATTTCACTAAGTGTTAAAACAACAATAACAACATGGCATGTTTACAAGCATGTTTAAGTCATCTTAAAGCATAACATGGCAAATGGTTTGCACCACAGCAAAGATCACATGATGGAGAATCTAAAACATATGAGCATGTGACATGGGGCAAACACATCAATAGCAACGAGCTCCTCAACTAGGCATCTCGTAACAAGTTACAAAACCTAACAGCCACATGCACTTTTGCAACAGGGATAAACATGGCAAAATGAACTCAAACAAGCATGCTATAGCAACCAACATGTAGAGCATCTCATGATGAACATTTTGACATATCATGTGCATCATTTGGATAAACATGCACCAAGTTATCATATCACAAACATGGCAACAAAATAACAAGTAGCAGCAGTTTATAACAAGTAGCACTCTTGCAACAGAGATTAGAGCATCTAGATGAACTTAAATGAGCATGGCACAATGGAACAAAGTGTAGAGCATATCACCACGATCATTTTGACATCTCATTTGCATCATTTGGATAAGCACACAAAAAGTTATCACTATGCAAACATGCACATATAATGACAGTTTTTAGGGACTTAGCCAAAAATCACAGGACAAGGAAAAGAAAAAAAACACTAACAAGCCGAAACTAACAGGCTGGCCCAACAAGAGGGAAAAAATAAAAAAGGGAAGGCACTAGGGCCTCACCATGGGCCTCGGGCCAGATATGAGGAGGGGCCTCGGTGCCCACGTGGCCCACGCGCGGGACGGCGCAGCCCTCGTCCTCATCCCGCACGAGGACGAGGCAGGAGGTCAACGCGACGGCCACCGGCGGCGGGCGGCGCTCCGACGAGGCGGGGAGACTGGGAACCAGCGGATTCGGAGGAGGGCGTGGTCGGGGATCCGTTCCCGGCGTCGGAAAGGGGCGGGGAGCACCGGCGGCGGAGCTTGGAGCTTGGCTCCCTTACGATGACTGCGGGAAGAGAGAACCAGAGAGGTTAGAGAGAGCACGAGAAGGTAGGGAAGGGGAGGAAGAGAAGGAGAGCGGGCGCGGGGCACTGGCCTCGCCGGCGGCGGCGCTCCGACGAGCTCGGGCGAGGACCAACGGTGGCAGCAAG
>LR738710.1:256574788-256592360 GCA_902687465.1 Secale cereale | reverse complement strand
GGGGGGGGTCGGGATCGGCTCCTCCTGATCCAAAACCGAGCGGGTCAGCGGGGAGCTCGACGCTGAGCGGCGGCTCGGGCCCGATTCGGCCCACGGCGGGCCGGATTCGGGCCCCGGTGGGCCTGCGGCGGCGGGGAACTGACCAGGGGCGCGGGAAGGACGTGGCCAATGCCACATGGCGCAAGGAGATAGGCCAGGGGCGACGGCTGGTGGTGGCTCAGCCTATGGCTGGCTGCCACTTGGCGTGGAGAGGTGGCTGGCTGACTTGGTGACGCCAAGTGGCGGCGGTGGAGAGGGGCTGCGCGGAAATTGATGCAAGGAAGGAGGCTGGAGGTAGGGGAAGGCCTAGGGGATGCCCAAAATGGCAAGGGAGGGTTGTTTATATAGGGAAAAGCCTAGGGTTTGGGGGTTTGGAGGGGTTTTAGAGCCCTCCGATCGCGATCCGACGGATCCGATCGCGAGGGGAGTTTAGGTTGGGCCTAGAGGAGGTAGTGGGCTGTGTAGGAGGGGTTGTGGGGAGAGTAGAGAAGAGGCCCGCGGAGGTTTTCGGAGACCGAAAACGTCCGACGAATTAACTAGCGACTAGTGCCGCTATATATCCGTTGGGCTATCAAACGAGCTCCGAATGCGATGAAATTTGGCAGGCGGCCTGTCTACACTATAATAAGACCACATGCCAAGTTTCAACCCATTCCGAGAACGTTTTTCGGCCACTTATAAAATAAATATTCGGAGGCGCCGCGGGCGCGTGTGAGTGTGTCTGGGCTCAGAACGGACAACGGAAAGGACGAGGGGACTCGGGCGGATGCAAGTTTTGAAACATGCTGATGCAACACACATGATGACATGGCAAGATGCAACACGCAAGCAGATGACATGGCAAGGCAACGAATAACTGACTAACATCTGGCGCACCGGTCTCGGGGTGTCACATATACCCATCTCCTTCGATGCATTATCTATCACATTACGTGATAGACCCTTAGTAAAAGGATCCGTAAGATTTTTAGAAGTTTGGATATAATCCAATGCAATGACTCCGAAGTTTCTCATTTTCCCGACAGACTTTAACCTTCTTTGAATATGTCTTGATGACTTCATGTTATCCTTTGAGCTACTCACTTTCGCGATCACAGTTTGATTGTCGAAGTTCATAAGGATACCCGGGACAGGTTTCTCAACAACCGGTAGGTCATTCAAGAGCCGACGAAGCCAACTTGCTTCAACTGTAGCTATCTGTTAGGAAACATAGTAGAAAATAAAAAAATTGCTCCTACGCACACCCAAGATCAATATGAAGATGCATAATGAGTTGGGATAACGATCATTACCGTCACCGAGTTGCAACAAAAGAAGAACGTGTCGGTGTAGATCGTACTTGGAGTCCCACGAAACGTCCATGAACGATCATGTGAACTGCCCACGAACAGTCCCTCAAACTGAAGACCAAAAGTATGGCCTCTCTACTTGGTTGCAAGTGTGCAACCTTCATGATCCGGCAACGCTTCGTTGTCCAGAGCTAATCGTCATGGAAGAATTAGAGAGAGGAGATTAGAACCACACCGGGCTTATAATTACGAGGATTAAAGTATTAATCTAGCTCTAATTAGCAATGTTGAGGATATCTCTTATCGTTACCGTCTCGGTCAGCTCCGGATTTGAGATTGATCAAGAATCGGCTGATTAATAGATTTTATCGACCGACTATTAATCGTCCATTTTTTTACAAATCCCAGGTTGCTGATGGCTTCTCGCCCCTCGTTGGTTACCCCAAGTGGAAGGTTTGAGATGCAGTGTAGCGGTAGTTTTCCCTTGGCAAAGATACCAAGGATCGATTTCCCCTGAGACTCCTAGTTTCAACAAGAAGGTGTCAACTGCTAAGGCGCCAGATACTTAGCAATCAACTTGGACCTGCACACAGATACAAATAACTTTTATCCCAACGAGTACAGAGAGGTTGTCAATCCCTCCGGCCTTGTCGTTTACAAAGGATCAAACACAAGAGATAATAGTGATAGGTATTGCTGCAACTGATAAGTAAAAGCGGAAAGTAAATAGCGGATGTGATCAGTGATGGTAATATGGACCGGGGTCCCATGATGTTCACTAGTGATGTCTCTCTCCCAAAAGACGATAAAACAGCTATGTGAGGTAAACGAATTACAACTGGGCAATTGACAGAATTATGTGCGCAAACCAATGCTAACTATGTTGCAAGAAAGGTAGAGGTTCAAAGCATGGGCGGTACGCCAAGGCAAGTAGACCGAAATCCATCTGCATCTACTACTAATCATCCACCTTGAGATATCTATCCAGAACATCTCGCTGGTATTAAGTTGCGAGTCCCACCCATAGTGTAAACTCAAAGCAACAGACAACTGCATTAAAAGAACTTTGCGTAAAGTAAACAATCCTTGCACCCGCGGGCACAAGCACCGTTGTTTTCCCCCTTGTGGCAACAGCACATCCCCTAGACTCATGTTTCTGTCACTCAAGCTAGTCATCGAGAGGCATGAACCCACAATCGAGCATAACGTTCCCTCTTGGAGTCACTACCTACTACTTGGTCAAAGCAATAAATAGCAACGGAGAACATGCAAGAATTACTTACGAACATAAATATAAAAGAGGTAAATCAAATATATTACTCAAACACAATCTGAACATAATCTCACAATCCATCGGATCCCAGCAAACTCAACATAGCAACAGCATAAGGATTACATATGTGCCTCGATCATGTAGGGCAGCTCACGAGGTCTAATTAGTGAAGCACAAGAAGGGGAGGAGAACATCACATAGCTACTGGTCATGGACCCATGGTCCAAGGGAGACTACTCACAACTCATCCGGAAGGCGTCCATGGTGGTGGAGAGGATCCCGGTGGTGATCCTCCCCTCCGGCAGGGTGCCGGGAAGAGTTCTCCTAGTGCTCCCGATCTTGGAAGCGCGGCGGCGGCGGAACAGAGATGAGATCGCGAAAAAGGGTTCCGTCCTCGAGGGTTTCGGGGCGCGTGTTAAATATATGCCAAAGGGGGGCATCAGCGGAGGCCTGGGGGGCCCAGGCGCCCTCCCTGGCGCGGCCAGGAGGGGGGCCGCGCCACCAGGGCGCCTGGAGCCCTGGTGGCCCCCCTCCGGCCCTACTTCGGCCGTGTGGAAGCTTCCGGAATGCTGATTTTTTATATAATTTTTCCGGGATTTTTCTGGCAGTTTAAGTGACGGGAAAACCCGAAATACAAAAACAGCAGAAAACAGAAACTGGCACTGGGGTGCACTGAGTTAATAGGTTAGTCCAAATATGATCAAAAGTGTATGGAAGTGTATAAATATCATAGCAATATCACCCAAAAGAGGCATGGAGCAAGCAGAAATTATAGATACGTTTTGGACGTATCAACATCCCCAAGCTTAATTCCTGCTCGTCCTCGAGTAGGTAAATGATAACAAGCATAATTTCTGTGGTGACATGCTATTAACCATATAGGACTTTTCATAATCACATGACAAAAGCTTACTGAGACAATGAATCTGTAGTAATTAAGTTGCCTCATGAGAAAATCACAAAGAACTGAAAGTTTTACAACATGATACTGAAACATCAAATAGATTTGTAATGAGCATGGTGTGCAAATATGACAAAGTGATATCTCGCTTGCCCCCTTTAGTGAAGCAAAACATAAATGCAGGGGCACCTCCAAGGTTTAAGTGACGCCTAGATACAATGATTTCAGAATAAACGATATCATAATCATGCAAAAGACAATGCTACTTTGGGACAATGCACATTACACTCAGAATGACAATCATGCTCTTAATAGTTGGTGCTTTAAAAGAAGGTGGAGACTCTCGAACCGTGGCTTTTGTTGGCAAGGTTGAAAACCCGTGGTCGGAAACAAAGACAAAGCATGTACCAGAGCTCTTGGTTTTAAAAACAGAGGTAATAATTATTTTTTTGGATTATGCATGTTCCGTCAACGAATGCTAGCAGACAACTCAATCACTTCTTGAGATGGACAAGTTTCGAGGAACGGCTCCCGAATGAGGACGATCACATCCTCTTAATCTCCTTTGTTTATCACTGCCAAAGTTTTCTGATTTCTCATGAACAAAGCGTGAAGGAGGGTTTGTTTGTTATATTATTTTTGAGCCGGGCGCACTCTTTGCCAGTTCCTTCTCATATTATGGGTTTGCACATTAGACATGCAATCCCGGGGTGAAGCTTGTCCAACTTAAAAAGATCATGAATTAACTACTACTTCCTCATGAACTAAAACAGAGGCACAAAATAGAAATGCTTTTTTTGAATAATTTCGAGATGGTACATGAAAGTCTTCGTTAGGAATGGCAGGTAAATACCATGTATAGGAAGGTATGGTGGACTCATATGGCATAACTGGTTTAAAGGATTTTGGATGCACAAGCAGTCAGTCCGCTTAGTACAGGTGGAGGTTAGCAAAAGACTGGGAGCGACCAACTAAAAGAGCAATGACGGTCATAATCATGCAGAGCGACAAAGCAACACTGAATCAGGCATGGAAGTTATATCGCTACTCAGAAACTAAAGATCATCAAGGCTTGACAGACTTTCTTTACAGTCTTAAATATGCGTGAGCATACGCCAAGTCAATCAAAATAAATTCTTGAAGGAAGATATTACTAAACCATACCACATCATAGGCAAACAAATCATGTTGGTACTCCAATAACACATTGGGAACCCCCCAGCTATTTGAGACTAACCATAAGAAAACATGAACTACTAAGCACCATTATGCACGTAGCATTTTTATCATAGACATATCGACCAATGCAACAGAAGCAAACTCTCTTAATAAGATAAGAATGATAACTAAAGAGAGTTCCAGCGACCAACTAAACAAAAGCTCTTTAAAAAGATAAGCATGAAAACTAAGAGCTGAACATGATAGTAGCTATTGAAAGACAAAGAACATACACAGCAAAGATAGACATGAAAATTCTATGTTATGTTCTAGGTTGAAGTGGAGCGTGTTTCTCTTCCACACAAAGAAAGCTGAGTTCCAACTCGTTATGAAAAGCAAGCAAAGCTAAAAAGGAAACTAAAAGCAAGACGCTCCAAGCATAGCACATAACACATGAAGTGATAAAAATATAGTGGAACGAAGGACGAACTGATAATGTTGATGGAGAAGGGGATGCACGGGGGCATCCCCAAGCTTAGACGCTTGAGTCTTCTTGAATATTTCTTGAGGGTGCATGGGGGCATCCCCAAGCTTGAGCGTTTGACACTCCTGAATCTTTTTATCATCTTCCCTCGCACACTTGAAAACTCCCTTCATACATAACTCATCATAATCTGATTAGCGAGGTTAGTACCCATAATAATATAATTGTTCCTTGCTGGAAATAAGGATATTCTTGAAGGTCTACTGTTTCTCAAGATTGCCAAAAGGTTTTTGCAAAGAAAAAGCAAGCTCAAGGTTTGCAAAATGAAGGAAAGCCAAAACAGGACAGAATCTGTGAAAAACAGAACAGCAGGTAGTAAATGACTTTTTCGGGGCACTTCTGCCACTCTAATAAAAAAACTCAGAACATACGCCCGAAAGACAATTGTATAGAGCACGCTGTCGAAAAAATTCAGACCAAAAAGATGATCTGGTGATTTTATACGAATTTTTCTATCCAAGGACAGAATCTGTTTCCTGGACAGCACGTCACAACTTTTGAACTTTCTTGCAATCAGAGGCTACACTTGGGACAAAGTTGAAAAGTAAAGATACAATGATGATGCTACTGTAGTAACAACATCAAGACACAACAAAAGCAAAATAAAATTTATTCATTGTGGGCTGCCTCCCAAAAGCGCTTTCTTTTATGCCTTTAAGCTAAGCATAATGCAAAAAGATCAAGTTTTATCAAGAGTAAAAGAATAGCTAGCCCGTATAACGGACTCAAAAGGTAACTTAATCTTCTTTCGAGGGAAGTGTTCCATCCCTTTCTTGAGAGGAAATTCGAATCTTATATTCCCCTCTTTCATGTCAATGATAGCACCAACGGTGCGTAGAAACGGACATCCCAAAATAATTGGACAAGAAGGTTCACATTCAATATCCATAATAGTAAAATCAACGGGAACGTAATTGTCATTGACAATGATAAGAACATCGTCGATCCTCCCCAAAGGTTTCTTTATGGAAGAATCAACGAGACGAACACCAAAAGAACAAGAATCAAAAGGTTTCAGTTTAAGCATATCATATATTCTTTTGGGCATAACAGAGGTACTAGCTCCAACATCACATAAAGCATAGCAAGAGAAGTTATTAAACTTAATTTTAATCATAGGATCCCAACCATCTTCTAGCTTTCTAGGTATGGAGGCTTCTACTCTAAGTTTCTCCTCCCTAGCTTTGATGAGAGCATTAGTGATATGCTCTGTGAAGGCAAGGTTAAGCGTGCTAGTGCGGGGATCTCTAGACATCTTGTGAAGGAAATCAATAACTTCGGTAAGAGTGCAATTATCAAAATCAAGGTCACTACTATCAAGTAAAGTGGTAGTGGTGTCCTTTAGGTTCACTTGTTTGGTAGTTTCTATGGTCATAGCATCACCATTAATAGGTCCAATGGGACCAGGAGTGCATTGGGTGCTAAGAGTTTGGATATCCTCAACAACTTGGATAGTAGCAACAGTGTGGTGGGTAGGAAGGCTCTTAATTCTATCTTCTTCCTCCCTTTCTCTAGCCCATCTCTCTTTAAGTTTAGCCAACATCCTAATGTTTTCATTAATTTGCACTTGAATAGCATTCATAGGAGTGACCTTCCTCTCCTCAAGGGGAGAAGTTCTAATTTTAAGCAATTCTACCTCATGGGCTAAATTGTCTACCTTCGAAGAGAGATCATCTAGTTTGTTTAGTTTTTCTTCTACACTCTTATTAAAGGCTTTTTGGGTAGTGATGAAATCTTTAAGCATAATCTCTAGTTCAGTAGTGGAGTTCTTGGTGCTAGGATAAGCATTTTTGTTCCCATAGGAATTAGAGGGGAACGGTCTAGGATTGCTACCAAAATTACTCCTATAAGCATTGTTATTAAAATTGTTTCTAGAGATAAAGTTCACATCTACTTGTTCTTGAGCAATCAAAGAATTTAAAGGAACATCACGAGGATCAACAGAAGATTGCTTTGAAAGTAAAGACATGATCAAGTCAACTTTTTCATTTAGGGAGGAAATCTCCTCGACATAGTTTACCTTCCTACCTGTTGGAGCGCGTTCGGTGTGCCATTGGGAATAATTGGTCATCATCTCATCGAGAAGCTTCGTGGCAGCACCAAGTGTAATTGACATAAAGGTTCCTCCCGCGGCCGAATCTAACAAGTTCCGCGAGGTAAAGTTCAAGCCTGCATAAAAAGTTTGGATAACCATCCAAGTGTAGCGACCCGACCCAAATGGATCAAAGTCTCTGTGCTTAAGTGTCATCCCTGGATCGGTATGCTGACACACACAGTACTCGATGAATTATAACAGAGTTCAATCACACACTTTATTACATCGAGGTCCTCAAAAGAGTATTTATTACAATAATATGGCCAAAGGCCATCTGGATAAAATAACTGCGGAAGCATCAAAAGTAAAATGAGTCCATCAACTCCACGGCAAACTGAGTGCAGAACAACGACCTATCGCACCTTTAATCCTCGTCGGAAAACTCTGCAACATGAGACGTTGCAGCCATGTAGGTCAGCACATGGAATATGCTGGCAATGTCACACCATAGAAATAATAATAAAGAAAAAGACTATCTTTATATGCAAATTTAGCTGGTGGAGGCTCTAAGTTTAATGTTTGCATAAAGCCAATTTTACCCTACAACAAAGGAATAAATTTTTATTTACTACAAATTAAAATGCCATTATTGAGAAGGTTCCTCCAACTCAATCCCAAAATTCCCAAGTTATTAGTAACCCAATGATTTCATTAAATAAAGTGATGAGATCAACCAACAATTCACTTCTAGATACTCAAGTTGTCCATAACCGGGGACACGGCTAATCATGATTAGTTTGTACACTCTGCAGAGGTTTGCGCACTTTTCCCCACAAGACTCGACCACCTCCATGATCGGAAGATCGAGACATAGTCTTTCTGAAGTATTTCCTCCAAACCCTGGGTAGACCGGTACACCTACTTTCCCCTACATCAGCTAGTCTACCACGGAAAGAGGTCACACAACTTACTCAACTATGCCAGAGCCCATAATGGCTTGTGGCTGCACACGGAAGTTTCTAGGCATGAAATATCTTATGATCCCTTTGAGCCTGGGTGGCGGACCTAGGGTAATCACACGGGTACTCCGGGATTCCCCTTGGGCAAGAACTGGTTTCTCCAGGTGCCCCAAACAATCCACCCAGATGTGTATTAAAGTTGCCACCTTATCTTGTCCCAAAATTATTATCTCTCGCAACTTGCATGTATCACACATACCAATCCCCGTCTACGAGCATGGCTAAGCAATATATGATATAACGAATATTCCCAGGGTGATAAAAGGTCATAGGTTCCTACCAAATGAACTACATAGCATAACCACATGTTCCCAATCCTACTCATGCAATCTTTGAGGGTGAAACTAATGCATATTAAAAACTGGGTATTTAAACTTATGATCAAAGTGTGAACTTGCCTTGCTGACGTTCGTTGAACTCTAAAGATTCGTAGTAGCAAGCTTCGCACTCCGGATGATCTAGCGTAAGCAAGCAATAACATACATAAGCATACAAGCAAGGAATCAAAAAGAAAACGAATAAAAGATTTCGAAAAACTCCAAAAACACCAAAATAATGTTTCTGTACAGAATGTAATTTTTACAGCAACAAAAAATAAATGGTTTTGGTTTTAACAGAAGGTACATGTCACAAGCTTCGATTAGCAAAAAGAATCACCCAAAACGGAGTTACGAAACTCAAGTTATGGCCTAACGAAGTTTGAATTCAGATCTGTTTGAATTCAAATTTTAAAATTTTGAATAATATATTTCGTTAGGTTCTCTGGATAGAGTATATTTCTACGAAACCGTAGGAAAAAGAATCAACTAAATCGGATCTATAGACTAAAAGATATACTAGAAACAAGATTCGGTAAAGAATCTGAATTGGAAAATATACTGATAAAAGAGAAAAAAAAATCGCACAGGGTGTTCACCGGACTTGTCGCCGGAGACGAGGAAGAAGGCGGCTCCGGTGTGTTTCGGCGAAGGACGCGTACGGGATGGTGTAGAGGACGATGTGGTGAACCACTTGATCAAGTTTTGGTTGAAGATAGCTTCATGTACACACGGTGAGAGGTCGCCGGAATTCACGAACTCCGGCGAGCAATTGGCGAGGTTAGGGAGGGGGAAAAGCTCCAGAAGGAGAGGGCTTCGGACGAGGGGTGAGAGGGGCTCGCGGGGTGCCTTTTATAGGGCTTGGGAAGGTCCAGAGTTGGGTGGGGCGATATGTGTTAATGGTGGCTGTTTCTCTGCCTCGTAATGGCCATTACAGGCGACTCCAAGGCGCACTAGGAAGGGGAAGGGGTAGAGGAAGGCGAGGGGAACCGATTCCGGGGGTTAGTGAGTGCGGGGGAAGGGAGTTGAGGGGAGAGAGAGGTGGAGGCGCCATGGAAGTTCTCCGTTCGTGTTCCTCTGTAGATGTACGAGGAGGAAGAAGAAGATAGCGCTGGGCATGGGCCTGCTGGGCTGCGTTTTTTTTTTACACAGAGAGAAAAAAAATATATAGATAGAAAATAAAAATAATTTAATATAGGACATATATATATCAAAAAAATCAGAAAAATAAATCCTACAAGATGAACTATTTTTCAGAGGCTAAATAAAAACTTTATAAAAAACATTTTTCTTAAAATCCAAATGAAACTCAAATTTGAATTCAAAACTTTCGGCATTGTTTTCTTCTGACTTTTTGGAGTGTCATGTTAGCTCCTCTCATAATTTTGAACAAGTATCTCGTCAGGGATTTTTGAAATAAATTTCAATTGCCAAGTAGAATCCAAAGTCAGATAAAACTCAAATGCCTCTGAAATTTCCAAATGACACTCAAAATAAAAAAAATGCATAGATGCTTAGTTAATAATTGTAAAACATTCCAAATTGGAAATTTGGGATGTTACAAACCTACCCCCCTTAAGATGAATCTCGCCCTCGAGATTCGAGTTGGCTAGCAAAAAGGTGTGGGTGATCCTGTCGAAGATCTTCTTCGCGTTCCCACGCGGCTTCTTCCTCAGTATGATGACTCCACTGAACCTTGCAAAACTTGATGACCTTGCTGCGGGTAACCCTGCTTGTTGTTTCGAGAATCTTGACGGGCTTCTCCTCATAGGTCAGATCACTATCCAACTGTATGGCTTCTAGTGGCACTGTATCTCATGGGCTTCGGGTAATTCCAACTTGTAGGCAACTTCACCCATGCGTTCCAAAATTCTGTATGGCCCCACAAATCGTGGTGCTAGTTTGCCTTTAACTCCAAACCGTTTAACTCCTCGAAGTGGAGACACACGAAGATATGCTCTATCTCCGACTTCATAAGTTACTTCCTTGCGTTTAGTATCGGCATAACTCTTCTGTCTGGATTGGGCTATCTTAAGTCTGTCACGGATCAACTTGACTTTCTCCTCCGAATCTCTAATAAGGTCGGGACCAAATAATTTACGGTCTCCAACTCCATCCCACATTAATGGTGTCCTGCACCTCCTTCCGTACAAAGCTTCGAAAGGGGCCATCTTCAAACTAGCTTGATAGCTGTTGTTATATGAGAATTCTGCGTATGGCAAATTATCATCCCAACTAGATCCATAATCTAGCGCACAAGCTCTCAACATGTCCTCCAAAATCTGATTGACTCTCTCGGTCTGCCCATCTGTCTGCGGATGAAAGGCTGTACTGAACTCTAGCCTGGTACCCAAAGTTTCGTGTAACTGATGCCAAAACTTTGAGGTAAATTGTGTTCCTCTATCTGATACGATGGTCCTCGGAACTCCATGCAGACATACGATCCTGGTCATGTATATCTTGGCCAATTTAGCACTTGTATATGTGGTTTTCACGGGGATGAAGTGAGCTACCTTGGTCAAGCGATCAACTACTACCCAAATAGAATCATAGCCTGGTCGGGTCCTGGGTAATCCTGTAATGAAGTCCATGCCAAGCTTGTCCCACTTCCAATCCGGTATCGGCAAAGGCTGAAGTAATCCTGCTGGTTTCTGGTGCTCTGCCTTAACCCTTTGACATACATCACATACTGCGACATACTCGGCAATATCCTTTTTCATACCTGTTCACCAGAAACTTTCCTTCAAGTCCAAATACATCTTGGTGTTTCCTGGGTGTATCGAATAAGGCGAATCATGAGCCTCCTGAAGAATCAACTTCCTGATCTCTATGTCATTGGGCATGTAAATACGCTGTTCAAACCATAAGGTTCCGTGTTCATCCTCACGAAATCCTTCTGCCTTTCCTTGGTTCATCCTTTCCTTTATTTCTGCAATACCTTTGTCTAACTTCTGGGCTTCTCGGATCTTTCCCAACAAGGTGGATTGAATTTCCATTGCGGTAACAAAACCTCGTGGTACTATCTCCAATCGGAGATCTCTGAGATCATCAATTAACTCTTGAGGTAATCCTCCTGTTGTGAGGGTATTGACATAACTCTTGCGGCTCAATGCATCTGCCACAACATTGGCCTTTCCTGGGTGATAGTGCAATTTCATGTCATAATCTGTAACGCCCCGGACACACCCGCCGGTGGTCGTTACTCCTGGCGGGATCTAGACTGGCCCCACATATCAATACTAGTCTTTTCTGCGCACTTTGTCCTCACTCGTGCGCACCCGGGAGCAACTTCCCGGTCGGTCACCCATCCTGAAACTACTCCAAGCTGAGCACGCTTAACTTTGGAGTTCTATCCGAATGGGCTCCCGGAAAAGAAGGAATTCCTTATTGATATGAGTAGTCTATTATCCCTAATAAGCCAGGCCATCACATAATCCTTTATGAGCTCCAACCATCTTCTCTGCCTGAGGTTCAACTCCTTCTGCGTGAAGATGTATTTCAAACTCTTGTGATCCGTGTAAACATCACAGTGATTTCCAATAAGAAAATGCCTCCAGGTCTTGAGCGCATGCACTACGGCTGCTAACTCTAAATCATGCGTGGCATAATTCCGCTCATGAGGTCGAAGCTGACGTGAGGCATATGAAACAACTCTTCTTTCTTGCATAAGAACACCTCCAAGTCCCTGACGAGAAGCGTCGCAATATACCTGAAAATCCTTGCGTATATTCGGAAGAATTAGCACTGGGGCTGTGACCAAACGTTTCTTCAACTCCTGAAAACTGGCCTCACATTCCTTGGTCCAATTAAATTTGGTGTCTTTCTTCAATAACTCTGTCATGGGCTTTGCGATCTTGGAGAAATTCTCAATAAATCTTCGGTAATATCCTGCAAGTCCAAGGAAACTGCGAATCTCTCCGACTGAGGTGGGTGCCTTCCATCCGGTGACGACTTCAACTTTCGAAGGATCCACTGCTATTCCTTCCCCTGATATAACATGTCCGAGAAATCCAACTTCCTTCAACCAGAATTCACACTTGCTGAACTTTGCATATAACTGATGTTCCCTGAGCTTCTCAAGAACCAAGCGCAAATGTTCCTTGTGTTCTTCTTCATTCTTTGAGTAAATCAATATATCATCAATGAATACCACAACAAACTTATCCAAGAACTCCATGAATACCTTATTCATCATATTCATAAAATAGGCAGGGGCATTAGTCAAACCAAAAGACATGACGGTATACTCATAAAGCCCATATCTCGTGGTAAAGGCTGTCTTGGGTATATCCTGTTCTCGAATCTTCAGCTGGTGATATCCAGATCGAAGATCGATTTTTGAGAAAACTTTTGCTCCTTGTAGCTGGTCAAACAAATCATTGATCATCGGCAGAGGGTACTTGTTCTTGATCGTCACCTCATTCAACGCACGGTAATCCACAACCATTCTCAAGGATCCATCCTTCTTCTCAACTAGAAGCACTGGGGCTCCCCAAGGTGATGAACTCGGTCGAATATAACCTTTCTCCAATAATTCCTTAATCTGCTTCTTAATTTCCTCCAGGTCATTTGCGGGCATCCGGTACGGTCTCTTGGATATTGGTCCAGTGCCTGGTAACAAGTCAATCAAAAACTCTATGTCTCGATCCGGTGGCATGCCTGGTAGTTCCTCCGGAAAAACATCGGGATAATCCTTCACAACTGGAACTTCTTCATGAACAACTCCCGAAAGAGAATTCACTTGAGTCCTCCTTGGCGTATGCCTCGACACATGCTTGATCCGTTTCCCCTCTGGGGTGGTGAGAAGAATCGACTTACTAGCACAATCAATATTCCCTTCATACTTGGATAACCAGTCCATGCCTAGAATTACGTCCAATCCTTGTGATTCTAGGATGATGAGGTCTGTGGGAAAAACGTGTCTCCCTATGGTCAATGGCAACTGAAAACATCCCCGACTAGCCATATTCTCTGCTCCTGGAGAACTCACTAACATTGGTGTTTTAAGGGCTACGGTCGGCAACTTAAACTTATCCACAAACCCCCTTGATATGAATGAATGCGATGCACCAGTGTCAAAAAGAACAAGGGCTGTAAATGAATTAATCAAGAACTTACCAACAACGGCGTCAGGCTGGTCATAAACTTCCTCCATATTGACATGGTTCACCTGACCTCTGGTAAAAGGATTTGGCTTCTTTCCAGAGCTTCCATTGCCATTCCCGTTCTTCGCCTCGGGACATTCGGTGGCGTAGTGTCCGGTCTTCCCGCACTTGAAACAGGTAATGTGGCTCAGATCCTTCTTTGTTGGTGTAGCGGGGTTGGAGTGATGCTGATTGTTGTTTCCTCCGTTTCCATTGCCATTCCTATGGCTATGGTTGTGTCCATTTCCTCCATGATGTGAATGTCCTCCATGGTTATGGTGAGTGTGTCCACCATACTTGCCAGATCCTGATCCATTATTTCCCGAGTACGGGGTATAGCGGGGCTTCTGCTGAACTCTAGAGTTGTACTTTCCATGTCCGTACTTTCTCTTGCGGTTTTCCACCTGCTGCTGCTTGCCTTCCAGAATGAGAGCCTTGTCAACCAACTCTTGATAATTGTTAAAGGTAGCCACAGTCAACTGAAGTCCCAGATCATCATTTAGTCCCTCAAGAAATTTCTCCTGCTTAGCGGCATCATCAGCCACGTCTCCGGGAGCATACCTGGATAACTTGCTGAATTCCTCCACATAATCACCAACAGAACGATTACCCTGGCGTAAGTTGCGGAACTCACGCTTCTTCAGACTCATAGCTCCGGCTGAAACATGTGCAGTACGAAACGCCTGTTGGAACTGATCCCAAGTCACATTTGCTATGGGGAATGTGGTGGTGTAATTCTCCCACCACGAAGCTGCTGGTCCATCCAATTGATGTGCGGCAAAGCGCACCTTCTCAGCGTTAGTACATCCTGCGGTGGTTAGCTCCCTTCCGATCTTGCGGAGCCAATCATCTGCGACGATCGGCTCCGTGCTGCTAGAGAACACGGGTGGGTTCAACCTCAGGAAACGGGTAAGGTTGTCGACCGGGGGTGGCGGCGGTGGGTTGTTGTTGTTGTTCTGGTTCTGATTCTGGATGAGTAGCTGCATGAGGGCATTCTGGTTCTGGATCAACTGGGTAAGTTCCGGCGGAAATTCCGGTTCACGTCTCGGAGGCATCTGTTAGGTTTAGAGTGAAATTAGAATAGAATAAGGGCCTAATGACAGAAATCACTACCCATATGCTTATGATAGCAATAAAACTTCAAATCAAGCAATTCACACAAATCACTCCACACAAGCAAAACCTACAGGTAAGGTCATATCCACAGGAGATATGATCTCCTCATACTACCGCAATCATTCGTTGGACTCCGTTTGGTACTGGTGGTCTGAACTAAATCTTCTCAAATCAAATTCAACTCTAGCTTCTTCTTCTTCGTCAATGATGTCTTCATGGGTCTTGGTCTCATCAGCTGAGCAACTTGGTCATGGTGTTCAACAACTATTGAATTGAAGTAGAAAAGAGATAGAAATGAATAGAGAAGAGTACAGACCAACGGATATATAAGGAAGTGGTAAAATAGAGTTTTCTTCCTATGGTTGTCCATTTCCTAGTGGTCGCGTCCTACAGTCAGCGTGTGTTCTGATACCATCTTGTAGCGACCCGACCCAAATGGATCAAAGTCTCTGTGCTTAAGTGTCATCCCTGGATCGGTATGCTGACACACACAGTACTCGATGAATTATAACAGAGTTCAATCACACACTTTATTACATCGAGGTCCTCAAAAGAGTATTTATTACAATAATATGGCCAAAGGCCATCTGGATAAAATAACTGCGGAAGCATCAAAAGTAAAATGAGTCCATCAACTCCACGGCAAACTGAGTGCAGAACAACGACCTATCGCACCTTTAATCCTCGTCGGAAAACTCTGCAACATGAGACGTTGCAGCCATGTAGGTCAGCACATGGAATATGTTGGCAATGTCACACCATAGAAATAATAATAAAGAAAAAGACTATCTTTATATGCAAATTTAGCTGGTGGAGGCTCTAAGTTTAATGTTTGCATAAAGCCAATTTTACCCTACAACAAAGGAATAAATTTTTATTTACTACAAATTAAAATGCCATTATTGAGAAGGTTCCTCCAACTCAATCCCAAAATTCCCAAGTTATTAGTAACCCAATGATTTCATTAAATAAAGTGATGAGATCAACCAACAATTCACTTCTAGATACTCAAGTTGTCCATAACCGGGGACACGGCTAATCATGATTAGTTTGTACACTCTGCAGAGGTTTGCGCACTTTTCCCCACAAGACTCGACCACCTCCATGATCGGAAGATCGAGACATAGTCTTTCTGAAGTATTTCCTCCAAACCCTGGGTAGACCGGTACACCTACTTTCCCCTACATCAGCTAGTCTACCACGGAAAGAGGTCACACAACTTACTCAACTATGCCAGAGCCCATAATGGCTTGTGGCTGCACACGGAAGTTTCTAGGCATGAAATATCTTATGATCCCTTTGAGCCTGGGTGGCGGACCTAGGGTAATCACACGGGTACTCCGGGATTCCCCTTGGGCAAGAACTGGTTTCTCCAGGTGCCCCAAACAATCCACCCAGATGTGTATTAAAGTTGCCACCTTATCTTGTCCCAAAATTATTATCTCTCGCAACTTGCATGTATCACACATACCAATCCCCGTCTACGAGCATGGCTAAGCAATATATGATATAACGAATATTCCCAGGGTGATAAAAGGTCATAGGTTCCTACCAAATGAACTACATAGCATAACCACATGTTCCCAATCCTACTCATGCAATCTTTGAGGGTGAAACTAATGCATATTAAAAACTGGGTATTTAAACTTATGATCAAAGTGTGAACTTGCCTTGCTGACGTTCGTTGAACTCTAAAGATTCGTAGTAGCAAGCTTCGCACTCCGGATGATCTAGCGTAAGCAAGCAATAACATACATAAGCATACAAGCAAGGAATCAAAAAGAAAACGAATAAAAGATTTCGAAAAACTCCAAAAACACCAAAATAATGTTTCTGTACAGAATGTAATTTTTACAGAAACAAAAAATAAATGGTTTTGGTTTTAACAGAAGGTACATGTCACAAGCTTCGATTAGCAAAAAGAATCACCCAAAACGGAGTTACGAAACTCAAGTTATGGCCTAACGAAGTTTAAATTCAGATCTGTTTGAATTCAAATTTTAAAATTTTCAAAAATATATTTCGTTAGGTTCTCTGGATAGAGTATATTTCTACGAAACCGTAGGAAAAAGAATCAACTAAATCGGATCTATAGACTAAAAGATATACTATAAACAAGATTCGGTAAAGAATCTGAATTGGAAAATATACTGATAAAAGAGAAAAAAAAAGTCGCACAGGGTGTTCACCGGACTTGTCGCCGGAGACGAGGAAGAAGGCGGCTCCGGTGTGTTTCGGCGAAGGACGCGTACGGGACGGTGTAGAGGACGATGTGGTGAACCACTTGATCAAGTTTTGGTTGAAGATAGCTTCATGTACACACGGTGAGAGGTCGCCGGAATTCACGAACTCCGGCGAGCAATTGGCGAGGTTAGGGAGGGGGAAAAGCTCCAGAAGGAGAGGGCTTCGGACGAGGGGTGAGAGGGGCTCGCGGGGTGCCTTTTATAGGGCTTGGGGAGGTCCAGAGTTGGGTGGGGCGAGATGTGTTAATGGTGGCTGTTTCTCTGCCTCGTAATGGCCATTACAGGCGACTCCAAGGCGCACTAGGAAGGGGAAGGGGTAGAGGAAGGCGAGGGGAACCGATTCCGGGGGTTAGTGAGTGCGGGGGAAGGGAGTTGAGGGGAGAGAGAGGTGGAGGTGTTCATGGCTGTTGCTCTACGTTCATGTTCCTGTAACGACGAGAGGAGGAAGATGGCCATCGGTTGGGCTGGAAGATATGGGCCTTAATGGAAAAAAA
>LR738710.1:256539684-256573607 GCA_902687465.1 Secale cereale | reverse complement strand
GAAGGTGCTGAAGTGGCAGGTGTAGTGATAGGCGTGCAAATAAAGTCATCGTTGTTATGACTAGTGAAGTCACACAACTTGGTGTTCTCGGTGGAACCCATAGCAGCAAGCAAGCAAGATAACTATTTTTGTGATTTTCGATAAAAGATACTAAAGCAAAACTGAAAGGTAAACTAACAAGACTAAAAAGCAAAGGTAAAAGATAGCGTGCAACTCCCCTATCTTGAAGAGTGGAGTCCCCGGCAACGGCGCCAGAAAACTTTGCTTGATGGCTTCTCGCCCCTCGTTGGTTACCCCAAGTGGAAGGTTTGAGATGCAGTGTAGCGGTAGTTTTCCCTTGGCAAAGATACCAAGGATCGATTTCCCCTGAGACTCCTAGTTTCAACAAGAAGGTGTCAACTGCTAACGGCGCCAGATACTTAGCAATCAACTTGGACCTGCACACAGATACAAATAACTTTGCTCCCAACGCAGAGAGGTTGTCAATCCCTCCGGCCTTGTCGTTTACAAAGGATCAAACACAAGAGATAATAGTGATAGGTATTGCTGCAACTGATAAGTAAAAGCGGAAAGTAAATAGCGGATGTGATCAGTGATGGTAATATGGACCGGGGTCCCATGATGTTCACTAGTGATGTCTCTCTCCCAGAAGACGATAAAACAGCTATGTGAGGTAAACGAATTACAGCTGGGCAATTGACAGAATTATGTGCGCAAACCAATGCTAACTATGTTGCAAGAAAGGTAGAGGTTCAAAGCATGGGCGGTACGCTAAGGCAAGTAGACCGAAATCCATCTGCATCTACTACTAATCATCCACCTTGAGATATCTATCCAGAACATCTCGCTGGTATTAAGTTGCGAGTCCCACCCATAGTGTAAACTCAAAGCAACAGACAACTGCATTAAAAGAACTTTGCGTAAAGTAAACAATCCTTGCACCCGCGGGCACAAGCACCGTTGTTTTCCCCCTTGTGGCAACAGCACATCCCCTAGACTCATGTTTCTGTCACTCAAGCTAGTCATCGAGAGGCATGAACCCACAATCGAGCATAACGTTCCCTCTTGGAGTCACTACCTACTACTTGGTCAAAGCAATAAATAGCAACGGAGAACATGCAAGAATTACTTACGAACATAAATATAAAAGAGGTAAATCAAATATATTACTCAAACACAATCTGAACATAATCTCACAATCCATCGGATCCCAGCAAACTCAACATAGCAACAGCATAAGGATTACATATGTGCCTCGATCATGTAGGGCAGCTCACGAGGTCTAATTAGTGAAGCACAAGAAGGGGAGGAGAACATCACATAGCTACTGGTCATGGACCCATGGTCCAAGGGAGACTACTCACAACTCATCCGGGAGGCGTCCATGGTGGTGGAGAGGCTCCCGGTGGTGATCCTCCCCTCCGGCAGGGTGCCGGGAAGAGTTCTCCTGGTGCTCCCGATCTTGGAAGCGCGGCGGCGGCGGAACAGAGATGAGATCGCGAAAAAGGGTTCCGTCCTCGAGGGTTTCGGGACGCGTGTTAAATATATGCCAAAGGGGGGCATCAGCGGAGGCCTGGGGGGCCCAGGCGCCCCCCCCGGCGCGGCCAGGAGGGGGGCCGCGCCACCAGGGCGCCTGGAGCCCTGGTGGCCCCCCCTCCGGCCCTACTTCGGCCGTGTGGAAGCTTCCGGAACGCTGATTTTTTATATAATTTTTCCGGGATTTTTCTAGCAGTTTACGTGACGGGAAAACCTGAAATACAAAAACAGCAGAAAACAGAAACTGGCACTGGGGTGCACTGAGTTAATAGGTTAGTCCAAATATGATCAAAAGTGTATGGAAGTGTATAAATATCATAGCAATATCACCCAAAAGAGGCATGGAGCAAGCAGAAATTATAGATACGTTTTGGACGTATCAGTTGCCAACACTAAAATATGATATATTCAACACCAAAACAATATTGGTTAGAAGTATTAGCTTGATTCCTAGCCTTTGAATCCTCGTATAATGACGAACAAAATAGGACAATAGTACATATTGCGTAACAAGGTTCACAAAATGCGAATAAACATTGTTTTTTGCAAACATAGTGCTATGAATAGGCTCGATTTATCGGTAGATTCATGCTAAATCGCTTTTCGCAGCGATAAATCAGCCCAAACGATAAATGGTGAAGATAAGGCATTATCTTATCGGTTACCACAAGAGTAGCGATAAATTGGACGATAAATCGCTGAATCGTAGGATTTTTTGAACAATGCTAATTAGTTAACTAAGACCAATTAGGACTAGAACTCGAAGAATTAGAGGAGGCTCCAAAACTTGTGTATTCAAAAGAGCACCGGTCCTCAAGTATATATAGGTTAGACGGGAGAGGGAGGGGTGCCATGAAGGAGGGGGGAGTTTCCCCTTTGTGTGCCAGCCAAGGGGAGGAGTCTGACTCCTCCCCATCCCCAATTCTGCCTCCTTCCTTAGAAGAAGGGCACCTCCCCTCTTGGGCCCTTGTGGCCCAAGTTGGCTTTCACCTCTTGGCCTTTTAAGGCCTGTTAATATTAAATTTAATATAAAATTGTCTAAATACTTTTAAACCATTATATATATTAACATATCCGAAAATATTTTCCAACTATATATTATTTATCGGTGATACCCGGTATTCACCGAAATCCTTTCGGTGACCCCGGAACGCTCTCGGATCCTCTCGGAAGTATTCCGAATATTAATGAAACAACAAATATATCCTCATCACTCCCATCCTACTAACACTCAGAAGATTGTGATTGCCTTAAGCTTGTGACCCCAGCAGATCATGAGTTATTATTGTTGACGTCACCCTTGAGGTAAATGAGTTGGGAGGCGAAATTATAAGCCCATATCTTTCTATGTGTCTGACTAAAACTTTTGCTCCATATATATGTCGTGAGTGTCAGCAATCATAAAAGACTAAATGATAGTTCAGTATGTGGACTTACTTAACAAAAGCTCTTACATCAGACACTTCCTGAAAATATGATGAATTACAATTGCCTTGTTGGCTGAGAACATCGTTTGTTAGTTTTCAAGAAAGTTTGTGATTTATACTACGTTGTTGTGATGAATTGTTACTTTTTTGTGAGAAGTTCTATGATAATAATATATTGCTGCTATGATTTTGATCATGATGCTACTATGTTCGTATTTTTTTTATCGGCTCCTCTCTCTCTAAATATGTGGGCATGATTATCGATATCGACTTTCACTTGAGGAAAAGCGAGGTCTAAGCTTCGGGGAGTTGATACGTCTATTTTGCATCATGTTTTCCTACTGTTATTTATGATGTTTTTGATCAATATAATACTTTATGATGCCATTCTAATGCCTTTTCTCTCTCAATTTGCAAGATCTACATGAAGAGGGAGATTGCCGACAGTTGGAATTCTGAACTTGAAAAAGCTCCTATTGTGTACAATTCCAAACGAGCTGAAATTTCACGGAGAATTATTTTGAAATATATAAGAAATACTGGAAGAAAGAAATACCAGAGGGGTCCACTAGGTCCCCACAAGTAGGGATGGCACCCGCAGGGTATGGGTATGGGTGGAGCCACCCCATACCCTTACCCATCCCATTTGAGCTGACCCATCACCCATACCCATACCCGCTAGTGGGTACAATCTTTTCCCATACCTGTCACCCGACTGGGTAAATGGGTACCCGCGGGTAAAAATTCCCACGTTTGGATAACATTAATTTGGGCATAACATAATTATAAACAACGATCTATAATCATAATTTATAAACAATAACACATAATAACATCAATACATACTTATAAACAACAACACGTCCTAAAAAACAACACATTCTATAAAAATCAAACACTTTCTTGTAAATAAAACATCTAGACATAGTCATAAAAAGTAGCACATAGGCATATATTTTAAATTTACAAACTCACAAGAAAGTATAGAGGCAATTTGTCCATATTTGTTAGATTTTATAAGGGTACATGGGTACGCGGGTATGGGTTATGTGATCCCATACACGTACCCACTCTACCCGATGGGTTTGAGATTTTCCTATTTATATACCCGTGGGTAACGTTTTGTCCCATACCCTTACCCTAATAAGGTTTTTACCCGCAGGGTACATGGGTAATGGGTACCCATTGCCATCCCTACCCACAAGGCACCAGGGCACGCCCACCCCACTGGGCGCGCCCTGGTGGCTTGTGGGGCCCCTGGCCATCCTCCATGGCCCATCTTCTGGTATATAATCGTATTATCACTAGAAAAAATAAGGAGAGGACTTTCGGGATGAAGCACCGCCGTCTCAAGGCAGAACACGGGCAGGAGCACTTTTGCTCTCCGACTGAGAGATTCTGCCGGGAAACTTCCCTCCGGGAGGAGGAAATCGAAGACATCATCATCACCAACAACCCTCTCATCATTGGAGGATCAATCTTCACCAGCACCATCTCATCTCAAACCCTAGTTCATCTTTTGTATTCAATCTTTGTCTCAAAACCTCAGATTGGTACGTGTGGGTTACTAGTAATGTTGATTATATCTTGTAGTTGATGCTAATTGATTTATTTGGTGGAAGATTATATGTTCAGATACTTGATGCTATTCAATACCCCTTTGATCTTGGACATGAATATGATTTGTGAGTAGTTAGTTTTGTTCTTGAGGCCATGGGAGAAGTCTTGTCATAAGTGATCATATGAATTTGGTATTCGTTCGATATTTTGATGATATATATGTTGTTCCTTCCTTTAGTGGTGTCATGTGAACGTCGAATACATGACACTTCATTATATTTGGGCCTAAGGGAAGGAATTGCGGAGTAGTAATTAGATGATGGTTTGCTAGAGTGACAGAAGCTTAAACCCTAGTATATGCGCTATTCCGTAAGGGGCTGATTTGGATCCATATGTTTCATGCTATGATTAGATTTATCTTCATTCTTGTTTCGTAGTTGTAGGATCGAAAGTATGTCTAGAGGGGGGTGATTAGACTACTTGACCAAATAAAAACTTAGCCTTTTTCCCAATTTTAAGTCTTGATTTTTTTGAGAAAATTAGCACAAGTCAAGCAATCTCCCTACACATGCAATTCTAGAGTTGTGGTAGCGGAAAGTAAAGCATTGCATATGAAGGTAAAGGGAGGGGTTGGAGAGTGCAAACGCAATTGGAGACACGGTTTTTTGGCGTGGTTCCGATAGGTGGTGCTATTGTACATCCACGTTGATGGAGACTTCAACCCATGAAGGGTAACGGCTGCGCGAGTCCATGGAGGGCACCACCCACGAAGGGTCCATGAAGAAGCAACCATGTCTATCCCACCATGGCCGTCGCCCACAAAGGACTTGCCTCACTAGGGTAGATCTTCACGAAGTAGGCGATCTCCTTGCCCTTACAAACTCCTTGGTTCAACTCCACAATATTGTCGGAGGCTCCAAAGTGACACCTAACCAATCTAGGAGACACCTCTCTCCAAAAGGTAATAAACGGTGTGTTGATGATGAACCCCTTGCTCTTGTGCTTCAAGTGATAGTCTCCCCAACACTCAACTCTATCTCACAGATTTGGATATGGTGGAAAGAAGAATTAAGTGGAAAGCAACTTGGGGAAGGCTAGAGATCAAGATTTTTGTGGTTGGATTGGAATATCTTGGTCTCAACACATGAGCAGGTGGTTCTCTCTCAGAAAATGAATAGTGGAAGTGTAGGCACGTTCTGATGGCTCTCTCTTTGATGGAGAAGGGGTGGAGGGGTATATATAGCCTCCACACAAAATCTAGCCGTTACACACATTTGACCCAACTCGGTCAGACCAAATAAACGAACTCGGTCAGACCAAAGCATTTCAAGATGTGAACGTTAGACATTTCGGTGGGACCGATAGTATCAACTCGGTGAGACCGATGCGTTAGGGTTAGGGCAAAACCTCAACTCGGTTTGACCGATTACACAAACTCGGTGAGACCAATTTTGGTAATAGGCTAACAGAGTGTTGGTCAGGCAAACTCGGTGGGATCGATTCGCTCATCTCAGTGGGACCGAAATGTTACGAAGAGGAAACAGAGAGTTTGCAATGCCAACTCGGTGGGACCGATTCGCTCATCTGTGTTAGACCAAAACATTACGAAAAGGAAACAAAGAGTTTGCATTCTCATCTCGGTGAGACCGAGATCCTTGTCAGTGAGACCGAGATCCTTGTCGGTGAGACCAAATTGTTAGGGTTTGATTGTTAGGGTTTGTGGCAGTGGCTATGTCATGTGAACTCGGTGGCGTCAGATAGATCAAATCGGTGGGGCCGAGTTTGACTTTTAGGTTTGGGACATATGTGGAAATGAGAAAGTGATTGAGGGATTTGGAGCATATTACTAAGCACTTGAGCAAGTAGGCCATTAAGCAACACCTCATCCCCTTTTAATAGTACTGGCTTTTCATATGGACTCAATGTGATCTTGGATCACTAAAATGAAAATGTAGAGTCTTGAGCTTTTGCCAATCTTTGTCCTTAGCTTTTTGAGGGGTCCACATTTCTAATCCATGCCATGCCAACCATTGAACTTCCTGAAATATTTGTCTTGAAAAGACATTAGTTCAATGAGCTATATGTTGTTATTAATTACCAAAACCACCCGGCGATTAGTTGCACTTTCAGTAGTTGCGGATGCTTGCGAGATGGGCTAATCATAAGTGGGAGGTTTGTTCTACTAAGAACAACACCCAAGCACCGGTCCACCCACATATCAGATTATCAAAGTAGCGAACGCGAATCAAACAAACATGATGAAAGTGACTAGATGAAATTCCCGTGTGTCCTCAAGAACAATTTGTTTATTATAAGAGACCGTTTCGGCCTGTACTTTGCTACAAAAAGGATTGGGGTACCTTGTTGCACCTTTGTTATTGTTACTACTTGTTGATCGTTGTAAATTACCTTGCTATCAGACTATTTGTTACCGATAATTTCAGTGCTTGCAAAAAATACCTTGCTGAAAACCGCTTGTCATTTTCTTCTACTCCTCGTTGGATTCGAAACTCTTACTTATCGAAAGGATTACGATTGATCCCCTATACTTGTGGGTCATCATCGCGCAAGTTGTTAGCGAGGTGCGTTGCGGCGTGATGAAGCGAATGGACAAGACGGCAGGTCGGGTATGTTCTTACCTCGCTAGAAATGTCAACGCAACGGCGGTGGTGCTCGCGCATGTTCAAAGTCGTGCTCAGGGGTCACCCTGAATGTGCGCAAGGTGTCTAGAAGATGCACCGGAGCGCTAAATAGAAGTGGGAAACATCATATCTGAAGCAGTGGCATCAAAAGACTCGTGCATTTGTTCTTTGGCATTTCAGGTTCTCGCAGCAACGTCGATGTCCTTAAAACGATATGTGTTGTTCTCAAGAGACTTTGTGATGGGGATACTCCAGTGTGCAACTACGCTGTCAACATGCACAACTACACCATGGGTATTACATTGGCGATGATATCTATCCTTAATGGGCAGTGTTTGTGAAGACTATCCATGAGAACCAAACAAAATAATGTCTGTTTGCACAAATGCAAGAAGCTATTATGAAGGATGTGAAGAGGGTATTTGAAGAGCTTGGTGTAATATTGCACAAGATGATTATGGACGAATGAGGGCGATGTAGCTTCCCATACTTCTATTTTGAGAAGCTCAGAGTAAATGTGTGCCTCCCGAAAGAAGATGCAATGTATGTTGTTAGATTCTTAGAGATGCATTGACAACTTCGAGATCAACATGTGTGTGTGCAACTACTCAGTGATCTTGCGGAGCATATGTGGATTCACATTGAAAACCATCAAATGGGTGATTTCATATTGATATTAGTTATATTTAAGCTATGCACTCCAGCTAATATTTATGTTTGAACTATTAAAAAAATGAGCATTTTTTCCTTCTGAATTGCTATGTGATATTTTGATTGTTCTTTGTTATTTGTACGATTCAATGATCCACGTGCATGTATTTACATGAGAATGAGGATATGCGTCGGGAGCGCCGTTGTCCAGACGGGCAAATGAGGGTCATACATGGTCAAATTAGATAAATGTGATTGAATATACTATTAAAGTCTACAACCAACGAAACGTGAAAGGAGAATATCAGGTGCTCCACACCTCCCATGCTCTAGGAGCTTCTGGGCTGTTGGATCATGGCACACCTCCCATGCTCCCTTGATACGGGAGCTCTTGGACCGTTGTTCATCTAGTGGATCCAACGGCCACAGGGGGAGCTTGCGCGAACTTGCAAAAAAGAGAAAAAACTGAAGAGTCCCATAATTCCATGCAGGTCTAGAAGCTCCAACACCAACACTAACGGTTAGAGCATCTTCAGCCGTTCGGCCCCAGGGACGCCCAAATAGCGTCGCCTGGGGTGACCCGGCCAAAACCGCGCCTTGAGGACGTTTTCCCCCAGTCGCCGAGCCTCTCCACGACGTTTTTTTTTCAACCCCTAACCGCCGCACACTTCCCCTCCCCGGGCCCGCTGGTCGGCGGCCCATTGCCCTTAGCGCACCCCTCGCTCGCCTCCTTCCTCGTCGACCCGCCTGCAAGTTGAAAATGATACATAGATAGTTCACCCTAGCATACATAATGAAAATGATACATAGACACCATAGCAAAGCCTGTCAAAAGAAAAGATCAACTATTCTTCATTTTCCGGCTCCGACTCGGTAATGTCCTCCTCCGACGTCTGCAAGTAGGCGTCAGCATACCGCTCGTCCTCGGAGTCCCAGGACGACGCTTCTTCTAGCTTCATGTTCAGTTGAGCGACCTGCTTCCGCGCACGCTTGTCCTCCCGATAGGCGGCTCGCTCCTTCCTCCTCGCCTCCCTCTCCGTCCTCCGTTGCTTGTAAAACTGGCGCTCGTTGACGATGTCCTGCAGGAAGCGTTCGCGCCACTCCGACATGGCTTCCACGTACATCTCCGATGGCTAGGCGACGCTGCCGCCTCCGGTTGTCACGACGATCCTCGTCGGTGAAAAGCCGCGGGAGATGCGCGAGATCCTGCGCGCGCGGGCTCGTTGACATGTCGGGGAAATTCATATCCCAACGAGGCCGCCGGAGGCGCCACGCCGCCGCGTCGTACGCGCGGGCCGCCGCCTCTACGGTGTCGAAGGTGCCGAGACTGAGCCGTTTTTCGCCGAACGAGATTTCAGAGGAGAAGACGCCAGAGCGGCGCTTGCGGACTCCGCGGAAATCAGCAGCACCCAGGCGGCGCATCGACATGGTGGCATATAGGCGAGAAAGAGAGGAGGCAGGCAGGAGCGCCGACGATGGAGAGAAGAGGAAAGGAGAGGGGAAGTGTGCGTCCACCGGCGGGGGTAGGCTTTTTATAGCTGCGGGCGGGCGACGTTCGCGTGGCCACCGGGCGTACGCGTGGCGTCGCGCCTTCACTACGCCGCCCGTGAGGCATCAATGGATGCTGACGGGCGCGACAGCGCGCCGCAACTTTGGCATTGATTCCCCCGCGGGAACCGAGGCGATGAAGACGACGAAGCGACGAGAAGCACAGTGTCACTGACTCGGGGGTCCGCGGTTAGTTCGCGCCAAAACCGTTTCACCCGGCGTCCCCGAGCGCCCCCAGCGTGCCGGGTTCGGCTTGGGTTCGCCGGCACCAAATTCGGCACGAGCCGACGAAAAATGGGCTTCGGGGCGTGGCTGGGCCGATTTTTGTGCGCCGACGCGAAAATATCTCCTAGGAGGGCATGTTGGGGACGCGGCTGAAGATGCTCTTAGATCTGGAATGCAACGGTTCAGGAGCTCCTGTATGGCTGTATCATCGGAGCATGAGCTCCAGTATCACGGGAGCATGAGACAGTGTGGGGGTACGTGATATTCTCGCTCGTGTAGCGATCAAACGTGTAAACAGCAGTGCCGTGTTACCCGTCAAATAAAAAAAACCTGCAGTGCCGTGTCGGAAGTCTAGCTGCAGTCAATACATTCGGCAAAGGAGGAAAGTTCAAAGCAGTTGCCCGTGCGTGTTATTTCGCGGCTGTGCCGTATCGTCAATCGATTTGCAGACACGTGGCAATTACCTGTGCAGTTCCACTTCAGTTTCGGTTCTTAGCTTGCCCCTGGTGTGATGTGTTAATTTACTTTCCTTTTGCGATGATGCTCTCATCGCTCTGTTACATTTTGAATGGATATACGCCAAACAGAAGGTCATTTTTCACTCCCCATCCCGGCCGTGTGATGTTTGTAGCCCTCGTAGTTCTGCTGCTCTCCTCGCCGGCGCCATCGGCCGGTGACCAGCTGTTCTGCGCCGACGCCAACGGCAAGTACAGCCCAAACAGCGCCTATCGGGCCAGCCTTAGATCCCTCGCCGATGAACTTACCACCAGAGCCACAAAGTCCCACTCGGCCACTGGCACGGCCGGCACGGGCTCCGACAAGGTCTACGGCGCCGTGCTCTGTCGAGGGGACTTCACCGGCGCCGAGTGCAGCGGGCGCCTCCAGGAGGCCTTCGGCAGGACCATCGACGCCGACAGCACCGGGGCCGCCGCATGCGCGCTCCACAAGGACGTGGCGCTCTACTCCGAGCTATACCAGCTTCGCTTCTCCGACGAGGACTTCCTCTCCGCCTTCAGCAACGCGCCGGAGTGGGTCGACGGCACCAACCTGAATCTTGTGCCGGCCACTGATGCTAGGCAGTTCGATGAGCAGGTCGCCAAGCTAACGAGATCCCTTGCCGAGGCCGCGGCAGCGCAACCGGACAGGTACGCAACGGCCGACGCGCCGTGGTCGTCGGGGGAGAGCGAGCGGACTGTGTACGGGCTGGCGCAGTGCACCCAGGACATGCCGCCGGAGCGCTGCCGCGCTTGCCTCGACGGAATCGGCGCTGAGATACGGCGTCGGATCGGTGGCAGCAAGATGGGCGGGGCGATTCATGGTGCGCGGTGCACACTCCGGTACGAGACCGGCACCCGGTTCTTTACGGAGACTGCCTCAGGCAAGTTGTTGAACATGTCACCTATTCGGGTCCTTATGACAGATAAGTACTTCCTCCGTAAACTAATATAAGAGTATTTAGATCATTATTTTAGTTATCTAAACACTCTTATATTAGTTTACAGAGGGAGTAGTACAGTACAATTTAGAGCACAAGAAAGAAACTGAGATTTTTTTTTATTCATTTTTTTCTTGAGCATTAAGTTTTTCCGCCCTTTTTTTTATCCTCAGACTCAAGAGTTAGACTATCAACAATAATATACAACATCATAAGACTGAAAACATGTACCCTGTGTTTCTGGGTAGCTTATCTAAGAATAAAAAGTAAGACATCATAAAGTTTTGCTAGATATGATCTACGGAGTATAATGGAACTAACAGAACACGGGAATGGCACAAAGGTTCAGTTTGCTTAATCAAATTGGGTACATATACTGGAAGGGGCAATCATGAAAAATTACATGAATTTACCTATCTGAGTCACCTTCTGACATTTCCCTTCTAAAAGTATGAAAGAGCTGGAGCCTTGAGACCCTATTAGAAGTATTGTTCATTCGCATTTTCTTGCAATATTCAGGACAACGCAAGGGCCATGCACTCCTGATTATTGCCACAGTGTACTCGCTCTCGGTCATCTGTACACGCTTGCTTTTCTGTGTCCTATACATCATAAGACGAAGAAAAAGAGGTAAGCAGTTCAATAAATTCCATGCGTTAATGATGATAGAGGCAACTAACTCCCTACCAAGAGATCCAATTTCATGTAATAACTGATAACTGATGGAGGGGTGTACATTTAGGGAAGATAAACTCCACAGAGCAACCCAAGAACATCGATGAAATCCTGAGGCTTTGGAAGATGGAAGATAGCGCTTCCGAGTTCTCCTTGTATGATTTCTCGCAAATTGCAGATGCTACAGACAACTTCTCACCCGGCAAAATATTAGGACAGGGTGGCTTTGGGCCCGTTTACAAAGTATTTTCCATCATATTCTTATTTCCTTGATAAAAACAAAATTAACATGGCATCATTCCAAGTTATACAGGATGATTTATGATTTTTGCAGGGAATTTTTCCTGACGGACAAGAAGTAGCAATTAAAAAACTTGCTGCACGGTCAAGACAAGGTCTAGTGGAATTCAAAAATGAGATTCAACTGGTAGCAAAACTTAAGCACAGACACCTTGTTAGGCTGCTGGGTTGTTGCATTCATGACGAAGAGAAGATACTGGTCTATGAATACATGTCAAACAAAAGCTTGGACTACTTCATTTTCGGTAGGTTTTTGGAGTAATTTGCTAATGTTCAATTGTATGCCTTCCATTCTGTAGTACTAAACACTTGGCTGTGTGTCATATTTGCAGATCCAAACAGGAGGACATCATTAAACTGGATGATGCGACTTAAAATAGTTGAAGGAATAGCCCAAGGGCTTCTATACCTTCACGAGCATTCACGACTGCGTATCATCCATAGGGATCTGAAAGCAAGCAATATTCTGTTAGACTCCGAGTTAAATCCTAAGATTTCTGATTTTGGCATGGCAAGGATATTTCCATCTGATGCCACTCAAACAAAAACAAGCAGGCTTGTTGGAACATAGTAAGTACAGCACGCGAGTAAATTACCAATTAATGTTTCTAACCAAGCATTTGCCTTCTGACTATTGCATGTCATCTTTCCTAGTGGTTACATGGCTCCTGAGTATGCATTTGAGGGCCTCCTTTCGATCAAGTCAGATGTTTTCAGTTTTGGGGTGTTGCTTCTTGAGATTATAAGTGGAAAGAGGAGTGCAGGATTTCAGCATTATGGAGCAGGAGATTTTCACAATCTTCTTCAATATGTAAGCAAGTTAATATCTGTAAAATTGGTGCATTCTCGAATTTTCATTTCCATGAATCTTCTTCAATATGTAAGCAAGTTAATCTGTAAAATTGGTGCATTCTCGAATTTTCATTTCCATGAATTGTAGGTGTCTTTTCATTCTTTCCCCGTTTTATTAGCTATAAGTTTGTGTACAAATTTACCCCTACCGTCAAATTTATGTAAGGACCGTATTTTCAGGCATGGCAGATGTGGGAAGAAAAAAGATGGCATGAATTCATTGATCAATCAATTGGTGATGAATATGAACCAGGAGACATGATGAAATGTCTCAGGTTGGCACTGATGTGTGTCCAAGTAAAAGCAGTAGACCGTCCCACTATGTCTGATATTGTTGCAATGCTTAGCAGTGACGACACCACTGTACCAGAGCCAAGGCAACCAGCTTACTCCTATACCAGAGTAGATGTGTCAGTAAACATCAATTTATCATGCACCAGAAATGATATAACCCTCACCACTACTGATGGTAGATAAATGGTCATTTATTTCATTTACAAAGTGTGTGACTGTTTTGGATGTTCTTCTTGTGTTGACAAATTAATTAGACAGAGTACTGTTTGTATTCCATTAGTGACTCAGAACTTCACCCATTTATCCTATTCCTGCATATGTATCAAGACTTCCCATCATATGCAATATTTACAATTTGTGACCGTGGGAACATATATACACATCTGTTTCGAAACAACATAGCACTCGAACCAGCACATGCCCTGCGAGCTGCTGAGCAGATCAACAAAACCGCCCTACTATCTACCGTCAAATGGTCAGATTCACATATTTTATGTCTCTACACTGTGCAACATTGTAGTCACTATGATGAACCATTTCATATCTAGCTTCTAAAAATCCATTATGGAGAAGGTATTCTACACTCCCGGTACTCCCAAGTCTAGAAATCTCATTCTATAAGTAATGATTTTTTTTTTAAAAATGGCAATACAGACAAATTTATATATAAATCATATAACGGGGAAAATCAAATCGATGGATTGAATACACAAATGACAAATATAGCTGTGAAGCACAAATGACAAATATAGCTGTGAATAGTACTAATCCAATTTGGGCCGTGAATTCGGCTCATTAACAATATGAATGCTGGATTCTTCTTTTTTGTTTCTCGAGCTAAAGATTAAGTTTTGGTTTGGAACTTTGTGACATAGCACACACATATAGTATGAGTATTGCAATTTTGTTCATAAGTTTTGGTAATTTTTTTATAGGAGCACCGGGAGTATTCTACACCGGGATTACTCCATACATTCTCTTCCATTATATGCATGTTAGACATGAAAATGAATTAATGATAAAGTGAAAGTACAATCTAGAACATATGCTGACCTTGTTTTAGACATGAAGGTACTGTAAAATTGTCTTTACTAAGATGTGAAACTAGGACATGCTACAACAGTGATGACGGTCTCAAGGCTCGAACTGATTAGAGGTGGTATAGCCCACCGGGGATAGTAACATATGTCCCAACACAAATAGATAGTGTCTGTAAAATATTCATATAATTAACATGTATGATAGCAGGATTAGAAGAAGAAAAAAAACGCAATTTCAGATAACGGGGTTGAAAAGTATGACAGCACCTGTGTGTGTAAATAAAGTCCAATGCTTACACTTGGACCAAATTCCAGGATATGATGACCGTCGCCATCAGTCATCCTGACAATTCGAAGAGAAAAGGTCTAACTTAGACCAGTCTGGTCCCAAAGGTCGTTTTCGTAAGAACCTTTAACATGTTTACCTCTTGTACACAAAGAGAAGATGTTATTTGCCACTCATTCATTACAGCTTCATGAGTACTTCTGCAACGCAGATAGATCAAAGACTATTTTCTGAAGTAAACGAGGAGGATGCTACTATTATCTCTCTTAGTTCTCTTCCTCTCCTTCTCAGCTTCGTCGGAAGGTCAGGCACTCTGCAGCGACAATAATGGCGGCACGTACATGCCAAACAGCACCTACAAATCCAACCTTATATCCCTCGCCGAACTACTGTTTGCCAACGCCACAGAGGAGCACTCAGCTACTGGCACAGCCGGCATAGGACCAGACAAGGTCTATGGTGCAGTGCTTTGTCGGGGTGATTCTGACGGCTCCGACTGTCGGAAGCGCCTAGCCAGGGCCCTTGATGAAGCAATCAACAGCAAAGCTGGCAACTCTTACTCCCTCCAGAATAACAACGTGACCTACTACTACGACCAATACCAGGCACAGATAAGCTTCTCCGACCAGGACTTCCTTTCCAACTTCAGCGACATGCCCGGGTGCACCGTGAATACTAACCTGAATTCTGTGACGGCCACTGTAGTAGCCGAGCGTTATGAAGGCCTTGTCACCAAGCTGCTACATGCGCTTGCTGATGTTGTGGTGAGCCGAGCAGAAAAATATGCAGTCGGCAAAGTGTGGTCTGAGGAGACAGGACAGACGGTGTATGGGCTGGCGCAGTGCATACGGGACATGCCATATGAGCGTTGCACAGCATGCCTGGATCGCATAATCTCTGACAGGCGGAGTAAGATCATTGCTGGCCAGATGGGGGCAGCATTTCTTGGGGTGTGGTGCACATTGCGTTATGAGACGGACACACAGTTCTTTACTGATACCAATATGCTGCCGCTCAATGCGCTCCCAAGTAGTATGTTTTCTTCAATGGTTCCATTAATTGCATAACATATTTATTGGTGTCTTTTGACCATTCCAGTACAACAGAAGTAAATAACTTAGTCTTAAGTATTTTCATTAGTAATTTCGACTTTGAGCCTCATTATCTTATCCTAAGAGGGCATAGATTTGAAACAAGGGGGTGTCTGGATGTTTCTTTTTCTAGAATTAAAAAAAAAACTTATCAAAGATGTGCTAAAGTAAATGGCTAGAAACCAAAATACCTATTCCACTTCACTGTTTCAGATGGTAATTGACAACTCCTTTAGCCTCCAATTTGCCTTTTTACAGCCAATTTGTTTCCAAGATCAGTTTTCTCCACCCTAGACATGATGCTGGGAGACAAGCTTGGCAATAAATATGAAGAGTTGAAAAGTACTCCTTTATTGTTTTAAGAGTAAAGACGCTTTAACCAGTAGTTGGAAGTGTTCCTTCAGTTATGATGAATGGCACTAGCCATAGCAAAGACATAACGTATCAACAATGCAGTACGTAACTTGCCGTTGGTTTATCAAAATAGATTTTCATTGGAATTTTATGTGAATGTACAGGTAAAACACACTTTTTTCGATGGAACAATGCAGTCTTGGTTGGCGTTGGAGGTTTCCTACTAGTAATATCAATCTCTTGCTTGGTTTTTCATATATGGGTCAAAACACAACGACGAAGAGGTACGTATTCTCATCAATTCATCACTGCATAAGATAATATTTGCCACTCTTTATTTTTCTAAGTACGTATATGAATAACATAACATTTCATTGTTAATGTTTCAGAACAAACAATATTTAAACTAGGACGGCTGTATTTGTCAATACAAATTGCAATAAATCTTTGGAGGATGGGAGGAGCCAACCCAGAATTTTCACTTTATGATTTCTCCCAGATAAAAGAAGCTACAAATAACTTCGCGATTGGTAACAAACTGGGACAAGGTGGCTTTGGTCCTGTATATAAGGTGATTGTGTTGTGTACTGGCATCCTAAATGCTATCTTACTCAAAATCCAAAGTAAACATTCACTTGCTTGACTGCTTTTGTTTGAATACCATATTTCGTAGTGAGTTGCATTACTTATAGAGTTATAGTCACTCATGAAAAAGATATGTGTTCTGCAACTATGCATAATTTAACTTTTCCCCAAAACATGATGCACTGTATACATTTAGTAACTTGTTTTCCTTTTCTCAATCTCAGGGCCGATTAAGAAATGGACACAAAATAGCAGTCAAGAGACTGGAAACATCTTCTTTGCAAGGTTTACTGGAATTCCAAAACGAAATTCAACTTATAGCAAAGGTTCAACACAAAAATCTCGTTAAACTGCTGGGATGTTGCACTCAAGGAGATCGGGAAAAGATGCTTGTATATGAATACATGGAAAACAAAAGCCTAGACTACTTCATCTTTGGTAGCATTTCTAGTTTTGATGTGCCAAAAGCCTAGAGCACGGTATTATTTATAATTTGGCGACGTGTTTTGATTAATTATATATGTTCTGCAGATATCATTAAAGGAAGTCGATTAAACTGGTCAAAACGTTTGCGCATAATTGATGGGACAGCTCAAGGTCTTCTTTATCTTCACAACTACTCACGGATGTGCATTGTTCATAGGGATTTGAAAGCAAGTAACATTCTCTTGGATAGTGTCATGAATCCAAAAATATCTGAGTTTGGAGTGGCCAGAATATTCTACTCAAATATGGCAGAGTCAAATACGACCAGAATAGTGGGCACACAGTAAGAACATAAAAGCATGTTCACTTTTAGTAAATACTTCCTCCGTCTCAAAATAAGTGTCTCAACTTTGTACTAGCTCTAGTCCAAATTTATACTAAGCTCAAGACACTTATTTTGAGACGGAGGGAGTATCAAATACGTCTGCTTATTTTGGAAGGAATGAAAATGCATTGAAGCATCCTATGAACTTAATCTTGAAATTCTACTTTTTGCATTAGTGGCATACATTGATTTTACTTCCACCATACAGTGGCTATATACCTCCGGAGTATGCTTTTGAGGGGGTTTGCTCGATCAAGACAGATGTATTTAGCTTTGGCGTATTGATTCTAGAAATAATAAGTGGAAAGCGGACAGCTCAGTTCTATCGATACAATGGGAAACTATACAATTTCATTGCATACGTGAGTGAAGTTACCCTAGACCTCAATTTGCACTTCTATGCATACCAATTTCCATTTTACAATGTAGTGTGTATATTATTTGTTTCAATGTTGATAAAAATCACAATATTTTGACAACAGGCCTGGCAACTTTGGATAGATGGAAAATGGAGAGAGATGACTTATTGTCCACCAGGGAACGAAAATGAAGAGATAGAGAGGTGCGTTCATGTGGCACTTTTATGTGTTCAAGAAAGTGCAGAGGATCGACCAGCTATGGAGCGTGTTGTCACACTGCTAAACACCAAGAACATGAGCTTACCTCCACCCAAGCAACCAGCTTACTTCCATGTAAATCCGAGTGAGCAAGAAGTTTCATCATGCAACATTACTATAAGCATCACATTAGAGAGGTAGCACCACATAGTCATCAGCTCTGAGAAAGATGCTAGTTGCATTAATTAAGTTTATTTGCCTCCAGATGAAACTATTTGCATTAATAATTTAATATAGTGGTGGTGATGTGCTTGATGTTTATGCACATCTCTCTGTCCTATTTTCTCACCCAAACATATTATACATTCTCTTTCAACGTGCAAACTATATTGATTTCTTCTTCTTTATTTGCATTAATATGCATAAGCAGAGCTCATGCTTTTCCCCTTCAGACAAAAACATGTTGAAGATATATATCACTAGTTGCAAGATAAATGAACGAATGAAAACAGAAATGGTAACATTTTGCTATGTTTTCCAGTTACACATTCCTACCATAAAGTATATAGAACAATAGAAGTGAAGTGATATTTGGCAAATGGCAAAGGACTGGACAAAATTAAGAGTAGTAATTCAAAAGAAACCTATATGCTCTTGGAAGCACAGTAATTGCTAACATTGTAGTCTCAGTTGACAATTCAAGTACGCCAGCAAAATGAAATTATTACTGATGCTACAGAGCTGACAAGGAACTACAGATAACCGCAAAGCTGTTTCCCGGCACTCCAAGCATAAAGATCCACATTTTCTCTCGTTATTTTATCTCGCCCCCACCCCGATTCTGCGATTCATAAGAAGAGCATCCCTATGAAGCGAATTCAAAAGGGAAACTAGATCGGGTATACTCAGGTAAGCGAAGTAAGGTCGGAGTAGAGTTGTAGAGACGAATCTGGGCTCCCGTTTGCTCAGGTAAGCGAAGTAAGGTCGCCCGAGAAACACTGGCCGAGGCTTGTCGGTCCGCACGCTGCAGCCCTCGCCGTCACAACTCCGCCGGCGGAAGTGCGTCTATCATCGGGAAGGAGCCTGCGGCGCTCCAGTGGGCTGAACGCAGGGTCGGCCCCCCGTTGGGCCGAAATCGCTGTTTTAACATTTTGGTCAAAATCTGCTTTTGTTTTCATATTTTCTTTGAACCGGGCTTTACCCCTTTCCATTGCAAACAACGGAAGTACAACCAGTTCCGGATACAGTATCAGAGGAAGGGAAAGAGGTAGAGCGAGTTCAAAACATTACCAGGAAACCCACTACCATTCGGTTGTCGTCGACACGAACGCTGCGGGGCGAAAACCTGATAACACACACAGTACTAATAGCACCAAACTTACACAACACCCAGACAGGAATACATGCCATCGCAACGAAAGATATCTAACCAAAAGCAAAACCAACTATGTAGATGACGGCCTTCTCAGCAACATGCATTCTACTTGCTCTTCACACAATAGTGGGCCGCGACATTTCTCATGCTCCTCCGACTAGCTGAGTGGCAGCCCCGCAAAGCCTCATCAACTGCATCGTGCCGGTCCTGATCATCTCGACGCCTGAGCGAAGCTTGTTGGCGTCATCTCCCTTCTGCAGCCCTGTCCAATACAAAAAAAGAGCACATATAGAACACAACTTCGAAAGGAGACTTAATCTGCTTTTTTCAAAAGTAGCCTTATTACGAGCGAGCTAGATTGCCCAGCAGGTAGCTGCAAGCCCAACCGCATAAAATTTCTCCCCTCTTGGAAGAAAGGTATAACACCAAGCAAAAAATTGCCAGTAATTATCATGACACTTATCGGTACCAAGGATCACCCCAATAGATCGCCACACCACCCTAGCGACTGAGCAGGTGAAAAACAGATGTTGTACAGTTTCTATCTCATTACAGAATGAGCAAACAGGATTCCCGGGCCACTTTCTATGGCGCATCACTTGCCTAGTCAAGACCGCATCTTGAGAGAGTTGCCACAAAAATATTTTGATCTTTAGTGGTATTTTAGCTTTCCAAATCCATTTATAATGGCATCCACTAAGAGGTTTCTCAAGCCACTTGTAAACAGATTTGGTACTAAAATTACCATTCTGGTTCAGGCTCCATACCACCCGATCATTTCTGTTAGTGAGAGACAAATTGTTAACTGTCTCCAGAATTCTCCCCCACTGTTCTGACAGAGCAGGGGTGAGTCTACGTCTGAAGAAAGTATTAGTTTCAACCCTCATCACCTGGTTAATTGTACATTCAGGAGTATTACAAATGTTAAAGAGTTGTGGGTATTGTTCCTTGAACGGAGGCAGTTCGTTTATGGAATCTCCCCACATCCTGGCAATGTTCCCAGATTCAATATTGATTTTCCTACCAACCATGTAAATTTCCTTGACTTTCAACAAAGCCTTCTAGCAGGGGGAATCAGAGAATCTAGGACTAACTTCAGCCACTGTTCTATTCCGCAAGTAACGAGCGCGAACAATATCTTGCCACACCCCATTTTGTGTTTCTAGTTTCCACCGCCACTTCACCATAAGACTGATGTTCTGTTTGCGAAGGTCCTTAATCCCTAGGCCCCCTTTCTCTTTGGATCTACAGATTCTACTCCATTTGACAAGATAGTATCTTCTTTTTTTGGTTACACCCTTGCCAGAAAAATCTTCTTCTATGCTTGTCTAATTTTTCAATAAAATGTTTGTTCATCAGCCACATGGACATGTGGTATAAAGATATTTATGTAACAACAGAGTCTAATAACGTGTGTCTCCCTCCCCCCATGGAGGCAGCATTACCCACCCAGGCTTCAAATCTCTTCACGTATTTGCAAACAATGAATTCCCAATCAGAGTTTCTCAAGTTGGTATAGCTAACAGGCATACCCAGATATTTCATGAGGAAGTTACCAATATCACAATTCAATAGGTTAGCATATTCTCCTATCACAGCTTCATCCCCACCCATAGTAAGAATCTCGCTTTTTGAAAGTTAACTTTCAACCCAGACATCATTTCAAACATGTATAGCAGCAACTTCAGGTTAACTGCCTTGTCAATATCATGTTCAAGACATATGATTGTGTCATGTGCGTATTGGAGAACAGCAACCCCATCAGGAATAAGATCCGCAGCTAAGACAACCAGAAGCTTATTTCGCTGGGCGTTCTTGATCATTTTCGTGAGGCATTCAACAACCAAGTTAAACAGAAATGGGGAGTGGGGATCCCCCTGACGCACCCCTTTTGCACTTTGGACATATGACCCACACATTTATTCTGTTTAATGCTCAACGTGCCATTACGGAGGATCTGGTTAATCCACCCACACCAGGTTTCATTGAACCCCCGAAGCTTATGGCATTCTAACAAGAAATCCCAGTTGACCTTAGCATAAGCTTTCTCGAAGTCCAGCTTGAACACCACACCGACCCTTTTTTCACATATGTATAATTCATGATCTCATGAAGCGATAGGATACCATCCATAATGTTCCTCCCCTTGACAAAAGCATTTTGGACGGGGCTAATCAGCTTATCAACATAAATTGAGACCCTCCAATCTAGAACTTTAGTGATAAGCTTATAAGGGCATCTAAGCAAGCATATGGGTCTAAATTGTTGAATTTTGTCGGCTCTCGCAAGCTTGGGTAGCAACGTGATGACCCCGTAATTCAAGCGTTGGACATCAAGCGTCCCTTGGTGGAAATGCCTAAACAAGGACATAATATCCTCTTTGACAATCTCCCAACACACTTGGTAGAATTTTACCGGGATATTGTCAGGGCCCGGAGCCCTATCGGAGGCCATATCAAATAAGGCCTCTTTAACTTCCTCCTCCGAGAACTCTAGGCATAAGTCAATGTTATCCTCCTTGCTAAGCTTCTCCTCCGGTGCCCATGTGTCAGGGTCCAGGTGGAATTGGTTCCCAGGTGCTGGGCCAAACAGTTCTTTATAGAACTCTGTGGCATGCGCAATCAACTTGTCAGTGCCTCCACATCACCAACTTTAAGGGAGTGAATCGTATTCTTCCATTTACGTCCATTAGCTATGCGATGGAAGTAGTATGTATTCAGGTCCCCTTTGAGCAGCCATTGTTCATGCAATTGTTGTAGCCAAAATATTTCTTCATTTACTAATAATTCATGAAGCTCAAAATAGACATCGATTTTTCTACTATAAAGCTCAGAGGAACGAGGGGATTCTTCTTCCAATTCTTCCAACATCTCCAGTTCTATATGGAGATCTTCCTTACGTTTCTTCTCATGGCCAAATATATCTGAGCCCCATCCTTTGAAATAAGACTTAAACCTCTTAAGCTTAATGTTCATAATATCAATGGGGTCGGAAGAAAAAACCTATGCGACCAGATTTTCTTAACCAGCGGTAGGAATTTATCATTTTTTACCCAAGCAAGATCAAAACGAAACTCCTCGGGTTTCGGGGCCTCACGCCCTTCGTCACTAGTGGATAGTAACAGGGGGTTGTTGTCTGAAATTTCCCGGACCAGCTTCCTAACAGAGACCAACGGAAACAAGTCCTCCCAGGATTCATACATCAAAATACGATCAAGCTTCTCCAACGTAGGATGATTTTGATTATTGGTCCAAGTGTATTTGCCCCCACTAATGTGAATATCTCTAAGCGCAAGGGTATTGATGATGGAATTAAACATATCAGACAATTTGTGACTTGACATCTTTTTGTTTTTCTCCCTAGAATGCCTTAAGATGTTGAAGTCCCCACCCATAATATATGGGACTTGCATATAGCCACACATAGTAGCGAGTTCCACAAGGAACTCTTCCTTAAATTCCTCACGAGCAGACCCATACACCACTAATAGCCCCCATTTGATTTTCTTTTTCTTATCATACAACACAAGTTGCAAGATGTATTTGCCCTTATCATAGGAGACAATATCCAAGTTATCATGTCTAACCCCACATAGGATACCCCCGGACTTCCCTACAGAGGGAATCCAGTTCCAACTAAAAACATTAAAGGGATCAATTTTCCTCAAGCAGCCAGGAGTAAAGTTATTTTTCAAGGTTTCTTGCAAACCCAGGAAATCCACAGAATGGTCACTAATCATATCAAGGAGGCGGGTGGCCATTCCTTTCTTGCCTACCCCCCTGCAATTCCATATAATCCCTTTCATTTAGATCGTTTTTTTATGGAACTGCGCCCTGGTAACCCTACCAGGAGGCAATGTAGGATTACACAACACTTCCCCTTTGGGATTATCTTTCTTCTCGCCCCTAGTCACGGGCCTAGAGAGCTTTACAGTGGATCTGCATTGTTTTTTTCTTATTGGACCTGACAGCAGAGCATTGTTCATTAATAGTTTCATAGTGTTCTAACCACTCAAGATTGACGGGGGGCTTATTTTCCCAACCCATTAACAACTATGATGTCATCATCATTGCCCTTCCTATTATCCTCTATGGTCTTCTTATTATATAAATCCCATCTGACCCTCTCTAGCTCTCGAAGCACATCAATACAAGTAAGGGCTTGTTTGGGACTGCTCCGCTTCGCCAAAATTAGCTTCACTCCACCAAATCCACTTTGGAGTAGTTTCATACATAAGTTGTAGCACTACCGAAGATAATGTTTGGCTTCCTTGCAGCTCCAGCTTCAAGAATGAGAAATTTGGTGGAAAGGTTCTATTTGATTGGTTGAGGGGGGGGGGCAAAGGGGTATTCACTTACTGGTGGCAGTGGTGGGTGATTTTCACCAAACTCCAGCTTCTAAAGTTTTTTGGAGCACCCCCTAAAGAGCTTCATAAAAATCTGAGAGTTGTACCCTAGATTCTACTTTTTTTGCGGAGCGGCATATCGTGGAGTTACCCCGTTTGGCTTGTGTTTTCCGGAGCAGAGCTGAATTTTGAGGAGCAGAGCAGTCCCAAACAGGCTCTAAATTCATTATCAGGAATACACACCCCCATTTTAGAAGCTCTTATCATCAATCCGTTATCAGATAAAGCTGCGAAAGAATTTTTGTTCAGGTTTTGGTTATTACCTGCCATGTCTCTCTCATTTGCCATCCTCATAGCTCTCGCTTCCACATTCTCCTGCACACCATGAGTGTTACGCTTGCTGAATCTGAGCACGCCCTCAGAGGCAAGTGGCGGGGTGAGTATTATCTCCTCATTGCGGTCGGGAGAAGGGAGTTGTACCACATAGTCAGTAGATATCTCCATCTTTGGGTCCACATCACCATCAATCTCCACAACCTGCACTTTCTGGGAATCAGTCCCAGATGCAGCAACCTTTTGTGTTGTAGCTGGCTCGACAGGTACCAGCCAACTCGAGGTATCCTGTATATCCTTACGATCATACATCCCTTGCTCTTTGGCCATAGTTTCAATAAGCAGAGTTCCGTCCATCTCACTTTTAAAGGAGGCAGACATCTCATTCTCAGCTGGTGGCAATAGACAGGATTTGCCACCACGATAGGTACCACTTTTGCCACGATCAGGAGATTCAGAGCGACTTTCCTCTTCTTTTGGATCATCATGTTTCCTCTTAGGAGTTTGATCACGCCTAACAGGCTCATTGCTGGAAATATTAGCATTAGCATCATCAGCTACAGGATTCCTGATCAAGACCTCCTCAACCTCATAGGTGAATCTGTAGAACCGCCCACCCAGGACCCCCTCATCAGAGCTAGGAAGTTTATCAACCAACCTACACCCAATTTTAGCTCGAACCGACGAGGCACAATTTATGGTAGACATATCCACCTCCAGAGTGATCCCAACCAGGCCCCCAACATAGGCAACAATCTTATCACACCTTTTGTTAGGAGGGATTCTCTCAATCCTAACCCAAGCAACCTCCAGCAGCCCCTCGGAATAAATGTCATTAGACCAAGGAGAGAATCTAACACTCACATCACATTTTTTAAGCTTCACATTCTCAACAAACAGAGCCCGATCTACTTCCCTAGGATTAGGCATCCTCATCACAAATTTCCGAGGTGCAAAAAACCTAGCAGAACATCGCCAGCCCTGTCCCACATAAACACTAAGCTCATGTTCGATATCTTTGGTAGGAGCAGAACCTTCCACAATTGTAACAACAATGTTATAAATGTCCTCTCTAGCCTGCCTATCTATACTGGAATTAGGAATGTAGTGGAATCCTTGCCCCTTGGCTTGAAACGCACACATCGCAGTCACATACTCCGAGGGAAGAAATTCAGAGCAGATAATGGCTAGATGTCCTCTTTTCTTACACCTAACACAAATAGCTTGAGGGCATCTAGCAGTGACATGCCAAAACAGGTTGCAGATCTGACAGAGTGATAAGTTTCCATCACATACCGCTGGGGAAAATCCTATTTGACGCTAACTGCATCAAACTGTCGAGGGTTCGCACACGCGATCCCTCGAGCAGGAGAGACGGGCCGACCCACTATCCCATTGCAAGGCAGCCGGTTTTGGGAACCTTCCAGAAGGTTCCCTGAACCGGTTTATGTTTTTATACCGGTTCTAGCGGTTTTCTTTTGTGATTGTTTTTTCTCTTTCTATTTATTTCATTTCTTTTGTTTTCGTTTTTGTTTCCTTTTCAGGTTAACATTTTCTTGTTTGCCTTTTTTCAAAAATCGATAATTTCAAAAATGTTTACCATCTTCCCAAATTGTTCTTTTTTCATTTCTTTGTTTCTTTTTTTCCATTTCTTTTGTTTTTATTTTTCGTTTTTCATTGCTTTCTTTGGTTTCTTTTTCTCTGTCTCTTTTTTTTCAATTCTTTTGTTTTCGTTTTTTGTTTCTTTTTCAGGTTCATATTTTCTTGTTTGCCTTTTTAAAAATGTTTAGCATATTCCAATATTGTTTTTTTGCATTTTCCAAATATTAAAATTTTATTCATGTTTTAAAAAATAGTTCTTGTTTTTTAAAACGTTCAAAATTTTGAAATTTGTTCGTGATGCCCAAAAACTTTGAAGTTTCAAAATTACGTTCATGTTTCCAAATATTGTTTGTGATTTAAAAATTTGTTCATGTCTTCAAATAGTTTAGAGTTTTCAAATAATCATGTTTACAAAAAATGTTTGTCAATTTTTTGTTCTCATTTTGAAATTTTGTTTACGTGTTAAAAAATATTCATAAATTCTAAAATTCGTTGATGTTGAACAAAATTATTCACATTTTCCAAAGTATTCAGAATTTCTAAATTTGTTCACATTTTCAAAAAAGATCAAAGTATTAAAAAATATCATGTTTCTCAAAAATTGTTCGTAGTTTTTAATTTTATTCGTATTATCTTGAAAGTGCGGAGTTTCAAATTTTCTTAATGATTTCACAAAAAAATTCTTATTCTTTGAAATTTCAAAATGTGTTCCAATTTTTTTGTTCACGGATTTTGTTCCAAAGATATTTTTTCATTTTAAATTTTGTTCTGAGTTTGAAAAAATGTTCTTATTCAAAAATTGTTCACGGATTCCAAAAATATTCGTGTTTCCAATTTTTTGTTCAGAGTTTCAAAAAGTGTTCCCTTTAACAAAAAAATGTTCACATATTCAAGAAATGTTCGAGCCTTTATTGTTTCTTCTCAGATTTCAAAAATGTTCGCTTGAAAATAACATTTTTTCAAAATAATGTTCGCGTTCGGAATTTGACAAAATGTTCGGATCTACATTACCTTTAGCTTCACGTGCCATAGTAAACCAAGAAAGCTTATCTATCGCGTTGGCTAGGCTCGCGTGTAAGCAACAGGAGGTTCCTTGTTCGATCCTTCCCTCGAGCACTCTTTTTTCGAGATTTTTCACTATGTTGCGTTAATGGGCCGGCCCAACTGGAGTCGCGCTTATGCGTCCGCTCGGCAATTCGCCGCAACGAGCGGCGCCTAGGAGCTCTCTACCGCTGGGGCCATTCGGCGCAAGGGTCTGGTCAACACCCACCCAGTCGCCTCTTCACACTAGGCTGACGTGACAAAATTAGCGGCCATCGATGGTAGCACACATATTCCTTTGATCTTTTTTTTACTCTGCATATAAGAATTGTCTAAAGCCAAACTTCATAAAGTTTGATCATATTTATATGAAAAAATATCGACATCTACAATGTTAAAGTTATATAATATGTAAATTTAAGTCACGATGCATCTAATGATAATGATTTCACATTGTGAATGTTCGTAATTTTTTCTATAAAAATGATCAAACTTTACGAGGTTTGACCTCTGAAAAATCTTATATGTGAACTAAAAAGGACCGGAGGGAGTACCATATTGTTAAGGGCTTTGACGGTAGACTTCTGAAGGGAAGTGGCTGGGGGCGCACCAACCCATTCATTCAGCCCCCAATCTTCTTCCTTTCTCTCATAGTCATAACCAAACTGTTACCCACCTCCCTCTCTCTCCTTATCTAAAGTTCTCTCAAATCCCGTGTAAATCAGTGACATTTGTTCGATGAATCGGAGGTTTCATCATTACCTTTCCCATCCCTCACCATTTGATTGGTTAGAATCATCTTATGAGGGAACTCTAATTTTGGTGATTTCTCTCAAATGCATTGCAAAAATGGTGTATGTAGGGTTGTATGTGTTTTATAATGTGCGGTAGGCATTTTGATCGTGGTTTGTAGCAAAAACTAGGGTTAGGGTTAGGTTATTTTTAAGTAATGTCATGTAACGACCAACCTAATAGGGTGTAAGTCTCTGTGTTTACCATGCGAGACCCTAGGTCGATTTTGCAGCATACACGGTATTGATGTAATACCAAAAACAACACATCATTCTATTACATCGAAATGATCTAGAAATAACATAATTAATTACAACTCTAGCCAAAGCACTATTACCAAATACGTACCAATAGTTCAATGCAACATGAAGCATAAACAAATTTTGATACAGCTACAGCCATGCCACAAGCAAGCCATGTCGAGTGAAAGTGTGTACGTAAAGTCACTCTTCAACATAATCGCCTGCATTATAGTACCCCCACTATAAGAAAATATAAGACATTTTAGATCACTAAAATAGTGAACTAAAATGTTATGCATTTATTTGTTTACATAGGTAGTACATTGCACCCACTAGGTGTTGCGTATCGTAGTAGAAAAAAATCATGCCTTTGATCAAACCCCGGGAACAACTATAAAGATGTAAGAAATGGTAGATTGATCTTTACCAACAATTGCAACGAAGAAGAGATGTTGGTGTAGACATGCATATTCCTGCATCCAGGTTGAACCTCTGATGCCCTTTGAGACCCGGGTCGGATAGCAGAGGATTCTCGTATCTTTCCCCCAAGGAGTGACCCTCGGTTATTGAACACACAAGAGGATGTGCACTATGACAGAGAGTCAAACAAGTTATTGTTGCGAATGATGGATATGAGAAAAACTGTGTACATCGTGATTGTTGGGTATGTTCACCCCATCGTGTGGCTTGAATCTACACTAGTACGCGTCGATGCTATACACACAGTTTTTAACCCCTTTTCGCGACGGCATTTGGAACCGTCGCCAAGTGAGTGTGGGCGATACGGGGGTCCTTCTCACATGACCCAGGAACCGTCGGGGATAGGGTGCCTTGATGCATATAGTTGTCCCTATATAACCGTTTCCGATATCTCGAATATCCCAAATGCTTCATCCTTGCTGCTCGTTTGTGCTCGCATTGCCATCGCAGTCGGAGTTTTGTGGTTTTACCTAAAATCAGGCAGATTCTAGGCACGGGAGTTTTCCAAGCACGTACCAAACTGGATCTACGTTTACGATGCCTAGCACAACACAAACAGTTCATGATTATAAACTGTGTATGATAGGTACACAATCACACACATTTAGTTTTCCCGCACCATATGTGACAGTGTCTGACATCACACACGCTTTGCAAACGGTAACTGTGTGCATTGTTACACACGTTTCCTTTCCGTGAACTGTGTCGGATTATGATGTATATCGCACACGCTGTGCTTTATTAACCGTGTACGCCGTAATGACCTGCACACCATAATTTCACCCTAATTTAATTGCTGCTATTTAAAATTGTACCTAATTTAAACTTGAAAGTAGGCTATAGCTTTATTCATATCCATCAGGTTGAAACAAGCAATGCATTATTCGATTCATAGGTACATTTGTTTAAGAATTACATAAGCACCAAATAAAGAATGATGAACCTTGGTTCTATACTTGTCCTATTACAGATGGAAAAGAAAGAGGCGACATCCATTCTGGTTGCTGAACATGGTGAAGCGGAATGGCCCTATTGTGCTCTCCTTGATGCAGAAGGCACGCACGACTCTAGTACAACCACCTGTGACGGCCGACCGCCAATCATGTAGTTTGAGAGGTAATATTGAGTAAACTGCTTCAGGATCCACTGCAAAGAAAAAAGATTCAGACATTGTCATCTAACACAACTCATTGCGGACAGTAAAAAGAAGGCTACATTGTTCTTACTTACCATCTTGCAGCTCACTGTTGTCTTGCATAAAGTGTAAACAAATAGTTCGATTGACATCTTTTAACCCATTTTAATAACAATCTTTATCAGTTTCCTCACTTGATGCTGGTTCATGAATATCTCATTGCCCCATATGCAGAAAGGGTCGAAGTGTGGATCTTTGGCAGTGACATATGTACCTAAAAGCACCAACTTAATATTGGAAGCTAAACAGAAATTGCAAAATGATGTATTACAACACTCCCTCCATCCCATTATACAAGATTTTATTACATGTATATCTAGACATCATCAGAACATTAAGGTAACACTCTTCCTTGTTGCTATGTAGCCTGGGATTGCATATTTAGTCATTCAGTACAATGCATGTTGCTATGTAGCTTCAGTGTGCATGCTTAAGCATGCTAGTTAAGCAAAACAAGAAGTGAAAAGGTGTGTTAACTGCATCAGGCATAACATTTAAAAACAAGCAAATAGTCATTCAAACTGGTATTGTGCAGGTCTAAAGTACACTAGTTATTGTTAAAACCGAAAGGCATGTTAACTGCAATATCCTTAACATCAACCAAATATCGTAATTCATAGTGGTATTGTTGAAACTGCTATTGATGAAATTGAACTGCACGGCAAATAGTTGCACATATAGAGCATCACATTGTGAAGAACTGGAATGAACAAGTCATAAGGCCATCTCTAGCCGATCCTTTAAATGTTAAAGGATTAAAACCCGGTCATCCCATTGATCCTTTATATATATAAAACAGGTCTATTATGCTAATATTAGCAGAATAGTTATTATGATAACACTTCCGCACTGCACGCTTAACAGAAGCGAACTGCATCGTCTTCACGTTGGGCACTGCAATGCTTCACGGGAGAACTGCTTCATTTTCTGGTGTTCCGCCCGTGTTTTCTGTGTGGAATCAGGTGTTGCGGGATAATTTAGTTTGTCTCTGCAACTCATTTTACCTTCATTCTTTCTAATTTATAGGAAAATCTACTAGAATGCTTTCAAATCGAGGATTTGGCAGATGAGCTTTCTGTGTTCGTTCGTGTTCGCTTAAGATGCGAAATTTTTGTGCTCGCATGTTGTTTTTTAGTAGGATTTCTTTGATTACGTCCATTTTAATCGGTCCGTTCACTCTATAATTTGTTAATTTTTAGGAGTTAGTTTTCAATTCCTGTTAATTTGATTGTGCGGGCGGGTGAGCATCGTTCGCTCCTCTGTTCTTGATGATTTTTTGGATTTTGCGCGTCCATGCGTGTTTGAATATTGTAATTAGTGTTGCTATATGTTTGAATTCATTGTATTGCGGGTATAATTGTAATTTTTAACTGCATTTTTTAAATGTGAGCTGATGCTGTTCGTCTAGTTGCTGTGTCTTCCATGTAATTTTTTTGCGGGGGTATTTTTCAATAGTTTAGTGGTTGGACAATTTTTAGGCGAGTTATGGAAGTGCGAGTGAAATTGACACCTCTGTTAGTCTACCACATGTCTGGAGTTCTACTATTTTTAATTTTATTTGTTGTAGTTGTGGCATACGTTGTAGTGCACTGCATTTTCGTTAGTAGTGTACTTCGTTGTAGCTACAATTCAGTGGTTATGGCAGCTTATGAGATCTGTTTTCTTGAACTGAATTCTGTGTTCTAGAGGACTTCATAATATGCACTTCCATACTGCATTAGCAATGTGGTTAATGTTCTGTTCAGAGGACTGCTTTGTTTTTGAACATCATATGTTAACTACAAAGTTTCGACCATTCGCATTTCCTTGTTACTGTTCAGAGGAGTGCTTTTTTTTATTATTAGTACCACAATAAATATAATTGAGAGAACTGCATTTCTGCTAGCAGTAGCTTGTCTAAAAAATGTGATAAAATGATGCAGTTGAGGTTGCATATTTTAAATAGGCACCGTTCAAAGTGTCTGATGACATAATTTTAAAAGCATACAACATAAGCAAAGCATTAGAATTATTGGTTGCTTCATATTTTGACAACCTAGAGTGCAAATATTGTAAACTCGAGGGAGTCTTCTTCTTTGTAGAAAAACACCATGGCCACTTCTCCGACGTCAAAGCCATTCTGGGAGACAAAATCTTTCCAACCAGTAGTTATGTTGATGCAGTCTTCAGAGTCGATGTGGTAGTCAGCTTGCATGTGTGCATATCCATTCTTGTGGTGTGTCTCCAACGTAACCTTCCCTGAACTCGGGGCAGGAAATTTTATTGTGGATGGCAGTTTCTGCATTTTGGAATGGGTGGAAAAAGAATTTTATAAGTAAACAACAAATGTTTTTCTTTATACTTAGGATGATCTGTTTATGTTGGCTTTAATAGTTACGTATATATGATTGTTATTTTCTAAAGTAGTTGCAATATATGAACAAACTTATATATGGAATTAACCTCTAGTTTTACTAGGATATATATATTATACTGCAACATGCTTGTACTGCAAGGTGAGTTACAGTGTACTTCGTCACCATGTTAAGAGAACTGCAACGCTGATCTACTGACCCTTTTTTTGTTCGTGTCTTGGTGTTCTGATCTAACTAGTGTCGATACGTGGTGTGAACTGAAGAAAAGTAGGTGGAAGCATCTAGTCTTAATAGCTGACAAATCTGAACAACAATACAAATTATGTTTTATTTTTTGTTGACACTACTGAACAAATTGATTGAACTATATATTCAGATGTGGATTTGCAGGCTAGATCATGTCCAAAATTGTGAGGGGAAAAACATACCCAACTTTCATGCAGATCTGCGTTTGTGAGGCGATGAAGAAATGGCGGCTGAAACCCCCTATTTGGTATCATCAGGCACCCGAGCATGCTGCGCCACTCGGCGTTGGTGAGCTGTAAACCTTCTGCGTACACGCATGTGTCCGCTACCGGTGCCATCCTTGCCAAACACCCGCACTTATAGTCAATGGCGGGTTCAGTGGAATTCCAGAGAAGAGCTGGGGATGGGATGAACCCTAGATCTATGATTTGAAGAAAAAGAGGAACGAAGGAGGAGTTGTGTTAGTCTGGACCTCGAATGGATACGTTTTTATGCAACCAATTGACCAGTGGAAGTAATAAATGTTTGTGGTTGGTGTTAGGTGGTGGATTGGTTCTGATTCAGTGTCCTCGAATGCATTTGAGTAGCAAGAGGACTGCTTATTTGAAAAAAGCGAACTGCATTATCATATCAAGACAAACCGCGGAACGCGTGGTTGGGCCTGCGTTTGTGTATGGTATGTGGGATTTTTATAAATTTTTAGTGGTCTCTTTTTTTGGGCCTGTGTTCGGGGAGTGAAGACGCATTGGGCCCAAGTCGGCGTGTGAGCACGGCTGGTTCCCGATGCGTTATGTGCGGTCTAATGTTTAGTCCCACCTCGCTCGCGGGAGGCGCACCCGACCTATTTATAAGCGCTGGCGAGGCAGCCGTGTCGAAATCCTCTGGTTACTTATTTGGGCGCTTATACACGGCGCTCGCTGCTCTCTGCTCTCTGACCCGTGGGCCCATGTGGGACCAGCCCCACGCATCGTGTCTCAGAACGACTCGCCTGCTTTCGGCACAAACCTACTATGAGACTGGCTGGGGCCGGCTGCAACTGGGTGGTCAATTTTTTTTCTTTGTATTTCCTGTCATGTATTTTTTTTTCAATGTAAGGGCGTGCACTGCTTAGCAAACCATCCTTGCACTGCATTGATCTGGGTTCTGTACTGCATGTGCACTCATTCCATACTACATGTACAATTCTCATTTTTTGTTTTCATGTTTTTGCTCTTATGTAATCTTTTTTCCAATGTGGGGTAGTGCACTGCTTAGTAAACATGCTTGTACTGCATTGTTTATGTTGCTGCTCTGGACGTTCAAATATTACCGCACTACATTTTTTTTCTATGTAGGGGCGTGCAATGCTTTGTAAATCATCCGTGCACTGCACTGATCTGGGTTCTGTACTACATGTGCACGCAGTCCGTACTACATGCACAGTTCTCATTTTTTGTTTTCGTGTTTTTTGCTCTTATGTAATCTTTTATTCCAATGTAGGGGAGTGCACTCCTTAGTAAATCACGCGTATACTACATTGATTACGATTCTGTACTGCATGTTTATATATTTCCGCACTACATATACAGATCGCATTTTTCTTTTTGTGTTTTTTCTCTTATGTATTCGTTTTTCCAAATTTAGGGGTGTGCATTGCTTTGTTGGGTATGTGTAAACTTCATTTGACAGAATCCGTACTGCATTGGTACACAACTTGCACTGCATGCGAACTTTTTTGCGCACTGCTCGAATCTAATTATACATAAGCAAACAACAGAGAACAAATTATCTCAAGCATTCTGTACGACAAGTTCATCATCTGCAAACTAATTTCAATAGAAAGCAAACTAACATAATAAGCGATTCTGAATGGCAAGCAAACTAAGTTCAGCGAAAGCAAATGATCACAAGCAAACTAACGATACATAAGCAAACAACATAAAACAAATTTGATGATAATTCTAAAATGACGCTGGCGTTGTTGGCTCTTTGGCCGGCACCATCTTCTTCTTCACCAGGTAGCGTCTCCCCATTCCCAGCTGCTCCTAGCGCGCTTCTTGGGGGGGGGGG
>LR738710.1:256528724-256539564 GCA_902687465.1 Secale cereale | reverse complement strand
GGGCTCCTCTTTCTCCAGCTTTGCACGGCGAAGCCCGTCCTGGGTGAGGGTGACGCGGTTCCATATCTCGTACGCTGCGTAGGCGTCCTTCGTCGCGTACTCGATGTGCCTCTTGGACAGAGGCAGGGTGACGCAGCGCCTGTGTTCTTCGTCGGTGATCTTCTTCTTCATGTTGTTGTAGTAGTCGTCGATGAGCTTGCCGGAGACGTCTCCAAGGGAGTCCAACTCCTTGGTTGCCTCGGGCACCCTCCACTCCTTCTGGATGTCGACGAAGTTGGCGACCTCCAGATTGACGCGCTCGAGCCTGGTTTTGTCACCGTCGATGGAGAAGCCTGGAAAGGTGTACCTGGGGTCGACGAGGAAGTTGTCGAAGATGGTGCACCTTTCAGCGACGCTCAGTTGGAAGAGCAGCACCGGGTGATCCTTGCCGAAGGAGAGTTGGCAGAGGGTGGGTTTCTGCGTCGCTTCAGGCTCGTCGTTGTACTCGAGATCAATGCCGATGATCTTGTGGCGCCGGAGGCCGAGGTGGCGTTCGTACTACGTGAGGGTGGTCGCCATCTGCTTCTTGTCGTTGGTGTGGATGACGTGCAACTTGGTGTTGCCGTGGGCCTCGACGTCCGTCTACTCGTCGGCGAACGCCATCGCCGGTAGTAGGGCTTGGTGTTTTTGCGTGGATATGGATGTGATGGAGCGATTTGGTGGCATCGCAAATGGATACCTGTGTTGTTGTGGATGAGAAGGCCTTTGGCAGGGGTCTGAATTTAAGGGAAGGGTGCGGGGTGGGATGGCCGCATTGGATGAACTGCACGATCTCGCTGACGATGCGGTTGTGCAGATCCTGGGTTGGTGTTGCGTTTGTGATCGTGGGCTTGTGGCGATGGAACCGCTCCGATAGGGTGGTTGTATGCGAACGTGGTTTTTTTAACGTAGTTTTATTTTATTTTCGACCAGTAATTTTTTTTAACCACCGCTTTCTGTGCGAATGGGCATTTCTTACGTTTTATGTGTATCCTGCGTGATAATGAAACTTCATTGGTTATAGTTCTGCACTGCATCTTCTTAAATACAGAACTGTATTTTGTCTACAGGTGCGTACTTCACCGTTTTTTGCGTGTCCTTGCTGCAGCCCCTGAAAAAAGTATAATGTATTCCGCAATGGAACTGGATTGCTATACCGTGTTTTTTGGCTGCACTTACTACAGTCCCTGGTACGTGAGGGGTAGGGGGCGGGGGTTGCCCCCCCCCAATATTTTTGTGTGTGTCACTTATTTGAAGGTAGGCTTTTTCTTTTCGGATGCGTTTTCTTAACATGCGTGTTGTTTTTGATTTTAACTTTTTTTTACGAACCGCGTTTATTTTATTTTGTTTTACCTATTAAACTTCATTGTTCTTCACATAGAACTGCATCATGTGCGTTTTGATGTGGTCTTTCTTATTTTTAGCCGGGCCGTTTTTGGGCCGGCCCGTTTTATGTTGGCCTTTGCCATAGGCGGGCGTGCTACGTGTCCGTTCCAGGCGATCCCATCGTTCCAGGCGATCCTTCTTGTCTTTTTGCAGTTTCTCCCGAGGCATCCGTCCCTCGATTAAAACCGCCGTCGCCCGCAGCAACCGTCGTCGCCCGAGGAACCGGCGCCCTCAAGAGGTACTTATTCCTGTATTCCGCTCGTCGTCCGCTCCGCGGGCCCTTGCCGGTGCACTCCCACAGTCCTGCCCTGTCCGTTCACGTCGCGGCACCCTCCCCCCTCCCCGCTGTCGCCGTCGCCGCCGTCGTCGCACCTTTTTTGTGGTACGTTCCGCTTGTTCTCGGTCTTGTTCGTCCCCTCGTCTTGTGTTGTGATTCTCATAGTTGCTCTTGCTGTTTTTGCTTGTATAATTTTTCCATAGGCAACCGATTTTTATCTCAATTTGAAGTCGATACTCGTGTGTAGCAAGGTGGATCTAGGGTTTTCTTAGATTTTTGCCGATTTTGTTGCTTATATCTGCCACTTCGTCGTTGTGGTGTAGGCAAACGCCATGTCTTCGCCGAACAGAGTGGGAGGAGGAGTTCAGGGTATGTGGTGTGCTTATTTTAGGCTTTTTGTTTATTTTGTCTGATGTTCATCTAGGTTCCTAAATCATCCTGTATATTGGTTTATGCTCTGTTAGTTGGCACGTCATGTTTTGTAATTTATGTTTCTTGTTCTTTTTGAATCAAGTAGGTGATTGCGGTTCCCATAATGATACACCAATTGGCTCTCGTTGTCCTGTTGGTAAGGATCATGGTGTCGAGGGAGGACATCAAGTGAATTCGCCGATTGAATGTTCTCCCCTAAGTGTGCTCCTCCTTCTGGTATGTGATTGATTTGTTTATTTTGTGTATGTTGGTTACTTGATGTTGTACAAATTGGCGTTGCCTTGCTGTATCTAGTCCGGCATTTTGTTGGTAACAAACATGAAGTTAGTGTGTGCAGGACTGCGTTTATTTTGTATGTGTGAACTCCACTATATGTATGTGTGAACTGCATTATTGTTTTATTCAAGTTTTTTGTGCAATGCATTATTTTTTATTTTTAGCTTATGGTTGTAGCACTGCATTTATATGTCTAAGTGTACTGCATTTGTTCTTTGTGTGCACTTTTTAATGACCATAGTCAAACTTCATTTGACGCAGTGTCCGTTTTCCATGCTGGGCGCCTGGGTTTGAGGAGGTTACTCAATTGATTGGCCATTATTTTGCTGAGGGTAATGTTGGTGTGAGCTTTGACCAGAGACATCCCGTCTTGTCTGAAACTCAATCGCAGTCTGTTGATGGTACAGAGGAAGTTACACAGGATTGGATGGTCCCGGAACAGCTTCGTGAATATGAGTTGAAGCAAAGGAAGAAGACGTTGAGGTTTGAAAGTGACTCAAAATAGTTTACAGAGAAGGAGACGTAGAGGAGAGCTGCAGATGGTGCCAAGGGTGCCAAGTTTACCAAGGTGAAGAAGCCTTCTTTGCAGAAGAAGAGGCTGAGTACTGTTGCTGAGGAAGGTGGTACACCTCGGCGGAGTCCAAGTGCTGCTTGCATGAACAAGAATCTTGGCAAGAGAACTGCTGAAGCTAGTGGAAAGGATGATCGTCAGCACAAGCGACTACATGTCACTGAAGGTGCCAACTCTGATGACGACGACTCTGTGCTTGCTGATTTTGTGAGGGGTGTTCATAGTGGTAGACGCAAAGACTGTGGTTCATCTAAGACTCTACCCAAGCGTGCCCGTGATGATGTCGGCAAAGATGTTTGTGGTGACTCTGGTGAGGAGGTGGATGTTGTTCCAAAGGTTTGTTGAAGTGTACTGCATTTGATTCCTTCATCGTTATTAAATCTGTGTTTTCTGTGTCTCTTTTTTTCATGGCTAGTCTTCTAATGTGGATTGCATTTCCCTTTACACAGAGGAAGAAGTCTAGTAAGAGCAATGCAACTAAAGATGATGTTGGGGAAGATGATTCTCGATTTAACAAGACCGTACGTTTGTCGCTTCCCACTATTTGCAAGGCTACTGCCTTGTTGAAAGAGGCACACTGTAGTCGTGTTCGGGATACTGGATTTGGTGTTGTCTTTGAACTGACAGTACAGAAAAATGTGTCGCGCATTCTTATGTGCTATCTGATGGGAGTGAATGACCCTGCCACCATGATAATGGACTTTGGGAATGGCAGGGTTCTTCGAATCAATCGTGATGCAGTTCATCACATTTTTGATTTACCCATGGGACGTCACACTGCACCCATGCCTGCTGCCAGCGGCCATGATGACTCGTTGAGTGCCCTCAAGGATGAACTTGGCTTTGACCGTTCAAAAAGTATAGGTGTCAAGGACTTGCTTGAGAAGTTGAAGGTGTTGGTGTAGGAAGATGATCATGTGACTGTTAACCTTGCTGTGAAGGTGTTCTTCCTGATACTCTACCAGAATTTGCTGTGCCCCAGGCCTGCAGTTCGTTTGGGTAGAGTTGCTGTAATGGTGGAGAATATGGATTATGCGGCTATGGCTCAGATGGACTTTTTCCAGCTTGTTGTTGATGAGTTGCAGGCAGCTGTGGTGAGGTGGCAAACAGAAGGCAGCAAGCAGAATTATGTACAGGGTTGTGCCATTGTCCCCCTGATTATGTATCTTGATAGCTTGAAGCTTCGCAAATTTTTAGTCATGCACACGTTGACGCCACGTGCATCGTACCTGACGACCAAGGACCTGATGAAGTTATACAATCAGGATGTGCTTGTGAAGGGAAAGATTTACTTGGAAACTTACAAATTTGGGAAGCTGTCGGTTAGTGCATCTGAGTTTTTAATATCAGTTTTTTTAAAAAGGTGCAGCCATTATAAATCTGAACTTCTCTAGTACTGACATGTGTACTTCTCTTTGCCTCTTGTCTTTTTTTGCAGTGGAAGGCATCAGGTGATATTGTGTACTACCGTCCTGTTGCAACTGTATGCAGCAACTCTGATGCGGGACCTAGCACTCATGCTAGATTTTATGAGCCTATATGTAGCCAGCTTCCTGCCTGTGATGATGAGGTGCCGCGTACTCATGGTTTCATGGCTCGATAGATGTTTGATAATAGAATCTCTTCTAAACATACATTTTTTGGCGGCAAAAAACACGGGGAGATTGATGAGCTGCTTCTGAAGGTTTTGAAGTTGACTGAAGATTTGCCAACCTCTGGTGACAGGTTGAGGACAGTTGCTTGTTTTTTCCCTGTTGGTCATGGCCCACGAGATGAAGATATTGTTGCTGCTCTTAATTTTGATTGTGGCGTGATTGAAAGCCTGAAGATTGCAGTGACGAATGTTCGATCTTCGTATGCTCAATTGAGACATTCACAAGAGGAAAAATGCGGTCGGTATGAGAAGGATGTTGGGCATATTTTGGATGAAATGATCCATCAGGACGCTGGCGTTGGCACTGATAATGTATGTTCTAGGTTTTTTGTGGCTTTTGAACCTCTTTTGTGTATTATGTGGACTGCTCCTCATTATTTTTGTTTTTTGTGATAGGCCGGAGTGGAATCTTCTGGTGTCCATGGAACTAGGGACGATTGAATTGGTCAGGTACAAGTACTTCTGCCATGACTATTCTTCCATGCGTCCCTCTTCTTAAACTTGCATTTTTATTGTACTTTTTTGTACTTCACGGTTGTAAAGTGTGTACTGCTTGTGCATAGTTGAAGTTTTTCCTTCTTTTTTTGTCGTTACCATCTTATTTTCGTTTTTGTTTTGTTCTATGCCTGTAGACTGGTGTTGCTGCTTGTGATGTGCACAAAGAGTCCTACCATGGCTCTGGGAAGGACAAGGTCTTGGCCGATGCATCGTCCCCTCCGGATGTTGTAGCTGATAAGGTATAGTTGTATTGCTTGTTCTGTTAGTGTTTTGTAATCTAATTTTTTGTTGTTAGTTGTAAACTTGATGCACGCTGCTATGTTTACTCATATGCATTTTTCATTTACATATGTTAGCTGCAATAGTTTTACATGTGTGAGCTTCAGTCTTTGACAGAAGTGAACCGGATTCCATTTCGCATGCCTGATCCATAATGTTTTACGTACGTAAGCTTCAGTATTTAACATAGATGAACTGCAGCGTTTGATAAAGTGAAATGCAGTTCTTTTTTTATGTATATGTGGGTTGAAGTTGTAGTTTTTTTGATACACGTGGGTTGCAGTTGTTGTTGTGTTAATTATCCCCACGCTTATTTTTTGTGTTATTGTTTGTTTTTTAATCTTTCCACAGCCTGGAGAAGAAAACATGGAAGTTCACGTTGATGTGAATCAGGGCGGTTGTGTTGTTGATGGTGGTGGCAGTGTTGGTACTTCTGCATCGGTAGCTCTTGATTGTGTAGACCCTTCTGTAGCCCAAGAATCCCATGATGCTGTTTCCCCCAGTCGGCATGAAGATTCTGATTTTGGTATTGAAAGGCCGCTGGAGAATGTCGTCCCTGCTGTTAGTGTTGTTGCTTCCCCTGTTTGTCTGGCGGCCAATAATGTTCCTGAAGTATCGAGAGTGGAGCCTCATGTAGCTGCAGTATCTAAGGACGTTGCGGTTGACCAGGCTGTTGTAAGTCCAGAGGATGCTGATGTTGCTGCAGAAGGGTAGTCCAGTGAGGTTGTGGTGGATTCGTTGCAACCTATCCAAGAAAATGTTTTGGTCAGCTCTGAAGAACAACATCATGGAGACTCTGACACCGAAGGCAAGAGTTTTGTTTCGAACAGTGTAGTTGAAGCTTTTCTCATTTCATTTTTTTAATTACTATGGTAACTTTATTCGTTGTTTAATGATAAGTGAAACTTTATCTTTTGTTTGTGATTTTCAAAATAGCTAGCGGAATTTCCTTATCTTAATTTTTGAACTTCATTATTTTGGATAAGTGAACTTCATCTTTTTGTTACAGATGACGAACTTCCTGTTGTGACACCGTCGAGCATTGATCTAGCTCTTTTGAAAAGATACAATGACTTGTATGCTGCGGTTACGAGGGTTCGGAAGGAGAAGAAGAAGAAGTATGGTTATTTAGAAACTGTTTTGTGCATATGTATTTTCTAATTTTGGTTTTTAGCCCTTTTTCTTTGTTGTTATTTTTTTAGTATCTTATGTTTTAGTTTTTCATGGAAAATTCAGGGACATGATTGCTTTTAAACCTGAGATGGGTGATATTACCATTGGCGAAGTTGGTCAATCCTTTTGGGATAAAGGGATGCTCACTACAAGACTTGTAGATCTTGGGGTTTCCTTGCTGGTAGATAAGTTTAAGGGATCTCCGACAATGGTTGTCCCGTTCCATATTTGTGTAAGGATGCATAAATTTTTGTTTTATTTTTTGATTTTCTTTTCTAATTTCGTGCGACGACATGTTTTCTTGAGGACTATTTGATTTCGGGTTTTGTATTGGCAGGAAAATATTTGGAATGGTGGTACTGTAGACAGGAGTGTTAAAATGATGTTCTCTTCAAAAGCCGAGGAGCGTGTTGATAAAAAGGATATGGTGAGTAACGTTTTTATGTGTTGAAAACTATATTTTGCTTGTTTGTTTTTATAGTGTTCTGTTTCTTCTTCTTATAATAATTTTATTTATTTTTTCGTGCTTCGAACAGGTCCTTTTTGCAGCTTTTGATCCGCCAGATACGAGGGATGGCGTTGGTAATTATTGTGTAGTTGCGTTAAATGTGAAAGAAAGGCGGTTTGAATTTCTTGACTCGCTCAATAAACCTGGCAGCCCTGATGCGATCAGGGTTTTTAGGAGGATGATTAAAAATATCAAGCGTGCATGGAAAGAAGGAAGCTCAAGTTCTGATGAGCCGCTAAATCCTCCTACACTTGATGGATTTGTGTTGAAACATGTCATTGTCCCAATACAGCCTAATGGGTGTGTTCCGTACAGTCGCTCTTCACCATACTACTCAAGTTTTTTTAATTTCATTTTATGAAACTGATGTTTTTTATTCTTTTATTTGCAGGCATGATTGTGGATTCTATATGTTTCAATTCCTGCAGACTTGGGATGGTGTACAAGTTGCTAAGTTTGGGGTGGAGCACATTGGCTACATCAGAAAGGCCATGCTCTATTGTTGGCTCACATCGAGAAAGTGTTCCCTTGATTTAACATCACTTTTAATTTTTGCAGATAAAGGTTGTTTTAGTGAACTTCTTTATCCTTCCTTTATTTATTTTTTGTCTACTGCTTACTTCCGGTTCTTACGTTTTTTTTACTAGTTTGTTTAGTTAATTTTGTGATTTAGAATGTATGTGTATATTTATTTGTTGTGTTAATGAGATGCATTTTATTTTTTGGGCAAGTGAGCTGCGTTGTTTCTTTATAAGTGGGCTGCATTATTGTATACAAGTGGGCTGCATTGTTGTATACATTTCTTCGTTCTGCATTGCTGTAGGCAAGTGGACTGCATTGCTGTAGACAATTGTGCTGCATTCTATTCTTTAGTGAACTGCATTTTTTATTTTAATGAGATGCATTTTATTTTTTGGGCAAGTGAGCTGCATTGTTTCTTTATAAGTGGGCTGCATTATTGTATACAAGTGGGCTGCATTGTTGTATACATTTCTTTGTTCTGCATTGCTGTAGGCAAGTGGACTGCATTGCTGTAGACAATTGTGCTCCATTCTATTCTTTAATGAACTGCATTTTTTATTTTAATGAGATGCATTGCATGTTTTTTGATTGTTTCCATGTTTTTTCTACACGGTTTTAGGTTTTGATGGGGGGCTTCATGAAGGTTGTACGTCACTGTTCGAGTCCCAGTGTTCTGATGTGGTTATGGAGGATTGCACCATTGTAATCTCTCCAGATAATTCTGGTTCTTTGGCTGGAGATGGTTTGAACCCAGTTGTGGTGTCTAGACCTGATGGTGGAAGTGTTTCTTGACCTAGCTCTCCATGCGATGTATTTGATGTTGATGATGATGATTTTGTTACGTCGTGTCCTCGCGTCACAAGGACTCAGAGTGTAGCAATTAATCGTCATCCTGTGGATGACGTTGAAGTTTTTTCGAACAAGAGGGCAGGTGAGAGGGCTTTTAAGTTGAGATGCTCTATAGAGAAATTGAAGCCTCCGAGGTTCAAATATATTGATGAGGCGAGGAAAATAAAGGATCTTGTTCTGAGCAAAGATTTTGTAACCAAATACCACGAGTAAGTTTTATGTGTGTGCCCTTGATCCTTTTTGTGTGTTTTGTTTTTAATTTTAATTTTATTGATCCCATCTCTGGATGTTTACTGCAGGCATATATTCTTTATGGTGAACAGTCCTTTTGGTGATCTTGATACTTACACTGTTGAATATATCTATAATACATTTGGCAAAGAAGCTTTAATGGATTCGTATCTCATGGATTTTGTAATCAAGTACTGGAAGCAAGACCCTGAAATGGGTTTTGTTTATCATTCTGTTGAACGTGTGGTACTTTCACCCTTATTTATCACGGTAAATGTGTGCTGTCAATTTTTTCTATTTGTACTGGGTTTTTTATGTCCATGCCTTCATGCATTGTTTATTCTTTTTCATGTTCTTTTTTTGTTCTTTTTCCTTTGCAGTATGTTCTTCAGATGGAAACCTTTGTGAAGAGAGATGATGAAGGAAACCCTGTGTTGCCAGTTGTGCATAGCCTATTTGTTTTACAAGATGCAGTTAACCAGTTCAAGGTTTTTGTGGGTGACGACGTAAACCTGTTGGATGCAAAACTGGTAAGTTCATTGTTTCCCGTCATTTATTTTTTCTGGTTTGATGCATTTCTTTTTATAGTTATTTTTTGGAACAGTGGTTCTAGTGCTACGTGTCGAAATTAGTTTTCATTTCATTCTTTGTTTTTTGATGTGATCAGATTATGATGCCGCGCTCCAAGGGTGGTCATTATTCCTTATACACGATGAACCAGCATCGCCAGACGTTTGATATCCATGACACTAGGAAGTACACTGGCCATGCTGATGTCACAAAGTGGCGCGGGAGTGATTACCACTCAGATTGCACTGAAGTGGTATGTCATTTTTTCTTGCCAAGTGCAAAGCTTTTTTGTTTTTCTGCTACTGCATCTTTTTTATAAACTGCACATGCAATGTTAGCACCCATAGAACCACACTTGTTTATGTAGTCCACTGCAATATATGCGTGACAGAACTGCATTTTTCCTAGAGCCCCATAATCCTTGTAAAAAAGGAGATAAAAGGAAAATGACCTCATGTGCATTTAAAAGAGCGACTGTCTAGATGTTGAGAACAACTTTTGTATTTTTTTGGTTCGTCCGAATAGTAATTTGATCTGTGGTGTGTGTTATTTTTACATTGTGCTTCCTGTTTTTGCCAGATGAGGAGGATGACTCAGTTGCTGAAGGCGATTTATGCTAAAAAAATCTAAGAACCACCCTGACTGGGTTAAATTGGCAGAGAAGCCCTCTTACCCGGTCGTGCCAGCGCAGGGAGCAAATGAGTGCGTAATCTATGTTCTGAGGGTGACGCAGTTGTATGAAGGCCAACGTCTAGTTGAGAAAATTATCAAAACCAACGTAACACCTTCTCTGTTTTCTTCTTTTTCTTGTTACTTTTTATTATTATTTTACCTTTTCACTTTTTGTTCTTTATGAGAACCTTTTTATTTAATCACTGTCTGCATTTTTTTAATTTTCCTTTTCAGCCTGCTGTCGAAGATTGGAAGGCGGAGTACATGTTCCAGCTGCTGTTCAATTCTTCGAACATTTTGTGTTATGAAGACATGCCACTTGAGCTACGAGAACTGATTGCGTACCTCGGGCTTACTTCTCTGTCGCAATCGTAGTCGTAGTCGCACACGCAGTAACAATCTACTTGGTAAAAACCCTGTGTATGGACACGAACTAGTGTTCATGTTGTGTACTGTGTGGTGTCTAAGGTATATAATGTATGAAAAGACTTTTGTTTCCTATTGTTGTGATTTTTCGTCTGCTTTTTTGCAGCTGTGTTTTATGGACGAATTTGTATCTGTATGTGTATTTTATATAAATAATTCATACAGTATATATATGTTTATATTTTTATTTTTGTTGACTTACACGTTCTGTGTGAAATGGCATTTTTGTCACGCTTATATGTAGCTTATGTGTCCCATAAACTGCATTGCATGTGATGCTAGACTTCTTCGTCCAACAAAAAACACTGCATTTGTCTACAAGTTTGTGCTTCACCTTTTTTTTGCTGCACTTTTTGCCGCAGACCCTGCATTTATGATACTACACTGCTTTGCCTAACCAAGTGCATTGCTATTGCCTAAAGATGCGCCCTTCAGTTGACTATTTTTTATTGTTTGTATTATAAGGTAGGGGAGGGGGGTTGGGGGGGGGGGCCCATT
>LR738710.1:256451589-256528168 GCA_902687465.1 Secale cereale | reverse complement strand
TCCTATTGTTGGAAAAACAGAATGTCCGCATTGCGCCTATAAACCAAGCGCACTGCGTGCGTTAGCGCGAGGCCGAGCAGGGGGGGTGGAAGGGGGGGGGTCGTGACCCCCCTCCCCACCCCCTGCGAGGCCGAGCCTGGAACGAGCTGGAGCAGGCGGCAACGCGGCGTGCCGCGGCGCGCATGCGCAGGCGAGTCCGTCACACCCCGTCGCCTCCCTGTCTATCTTAGGGGGTGGCTCTGGGGTTGCGTGCGTCCTATTGTTGGAAAACATAATGTCCGCACTGCGCCTGTAAACCAAGCGCACTGCATGCGTTAGCGCGAGGCCAAGCAGGGGGGGGGGTGAGAGGGGGGTGGTGACCCCCCTCCCCACCCCCTGCGAGGCCGAGCCTGGAACGAGCCGGAGCAGGCGGCGACGCGGCGTGCCGCGGCGCCTCATGCGTAGGCGAGTCCGTGACACCTCGTCGCCTCCCTATCTATCTTGGGGGTGTGGCTCTAGGGTTGCGTGCGTCCTATTGTTGGAAAAACAGAATGTCTGCACTACGCGTGTAAACCAAGCGCACTGCGTGCGTTAGGTCTGCGTGTGTCGTTAGCGTGAGGCCGAGCAGGGAGATGGGTCCATCACAGTCCGTAGCCTCCCTATCACTTCATGGGTAGCATTTTTCTTTATTGTTTTTCCCTCCTACGTATCATTTTTTCTAGTGTACGGGTGTGCACTGCATTCGTCATAGTCATGTGCTGCAGGTGTGCACATTTTGCACTACGTGCATCCTTCTTTGCTCCAAAGTTGTGACTGGTTATGCCAACGCTGCGGAGTGCATGACTTACATTTAAGTACTGCATCAGGTGCACTAATTCCGTGTTGTGCACTACGCGAAAGTGCTTCTCTTGTGATTCATTTCGAGTATGTACCGCACTTCATGCACACATATAGTGAACTTCCTTGTAAGACTTTGGAGAACTGCACGCATTTTTTAGTGTCCTATTACGGGACTGGCTTGGGCCTGGTTGTAGCTCGGTGGTCAATTTTTTTTTCCTTATCCCGAAGCATATTTTTCTTTTGCAGTATATATATTTCGTGGTAGTACAAATGATGTCATTTGTACTGCTTGCACCAATGTTGAGTACTGCACTGCGTGTACCAATTTTGTATGTACTGCACCTGGTTGTAGTTGGTGCAGCCCCTTTCGTTCTTCATTTATGCATGTACTACACTTCATGTATACACTTTATGAACTGCCTTATATTTGTTATGTGAACTGTATTCACGTTTCTTTATAAATATTAATATTAATGTTCTTTTTCTATAGTTACTTTTTGGGTACTACATGTGTACAAATGTGTAATGCTTATTTTTTACCATTGTGATCTACATTAATCTTTCTTTTTTAGGTACGAGTTGTAGTCAAATTACTTAATTTTTTAGCGTTTGTTTTTGAATATGTTTTGTATGTGAACAGTATGTTTTGGTATCACACATTAATTTTTTTAAAGTTTTCTGGTACTTGTTCCAACACAAACTAATCTTCAGCGAAAGCAATTGATCAGTAGCAAACTGTGATACATAAGCAAACAACAGAAATAAAATTTAATGCTAATTCTAAAACGACATTGTTTATACAAAAGAAATGTTCGATATGAAGCAACGAACGTAATCAAAAGCTTGCATACATGAAACAAAGAACAACACAACGACTAAAGTAAAGTGAAACTAAAACATAGCCCTGAATTATTTCTATTTGCTCTACTGGATTACAGCCTTGTTCTTCTTCTGCTTTGCTTCTTTGTCTCTTTTTGCCCTGTCCAGTCCCATGATGACATCATAGATGATTCTCCATGACTCATATGTTGCGAATGCATCTATTGCTGCATACTTGATAAGCTTTTCCGGCAGTGGGCAAAATCCCCACAGAGTATGGTCCTCCTTGCGGTTAATTTTTTTCTTCATGTCATGGTAGTGAATGTCTATCATCCTGCCGGCAACATCAACCAAAGAGTCAAACTTCTTTTTATTGTATGGGTCTCTCCATTCCACCTGAATATCAATGTAGTTGTCAGAGTTGATCTCCAAACTAGATAGCTTCAGTTTGCTTTTGTCTCCTTCAATGACGAATCCGACGAAGGTGTACTCACCATTCATGAGGAATTTGTCTAGTTCCATTGGCCTTGCAAGATGTTTGTATAGAGTGAATATAGTTTATTTTCTTAGAACTATCAATGTTTTTTGTTTTTTCCAAAACTGAACTGCAATATGAATATCTGAATCTGTTACATTTAGTAGTTGCTAATACTTTATTCAACATAACTAGTAAATCTGATAATATATTGCATAAACAATGCATGTTTTGTGCATGATTGTATTCTTGAACTGAATTTCATACATGTTTTGTATAGTAATGTTGCAGTTTTCTATTGTTCAGTCAAATAGTTTGTATTTGGTAAAACAAAATAAAACTGCGTGTATTGCTAGATCATATAATTCTAGAATTGAACACATGAGTGATATACATGGAGCTAGATGAAAACTGTCAATGAATTCATATGCCACGCTTTAAAAAAATGAGAACCAAAGTTTAAATATTGGCGATTGCAGTGAAGAAAATTTAAAATCAATTTTGACAAGCAATAATACAGATTGATAGTTATTCTGACCTGTCTTTAGCTGCAGAGATGTGGTAGACAAGGTATTCGCACTGCTGCCCGCTGTGGCTTCACGTAGTGCGTGTACTCAACATCAACGCCGACTAGTTTGACGGGCATTCCACCGAGCTTCCTCCTGAGCGTGGACAACATCTTGTCCACGTCTTTACCCTTGCTTGTGCAAACGACGTGGAGCTTGTGGTTGCCGTGGAGGTCGGCGTCGTGGAGCTCCCTGGTGTACTTGCGGCGCTGCTTGTACAGAGGTGCATCCGCCATGACTCTCCTCTGCTCTCTCGTGTTTTTCTGGAAAGAGAGGTTAGTGAAAGGAATTGTGGAGAAGAAGATGCAATGGGGTTTTTGGGGGGACGAAGCAGTTTTGTTTTCTCCTCTGCTCTCCTCTGCTCTCCTTGACAGTACGTGGGAGAGGTGGAGCGGGGTGGTAGCATGGCGGGGCTCTGTTTTAAGTTACGTGGCAACTGCAGAGAGGTTCTGCGATGAGGTAGTGCGTTGGAAATTCGGAACATCATCGCCTCTTTTTTCGTGACTAGTTCAAGGTATTGACGCAAATGTCAGAAAATGTGATGATTGTGTTTTCGGTGAATTTTCCTAGTAAGTGCACTTCTTTTCTACCAGAACATAACTGCGTACATCCACATAGTGCACTGCATGGAAGTGAAGTTTAGTCTTCGTGCACTGGATTATATCGGATTAGTATTCATATAGATGTACGCACACTTAGTTTCTTGATGGAGTTCTTTCATGCAGTTCTTTATTTTATAGCGGACTGCTTTACTCAACTAACAGGGCTGCATTCTTCATTTTAGCCATACTGCAATGCAGTAGAAAGAGAACTGCATTTGAGAACAATTAATACTTCGTGCTTCCACATGGGGAACTGCATTGTTGGACGTCGCGGACTGCATTTGTACATTGACTTCGGGCATCCTGCGTTTTATTTTTCTTTGATGTTTTATTTTTAAAGTTATTGTTTTTTCTCGGTGGGCCTTATTGGGCCTGTGTTCGGGGAGTGAAGACGCATTGTGCCCAAGTCGGCCTGTGAGCACGGCTGGTTCCCGGTGCGTTGTGTGCGGCCTAATGTTTAGTCCCACCTCGCCAACGGAAGGCGTGTCGGACCTGTTTATAAGCGCTGGCGAGGCAGTCGTGTCGAACTCCTCTGGTTTCTTATTTGGGCGCTTAAGCACGGCGCTCGCTGCTCTATGCTCTCTGACCTGTGGGCCCATGTGCGCCCAGCCCCACGCATCGTGTCTCAGAACGACTCGCCTGCTTTGGGTGCAGACCTACTACGAGACTGGCTGGGGCCGGCTGCACCTGGGTGGTCAATTTTTCTTTTCTTTGTATTTTCTATCTTAAGTATTTTTTTCAATGTAGGGGCGTGCACTACTTAGCAAATCATCCGTGCACTGCATTGATCAAGGTTCCGTACTGCATGTGCACGCATTCCGTACTATGCATGTTTGCGCTACATTTTTGTGCACTGCATTGGTAGCATTTATCTTTACTATTTCTCCCTCTTATGTAGCATTTTTATAGTGTACGGGTGTGCACTTCTTTGTTGCCTCTACGTGCACTGCATTCGTCATGGTCCTGTGCTGCAGGTGTACACATTTTTGCACTGCGTGCATGCTTCTTTGTGCTAAAGTTGTGACTGGTTATGCCAACGCTGCAGACTGCATGGCTTACATTTAAGGACTACATCAGGCATCAGGTGCACTAATTCTGCTTTTGTGCACTGTGCAAAAGTGCTTTTCTTTGTGCTTCATTTTGAGCATGTACTGCACTTCATGCACACATATAGTGAACTTCCTGGTAAGACTTTGGAGAACTGCACACGTAAAATGGTCTGTGGATTATAATTTTTTAGAGAATTATTATTTAATGATTTGCGGTTAGTTCATGGGAATTTCTGCAGTCAAAGTCTTTGTAGAACTTCCTGGTAAGATTTTTTCTTTTGTAACATAACCCTTTATTGATTGTCCTTCATTCTTTGTAACATAATTTTCATTAACTCTCCTTTAATTTTCAGTTTTGACCTTTTTGCATTCCTATTCTATAAATGTAGGCCAACTTCTACCCTTCCTTTGCAGTTCATTTCTCCTCTAGCCGGAACTTCTCTCCTTTCTCTAGCCTCTCTTTATTTTTTCCTATTCTAGTTTTTTGTTGCGATGGCTCCAGGCCCCTGCGCCATGCTCTCCTGCTGCGGCCATGGTTGTGGTGTGCTGACGCACTGCGATTGCTCAGCTTGCTCGCAGGCCCGTCATGTTCGTCGTGGGGGAAAGGTATTGTGCCGAGCTGGGCGAGCGGAGCAGCTTGCATATGGCACAGTATTCACAGAAGGATTGGATATTGGCCACATCAACGTTTCTTCATTCTATTCCGCCCTGCTTCGCCGTGGCCTTGGCCGCACTCGTGCTTTTGTCCATCAGCTTACGCCAACAGATGTGGAGACTCACTACAAGATGGTATTTTTCACTTGATTTGATTTTTTCTTTGTGTTTTCTATTTTTTTTGTATAATTCCATAATAGTCTGAACTTCTAGTTTTTTATGAATGCACTTATTTTCTTTTGTTGAAGTGTACTCCACTTTGTACTTATATGTTGTTTTTATTTTTTTGCTTGTGTGCATGGAGCTCGTGTTTTTTTGCATTGTTACAATATGTGAACTGCTTAGATACTAGATGAAAAGTAATAGTTTCCACAATTTCCCCGCTTGCACGTTTTTTACTATATGCAGGTAGTCTCAAGAACTTCATAATAGTTGTAAGAGTACTTCTTGTTTGCAAGTTCCGCACTGCACATTAGATTGTGTTTAATCCGTACTGATTTTTTGCAGAAAATTCCCCAACGAGCTGTTAGGTATCTCCGTCTCAAGAAGAAGGGAATTCTCCAAGTTGTTCTTGGTAATGGAGACGTTCAACCAGCCAAGTACCGTGTTGGCCTTGACGGGCGGCTGTGTCTGCAGAAAGGGTGGAAGGAATTTGTCATTGATAGTGGCCTGAAGTCTGAGCAAGTTGTTGTCCTCAGCTTCTTTGAACTTGAGGATCGTACGGTTAGAATCACGTTTGACATGATTGGTTAAGGTTATGAGGTTGATTTGTAATAAGTACTTTTGCGTGTTTGAACGCTTCATCTTTTTGATGTGTTTTGTAATAAGCACTTTTGTGATCTGAACTGCTTCAATTATTATTCTGAACTTCATGGTGCCATGCAGCTAACTGCATTTTTTACATCGTTTTTGGATTAATATGTGTCAAAGTTTTACTCTAGACTGCTATATATATGGTATACTCTATACACCATTTCTCTTTAGATGGTTTAGTTGAATAACTCATAGTCAGTGGGAAATTTGTTTTTACACAAAATTTAAACTGATACATAAGTCATACAGATAAGCAAACGTCTGTGCATATGATTAGTTTATTGAAGTTCATCTATTCGGTCGTTAACCTGCCGCTTCTCCGCGGTGACTGGATCGTGTCTAATGTCACACTTTTTTGTTTTCCGTGGCGGAGTTGCTGGTTCTTGTCTCTGCACCATTGTGTTTGTAGTCCCTCGCGTGCTGGTTGATGGTGGCTTTTGTTTTTGAGTGCTGTGAACTGCATCCTTCTTTGCTCCCCGCGTGCTGGCTGATTGCGGCTTTTGTTTTTCAGTGTTGTGAACTGCATCCTTCTTTGCTCCCTGCGTGCTGGTTGATGGCTGCTTTTGTTTTTGAGTGCTGTGAACTGCATAATTCCTTACTCCCCGTGTGCTGGTTGATGGTGGCTTTTGTTTTTGAGTGCTGTGAACTGCATCCTTCTTTGCTCCCCGCGTGCTGGCTGATTGTGGCTTTTGTTTTTCAGTGTTGTGAACTACATCCTTCTTTGCTCCCCGCGTGCTGGTTGATGGATGCTTTTCTTTTTGAGTGATGTGAACTGCATAATTCCTTGCTTCCCGTGTGCTGGTTGATGGTGGCTTTTGTTTTTGAGTGCTGTGAACTGCATCCTTCCTTGCTCCCCGCGTGCTTGTTGATGGTTGCTTTCGTTTTCCAGTGATGTGAACTACATCCTTCTTTGCTCCTACCTTGTTTTTTGAAAGTGGTGTCGTTCTCGGTTGTTTCTGTACAACAACATTCCCTTGTGGTGTTCTTGTTGGCATTGTTTCTTCACGTTCTTCGTCCTCTTCACTCTCTTCTTCCTCCTCTTCTTGATCTTCCTCATCTTCATCATCTGTTTCTTCATAAGCCACTACTTCTTCAGTTTCTTCATGTTCTTCGTCCTCTTCACTCTCTTGTTCCTCCTCCTCTTCATCTACTTCTTTGATTTCATCTTCTTCGTCTTGCTCGCTTTCTGGTCTTATTCTTATGAGGCAGGTTCTTGCATTGTGCCTCGTCCTCTTATTGCAGATGCTGCAAAGTCTCGGTTTCGTCCATTTCTTAGTGTTGTGAGTGGAATTTATGTTTGGTTGTGCATCGCCATGTCCTTGGTTTTCTTGTTCATGTCTTTTTGTACATGTCCTGGAATTGTGGCCGCTGATTTCATTACATTTCTTGCACCTGTTTATTCCCAGTGGGTGACCATCACTGTCCAGCTCAGGCTGTGGCTTATTGTTTTTGTCACCATTTTTCTCCTTGCATGCAACCTTTTTCTGGGTTGCGTCGGCCCCTTTCTTCCTTCCTCTTGTAAAAACAGGAGGTGGAAGAATTGTTTCTTTTTTGATAGCACCAGTTTCGTTGTGTTTTGTATTTTCTACTCGCTCGGCATTATTGTCATGCTGGCATTTCTCTGCTTGCTTTAGTTTTGCTGCTGCTTCTTCTTCTTCGTTGAGCAAATCAACTTCCTCGATCAGTGCCCTCATACCAGACAACGCTCTGTGGCACCCAGCGTCGGACCTTGTCACTCTGTTTGCAAGGTCCATTGCTGTTTCTTTCAGCAATTTTCTATGGCAAAAAAGCGAGGTTCCATCTCGTGATGTTTGTTCATAGTCTCTTCTGTCAAACGTTGCATTTGATCTTGCGTTATGGGTGTATCTTTTCATGATGTACACCTCAGGAATCTTGAGCACTCTCTAATGAGAAAGCATGCATAACACATGGACGCAAAAGAGCCCTGCAGACAACACATGTTTTCTTTGTTTTGTAAGTGAACTGCATGAAATTAATAAACACATATTTTTTCGTTATTTGTTCATTTTAAAGAAGTGAACTTCATTTGGTTTTGTGAGTTAGTCATGCAGGTGGACTTTTAAAGTTCAGTAAGTGAGCTTTCGTGCATGACTATCAAAAACTACAATTTTTTGTGATAGGAGTCTCACCTGTGTGTGTCCAGAGTTTGCACTCACATTCGTAGACACCTTTCTGTTCATCGGCCATCACTTGCAAATTATGCCTTGCCCAGTCAAATGCATCCGATCTGTTGTCGTGATGTACGAGATACTTTATCGGGTTCTCAGGGCACCGTTCTGCTCTGAATGCAGTGCTATGGTAGAGTGTTTGTTTGAAATATGCAAACACTGCCCTTGTATACAGTTTTGATAGCTGAACCTCGAACCCAAACTGGGTTGTTGTCTTTACCTCTGACTGCATGATCAGAAATGCACTGTTACGAACCAGAGAAATGAAAAATTGTTTGTTTTTGTAGTTATATTTTAGCAGTTTTTTGTTGACATTTCGTTTACCTCATTTGCTACTGTCTCTGCGTGCTCGACGGCCTTCTTAGTCTGAACACACTTGTCCACCTGCTGAGCAAACAGATGGAGATCATGCTTCTCTTTGACATAGTTTTTCTTCAGTATGCGGTTCATGCTCTCGCTTCACTGTGTGGAAGTCATCCGAGCACAGAAAATTTCCTTGTAGTAAGCCGAGATCCACTCGTGCCTGTCATCCTATACTGAATTCATCACTTCATCCTTTTGCAACTTGTATTTCTGAATGAGGTCCTTCCATGTCCGTTCAAATTCTGACGGCATTAGTGGGTGGTTGAGCACCGCATTGAGTTCATCCTTCAGTTTCTTGTGCGCCTTATACATCAAGGCGAGGTGGTCTTTTTACTTCTTCATGATATGCCACCGACACAACTTATGCAGAGTATGTGGGAGGGTAGTTTTTAATGCTGCCTTCATCGAAGAAGACTGGTCCGAGAAGGCACAAATAGTGTTTTTTTTATTAAGTTGTTTCTGTGTGTGTAATATAGATGGAAGAAATATAAGTGCACCAAACAAACGTAAGTATGCAGGTGTTTTTTTGTACCTATGAGCATGCAGATTGGCGGCTTGTTGTTCATACACCTCAGAAATGTTTTGAAAACCCACTCGAACGATGGTATTGTTTCGTCTCGCACGAGGGCAACAGCAAATATGGTGCTCTGTGGATGATGGTTCACTCCCACGAACACTCCCAGCGGCATGTGGAATTTGTTCGTTTTGTACGTCGTGTCAAATGTAACGCAGTCTCCAAAATCTTCATACGATCCTTTGCAACTTGCGTTGGTCCAAAAGACATTTCTTACACGGTTATCTGCATCGACGTCATAATCATAGAAAAACTCTGGGTTTATCTTCTGCATATTCTCGAAGAAATCCAGAAGCTTCTTGACGTCATCTTAGGGCTCTTCTCTGGCAAACCTTTGTTTCCTGCATTTTCAAACGCAATGCATACTCATCTCATCAAACAGGAAATAATTACCGACGGGATGCTCAAGTGATATGGTTTGTGATGCGCTTACTTGTTTACCCAGTCGCGGCTAGTATGTCCCATGTACTGCAGACCACCGGACATACGCGACAACGTTGACATCATCAGAGCGTGTGTGTGGTTGTCTAGTTGCATGTCTTTCACTAACTGGTCTATCAAAGGATCATCTTTTTTTGTGCGATCGCATGTGCAAAAGCATCCCAGGGCTTTCCAGCATCTTGTGATTGTGGTTGAGTTCAACCATTTCTATCACAAATTTGCCATCCTTCCTCTTTTTGACTCCAATCTTTGCCTTGCAGTCAATCCTTTTTGATGTCTTTTGACGTTTCCGGTGATAATCTGACACAGTCTGCTTGTGCGTCCCTTCTCTTGAGCAGACAATGTAGGCATTTTTCCCGTGTTTTGCCCTCTTGCGTATGCCAAACCCTACACATCTTGCATAATTGTTGTAAAAGTCCCATGCCTTGTTGTACGTGGTGAACTTCATTCCAGCGGCAGGTATGAGGTTCAGCGGCATGTTTTTATCCTGCATTAAGTGCAATGCTCTATGAGATAATTTGTTATGTTCTGTTTTTTAAATACGAGGAGTGCATACGAGTTTAATAAAGCATTGCAATGTTCCTAAGTGTTCAGAAGAATCCAATGTATTAGATGCTAGGTCAAACCTCACAAGAAATATCACCATGCATTGCAATTTTATCTGAATGGACTGCAACTATCATTATTAATTTTCAGAACATAAACTTACATGTGTGTAGAGTCGTTCACCCGATGGTGTTTGCAGCTCGCCGGGTTGTATTGGACATGGTGGGGTTATAGCAGATCTGTGTAGTTGAGGATCTCGCGGCGGCAACAGTGAGGAGGATTTGTACGTGCTATTGACTTTTGATCGAGGCACCGTTGGTGGTCGTAGTGTCGAAGTTGATGTAGCAGGTCTGCTTGGAGCTCTGTTTTTCGGTGCAGCAGGTGGACGCTGAGCTCTTTTTTGGGGTGCAGCAGGTGGACGTGGTGGTAATCCAGTGGTGTGACGATGTGTCAGTGGGTTGGTTTGAAAATTTTGGAGCGGTGGCACATCATCATAGTCATAATCATCATCTGCTGCAACATCATGTTCAACTGCATCATCATTGTCTGTTCGGACATGCTGTCCAAACGTAGTGAACTCGTGCTTATACTCAGGGTTGAGAACTGTTATTGGCTCATCTTCATCGTCATCATCTTCATCATCTCGTTGGTGAGTTCTCTCCCAGACGAATGTGACATTATCGTCGTCTTCGACTACCTCTTCTTCCCGGAAAAAATCCTCTTCCGGAGAGTACTGCGCCCTACTTGTTGTTGTGAAGAATCCTCGAGGAACCTCAGGGGTAACCCAGCCAGTATCTCTTTCAGAAGAAGCTTCAGTCTTCTGAAAGTTATTGTTCTCAGTGTTGTCAATTGTGCGTGGCATTTTGTATCTGCTGAACATCATTTCCTGCACACAAAATGACCTAGCTGTATTGTCAGGTTAAATGAACTGAATCATGCGAACTGCAATGTGTTTGAAATGGTAGTGCCGAAGTATTGTACGCTGAATGCATCACCCTGCAAGGTGAACTGAAGTAACATCACTGCATCGTTGTCCGTATTAAACCTACACAAGCGTACTGCATAACCGAGCAAGTTTACTGCATTTCCCCCCACAACGAACCGAAGCAACCACACTGCATCGTATTTGTAGGCGTACTAGACTGCGTGTAATGCTTTGTCTGGAATAACTAAACTGATATGGTAGAGGAAGTGTACTGCTTACCTCATGTTGTAGTGATTTCTTGTGTTTGCAAGAGGAAGTTCCCTTCTCGTCCATCTGCACAACTTTCACGTTCGCCCGTGCAGTCCACTTGCCCTTCAGAAGGTCATGAGCGGTCTGGACGTTGCTCAAGGTGAACGGAGACAGAGGACTTGCTCTGAAGGTCGTTGCAGAGTTATACCAAGAAGGTGTCGTGGATGAAGGAACCTTGCGCACAGTCCTCCTTGCTCGAATTAGTTTGATGTCGAGGCAGCCCCAATCCACATCTGATGAAGTACAACTAATTGCAGCGTAATCGGCCTCTCCTTTTTGTTGTTTTGACGTGGTTAATTGTGCTATAGCAGTCCGGCTCGTGACAGCATCCATCGATCCTCATCTGGAGGTTCGTTGGATCCGGCGGAAATGGCCAGCATGTCACCGCCGCCCGCTTACTCCCCCGGGGTGAAGGAAGACACCGAAGTGTTGTCCCGGAGGACTGCTCCGAGCCGCGGAGGGACCCAGGATGCTGTCCATGAGGCGCCGCGAGGCGAGATCTCCGCTGCCGAACACATGGGGGAGCCGATCCCCATGGAGACTGGCAAGGAGGGACGTATTCAGTTCGGTCCTCAGCCGAATACGATTCCGGGGACCGATGCGGCCCCAGAATCCGGCGCGCCCCTTCCTTCAAGGGGGGGGGGGGGTGCGCCAATTCCACCGATGACCCCTGTCCAACCAGGGGCACCGGATAAACTGGTGGAGGCGCTACAAAGCGCCTCCATTTTGGACGAGCATCGTGTCCTTATGGGTACGATGATCGAGAAGGTTCAGTCCATCAAGAGCGAACTGAACGAGGCCTGCAACAATCTATTGACAGGTTTTGAGGTAAGTCTTGTAAAAAGAGAACACCCCATGCTGACAGTAGCCCCTAAGACACTGTCCGGTGTTCGGAAAGAGAGGCCGGACAGAGGATCAACTCTTTGCAGGAGACTAACTTGATATGTATGAATGAGCAGACGTCGCTGTTGGCCGCGACCTCACATGCTGCAGAAGTCTCTGAACTGAAGCAGAGGTTGGAGCGGGCCGACAACGAGCTCGGCGAGGTGAAGATTCAGCTCCAGGAGAAGCTAGGTGAGTGATGACTTGCCATGTACTCGTAAAGAATAAGCAGTGAGTGTTGACCGGATTGTCATAATATGTGTAGGGGCGGCAACCGAGGTCGAGGTCTTAAAAAATGCCCTGGCTGAAGCCGTGGGAAAGATTGTCCAGTAGCAAGCCGCCCGTAAGAAGCTCAAGGCCAGGGTCAGCGAGGTCGAGCAGGAGCTCCAGGACGTGGTGAAGAAGTGAGAAGCCTTGGAGCGCGAGGCGTCGGCTCAAGACGCCGAACTTGCTAAGGCTCGCCAGAGTGCGGAGATCGCACCAAATGAAGCCCGGGAAGCTATCCAGGAGATCTGGGAGGCCAAGAAGATTGCGGCGGGTAAGGCTTTTAACTTGCAAAGCAAGTATGCAGAGAGGAAGTACCTTTTACTAACCTGGATTCGGAGTTGCCCAGGGGCTTTTGCGGATCTACCCTGCAGTGTGTCCGATGCTACGGAGTTCCTCCGAGCAAGAGAAGGGAATTCCATGGAGAAGCTGTTCTGGTCGCAGTATGCTGTGTCCGAACATTCGGTGCCCTTTGTCGATCAACTAAATTAGTTGGTCGAGCTGCACAGGGTGGCTGAAATGGCCATGAAGGATTTAATAATCCGACTGTGGCCAGCCGAAGCTATACCCAGCAGTTATTTTGGCCTCATGAAGCGGGTGGTGGAAGCCTATCCGCGGCTAGACATCGTCAAGCGATCTGTCTGCATTGAAGGTGCCCGCATGGCCTTCGCCCATTGCAAGATGTGGTGGGCGAAGATGGACGCCATCGAGGTGGCCAGGGGGCTGCCAAAGGGCAAGGAGCACCGCACACCCGAGAAGTATTTTGCGGATGTTCTAGAAGGGTATCGACTTGCAGCAGCGCAGTGCAGGCAGGACATTATGTTCGAATGAATACATTCGTTTTGTCCTTGGCTTGTATGAAAACAAAGCCAGTTTGTAATATAATGTTCGTTATGTTTTAATTGTTTCCTCCTGTGCGACCGTGTTGTATGGAATCTGAGGGTTGGCCAATCGTCGGCTTCTGCCCTCACATAGGTAGTACGGAGGTGTTCGGGATGGAATCTAAACAATCTTTATCCGATTATATGGTCCTTGAAGGAGTTTTTTAGCGCAACGAACCAGGCAATCAGACTATGCGGCTTAAACGCCCTCACTTAGCCATAGGAGTTTAAAATAAAACATGGGCGCAGCCCCTGGTATATGAACCAGGGTGCTGTTAGCGTCTGATCGGGAAGTACCGATCCTTCGCGTGATGCGGAAAAAATCTCCAGCGATTTTCAACCTCTCGAACAACTAACCGTCTCTCACCGCATCATGATAGTCAGTTTTTGGCTTTCTCTACTGAGGTGCTCATCTGGGTAAACCATGGCACAATCGCAGTAGTTCTCCATTTACTACCCTAGCCGATGTAGCGGAACGTAGGGTAGCAAGCACAGGAGCCATGCAACCCAACTATTAACCAACGACATGATTCAGAGCCAATGCATATAATGCTAAATTTGGGGTGCCGAACTTATCTATAAGAAGTGTTCGGACTTTGCTGCCGTATTATGGGGAGATGAGGAGCCCCTGGAAAATACCAAAGTGTACGTGTGCTAGAATGTAAGTAATTAATGGCAAAGGAGAACAGAAAAAGAGAAGAGGCAATATATGTGGCCCTTAAACCTGGGCCATGAACTATTTCCATTATAATTGGATTGATGCGTTAAAGCGCATCGATACAAATTGTGCGATAAACAAACGGCTATTTAACATGCCGTCACCGAAGGCAAGCTGCGTGTGAGTCCTGAAAACAGGTAGAGAAATTGTTAAATGGGCCTCTAGGGCTTCTCCTGTATGCCTGTGCTTCGTGCCGTTGTGGTGTACTTATCCTTGGACAGGACCAGCAATCAGGCCTTCGAAGGAGGCCTGTGTAAAACCTGAAAAGGGAAGAGGAAATAGTGAAGGTGTATGTGAGTCCGGGATCGGTCTAGCCGAACTGTGGAACACAAGCTAGCTGTGCCTCCGCCAGCGCCCATGGAATTTTGAGTGCGTAATTATGTACGCGTGGTACGAATGCCACTACCTCATCGGGGCTGGGACAGAGGCCGAACTGCTAATCGAGATCTTGACGAGCCGAGCTATCCTGTTGCAGTGTAGTCCGGACCCTCTTAATGATGTCAAGGGCTCGGCAGCTAGATTATGGTTCTGCTTGAGAAGGTCGCTCTGTACCTCTGCTGCCAGGGCAGCTGTGTGCTCCTCTGTACAGATGGAGCGTTCCGTGTTTCCATTGACTGTTATGACACCGCGTGGACTGGGCATCTTGAGCTCGAGATGAGCATAGTGTGGTACCGCGTTGAATCTTGCAAACACGGTTCGTCCGAGCAGTGCATGGTAGCCGCTGCGGAAGGGGACGATATCGAAGAGTAACTCTTTGCTTCGGAAGTTGTCCAGGGAACCGAAGACTACTTCCAGCGTGATTGAGCCCGTACAACGGGCCTCTACGCCTGGTATGACTCCTTTAAAGGTAATCTTTGTGGGTTTGATTCGTGAGGGATTAATACCCATCTTGCGCACTGTATCCCGATAGAGCAGGTTGAGGCTGCTGCCTCTGTCCATTAGGACTCGTGTTAGGTGAAACCCGTCGATGATGGGGTCAAGAACCAGTGCGGCCGAACCGCCATGGCGGATACTAGTTGGATGATCTCGACGATCGAGGGTGATCGGGAATGATGACCACGGGTTAAACTTTTGGGCGACTGGCTCTACCGCGTAGACATCCCTGAGTGCGCGCTTGCGCTCCCTTTTGGGGATGTGTGTAGCATATATAATGTTCACCGTTTTGACTTCTGGGGGAAATTTCTTCTGCCCCCCAGTGTTCGGCTGCCGGGGCTCTTCGTCATCGTCCTCACTTTGTGATCCCTTTTCATTGTTCTCGGCATTTAACTTGCCGGCCTGTTTAAAAACCCAACAGTCTCTGTTGGTATGATTGGCTTGTTTGTCTAGGGTGCCATGTATCCGGTACGGACGGTCGAGTATGCGGTCCAAGCTGGATGGTCCCTCGCTGTTCCTTTTGTAGGCCTTTTTCCGCTGGCCGGACTTGGAGCCACTGAATCCGGCATTAACTCTAGTGTCATCGGTGTTATCGCCATTGCTTCGACATTTGTGTCTATTGCGCCGGAGCTTGCCGGTGCTGTTTTTGGTCTCGGAGGGGCCTGCCTCGCTGGCTGTGCCATGGATTTCGGCTTTTGTTGGCCAAGGTGGCGGGCGAGCCACTCATCACGGATGCTGTGTTTGAAGGCCGCTCGGGCTTCAGCATCCAGACAGTCGATGATCTGGTTCTTTTTGGTTAGGAACCTAGTCCAAAAATTTCTGGCTGATTCTCCAGATTGTTAAACTATATGACTTAAGTCATCACGTCTGGTGGCCGGACATAAGTGCCTTGGAAGTTGTCAAGAAAAGCTTGTACCAAGTCCTCCTAGCCGCCTATAGAATTTTCAGGCAGGCTATTTAACCAGTGTCTAGCTGGCCCTTTCAGTTTTAGTGGGAGGTATTTGATGGCATGGAGATCGTCTCCTCGGGCCATATGGATGTGGAGAATAAAATCCTAGATCCATACTGCGGGATCGGTTGTTCCGTTGTATGATTCAATATTGACGGGCTTGAACCCTTCGGGGAATTCATGATCCAGTACTTCATCTGTGAAGCAGAGAGGGTGTGGGGAGCCTCTATATCAGGCCGCGTCGCGGCGCACCTCCGATGAAGTCCGCCTGCGGTTATCGGCCCGGGCGTGACTAGGTTTCTCACGTCCGAATAGGTAGCCGTCTTCTGATGACACACAAGTGTAGGGGATCTATCGTAGAACTTTCGATAAGTAAGAGTGTCGAACCCAACGAGGAGCAGAAGGAAATGATAGGCAATTTTCAGTAAGGTATTTTCTGCAAGCACTGAGATTATAGGTAACAAATAGTTTTGTGATAAGGTAATTGGTAGCAAGTAACAAAAGGTAAAAGTAAATGAGGTGCAGCAAGGTGGCCCAATCCTTTTTGTAGCAAAGGACAAGCCTGGAGAAACTCTTATATAAAGGAAAGCGCTCCCGAGGACACATGGGAATTATCGTCAAGCTAGTTTTCATCACGATCATCTGATTCACGTTCGGTACTTTGATAATTTGGTATGTGGGTGGACCGGTGCTTGGGTGCTGTCCTTACTTGGACAAACCTCCCACTTATGATTAACCTATAATGCAAGCATCTGCAACTACAAAAGAAGTATTAAGGTAAACCTAACCATAGCATGAAACAAGTGGATCCAAATCAGCCCCTTACGAAGCAACGCATAAACTAGGGTTTAAGATTCTCTCACTCTAGCAACCCATGATCTACTTATTAATTCCCAATGCCTTCCTCTAGGCCCAAATAATGGTGAAGTGTCATGTATTCGACGTTCACATGATACCACTAGAGGAGAGACAACATACATCTCATCAAAATATCGAACGAAGATCAAATTCACATGACTACTTATAGCAAGACTTCTCCCATGTCCTCTGGAACAAAAGTAACTACTCACAAGACATAATATTGTTCATGATCAGAGGGGTATTAATATGCATAATGGATCGGAACATATGATCTTCCACCAAATAAACCAACTAGCATCAACTACAAGGAGTAATCAACACTACTAGCAACCCACAGGTACCAATCTGAGGTTTGGGTACAAAGATTGGTACAAGAGATGAACTAGGTTTTGAGAGGAGATGGTGAAGATGTTGATGAAGATAACTCTCCCCAAGATGGGAGAGTTGTTGGTAGTGACGACGGTGACGATTTCCCCCTCCCGGAGGGAAGTATCCCCGGCAGAACAGCTCTGTCGAAGCCCTAGATTGGTTTCCGCCAAGGTTCCGCCTCGAGACGGCGGCGTCTGGTCCCGAAAGTCTCCTTATGATTTTTTCCAGGTCAAAACACCTCATATAGGAGAAGATGGGCATCGGGAGGCCCACAAGGCAGGGGGCGCGCCCAGAGAGGGGGGGGGGGGCGCCCCCACCCTTCTGGACAGCTGGTGGCCCCCTGGTGATCTTCTTTCGCCAGATATTTTTCATATTTTCTGAAATGGAGTCCTGTGAAGTTTTGGGGCTTTTTGAGTTGTGCAGAATATATAGGTTTCCTGCTCCTTTTCTAGCCCAGAATTCCAGTTGCCGGCTTTCTCCCTCTTCATGTAAACCTTGTAAAATAAGAGGGAAAAGGCATAAGTATTGTGACAAAACATGTAATAACAGCCCATAATGCAATAAATATCAACATATAAGCATGATGCAAAATGGACGTATCAACTCCCCCAAGCATAGACCTCGCTTGTCCTCAAGCGAAAGCCGATATCAAAAAATATGTCCACATGTTTAGAGATAGAGGTGTCGATAAAAATAGAATATGGACATGAGGGCATCACGATCATTCTCATAGCAGCAACATATATTTGTATGTGAAGCCTCTCTTTCTTTATTACTTCCTATATATTGTCATATGATTCTTATGCTAAAGTAACAATTCATTCACAATGTCAAGCATGAATCAGAAACTTCATTGAAAACTAACAAACTTTGATCTCGATCATTGAAGCACTTGCAATTTATCGTAACATCGGAAAGATTCAATATAAGAGCTTTTTAGCAAGCCCACATACTCAACTATCATATAGTCTTTCACAATTGCTCACACTCACGGAATACTTATGGTTATGGAGTGTTAATCGTACACGGAGAAAGATAGGGGCTTATGATGTTGCCTACCAACCTTTTACCTCAAGGGTAATGTCAACAGTAATAGACCATGAAAACTCACATCCAAGTGGGTATATATGTCAGGATCTTTACAACACAATGTGCTTGCGAAAGGATAAAATGTAAAAAGGAAAGGTGAATTTCACCTTGACTCTTATAAGGCAAGAATAATAGATAGGCCCTTCGCAGAGGGAAGCAGAGGGTGTCATGTGTTTTTATGGTTGGATGCACAAAGTCTTAGCACAGAAGAACATCACTTTATATTGCCACTTGTGATAAGGACCTTTATTATGCAGTCCGTCGCTTTTATTACTTCCATATCACAAGATCGTAGAGAGCTTATTTCCTCCACACTAATAAATCATACATATTTTAGCGAGTTTGCAACATGACAACTTACTTGGAAGGATCTTACTCAATCCATAGGTAGGTATGGTGGACTCTCATGGCAAAACTAGGTTTAAGGATATATGGAAGCACAAGTAGTATCTCTACTTGGTGCAAGGAGTTTTGGCTAGCATGAGGTGGAAAGGCAAGCTCAAAATGTTGGATGATCCATGACAATATACTTTATTTTAGATATAAGAAAACATAACCATTATGTTGTCTTCCTTGTCCAACATCAACTCTTTAGCATGTTATATTTTAATGAGTGCTCACAATCATAAAAGATGTCCAAGATAGTATATTTGTATGTGAAGCCTCTCTTTCTTTATTACTTCCTATTAATTGCAACGATGACCAAAACTATATTTGTCAACTCCCAACAACTTTTATTCATCATACTCTTTATATGTGAAGTCATTACTTCCCATAAGATCAATATGATCTCTTGGATACTCTTTATGTTTTCTTTCTTTTTGTCATGACCAAAGTGAGGAAATCAAGCCCTTAACTCAACACCAATCTTTATTATATAGCTCACGGACTCAATTACAAAGGGTAAAGATCATAAGGCAAAAGCTCACAACTAGATCATGCTAACTTTATTCTACTAGATCAAGATACTACCAAAAGGATCAAACTAAGAAAAACGGTAAAGGTAGGAGTGATGGTGATACGATACCGGGGTCACTCCCCCAAGCTTGGCAGTTGCCAAGGGGAGTGCCCATACCCATATGATTATGTCTCCTTCTTCGGTGATGGTGATGATGGAGTTGAAAGTAGTGACGTCAGATCATCATATATCGAGCGTAGGAGATACTCCAGCTTGCGGATAATACCTTTGAGTGCAGCTATGTACTCCTTCAACAATTTTTTTTCACTTGTGAGATGCTTGTTTTGAATTTGAGCTAACTCAATCATCTTGAAAGCTTCAATCTCAGTTGAGGTAAAGAGGTTGGGAAGAGGTTGATGGATGTCTTCTTCTCCCATTGCCGGAGCCGTATCTTCCACCTCCTTCTTGATCTTCTTCTCCTTCTTGGTCTCCTCGGGTCCTTCCCTCTTTAGATCTATCTTCATTAGCCAAGCATCATTGCATTCATTGTTGGAGGAAGGAGACGACATGGTGCCTGGCTTCGTCAACCCTAGCAGAAAATAGCCCGAAACAAGAACAGAGGATTTTTGCGTGATACGGAGGTCAAAACCTTCGGGAGTATATATAATGAATTTTTACCGACCAAAAGGAGTAACATACAAGAAATCGGAGTCCGGGAGGCACACGAGCTGCCCACGAGGCAGGGGGCGCGCCTAGGGAAGGGGGGCGCGCCCTCCACCCCCGTCTCTCTTCCGGACTGCCACTTATTTTTCTATTTTTCTAAATATCCCAAAACGGAGAAAAATTTCCTTTAGAACTGTTTTGGAGTCGGTTTGCTTACCGTACCACATACCTCTTCCTTTTCAGAGGCTGAATCGTTCTAGAAAGTGTCCCTTATATATTCCTCCGGGGTTACGGTTTCAATAACATTGGTTTCAACATTTATAGGATTACATGAGATATAATCTTTGATTCTTTGACCGTTCACCAACTTCGGATTTGTACCTTCGAAGTTGTTGATTTTTATGGCACTGAAACGATAGAGCTCCTCGATAACGTAAGGTCCTTCCCACTTAGAGAGAAGTTTTCCTGCAAAAAAACTTAAACGAGAGTTGTATAGCAAGACATAATCACCTACGTTAAACTCACACTTTTGTATCCTTTTGTCATGCCATCTTTTAACTTTTTCTTTAAACAGCTTGGCATTCACATAAGCCTGAGTTCTCCATTCGTCAAGAGAGCTAATGTCAAATAACCTCTTCTCACCGGCAAGTTTGAAATCATAATTGAGCTCTTTAATAGCCCAATATGCCTTATGTTCTAGCTCAAGAGGTAAGTGACAAGCTTTTCCATAAACCATCTTATATGGAGACATGCCCATAGGATTTTTGTATGCAGTTCTATAGGCCCATAGTGCATCATCAAGTTTCTTGGACCAATTCTTCCTAGACCTATTAACTGTCTTCTGCAAAATTAATTTCAACTCTCTATTACTTAGTTCTACTTGACCACTAGTCTGTGGGTGATAAGGGGATGCAATTCTATGATTCACATCATACTTAGCAAGCATTTTACGGAAAGCACCATGAGTAAAGTGTGAACCACCATCAGTCATTAAGTATCTAGGGACTCCAAATCTCGGAAAAATAAATTCTTTAAGCATCTTAATAGAGGTGTTATGATCAACACTACTAGTTGGAATAGCTTCTACCCACTTAGTAACGTAATCAACATCAACTAAAATATGTGCGTACCCATTAGAGGCAGGAAACGGTCCCATATAATCAAAGCCCCAAACATCAAATGGTTCAATAACAAGTGAATAACTCATAGGCATTTCTTGCCGTCTACTGATATTACCAATTCTTTGACATTCATCACAAGATAAGACAAACTTACGAGCATCCTTGAAGAGAGTAGGCCAATAAAAACCGGATTGCAATACCTTATGTGCAGTTCTATCTCCCGCATGGTGTCCTCCATAAGCTTCGGAGTGGCACTTGCGTAGGATCTTTTCCTGTTCATGCTCAGGTACACAACGTCTGATAATACCATCTACTCCTTCTTTGTAAAGATGTGGGTCATCCCAGAAGTAATGTCTCAAATCATAGAAGAACTTTTTCTTTTGCTGGTATGTGAAGCTAGGAGGTATAAACTTAGCAACAATATAATTAGCATAATCAGCATACCATGTAGCAGTACGAGAAATATTTATGACAGCTAATTTTTCATCAGCAAAGCTATCATCAATAGGTTGTGGGTCATCAAGTATATTCTCTAGCCTAGACAAGTTATCTGCAACGGGGTTCTCAGCTCCTTTTCTATCAATAATATGCAAGTGAAACTCTTGCAGCAAAAGAACCCATCTAATAAGTCTAGGTTTAGAATCTTTCTTTTCCATAAGGTATTTGATAGCAGCATGATCAGTGTGAATAGTTACTTTAGAATCAACAATATAGGGTCTAAACTTATCACACGCAAATACAACTGCTAAAAATTATTTCTCAGTAGTAGCATAATTTTCTGGGCACTATCTAGAGTTTTACTAGCATATTGGATAACATTCAATTTCTTATCAACTCTTTGCCCTAAAACAGCACCTACAGCATAATCACTAGCATTGCATATAATCTCAAAGGGTAAATTCCAGTCAGGAGGCTGGACAATAGGTGCAGAGATCAATGCCTTCTTAAGTATTTCAAATGCCTCTAGACAATCAACATTAAAGACAAAAAGAATATCTTTTTGTAAGAGATTAGTCAGAGGCCTGGAGATTTTGGAGAAGTCCTTTATGAACCTCCTATAAAACCCGGCATGATCAAGGAAACTTCGTATTCCTTTGATGTCCTTGGGGCACGACACCTTTTCAATAGTATCAACTTTAGCCTTGTCAACTTCAATACTTCTTTCAGAAATTTTATGTCCCAAGACAATGCCTTCATTAACCATAAAGTGGCACTTCTCCCAATTCAAGACAAGATTAGTGTCTTCACATCTATGCAAAACTCGATCAAGGTTGCTTAAGCAATCATCAAAAGAACTTCTGTAAACGGAAAAATCATCCATGAAGACCTCAACAATCTTTTCACAAAAATCAAAGAATATAGCCATCATGCATCTTTGAAAGGTAGTAGGTGCATTACATAAACCAAAAGGCACACATCTATAAGCAAAGGTACCGAAGGGACAAGTAAAAGTGGTCTTTTCTTGACCCCCTTTTGACACAAGTATTTGAGAGAAACCAGAATAACCATCTAGAAAGCAAAAATGAGTATGTTTGGATAACCTTTCTAGCATTTGATCAATAAAAGGCAAGGGGTAATGATCTTTCTTAGTAGCTTTATTTAATTTAAGGAAATCAATTACCATCCTATAACCTGTAACAATTCTTTCTGGGATCAATTCATCTTTATTATTAGGAACAATAGTCATACCTCCGTTCTTAGGGACACAATGGACATGACTTACCCACTGGCTATCAGCAATTGGATAGATAATACCTGCCTTTAGAAGCTTTAGAATTTCCTTCCTTACCACTTCTTTCATCTTAGGATTTAACCGTCGCTGATGATCAATAACCGGTTTAGCATTTTCTTCCAACTTTATCTTGTGTTGGCATAAAGTGGGACTAATGCCCTTAAGATCATCCAGAGTATATCCAATAGCAGCACGGTGCTTCTTCAGAGTTTTCAATAATTTTTTTTCTTCCCGCTTTGAAAGGTTAGCACTAATAATAACAGGATATATCTTCTTTTCATCAAGATAAACATACTTAAGATTATCAGGTAAAGGTTTGATTTCAAATACGGGATCACCCTTGGGTGGTGGAGGATCCCCTAGGATTTCAACAGGCAAGTTGTTTTTCAATACGGGTCCCTGATTAAAGAATATTTCATCTATTTCCCTTCTCTCATTCATATGCATATCATTTTCATGGTCTAGCAAGTATTGTTCTAAAGGATCATTAGGAGGTACATCAATAGAACCAAGACCAATAATTTCGTCCTTACTATGTAATTCTTTATCAAGGGGTTGTCTACGAAATTTAGCAAAGTTAAAATCATGAGACATATCTCCTAAACCAACAGTAACAATATCTTTCACGTAGTCTATTTTAGCATTAACAATATTTAATAAGGGTATACCAAATATAATGGGACAAAATTCATCTTGTGGGGAACTAAGAATAAGAAAATCAGCAGGGTATTTAACCTTCCCACACAAGACTTCAACATCTCTAACAATCCCAACTGGTGAAATAGTGTCTCTATTAGCTATCTTATTAATAGTAACATCAATCCCTTCTAACTCAATAGGTGCAATATCATGCATAATTTCTTGATATAAGGTATGAGGGATTATGCTTGCACTAGCACCTACATCACATAAACCATGATAGCAATGATCTCCTATTTTAACAGAGATAACATGCAAGCCTACAATAGGTCTATGTTTATTCCTAGCATTGGGTTTGGCTATTCTAGCAGATTCCTCTTGGAGGTAAATAACATGTCCATCTAAATCTTCTACCAAGAGATCTTTAACCATAGCAACACTAGGTTCAAATTTAATTTGCTCAGGGGGTGTAGGTGTTCTAGTATTACTCTTACGATCTGCAGTTGAAGCTTTAGCATGATCCTTTATTCTAACAGGGAAGTGGCTTCTCAATATAAGCAGTAGGAACAATAGGATCAACATTATAAGTGATAGTCTTTTCTTCTACTTTAACAGGTTCAACTACTTTTACTTCAATGGGAGGATGGTATATAAACCACTTCTCCTTGGGAAGATCAACATGAGTAGCAAATGATTCGCAGAAAGAAGCTACTATCTCAGAGTCAAGTCCATATTTAGTGCTAAACTCACGGAAAACATCGGTATCCATAAAAGCTTTAACACAATCAAACTTAGGGGTCATACCTGACTCCCTACCTTCGTCGAGATCCCAATCTTCAGAGTTGCATTTAATTCTTTCCAATAAATCCCATTTGAATTCAATAGTCTTCATCATAAAAGAGCCAGAACAAGAAGTATCGAGCATGGAGCGATTATTAAGAGAAAGCCGAGCATAAAAAATTTGAATAATCATTTCTCTTGAGAGCTCATGATTGGGGTATGAATATAACATTGACTTAAGCCTCCCCCAAGCTTGAGCGATGCTTTCTCCTTCACGAGGCCAAAAATTATAAATATAATTACGATCACGATGAACCTGGTGCATAGGGTAGAACTTCTGATGAAATTCCAACTTCAGACGATTATAGTTCCATGATCCAATATCATCACATAGCCTAAACCATGTCAATGCATCTCCCTTCAAAGATAAAGGGAAGACCTTCTTCTTGATAACATCCTCGGGAATACCAGCAAGCTTAAACAATCCACAAACTTCAGCCACATAGATTAGGTTTAAATCGGGATGCAGTGTTCCGTCTCCTGTAAAAGGATTATCAAGCAGTTTCTCTATCATACCCGAAGGAATTAAAAAAAAATTCAATAGGTTCAGTAGGTTGAGGAGAAACTCTTCGCTCTTCTGGTTGGGGTGAAGATACCCTGAACAAGCCCCTCAAAGGATTATGAGCCATAGTAACAAGTGACAATAAATTTCAGCACACTATATAAATGTTTTCTTACCAAATTCTACTTACCAAAGGCGCTTCACTCCCCGACAACGGCGCCAGAAAAGAGTCTTGATGACCAACAAGTGTAGGGGATCTATCATAGTCCTTTCGATAAGTAAGAGTGTCTAACCCAACGAGGAGCAGAAGGAAATGATAGGCAGTTTTCAGTAAGGTATTTTCTGCAAGCACTGAGATTATAGGTAACAGATAGTTTTGTGATAAGGTAATTGGTAGCAAGTAACAAAAGGTAAAAGTAAATGAGGTGCATCAAGGTGGCTCAATCCTTTTTGTAGCAAAGGACAAGCCTGTAAAAACTCTTATATAAAGGAAAGCGCTCCCGAGGACACATGGGAATTATCGTCAAGCTAATTTTCATTATGATCATCTGATTCGCGTTCGGTACTTTGATAATTTGATATGTGGGTGGACCGGTGCTTGGGTGATGTACTTACTTGGACAAGCCTCCCACTTATGATTAACCTCTAATGCAAGCATCCGCAACTACAAAAGAAGAAACCTAACCATAGCATGAAACAAGTGGATCCAAATCAGCCCCTTACGAAGCAACGCATAAACTACGGTTTATGCTTCTGTCACTCTAGCAACCCATCATCTACTGATTACTTCCCAGTGCCTTCCTCTAGGCCCAAATAATGGTGAAGTGTCATGTAATCGACGTTCACATGACACCACTAGAGGAGAGACAACATACATCTCATCAAAATATCGAACGAAGACCAAATTCACATGACTACTTGTAGCAAGACTTCTCCCATGTCCTCAGGAACAAAAGTAACTACTCATAAGACATAATATTGTTCATTATCAGAGGGTTATTAATATGCATAATGGATCCGAACATACGATCTTCCTCCAAATAAACCAACTTGCATCAACTACAAGGAGTAATCAACACTACTAGCAACCCACAGGCACCAATCTGAGGTTTGGGTACAAAGATTGGATACAAGAGATGAACTAGGGTTTGAGAGCAGATGGTGCTGGTGAAGATGTTGATGAAGATAACTCTCCCCAAGATGGGAGAGTTGTTGGTGATGACGGCGGTGACGATTTCCCCCTCCCGGAGGGAAGTATCCCCGGCAGAACAGCTCTGCCGGAGCCCTAGATTGGTTTCCGCCAAGGTTCCGCCTCGAGACGGCAGCGTCTGGTCCCGAAAGCCTCCTTATGATTTTTTCCAGGTCAAAACACCTCATATAGGAGAAGATGGGCATCGGGGGGCCATCGGGGGGCCCACGAGGCAGGGGGCACGCCCAAAGAGGGGGGGGGGGGCGCCCTCCACCCTCGTGGACAGCTGGTGGCCCCCTGGTGATATTCTTTCGTCAGATATTTTTTATATTTTCTGAAATGGAGTCGTGTGAAGTTTCGGGGCTTTTTGAGTTGTGCAGAATAGGTTTCCTTAGTTTGCTCCTTTTCCAGCTCAGAATTCCAGTTGTCGGCTTTCTCCCTCTTCATCTAAACCTTGTAAAATAAGAGAGAAAAGGCATAAGTATTGTGACAAAACATGTAATAACAGCCCATAATGCAATAAATACCAACATATAAGCATGATGCAAAATGGATGTATCATTGCCGTGAGTCGAAAGGCGTCCTCGCGATCCGTAGATTGATCTAGTGTGTCCTGCTCTACTGTCCAGGTCTTGCCGAAGGTCGTATGTATAATCTCGAGCTATTTTGTCTCTGTTTTTACGAGGCGGCGGGGCGGGCTGGTGCTCGGCGTGAGTTGTCGTTTTATCTCGACCACGAGGTGGTCGGTCCGCATTGCGCGAGGGTGGTATGGGCTTCGGTGCCTCCTCATCAAACTGAGGTAGCAGTCTGCGTTTCGGGTAACTCTTGGCTGGACGCTTGGGGCCATATTCTTCGGCTGCCAGGATGTCGGTCCATCTATCGATGAGTAGGTCTTGATCAGCTTGAAGCTGCTGCTGCTTTTTCTTCACGCTTCTTGTAGTATCTATTAGCCGGCGCTTACAGCGCTCCTGCTCGAGGGGGTGCCTTAGGCACGATGAAATCCTCGTTGCCGAGGCTCTCCTCCTCCTCAGAGGGTGGATGGTAACTATCATCATCTGGGTCATTTGGCATGGCCTGTTTATCAGGGTTAACTTGCATGTTGCCTTGTTCCTCCTATTCGGATGTTGTTCCAACACGGTCTTCATTGTTTTCGGCATCGCCCAAAGTACTATTTTCTCCGGTGCCAGTGTTGCTGTCTTTTGAGCGACGTGACTTAACGGCGTTTAGGGTGCCGGCGCTTGGACTCTGTCTCCGGAGATTTGTTCTCAACTGGATCTTCTTTGTCATCGTCATCAGCTTTTTTCGGTGTATCAACCATGTATACATCATATGAGGAAGTGGTCGTCCATCGCCTAGTAAATGGCGGGTTTTGACCCTGCTCCTCATCGTCTACGTCGTCCATGCCGTCGATGTTTTCGAAGCCGTAATCAAGCGTGTCGGTTAAGTCCTCGACAGTGGCTATGAAGTGGGTGGCGGGTGGGAAGCAAAATTCTCCGTCGTCAGCCCCTAGTTCGAACCGGGCATAGTTCGGCTGTGAGTTCCCTGCCAAGGATAGGTTTTTTAACGAGTTCAGCACATCGCCCAGGGGCGAGTGTTGGAAGATGTCTGCGGCGCCGAATTCGAAAATTGGTAACCGATCTAGCTCGGTGTTCGCAGGTGTATGTGGTTCGGAACTTATAGCCGGAGACGAGTCCAAAATTCTGTTGACGCAAATATTGCAAGGCATCGAGTCTATGTGCGGCTCCAATGCCATAGACTCTGTGGCCTCGAATGGCGCAATCTGCTCCGGATTTAAGGCCGTTGCAGCAACAGGATCCATCTCCTGGATGTGGTCCGATGAAAAATTTAGGTCATGCTCATCTGGGCAAGGGGGAGCCATCACCGCGGTCTCAAATCCGTCGAAGATCAGGTCTCCACGGATGTCAGCGACGTAGTTCAAGCTCCCGAATCTGACTTGATGGCCAGGGGCATAGTGTCGATCTGCTCCAGATGGCCAAGCGAGTTGGCCCGTAGTACGAAGCCGCCGAATACGAAGATCTGTCCGGGGAGGAAGGTTTCTCCCTGGACAACGTCACTATCGACGATTGAAGGGGCCATCGAACCTTTTGTCGACGGCACAGTGGAGCTCTCAATGAAAGCACCAATGCCGGTGTCAAAACCGGCGGATCTCGGGTAGGGGGTCCTAAATTGTGCGTCTAAGGTTGATGGTTACAGGAGACTGGGACACGATGTTTACCCAGGTTCGGGCCCTCTCTATGGAGGTAATACCCTACTTCCTGCTTGATTGATCTTGATGAATATGAGTACTACAAGAGTTGATCTACCATGAGATCGTAATGGCTAAACCCTAGAAGCCTAGCCTATATGACTATGGTAATGTGTATATATCTGCCATCCGGACTACTCCCTTCGGTTTATATAGACACCGGGGGGGGGGGGGGGGGGAGGGAATCTAGGGTTACATAAGGTCGGTTACATAAGTAGGAATCTTCATAGTTGGTCGCCAAGGAGAGTCCAATCCGGACATGGGTGCAGTCTTCAGCCTTCATGTCTTCATAGCCCACCAGTCCGGCCCATTGATAATAGGCCGGACGCCCGAGGACCCCTTTGTCCAGGACTCCCTCAGCAGGCACGGCGTCTGTGCTCGGGTCCGTCCCTGCAGCATTGCCAAATCCAAGCGGCCGAGCTCTGGCTCGCGGGCTAGCCCCATGTACGTCACCTCCTGTGGTCCTTGGTGTCTCGTCCTCGCATGAGCTGGGTGCGGATAGGCGGGTAAGTGCACGCAACATGGTGCCTCATCGCTAAGGGGGCCGCGCGCCGGTTGTCTTCCCTCATGGTATCCGCATGAGAAGACTAGGCACGGTGTGTGTGCTCGGGTCCGTCCCTGCAGCGTCGATAAACCCAACGGTGAGCTCTGTCTAGCGGGCCGGCCCCGTTCACGTCACCTCCTGGGGTCGTCGGTGTCTAGCCTTCTCACGTGGCAACCTCGAGAGATTCACTCGGCGTAGGTTACCTAACCATCTTGCAGGATCACCTCAAGCACTCTCACTCAAGACCAGGCGCAACCCGCCTTGAGGTAGGGCCCCGTGAGTCCTGCGCTGGCTCACGGGTGCCCAGATACACCTCGTCCAGCCCTACCGTGCAGGCCACGTGTCAGGGCGGGGCTGTACATGCCCCGGGGGCTCTCCGCAGTAGGGAGTCCCCTCCCACGTTCTAGTGGAAGCACCATGCTCCGCGCTGGCAGTCGACACGGTCGAGGAGCGGCTATGTCCGTGCAAGAACGGTAGTGCCATGCTCTGCGGTGGTGATAAACAACTGGGGGTGGCCTCACAGCTGCTTTAACCTCTAGGAGCCACCAGGCTCGGTGGCCAGCCCCACCGTGCTGCACTCCCCTCGGGAGAGTAGCGCGAGGGGGTTGGGCACGGGGGCTGCGCTCAGGTCGCGCCTAGCGTACGCCCCACCAGGTACCCGGACCTGGTCGTCCCAACCCTCCCGAGCGAAAGCCCGGTGAGGAAAGGTATGAGGTCTATTCGTACGTCAAGGGGGACCCTTGGGCATCGTGACCCAAGGGCCTAACTGGTCCCATAGCCCCTCATTCCCTGGTCCTGTCCTGGTGATTCGGCCAAGCCAGCGGCGGCTGAGGTATGCGCGGGGCCGGGCCCTGCTGACACAGAAAGCTAAGGCCAGCTCTCGCATTACTCTCTTAAGGGTTGTTCGTACGTCAAGGGGGGCCCTTGGGCATCGCGAGCCAAGGGCCTAACTGGTCATGTAGCCCCTCACTTCCTGGTCTTGTCCTGGTGATTCGGCCAAGCCAGCGGCGGCTGAGGTACGCGCTGGGCCGAGCCCTGCCGATGCAGAACGCTAAAGCCCCGCTTTGTGCTTCCTTCCTAGAGATTGTTTGCGCATCAAGGAGGACTCCTGAGCATTGTGACTCAGGAGCCTAACTGGCCACGTAGCCCCTCACTCCCTGGTCTTGTCCTAGTGATCCGGACAAGCCAGCGGCGGCTGAGGTACGCGCGGGGCCCGGCTCTGCCGACGTAGAACAACAAGGCAAATAGGAAGGGAACCGCGAATATCTAGCAATTATTACAAGCCAAATTGTCCTTCAAGCATCAAACAGAAGTTTTAACGCCTTTGCGAGGCACGTCACATGTCATAGGAAAACAAAGATAGGGAGGAGCACCGTCACTCATCAGCAGGCCCCTCCTTCAGCCTCGGGCACCGCCGCCAGGAAGAGCTTCTCCATCAGCAGCACCACCAAGCCCTGTGGAGCAGGCCTCGGCCGCAAGGATGGCGGCGTAGTCGGCTGGGGATGAAGAGTCGATGGTGAGGAACTTCTGCAGTAAGGCCTCCACCCAGCCCCTCACGGCCCCAGCAGCGGCCTCGCAACGCTCTTCGTCCACAGGCTCAAGCAGTGCACCAAGGTCAGCGGAGGGATCACGAAGATGCAGGTGGCTGAAGACACATGTCAGGGCTGCGGAGGACAGTGCGCGGGCTTCCCCTTCCACCATGGGGCCGATCTCATCGACGACACCCTCGAGTGACATAACAAGATAGGGAAGCAGCTGGGCGGGTCCTTCATCGTCCGTCACCAGTGGCTTCTCCAAGCCCTTCTTGTAGAGTGCCCTTAGCGCTTGGCGGGACCTTTCCTCCAGGGACTTGAAGGCCGCATGGTCCTCAGCCAGAACCTTCGCTTTGGCCTCTAGCTAGGCCTTCTCTGCGTCCACCGCATGCCTCAACTCCCCTAGGCGGCTGCTCTCTGCAACCAGCGTCTTCGCCAACTGCTCCAGCTTGGCGTCGCAGCTGGCCACGACGTCTTCTCGGGCCTTCATTTTCTCCTCCTCTGCTGCGCACTTGCTTTGCATGGTTTGCAGCTCAATCTCCATCGACTGGCATTGCTCCTTGACGACCTGCACATCCTTCAACACTGGCTCGTGGGTGGCTGCGGCCTTGTCAGCAACCTGCTTGTCCTCGTCGGAAGCCGCCACGACTCGGCTGAGCGCATCCCGGATAGGCTCATTGGAGTTCAGCCAGCCCGAGACCAGCTCCAAGCGCCCTGCCACCAGACGACAGTCGACGCCCTGGAGGTCATCCTGAAGCTGCTTCAGTGTAGAAAAAGCCTTGTTTAGGGCGCCGGGCGAAGCAGGGGGGCCGCGAGCTGGCTGTATGATCGGAGCGGAGGCTGTGGCATGTTCAAGACCTCCAGGATCCTTGAACCATTTGCAGGCAAGCTGGAGGTGAGCGCCTCTGGGGCCGTCTTGACCAAGGAGTCCATCCCTTCCCGAGGTTTGTCCGTCGGCCCTCGCGAGGACACCTCGGCAGGAGAAGGTGAAGTCAAGATGGACCGCCGAGCCTCTGGTGCGGTCGCCTCCTCCTCCTTCTTCTTCACCAACGGTGTTGGCCTGGGAATACAACGGAAGGCACCAGGAATCAGCAACAGGATCAAGGGTGGAAACAAGACCAGGCCAAGGTACTTACTGATCCACGGCGGCGTAGTCCCGCGGCCTCTTCGCCACGGAGCCTAGGGGCCTCACAACCGGTGGCGCAGACGCTGACAAGGCCATAGCAGCTGGCACAACAGCTGCATCAGGCAGTGCCGAAGCCGAGGCATCGCCTCGGGAGATCAGCGCCGACATGCTCTTTGTCAGAACCATAGTTGGCGGCTTCTTCGAGGGAGTAAGCTTAGATCTTGTGACGACCCCAGCTGAGGGTGTCGCCTCCTTCACCGGGGGGTCATCGGTGTCGTCATCGTCAGGCAAGGCACAGAGGAGGTCGGCCTTGCATCGAGGGGAGGACTCCCCGGCTCCCTCCGCGGTCGCCTCTGAGTCCTCTTCCCCGCTGGAGTCGCCTGAAGGCAGCTCCACCGGGTCAGTTTCCACCTAAGCTTCAGGGGGCGCCGGAGGCACGAGCCCGCGTCCGTCGAAGGTAGGCATGGAGGCCACCACTATCACCCCATCCTGGCGATAGTACAAGGGGACATTGCTAACAGGCAGATACCCCAGATCGTCCCCGACCAGGAGACGGAGAGCTGCCCAAGTTGCTTGTCGGATAGGGCATCGCGACGCAGTCGGAGGTTGTCCGTCTCTTCCCCGAGCGTCCACAAGGGGTGCGAGTGCTCCTGAAGTGGAGCTATGCGTCGGGCCAGGAATTCCTTGATGATCATGGCACCCATCAGCTTCACTGCCTCTAGGTCGTCAGGCTTCATGTCAGTAGTCATCTTCTTCAGCACCTTTTCTGCCCAAGGGTTGGTAAGCTTCGCACTGAGCCACTTGTCGCCTGACTCGGGCATCTCTGTCGGCAGCACCAACCGAGGATGGGAGCACTTGGCGTCCACAAGGATCCACTTGTTCCTGAAGTTCTCAGCCTTCTTCCCGGCCTTCGAGATTGCGTTGGTCCCGTTGGCCACGACGAAGTTGGCACACCCAGAACAGAGCTTTCCCTTGTTCCGAAGATAGAAGAAGTGGCAAAGCAGCGCTGCTGATGGCATCACACTAACAAATGCCTCGCAGTAGAAGGCGAAGATTGACAGGAGGAGAACATAATTGGGATGAAGATGAAGGGCATGCAGCTTGTAATGGCTGAGGACGGTGAAGAAGAAATCAGAGAAAGGGGGGACCAACCCCGCAACTACACTACTCATAAAGTAGGGATAGAAGGTACTCTTGGAGCCCTCCCTCTTGGCGGAGGCGGCTCAGATCGCGGTCTTCCCCTTCTCGTTGGTGTCCTCCACCGTCATCAGGAACACGGCGGCATGATTCATCTCCGAGACACTAGGCGCGCACAGGGCCGGCTCATACCAAGCGGGTAGAGCGGTAGCCTTTGCCTTACCGGACGCCAACGGCCATGAGCTCCGAGGGGAGACGACGCTGATCTAGAGTCTTTTGGGTGAGAGGAGCAAGAAAGGGGATCTGGAGCAAGGCGAAGGCAAGCAATGAAGGCACTGGAGTGCGCGCTTGCCTTTTGTCAGCCGTGCAGCTGCCGAGGTGGCGTGGGGGAGTGCAGACACCCATGTCTCGTCAGCCGCCACGCGTCAATCAAGGCCGCATGCTTTTGGGGCCCGTGATGCTCTGCACTTGACCCTTGGCTTCGCCGCGAAGCCAAGCCCGAGCGCGCCTTGGGCCCGGGGGCTACTGTCGGCGTTCTAGGAACGGCCCGGAGCGTGGCTCGTCGAGCGGCCTGGTAGGGCCCAACCTCGTCAGCAACGACTCAAGACCATCGCGAGGGGCCGAGCCTCGCGAGGCGGGCAGTGCAAGACCTCCACTGGGGCGGCCTCACTAGGCTGGCTCCCGAGGAGCGGAGATATCAAGGAAAGGGGCACCTCGTGAGGTCCTCGTGACGTGAGCCATGATGAACAAGGCTAGGCGGGCGCCAGCGGGCGCAGGATGCCAGTTTCCTCTTTGGTGCTGAAGGGGCAGGCGCAGGCGAGGAGTCCCGAGGCATCAGACAAAGGTTTCCATATCGGTGCAATAAGACCAAGACCAACAGGACGGCAGAGCAGAGGTCATCGTGGAGCCCACGATGGCGTCACCACTAGAGCCTTCGGCATGCGAAGACCACCTTTTGCCAGGATAGCTTGTACTAGCTGCCCCGCTTCAAAATTGGCTGTTGTGTGGGATCCCTTCCCGCTCAATATTTGGGAAGAGGACCCGGGCCACTATAAATAGGGCTAGCCACCACCATAGAAAGGGAGGAGAAAAAGAGGAGATAGAGAAGACCCTTACACCCACAAGCTCATCGAGCTCAAGAACACCTCTCCTCAGGAGGCTGTTCTTCCCATGTACTAGTTCTTCCCCAGCCTACAAGGCAATCCACCACACCACACTGGATTAGGGTATTACACCACAACGGTGGCCCGGACCAGTATAAACCTTTGTGTCCCTTGTTCTTTAAGTTCGACGAGCTAGGCCTAGGAATCAGCGAGTAGGCGAGTTAGGGCGGAAGGAGAGATCTTTGAGCGCACCCCGGTGTTCGAACTACAAGGGTTTTTCCGGAACCCGAGATCCGACATCACTTTCCTAGGGCTCGAGGTATACACCGTTGGCAGGATGACCAAGAGTCGCCGCGACAAGCTTTCCATCGACGACGCTGGCTAGGGCCCCGAGGCCGACTCAATCGAGTATGGGTACCGGGTCCCCTTTGGCGGAATCCATGTCTTCATCAGCAAGATCGACGACTCCATGCCTGAGCCAGACACCTTCCCCAACATCTTCGAGTCAGCTTGGCGCGCAACCCGCCCGAAAGTGTGCCTTCGTCAGTTTCACGCAAGGCTCAGAGCTTGCAGAATATTCTGTGTCTCGTGGGGAGACTCTTGTTTATTCATATGATGAGTCCTCGACGAGAGAGATGGAGTTAATCTATTAGCTTTAAGATGGCGGGCTTGGGGGCTATTCCGATGGTGACAGTATTCTAGACCCCTATGAGCCACCGTACAAGGCTGCTATCTTCATGGCTGGCACGCAGCCAATTTTAAATTCATCAACAGCTGCTGCTTTGACATCTGGATCGGCTGCAGCTGTAGGGGCTAGCGGTTCAATCTTACCACCAACTCAAGTTTTTTCAAACCTATTAAACACTTTGAGCACACTACTTGCAACAGAGGTAACTGCGGCAAATCAGGCAGAGTGCAATGCAGAGATTGGAAGGATCCAAGCAGATATTACTAAGGCCCAGGCAGACATCAACGTTGAGAATGCCATGATGGCAGAGGAACGGGCTCATATCGCGGCTGAGTCGGAGCGAGTCAAGGCGGAACCTTGGCGCTTGAGTCTGGATCAGAACGCTTCTAACACAGTTTTCTGTTGGAGGCACCAGGCCCTCCTGTCTTTGGAATATGATCCCAAGAATTTGTTTAACACACCTAGAGCAGGTCTGAGCACTCCGGGCACCTGGGTCAATCCTCAGTTAAACCCGAACGTGCCTGGAAGTGGGGCGGCGGCTCAGCCTCAACATCCTAAGCCGGCATGGAGGGACGAGCGGAGGCTTAACCCGCCCCACAATTACACTCCGACTCAACATTTTTTTACGCTACCGCCTGGACATTTTTCTAACCCGTCGGATAGCATGGTAGCGGCGACTACGTGGCTGGCGGATATTCCGGTAGAGGGGGAGTTGCCGGTGGCGGTGGAGACTCTAAACGTGGTAGAGCTCGTTCAAATAGCTATTGCGCAGCATGCAACTTACTCATATAGTCAAGATCGTGTTCACTGAACCCCTCGCCTGAGTCGAAGTTACAGCTGGCGCGGAGTCGCCAGTAGTTTCCAGCAGCGAGCAGCGGCGTAACCCGCCCTGTAATGATGACCCGCCCCATGATGCCAATCTGTTAATCAACACTCAGGCGATTGTGGATCAAGCCAGTGCCAGTCGAGAGGCAGAAGTAGCGGCTCAACAAGGGGCTTATCAGCAGCCTCTGATGACTCCTTTGGCTGAAGTGGAAGCTGGGATGACTTCCAAAACGGTTGGAGTGCCGTGTCTACCACCTGCTTTTCGTAATGAGCGTCTGCCCGAGGATTTCAAGGGCCCTCGCAAGGTGCCTAATTACACAGACGATCTCCCTCCTGAAGCTTGGATCGAAAGTTATGAGTTAGCCATGGAGATGTTGGATCTCAATGACGCGGTCTATGCCAAGTACTTTACTATGATGTTGGACGGACATGCACGTACACGGTTAAAAGGCTTGCTTGCCAGTTCTACCAGCTCATGGGCGGAGCTGAAGGCACATTTTGATAACCCACAAGTGTAGGGGATCAGTTGTAGCCTCTTTCAATAACTAAGAGTGTCGAACCCAAGGATGAGCTAAAGGCGGAACAAATATTCCCTCAAGTTCTATCGACCACCGATACAACTCTACGCACGCTTGACGTTTACTTTACATAGAACAAGTATGAAACTAGAAGTACTTTGTGGTTTTTTTGGGATAGGTTTGCAAGATAACAAAGAGAGCGTAAATAAAAAGTAGGGGCTGTTAAGATAAGGACACAACTAAATTAGTTTTAGTAGAGAGCTTTTGTCACGAGAAAGTTATTTGTCCCTAGGCAATCGATAACTAGACCGGTAATCACTATTGGAATTTTATTTGAGGAAGAGGCATAAGCTAACATACTTTCTCTTCTTGGATCATATGCACTTATGATTGGAACTCTAGCAAGCGTCCGCAACTACTAAAGATCATTAAGGTAAAACACAACCATAGCATTAAAGTATCAAGTCCTCTTTATTCCCATACGCAAACAAACTACTTACTCGGGTCTGTGCTTCTGTCACTCACGCCACCCACCATAAGCAAATCATCAACATATTGCAAACCCTATAGCGGGGATCCCTCACGCTTGCGCGACACGGTGAGCGCCATAGGACAGCACCAATAATAAAACATGCAACTCAAACCAATCACGATCAACAATTAACCCATAGGACAAAACAGATCTACTCAGACATCATAGGATAGCCATACATCATTGGGAAATAATATATAGAGTTGAGCACCATGTTTAGGTAAAGATTACAGCAGGTAGAAGAGGGGTTACACCGCTGCATAGAGGGGGGAGAGTTGGTGATGACGGCAATGAAGTTGTTGGTGTAGATTGCGGTGACGATGATGGCCCCGACGGTACTCCGGTGCCACCGGAAGCGAGTGGGAGAGAGCCCCCCTCCTTCTTATTCTTCCTTGACCTTCTCCCTAGATGGGAGAAGGGTTTCCCCTCTAGTCCATCGTCTCCATGGCGTGGTAGGGGCGAGAGCCCCTCCGAGATTGGATTTGTCTCTCTATCTCTCCCTGTTTCTGCGTTCCCAGATTCTGGCCCTTCACCGTTTCTTAAATTCCCGGAGATCCGTAACTCTGATTGGGCTGAATTTTGGACACAATTTTTATCCGAATATTAGCTTTCGTACGGCAAAAGAAGGGCATCAACCCCCTTACGCAGTGGCCACGAGAGCCCAGGGCGCGCCCCTCACCCTCGTGGGCCACACGGGCATCATCTCACGTTGGTTCTGCTTCCCAAAATTCACATATATTCCAAAAAAAATCTCCGTTCGTTTTTATCCCGTTTGGACTCCGTTTGATATGGATATTCTACGAAACAAAAAACATGCAACAAACAGGAACTCACACTCGGCACTGGATCAATATGTTAGTCCCAAAAAAGCTAATATCCTCCACGTTCACGTGGTTCACTTGTCCCCTGTTGAAAAGGTTGGGCTTCTTCCCAGAGCTTCCATAGACGTTCCCATTCTTTGCTTTAGGGCACTCCGTGGCGTAGTGTCCATTTCTACCCGCACTTGAAACAGGTAATGTGACCTAGATCCCTCTTGGCAGGTGTGGCTAGAGTGGAGAGGTTTTGATTATTGCTTGCTCCATTCCCATTCCCATTCTTAAGGCCATTGTGGTTATGAGAACTCCCTCCATTATGGGTCTGGCCTCCATGGTTATGGGTATATCCTTCTGAATTCGGGGTGAAACGGGGCTTCTGCTGGGCTCCAGAATTGTTCTTTCCTTGTCCATACTTCCTCTTGCGGCTCTCAATCTGCTACTGCTTCCCTTCAATCATAACAGCCTTATCTACCAGCTCCTGGTAGTTGTTGAATGTTGCCACCATCAACTGTATGCTCATCTTGTCATTCAGCCCTCCCATAAACTTCTCCTGCTTCGCAGCATCTGTGGCCACATCATCAGGGGCATAGCGAGATAGAGTACTAAACTCATCTACGTACTAAGCCACAGTACGATTTCCTTGTCGTAAGTTGCGAAACTCACGCTTCTTCAAGCTCATAGCCCCAGTTGAGACATGGGCGGTGCGAAAAGCTTGCTGAAATTGATCCCAAGTGACATTGGCTATAGGGAAAATGGCTGTGTAATTCTCCCACCATGAGGCTGCTGGTCCATCCAATTGATGTGCGGCAAAGCGCACCTTCTCAGCATCTGTGCAACCTGCGATGGTCAACTCCCTTCCAATCTTGCGTCGCCAGTCATCAGCAACTATTGGCTCAATGCTACTGGAAAACACCGGCGGCTGTAACCTTAGAAAACGGGCTAGGTTGTCCACTGGTGGTGGTGGTGGTGGAGGGTTGTTGTTGTTGTTGTTGTTGTTGTTGTTGTTGTTGTTGTTGTTGTTCTGGTTGTTCTGGTTCCGGACAAGAAGTTGCATCAAAGTGTTCTCCTGCTGGATCAACTGGGTGAGCTCAGGGGGAAACTCAAATCCGGGCTCACGTCTTGGAGGCATCTGATGGGTTCAGAGGGAAGAGATTAGAATAGAATGAGGTCTAGGGGGAAAATTCACTACCCATATGCACATGAGACAAACACAATCATATCACACCAATCAATTTCAAACAAGGGCATACAAAAGGTCTAGAACTAACTTTACAAAAGTGCTCGAAATTCTACTATATGGGGGAAAACTACTATTCATATGGTGGTCATCTAGAAATTTTGATCGGTGGAAGATTCCATGATATCTGCTCCAGCTTCGTCTTCATAGTCATCATCACTATCATCAGGGTCTGAGTCGGTGTCGTCGATGATGATGTAGTCCTCAGGACGATTCTCCCTGGGTTCGTCGTCTTCTCCTCCTGGCGCAGGGCCTCCCATGAACACTCCTAGCTTCCTTGTCAGGCCGTCATTCTTCTCCACAATTATTGCGATTTCCTCCTCATATCCGTCACGTGAAGACTTGAGTTCCTCTTCTAGCTCCGTGTTCCTGGTTAACGCCTTTGTAGGATCGAAAGTATGTCTAGAGGGGGGGGGTGATTAGACTACTTGTAAATATAAAAATTCTGCCTTTTGACAAAGAACAGTTTTTGGCAGATTCACAATTATGATCAAGTCAAGCATCACCCTACACATGCAATTCTAGAGTATAGGCAGCGGAAAGTAAATTGCACATGTAGTAAAGAGAGGTGGAGAAGAGCAAACGCAATTTTGGAGACGCGGTGATTTTTCCCGTGGTTCCGATAGGTGGTGCTTTCGTACATCCACGTTGATGGAGACTTCAACCCACGGAGGGTAACGGCTGCGCGAGTCCACGGAGGGCTCCACCCACGAAGGGTCCACGAAGAAGCAACCTTGTCTATTCCATCATGGCCTACGCCCACGGAGGGCTAGCCTTACTCGGGGTAGATCTTCACGAAGTAGGCGATCTCCTTGCCCTTACAAACTTCTTGGTTCAACTCCACATCTCGATGACGGAGGCTCCCAAGCGACACCTAACCAATCTAGGAGGCACCACCCTCCAAAAGGTAAAAGATGTTGCAGATGATGATGAACTCCTTGCTCTTGTGCTTCAAATGATAATCTCCCCAACACTCAACTCTCCTCACTGATTTGGCTATGGTGGAAGAAAGGATTGAGTGGAAAGCAACTTGGGAAGGTTAGAGATCAAGCTTCATATGGTGGGAGTGGAGCAACTTGATCTCAACACAAGGGTAGGTAGTTCTCTTCTCAGAAATGTAAGGTAGGAGTGGTAGTTCTTTCTGATGGCTCTCTCCACGAATGAAGAGGGGGTGGAGGGGTATAAATAGCCTCCACACAAAATCCAACCGTTACACACACTTTTGAGCAATCTCGGTGGGACCGAAGTGGACAACTCGGTGAGACCGAAAGTTCAAATAATGTGAACGTTGGGGTTTTCGGTGGGACCGAATATAAAATCTCGGGTAGTCCGATTCGTGCAATGACAAGAGCATGCCAGTTTCGGTGGGACCGACTTCATCATCTCGGTGACACCGATTTGATGACATAAGGTTACAGAAGCTTGGCAACTCATGTTTCGGTGAAACCGATTTCAGAATCGGAAAATTCGAGTTTACTAGGGTTTGGCTTATGGCTGAGGTGGTTCATCTCGGTGTGACTGAGTTTGGAATATCGGTGGGACCGAGATTACTTATGAGTGTATATGGCAGTGAAAGTTGCTGATAGTTTAGGAAATGTATCACTAAGCACTTGAGCAACCAGATCATCATCATAACCTCATCCCCTTTTAATAGTATTGGCTTTTCCTATGGACTCAATGTGATCTTGGATCACTAAACCAAAAATGGAGTCTTGAGCTTTTGCCAATGCTTGCCTTAGCATTTTGAGGGGTCCACTTCTTCAGTCCTTGCCATACCCATATCACTGAACTTCTCCGAAATGATTCTCAAGTAACTATTAATTCAATGATATATATGTTGTTATTAATTGCCAAAACCACCCGGGAATTAGTTGCACTTTCAATCTCCCCCTTTTTGGTAATTGATGACAACATATAGATCAAAGCTTCGACAAAGGATATAATCAATGAATAATATCGTCGCTTTGAGAAGTATGTGATAAGCAAGAGCTCCCCCTAAATTTGTGCATTATTTAAGATTTGCGTTTGAATGCAAATGCACAATCGATTAGGATCATGGGTCACTCTTCCATGTCACATACATCTTGGTGGAGCGCACAAAATGATAAGAATGAACAGCATGCACCCAATCACCAAGACATGAGTAAATAGTCATACAAGATAGGAATGGCATATGATAAGCATTAAGCACACATTAAAGCATAGTACGACTAAGCACTCATTAAGGTAGCATCAAACGGAGTATCAAGCACACTGAATGTCTCGAAAACCAAAAGTATCTCAAAGAAACCGCAAAAGAACGAAAGAGCAAAAGCGCAAAGATAACATCACTCTCTCTCTCGAAGCCCTATGATCTATACAATTTCTCCCCCTTTGGCAACAAGTTACCAAAAAGTTCGAAAAAGCATAGAGCTAAGCGTCACTGTGGACTCTGCTGGCGGCTCCCGTCTGGGTTGATGTCGGAGTGGATATGACATCATCGGTGAAGACTTCAGCTGATGTTTGTGCTGGAGGAGTGGACACTGGAGCTGGATCTGGAGTAACTGCTGGAACTGTGGGAGGTGCTGAAGCTGTAGTCCTGGTGTCAGTCACTGGAATAGCAGCTGATCGGGATCCTTTGGGAACCGGAGCAGTCTGTCGATGAGAATCCTGGACTAAGTCATCCTGTAACTCACGCGTAAGCTCTGCCTTGTCCTGCTTTGCTTCCTCAATGTCTGCCTCGAGCTTGTTGACAGTCACTTGTATTTCAGTCAGCTTCACGTCCAGAGCGTGGATCTTCTCGTCAACAATCCTCTCTAAGCTCTCCTGAGACTGTTCAATGCTGGCCAGGCGTTGTTCAATCCTTTGAGTAGCTTCAAGAATTTGCTCTCCGAAACTCTTTGGTTTAGCTGCTGCTGCTGCTGCTTCCTTGTCAGCTTTGGCTTTCTTAGTAGCTTCGATCTTGGCTTGACCTTCAACAGATGTCGGATCCTCCTCATCCATCACAACAACATTGTCTTCATGCTCTGGCTGCAGCGGTAAATGTTTTCTATCCAACAAGAATTTGCCCGTGCCAAACTTGGCATTGATAAGCATCTGAATCTGCGGGGCAAATCTACATGACCTTTTCTGGTCAGCTGCAGTCCTCTTAATGGTTTCTACCATCAAGTCCATCACCTTGAAAGGTGCTTTCTCATCAAGTATATGCAGCATGTTGATAGAATATCCTCTGATCATGCGATGATCTCCAGACTTGGGCATCAAGGTATGCCTCAAAATGGTATTAGTGGTAGGTAAGCCTGCCTGGAGATGGTAGACTGAGCCGAGCTTCCAAATTTCCAAATCCGCTGCTGGAATCTCTTTGTACATGTTTTTCATGGATTCATGATTCTTCTTTGGAATCCCATATACATCAATATCATCTTCTCGTTGCACTGGAGCATTCAGAATTTCTGCCCATTCTTCAACAGAAGAAGAAAATCTTTGACCTTCAGTCATCCACGTAATCTTTCCATCAGGGTAGAAGTGAGCTGTGGCATAAAATTGCATTATCATCTCACCGTTCCAACTGGTCAATTTCTGACCTACAAAATCTGCAACGCCACATGCAGTGAAACTTTCATGCACATGTGGAAAGAAATCTCTGTGCTCTTCGCTGTCAATGTACTCCCAGTTAACATATCTGGTGTCTGCGACTATGGGCTTCTTGTCCATCAGCACGATCTCATAGAAGTCCTGCTGCTCTCTGGTGTGAAATCTGGGATCTACAGCAGTTCTTCTCCTCACGGCATATGGGTCAGTTTGTCTCCATAGCCTGAGACCTCTATCTTTCCTTGCCTTCATATCCTCAGCTTGAGGATGAGCATCATTATGGAGTGGCAGTTTTGGACGAAGTTTCAGCAACACTTGTCCTTCATCATCAGACTCAGCTGGTGGCACATCATCCTTGTTCTTTTCAGACGCTGGAATGTTTCTGATGGTCCTCTTGGGCTTGGCAGCAGGCTTTGCTGGAGCTGCCCTAGCTGGAGCAGATTTCTTGGGCTTTGATGTGGCTCCAGCCTTAATGGCATCACCCATGAGCTTCTGCTTCTGAGGAGGAGGCTGGGGTGCTTCCTCATCCTCATCCTCGACTGCTGCATCTTCATGAGAATCAACATACATATCTGCTCGAGCTTCTGATACATGCACTACCCTCTTTCTCTTGGTGGTTTTCTTCACTTTGCTTGGAGCTGCCTCTCCCAAATTCAGCTTCTTAGCAACAGTTGACTGCTTGACTTTGCTGGTGCCCTTCTTAGATTGCTGACCTTGTTGCTCTTTGGCAACAACCTTCCTCTTAGGCTTGGAGGTCACCTCTTCCTCAACAACGAAATCTGAATCCTCATCATCTGAATTCTTCTCCTTTCTAGCTCTGGTGGCTGCAGGAGGCATGCCACTTGGTGTACTCCTCTCACCATCATCAAATGGGCTACTAGGATCAGGACTAGTGTCTGCCTCTGGAATGTCTGCAATGGGTGTCTCTGACCTGTTCTGACTGTCACTGATATCTGACATGGCTGACAACCTGTGAATAGATAAGGTATAGGCAGAGAAGAAGAGTCATCACAAACTGCAGAAGTTTTTGCAAAAAAAACATGAGTTCAAATTCTAGTTTTAAGTTTTCACAGAAGACATTTCGGTCAGACCGAGTTTAAGTTTCGGTGAATCCGAAGTGTTAAACAGGAGCTTGGCACACCACTTTCGGCTTGACCGAAGTGGGTTTCGGTCCTGCCGAAAACACTAGGGTTTCACAAAAACTTCATTTCGGTCACACCGATTTTGCACAACTCGGTTGAACCGAAGGGTGCAGTGCAATGGCCATAGGCCAAATCGGTCACACCGAAATTATAAAATCGGTCTCACCGAGATGTGTTCAGTGGAAACCTAACCCTAATTTTTTTTACTCGAATCTAGTTCAAACGAACCAATCTGGTGTACAGGAAGATTTCAATCGTGGCAAGATACTGGGCAATCCAAACGTGCATTGAATCGGAGATGGGAGCACGAGTGGGATCAAAACTCACCCTAACTTGGTGGAGTTTCTCTACGGCGGGAACGGCGCGGAGGAGATGGCCGTTGACGGCGACGGAGACCTGCGGCGTGGGCGCATAGGCGACGACGGCGACGATCCGGAGACCAAGGCGACGACAGCAAGGGATGTGGGGGCGAAACGTTTGAAGGAGGAATCAACGCGCGCGACCCTTGGAATATATACCCCTTTGCTGTCGGTGGGACCGAGTTGAAAAACTCGGTGGCACCGAGATGGATAACTGCCAGGCAGTTATGCACTTCGGTGACGCCGAAAATCACAACTCGGTTTCGCCGAGATGAAAACCTAGATCAGTCTAAATGCTTTCGGTTCGACCGAGTTTGAGTGAGTTGGTCTGACCGAAATCAATTAGAAGGTTTTGGAAATTAGCCCTTGACGGATCGGTGGCTCCGAGTGCTCCTCACCCGGAGGGTCCGAAAATGACTTGTTCAAAGTTTGTGATGTGAGCATGAATAGAATTTGAGACAAGAAAGCATAGATAGCTAGGGGAGGTACTTAGGCATTCTTGTCCATCCATTTGGTCAGAAAAATCAAAACGACCAAAACAACAAATGGATGTCCTCGAATGGATAAAATCATGCATCCAACATGCTCACATAATAAGATAGCAAATGAAATATGTGTCAAACATGCACAACCAAAACTCTAGCAACTAACACACAATTTGTCGATGACTAGGTCATCTTTATATGAGTATTTTGACTTAGGAGCCAAATGAGAACATTTGATCATAGGTCATACTCATCGTTTAAGCACAAGTGGGGTTACCACTTTTACATAAAGCATTGATGTGTTCACATCATTTGAAGATGCTTTAGCTCAATTTTTTAGAGCAAAGCTCCCCCTAGATGTGAGAACCCCTTTTAAAGGGTCAAACTAACCTTGGGTTGTCGTAGAAGACTTCATGTAGATGTTGAAGATGTGGATGCTCAATGTTGATGGAGATCATCAAGAGTTGGGAGCTATCCTTTGGATTAGGGCACTTTCAATACCTACATGGGTTAGTCCCACAAGGAACAAACAAGGATATCCATGGACATAGATTGAAGTTCACAATAGATGATGTCCATGAAAGCAATGATTACCTTGTCCCTTGACTTACCAACAAGAGGGTTTGTGACTCCATGAACTAGTGCATGATGTCGAAGTTGATTGCACAAGTTCTTTGCCAAAATGAATGTGAGTGAAGTATGTTGGCGGAGTCACCCTCAAGAACTTTCTAGTTCTTCTTCTTTGGGATCCACATCATCTTGATGGGAATCCTTGGGGTTGTAGTTGAGCTTGACGAAGTAGAACTTGACGTTTCCTTGGGAACCCACTTGACCATGGCTTGAGGTGCTTCAACGAATGCATCAATCTCCTCTTGAAGCTTGTCCTTGGCTTTTAGCTTGTGGTCTTGTGGTGGAAGGTCATCTTGAGCTTGTTCCACATTGGAAGAAGTAGGATCATACTTCTCCTTTTGAGAAACAAACTGTGGAGTAGGATATTGACCTTCTTCCCACTCAACACCTTCGGCGTTGAACTTTCGCTCAAAACCAATTCCTTGATTCTTCCGGTGCCTTCCTTGCTTGCGAACAATTTCCTCAAAGTTCTTGCTTCCGGCAAGGCTCTTGTAGACACCTTTCTCTATGATCCCTTTCAATAAACTATTCTCTTGCTCAAGTGTAACTTGGCTTGAAACATTGTTAGTGGAATCAAGAGAACTACTAGAAGCAACAACATTGGATTTAGCATGGTTATTGTTACTACTAGAGGAAGAATTTTTCTTATGCTTGTCATGCTTAGTCTTAATGGGTGGCAAGAAATTAGACAAGAGAAGTCGTTTGGCAAGATATGAAGAACTCTTCTTTCGAAGATCGTCATTGATTGCTTTTAGAAACTCATGTTCTTGTTCTAGAGTGAGCTTCTCGAAGCGTAGCTTCTCATGAGATCTTAGGAGCTCTCTATGATCTTCTTGAGTTGTTTCATGAGCTAACTTAAGAGTGTTTAGTTCTTTAGTTAGACGCTCAATCTCCTTCATAGCATTGTCATTCGACTCTTCTCGACTATAAAGACTACTAGCATTTTCATCGTTACTAGGCTCACTGGATTTATCATGCAAGAGCTCATCTTCACCAAGCAAGTCATCCTCATCACTATTGAAGTCAATGAATTCAGGGTGTGTTACCTTGGGGCCTTTAGCCATGAAGCACCTTCCAATTCCCTCATTTGGTGAATCAAATAAGTCGTAGGAGTTGGAGTTGGAGGATACGAGAGCAAGACCGGCAACACCTTCATCTTGACTGTAGTCGGAGTCGGAGTGATAGCTTCCATCGGATTGATTGTCGGAGTCGGAGCCGGAGACCCATTCACCTACATGAGCTTGATGTTTTCTTCTTGTGTAGCTCCTTGATGACTTGTCTTTCCTCTCCGAATCCTTGCTTCTCCGAGAGGGTCTTCGTTCATAACGATCATCTCTACTCCTTATCTCTTTCCGAGGTGACTCATCTCTTGAACTTCTTCTTCTTGGAGATTCTTCTCTTCTCTTGTGGGGAGCCGTACACTCATTTGAGTAGTGTCCGGGTCTTCCACAATTGTAGCAGTTTCGATCACGACTAGAAGATCTCTTTTCATCATATGATCTAGACTTTGAGCTTCTCTCTTTGCCTCTATTCTTGTAGAATTTGTTGAAGTTCTTAACCATTAGGCTTATCTCTTCATTGGAAACTAACTTGTCACTTGAGGTTGTGGGAGCATCACTTGTAGCTTTGTAAGCACCACTCGACTTGTTGTGAAGCTCTTCCTTATCCTTAAGTGTCATCTCATGAGCAACAATTCTTCCAATGACTTCGGTTGGCTTGAGAGTCTTGTAGTTTGGCATCATTTGGATCAAAGTGCACACGGTGTCATACTTTCCATCCAAAGCTCTGAGAATCTTCTTGATGATGAATCGGTCGGTCATTTCTTCGCTTCCTAAGCCGGCAATCTCATTTGTGATGAGAGCAAGCCTAGAGTACATTTCAGCGACTCCTTCACCATCCTTCATTTTGAACTTGTCAAGTTGACCTTGAAGAATATCTAGCTTTGATTCCTTCACAGACTCCGTACCTTCGTGCATTTCAACCAAAGTATCCCAAATCTCTTTTGCATTTTCAAGACGGCTGATTTTGTTGAACTCCTCGGGACATAAGGCATTGAAGAGAATGTCACAAGCTTGAGCATTGTTTTGCAACATCCGCAATTCTTCCGGTGTAGCTTCGCGATCCGGAACTTTTCCTTCCTCGAAGAATTCACCTTGCATACCAACACAAATAATGCCCCATGCGGCTGGGTTATGACCAAGAATATGCATTTTCATTTTATGCTTCCAACTAGCAAAATTTGTACCATCAAAGTAAGGACCTCTACGAAAATTACCCTCACTAGACGCCATACTCTCCTAGGTTGTGAAACCAAGCTTATGGAGTCCAATGCAATGGAAATCAATACAATGGAGACCAAAGCTCTGATACCACTTGTAGGATCGAAAGTATGTCTAGAGGGGGGGGGGGTGATTAGACTACTTGTAAATATAAAAATTCTGCCTTTTGACAAAGAACAGTTTTTGGCAGATTCACAATTATGATCAAGTCAAGCATCACCCTACACATGCAATTCTAGAGTATAGGCAGCGGAAAGTAAATTGCACATCTAGTAAAGAGAGGTGGAGAAGAGCAAACGCAATTTTGGAGACGCGGTGATTTTTCCCGTGGTTCCGATAGGTGGTGCTATCGTACATCCACGTTGATGGAGACTTCAACCCACAGAGGGTAACGGCTGCGCGAGTCCACGGAGGGCTCCACCCACGAAGGGTCCACGAAGAAGCAACCTTGTCTATTCCATCATGGCCTACGCCCACGGAGGGCTAGCCTTACTCGGGGTAGATCTTCACGAAGTAGGCGATCTCCTTGCCCTTACAAACTTCTTGGTTCAACTCCACATCTCGATGACGGAGGCTCCCAAGCGACACCTAACCAATCTAGGAGGCACCACCCTCCAAAAGGTAATAGATGTTGCAGATGATGATGAACTCCTTGCTCTTGTGCTTCAAATGATAATCTCCCCAACACTCAACTCTCCTCACTGATTTGGCTGTGGTGGAAGAAAGGATTGAGTGGAAAGCAACTTGGGAAGGTTAGAGATCAAGCTTCATATGGTGGGAGTGGAGCATCTTGATCTCAACACAAGGGTAGGTAGTCCTCTTCTCAGAAATGTAAGGTAGGAGTGGTAGTTCTTTCTGATGGCTCTCTCCACGAATGAAGAGGAGGTGGAGGGGTATAAATAGCCTCCACACAAAATTCAACCGTTACACACACTTTTGAGCAATCTCGGTGGGACCGAAGTGGACAACTCGGTGAGACCGAAAGTTCAAATAATGTGAACGTTGGGGTTTTCGGTGGGACCGAATATACAATCTCGGTTAGTCCGATTCGTGCAATGACAAGAGCATGCCAGTTTCGGTGGGACCGACTTCATCATCTCGGTGACACCGATTTGATGACAGAAGGTTACAGAAGCTTGGCAACTCATGTTTCGATGAAACCGATTTCAGAATCGGAAAATCCGAGTTTACTAGGGTTTGGCTTATGGCTGAGGTGGTTCATCTCGGTGTGACTGAGTTTGGAATATCGGTGGGACCGAGATTACTTATGAGTGTATATGGCAGTGAAAGTTGCTGATAGTTTAGGAAATGTATCACTAAGCACTTGAGCAACCAGATCATCATCATAACCTCATCCCCTTTTAATAGTATTGGCTTTTCCTATGGACTCAATGTGATCTTGGATCACTAAACCAAAAATGGAGTCTTGAGCTTTTGCCAATGCTTGCCTTAGCATTTTGAGGGGACCACTTCTTCAGTCCTTGCCATACCCATATCACTGAACTTCTCTGAAATGATTCTCAAGTAACTATTACTTCAATGATATATATGTTGTTATTAATTGCCAAAACCACCCGGGGATTAGTTGCACTTTCAGCCTTCTTCAAGTCTATCATTCCTGCGCACATCTGGTGCTCTTGTCGAAAAATGTGCTGGTTTAACTCTTGGATGAAAGCTGCAATAGACCTGTCCTTCCGGGTACTGATCATATCCCATTGCTCATCTCGGCGCCCACATATCTGGTAGATAGTGTCCTTCAGCTCCTGTTTGTAGACTTCTCCAATTCGTCCCATAGCAATGTGGGCGGCCATACTCTTACCTAGGCTCCAGGTTGGTGCATCAAAGGAAAACTCTATGGGCTCAGTGACTGGCATGAATGTCCCCCGAGAATTTGAACTTGAATGTTCCATCGCTCCTCTTCTAGTAAAGTGGCGGTGTAGGTCCCGATGAAGCTTGGTATTCTGATGTTCAGGTACCTAGTGACTTCCTTCAAGTGTCGTCCAAAAGGTGTGTCTTCATCCGGTTGGGTGAACTTGTTCCATGAGTCCACCATCCTAAAGAGTAGAAAATGGAGAGGAGTCAGAAATGAGTAGAGAAGAGTGACCTAAGGCTTATCTTAGTGGTCGTGTCCTACATTCAGCGTGTGCTCTAATACCATCTTGTAGCGACCACGATCCGAATTGACCGAAGTCTCTGTGCTCTGTGTCATCCCTAGATCGGTAATGCTGACACACACAGTACTTGAAGGATTTATAACATAGTGGAAATCACACACTTATTACATCGAATGTCTCAAAAGAGAACTTATTACAAAATATATGGCATAAGGCCATCTAACACGATAACAGCGGAAGGCTTGGAAGATAAGTGAGTCTATCAACTCCAACGACATAGTTGAGTGCATGATAAATGACCTATCGCACCTTACTCTTCTTCTGAAAAGTCTGCAACATGATATGTTGCAGCCCGAAATGGGTCAGCACATGGAATATGCTGGCAAGATAACACAGTAGAGCAAGTAACAGATAAATGCTAACACTACATGCAAATATGGCTGGTGCAGGCTCTAAGGTTATAATGTTTTGCATAAAGCCAATTTTTCCCTACAACAAAGGAATGAATTTTATTTTAACTATCATGGTAGTTGAAAGATCATTGAGAAGGTTCCTCCAACTCAATCCCAATTAAAACCATCTTTATTAACCCAACAAATTAGTTTTAGAGTGATGAGATCAATCCAATAATTCAAGTACCAGATACTCAAGATGTCCATAACCGGGGACACAGCTAATCATGATTAGTTTGTACACTCTGCAGAGGTTTGCGCACTTTTCCCCACAAGACTCGATCTCCTCCATTGGTTTTCTCGGACTACATGGTGTTTGAGAAATGGATGACCGAGACACAGTCTTTCATAAGCATTTACTCTTTACCCCGGGTGGACCGGTACACCTACTTTCCCCTACATATGCTAGTCCACCACTGAAAGAGCTCACACAACATACTCAACTATGCCAGAGCCCATAATGGCGTTGTGTCTGCACACGGAAGTTTCTAGCATGAATAGTCTTATGATCCCTTTGAGCCTGGGTGCCATTCCATAGGATAATCACACGGTTCCTTCGGGATTTCCTAGGACCACACTGGATTCTCCAGGTGCCCTGCAACCAGTCCACCCAGATGTGTATTAAAGTAGCCACCTTAAGTTGAACCATTAATTATCAATCTCACATCTGTCGTGGATACTCTCAAACCCAATCCTCATCTACGAGCATAGCATGGCAACCTAAGCATAACGTAGAAGTAACTCCCAAGGTTTGATAATAAAGTAGGTAATAGGTTCTACCTCAATCTACTTCCCAGACCCACAAGTTAAGAGATCCTATTCATGCAATGTGTGAGTGTTGGAACTAATGCATAAAAACTGGGTAATAAAGGGTACGATCAAAGTGTTACTTGCCTTGCTGTCGATTCGCAAAACCTAGGGACTCGTAGTAGCACACTTCGCACTCCGGGAATTCTATCACAAACAAACAATAGCATACATAAGCAACCAAGCAAAGATGCATGAGTAAAACTCAAATAAGAAGATATAACCAGAAAGTTCAACTGAAGAACTCCGTTTTGCAAAAAGAATCAAATCAAACGGAGCAACTAAACGCAAACCACGAAAGAAACAAGACCCACTTACTAAATTGTACTAAAGTCAAAAAATTTAAGTACCAAAATCCTGTTCAAGTTGGTTAAGCAGAAAGAGGGCTTCGCGATGAAGATCTAGGCGCTTGTTTCACCTGATTCCCACTAATGAGCGAAAAGTTATACTAAAACGAAGATCAGGGCAGAAATCGCGATCGAAAATAATCGCGGAAAAACCCTGAAAAAGAAAACGAGACGAATAGGCGAACGAACGAACGTTCGTTGTCTCTAACTAAAAGACGAAAAGCATTCATCAAAATGAACGAACGGACGAACGTCCGCTAAATAACTAAACCAAAAAAACGAACCGATCTAATAAAAAAACCGAACCGATCTATGGTTTACCTAAACCGGAGAAAACGGTGGTGGCTTCGGCGAACTGCGGCGCGACGGAGGCGCGACCGCGGACGGCGACTGGCGGCAGTGAGGCGGCGCGAGGCGGCGGCGGTAGCGCTAGGCGGCTAGGGTTTTGAGGGGCGGCGGCTGGGCCTCGGGCTGCGGGACGGCCTCGCCTTTTGAAGCCGGCCCGGCAGAGTCCGGGTCGGTTTGACTTGTTTTTTTTAAAAATAGTCCTGACGCAGAAAAACAAACAAAAGTAATACTAAGTTGAAAAATTCGAAAATAAATTTTCGCTGTACTCTAATAATATTTACGACAGAGTGAACATTTTTCCCGGACCTAAATGCAATTTTGAAAAACGCGCATTTTTCCTAATCGAATAAAATTGCAATAAAATCGAAATAAAATAAAATATTTGATTTTAATATTTTTCCTCCAATATTTCATTTATTTTGGAGAAGTCATGTTATCTCCACTCATATATTTTAATATGAAGTATTTTTGAAGAGAAAAACAATTAAAACCAAAATGATCCTTGTTCCGATATTTGAGAAAATTCAAATATGAAAACTGTGAAATCCCCAACTCTCTCCGTGGCTCCTTGAGTTGCTCAGAATTTCGAGGATCACAACACACAGATGCAAATAAAATATGATATGCAAGATGACCTATGTATAACATTCCAGATTGAAAATTTGGGATGTTACAAACCTACCCCCTGAAGATGAATCTCGCCCTCGAGATTCGGGTTGGCTAGAAAATAGGTGTGGGTGGTCCTTGCGTAGATCATCCTCTCGTTCCCAGGTGGCTTCATCATCAGTATGGTGGCTCCACTGAACTTTGCAAAACTTGATAACCTTGTTGCGGGTGACTCGGCTTGCAAACTCGAGGATCTTGACTGGTTTCCCCTTGTAAGTTAGATCACTATCCAGCTGAATTGCTTCCAGGGGCACTGTATCTCTCAGAGGAATATCGGTCATTTCAGCATGGCACTTCTTTAGCTGGGAAACATGAAACACATCATGAACTCCTGACAATCCTACGAGTAACTCTAACTTGTATGCAACCTCTCCCATACGTTCCAAAACACGGTATGGTCCCACAAATCTCGGGGCTAACTTTCCCTTAACTCCAAAACACGTAACACCTCTTAGGGGTGACACTCTCAGGTAAGCTCTGTCTCCGATTTCATATACTACTTCCTTGTGTTTTGAGTCTACATAACCCTTCTGTCTGGACTGAGCTACCTTCAGTCTATCTCAAATCAGCTTAACCTTCTCTTATGACTCTTTAATCAGATTCGGTCCAAATAACTGACGGTCTCCGACTTCATCCCGCATCAACGGCGTTCGGCACCTCCTTCCATACAATGCTTCGAACGATGCCATCTTCAAACTGGCCTGGTAACTGTTGTTGTACGAAAATTCCACGTAGGGAAAGTTGTCATCCCAACTAGATCCATAATCTAGCGCGCAAGCTCTCAACATGTCCTTCAGAATCTGATTGACTCTCTCGGTCTGTCCATCAGTCTGCGGGTGAAAGGTTGTACTGAACTCTAGCCTGTTACCCAAAGTCTGGTGTAACTGATGCCAAAACTTTGAGTAAATTGCGTTCCTCTATTTGATACGATGGTCCTCGGAACTCTGTGCAGACATACGATCTTGGTCATGTATATCTTGGCCAACTTCGCACTGGTATAGGTGGTTTTCATGGGGATAAAGTGGGCTACTATGGTCAAGCGATCCACTACTACCCAGATAGAGTCATATCCCGTTCGGGTCCTGGGTAATCCGGTGATAAAGTCCTTGCCAAGTTTGTCCCACTTCCATTCGAGTATCGGCATAGGCTGCAGTAATCCTGTTGGCTTCTGATGTTCTGCCTTCACTCTCTGACATACATCACAGACGGCTACATACTTGGCAATGTCCTTCTTCATTCTCGTCCACCAGAAACATTCCTTCAAGTCCAAATACATGTTAGTGTTTCTGGGGTGTATCGAGTATGGCGAATCATGTGCTTCCTGTAGTATCAACTTCCCGATCTCGGCGTTGTTGGGCACATAGAATCGGTCCTCAAACCATAAGGTGTTGTGTTCGTCCTCACGAAAACCCTTGGCTTTTCCTTCACTCATCTTCTCCTTTATTTCTGCAATTTCTTTGTCATCCTTCTAAGCTTCTCGTATATTTCCCAATAATGTTGACTGAACCTCCAAGGCTACAACAAAACCTCCAGGAACTATCTCCAAACGAAGCTCCCTGAGATCTTCTGCTAACTCCTGTGGCAATCCTCCATTTACTAGGGTATTGACATAACTCTTCTGGCTCAAAGCGTCTGCAACGACATTGGCCTTGCCTAGATGATAGTGTAGCTTCATATCATAATCCTTTATGAGCTCCAACCACCTCCTCTGTCTGAGGTTCAGTTCCTTCTGGGTGAAAATGTACTTCAAACTCTTGTCATCCGTGTACACATCATAACGGTTTCCAATAAGGAAATGTCTCCAGGTTTTGAGCGCATGCACTACAACTGCTAGCTCCAACTCGTGCATAGCATAATTCAACTCGTGCGGTCAGAGTTGACGGTATGCATAAGAAACAACTCTTCCGTCCTGCATGAGTACTCCTCCAAGTCCTAAGCGTGAAGCGTCGCAATACACTTGGAAATCCTTGCGTATATCTGGCAAGATCAACACTGGGGCTGTCGTCAAACGTTTCTTCAACTCCTGAAAACTTTCTTCGCACTCTTCGGTCCAATGGAACTTTGTGTCCTTCTTCAACAATGCCGTCATAGGCTTTGCAATCTTGGAGAAATTCTCTATGAATCTCCGGTAATATCCCACGAGTCCAAGAAAACCGCGGATTTCTCCCACTGAGGTGGGTGCCAACCACTTAGTGACTGACTGAACCTTGGTAGGGTCCATTGCTATACCTTCTCCTGATATAACATGTCCTAAGAATCCAACTTCCTTTAACCAAAACTCACATTTGCTGAACTTGGCATATAATTGATGTTCTCTGAGCTTCTCAAGAACCAAACATAGATGTTCTTTGTGTTCCTCTTTGTTCTTTGAATACACCAAAATATCATCGATGAATACCACGACAAACTTATCCAAGAACTCCATGAGCACCTTATTCATCATACTCATGAAATAGGCAGGGGCGTTAGTCAATCCAAATGACATAACCGTATACTCATATAGCCCATACCTTGTGGTGAAGGCTGTCTTAGGTATATCCTTTCCTCAGATCTTCAACTGGTGGTATCCTGATCGTAGATCGATTTTGGAGAATACTTTAGCTCCTTGAAGTTGGTCGAACAAATCATTGATCATCGGAAGTGGGTACTTATTCTTAATCGTCACTTCGTTTAGTGCCCAATAATCAACGACCATTCTTAAAGATACATCCTTCTTTTCGATCAAGAGCACCGGGGCTCCCCAGGGTGATGAACTTCGTCAAATGAATCCTTTCTCTAATAACTCCTTAATCTGCTTCTTGACCTCCTCCAGATCATTCGCTGGCATCCGGTATGGTCTCTTCGATATTGGTTCGGTGCCTGGCAATAGTTCTATCAAAAACTCAATGTCTCGATCTGGCGACATGCCTGGTAGCTCCTCCAGAAATACATCCCGGTAATCCTTCACTACAGGCACTTCCTCCTGAACAACTCCCGAGAGAGAATTTACTTGTGTCCTCCTAGGCGCATGCCTAGATACACACTTGATCTTTTTTCCCTCCGGGGTGGTAAGTAGAACTGGCACACGATGTTCCCTCCATACATCAATAGCCAATCCATACCTAGTATCACATCCAACCCTTGTGACTCCAAAATTATCATGTCTGAGGGGAACACATGGCGTCCAATGGTCAATGGCATTTGAAAACATCCTTGACTTGCCATATACTTCGCTCCTGGTGAGCTTACTAACATAGGTGTCTTAAGTACTACGGTGGGCAACTTATATCTATCCACGAATCCCCTTGAAATGTATGAATGTGATGCACCAGTATCAAAAAGAACTATTGAGGTAAATGACTTAACCAAAAACTTACCGAAAACTGCATCAGGCTGCTCTTCAACCTCGTCCACGTTCACGTGGTTCACTTGTCCCCTGTTGAAAGGGTTGGGCTTCTTCCCAGAGCTTCCATTGACTTTCCATTCTTCGCTTCAGGGCACTTCATGGCGTAGTGTTCATTCTTCCCGCACTTGAAACAGGTAATGTGACCTAGATCCCTCTTGGCGGGTGTGGCTGGAGTGGAGCGGTTTTGATTATTGCTTGCTCCATTCCCATTCCCATTCTTGGGGCCATTGTGGTTATGAGAACTCCCTCCATTATGGGTGTGGCCTCCATGGTTATGGGCATATCTTCCCGAATTCGGGGTGAAACGGGGCTTCTGCTGGGCTCCAGAATTGTTCTTTCCTTGTCCATACTTCCTCTTGCGGCTCTCAATCTGCTGCTGCTTCCCTTCAATCATAACAGCCTTATCTACCAGCTCCTGGTAGTTGTTGAATGTTGCCACCATCAACTGTATGCTCATCTCGTCATTCAGCCCTCCCATAAACTTCTCCTGCTTTGCAGCATCTGTGGCCACATCATCAGGGGCATAGCGAGATAGAGTACTAAACTCATCTACGTACCGAGGCACAGTACGATTTCCTTGGCGTAAGTTGCGAAACTCACGCTTATTCATGCTCATAGCCCTAGTTGAGACATGGGCGGTGTGAAAAGCTTGCTGAAATTGATCCCAAGTGACATTGGCTATAGGGAAAGTGGATGTGTATTTCTCCCACCATGAGGATGCTGGTCCCTCCAATTGATGTGCGGCAAAACAAACCTTCTCAGCATCTGTGCAACCTGCGGTGGTCAACTCCCTTCCAATCTTGCATAGACAGTCATCAGGAACTATCGGCTCGACGCTGCTGGAAAACACCGGCGACTGTAACCTTAGAAAACGGGCTAGGTTGTCAAATTGTGGTGGTGGTGGTGGAGGGTTGTTGTTGTTGTTGTTGTTGTTGTTGTTGTTGTTGTTGTTGTTGTTGTTGTTGTTGTTGTTGCTGTTGTTGTTGCTGTTGCTGTTGCTGTTGCTGTTGCTGTTGTTGTTGTTGTTGTTGTTGTTGTTGTTGTTGTTGTTGTGGGTTCAAAGGGAAGATATTAGAATAGAATGAGGTCTAGGGAGGAAATTCACTACCCATATGCACATGAGACAAAGACAATCTTATCACACCAATCAATTTCAAACAAGGGCATACAAAAGGTCTAGAACTAACATTACAAAAGTGCTCGGACTTCTACTATATGGGGGAAAACTACTATTCATATGGTGGTCATCTAGAAATTTTGATCGGTGGAAGATTCCATGATATCTGCTCCAGCTTCGTCTTCATAGTCATCATCACTATCATCAGGGTCTGAGTCGGTGTCGTCGATGATGATGTAGTCCTCAGGACAAATCTCCATGGGTTCGTCGTCTTCTCCTCCTGGCGCGGGGTCTCCCATGAATACTCCTAGCTTCCTTGTCAGGCCGTCATTCTTCTCCACAAGTATTGCGATTTCCTCCTCATATCCATCAAGTGAAGACTTGAGTTCCTCTTCTAGCTCTGTGTTCCTGGTTAACGCCTTCTTCAAGTCTATCATGCCTGCGCACATCTAGTGCTCCTGTCGACCAATGTGCTGGTTTAACTCTTGGATGAAAGCTGCAATAGACCTGTCCTTCCGAGTACTGATCATACCCCATTTCTCATCTCGGCACCCACATATCTAGTAGATAGTGTCCTTCAGCTCCTGTTTGTAGACTTCTCCAATTCGTCCCATAGCAATGTGTGTGGCCATACTCTTACCTAGGCTCCAGGTTGGTGCATCAAAGGAAAACTCTATGGGCTTAGTGACTGGCATGAATGTCCTCCCGGGAATTTGAACTTGAATATTCCATCGCTCCTCTTCTGGTAAAGTGGCGGTGTAGGTCCCGGTGAAGCTTGGTATTCCGATGTTCAGGTACCTAGTGACTTCCTTCAAGTGTCGTCCAAAAGGTGTGTCTTCATCCGGTTGGGTGAACTTGTTCCATGAGTCCACCATCCTAAAGAGTAGAAAATGGAGAGGAGTCAGAAATGAGTAGAGAAGAGTGACCTAAGGCTTATCTTAGTGGTCGTGTCCTACATTCAGCGTGTGCTCTGATACCATCTTGTAGCGACCATGATCCGAATGGAGCAAAGTCTCTGTGCTCTGTGTCATCCCTGGATCGGTAATGCTGACACACACAGTACTTGAAGGATTTATAACAGAGTGGCAATCACACACTTATTACATCGAATGTCTCAAAAGAGAACTTATTACAAAATATATGGCATAAGGCCATCTAACATGATAACAGCGGAAGGCTTGGAAGATAAGTGAGTCCATCAACTCCAACGGCATAGCTGAGTGCATGACAAACGACCTAGCACACCTTACTCTTCTTCTAAAAAGTCTGCAACATGATATGTTGCAGCCCAAAACAGGTCAGCACATGGAATATGCTGGCAAGATAACACAGTAGAGCAAGTAACAGATAAATGCTAACACTACATGCAAATATGGCTGGTGCAGGCTCTAAGGTTATAATGTTTTGCATAAAGCCAATTTTTCCCTGCAACAAAGGAATGAATTTTGTTTTAACTATCATGGTAGTTGAAACATCATTGAGAAGGTTCCTCCAACTCAATCCCAATTAAAACCATCTTTATTAACCCAAAAAAATAGTTTTAGAGTGATGAGACCAATCCAATAATTCAAGTACCAAATACTCAAGATGTCCATAACCCGGGACACGACTAATCATGATTAGTTTGTACACTCTGCAGAGGTTTGCACACTTTTCCCGACAAGACTCGATCTCCTCCGTTGGTTTTCTCGCACTGCATGGTGTTTGAGAAATGGATGACCGAGACACAGTCTTTCAGAAGCATTTACTCTTTACCCCGGGTGGACCGGTACACCTACTTTCCCCTACATCTGCTAGTCCACCACTGAAAGAGCTCACACAACATACTCAACTATGCCAGAGCCCATAATGGCATTGTGTCTGCACACGGAAGTTTCTAGCATGAATAGTCTTATTATCCCTTTGAGCCTGGGTGGCATTCCATAGGATAATCACACTGTTCCTCCGGGATTTCCTAGGACAACACTGGATTCTCCAGGTGCCCTGCAACCAGTCCACCCAGATGTTTATTAAAGTAGCCACCTTAAGTTGAACCATTAATTATAAATCTCACATCTATCGTGGATACTCTCAAACCCAATCCTCGTCTACGAGCATAGCATGGCAACCTAAGCATAACGTAGAAGTAACTCCCAAGGTTTGATAATAAAGTAGGTAATAGGCTCTACCTCAATCTACTTCCCAGACCCACAAGTTAAGTGATCCTACTCATGCAATGTGTGAGGGTTGGAACTAATGCATAAACACTTGGTAATAAAGGGTACGATCAAAGTGTTACTTGCCTTGCTGATGACTCGCAAAACCTAGGGGCTCGTAGTAGCATGCTTCGCACTCCGGGAATTCTATCACAAACAAACAATAGCATACATAAGCAACCAAGCAAAGATGCATGACTAAAACTAAAATAAGAAGATATAACCAGAAAGTTCAACTGAAGAACACCGGTTTGCAAAAAGAATCAAATCAAACGGAGCAACTAAACTCAAACCACAAAAGAAACAAGACCCGTTTACTAAATTGTACTAAAGTCAAATTTTTTAAGTACCAAAATCATGTTCAAGTTGGTTAAACAGAAAGAGGGCTTCGCAACGAAGATCTAGGCGCTTGTTTCACGTGATTCCCGCTAACGAGCGAAAAGTTATACTAAAACGAAGACCAGGGTAGAAATCACGATCGAAAATAATCGCAGAAAAACCCTAAAAAAAACGAGGCGAACAGGCTAACGAACGAACGTTTGCTGTCTGTAACTAAAAGACGAAAAGCATTCGTTAAAATGAACGAAACCAAAAAAACCGAACCGATCTAATCTAAAAAAACCGAACCGATCTAGGGTTTACCTAAACCAAAAAAACGGCGGCGGCTCCGGCGGGACGGTGGGACGGTGCGGCGGCAGCGGGCGGCGACCGGCGGCGGGGCGGTGGGACGGCGACCGACGACGGCGCGGTGGGACGGCGCGTCGGCGACTCGGTGGCGCTAGGCGGCTAGGGTTTCGAGGGGCGGCGGTTGGGCCTCGGGCTGCGGGGCGGCCTCGGCTTATAAGCCGGCCCAGCAGAGTCCGGGTCGGTTTGACTTTTTTTTTAAATAGTCCTAACGCCGAAAAACAACCAAAAGAAATACTAAACGGAGTCGAAAAATTGCGAAATAAATTTTCACCGTCCTCTAATAATATTTAGGACAGGGTGAATATTTTTCCCGGGCCTAAATGCAATTTTGAAAAACGCGTATTTTTCCTAATCGAATAAAATTGTAATAAAATAAAATATTTGATTTTAATATTTTTCCTCCAATATTTCATTTATTTTGGAGAAGTCATATTATCTCCACTCATATATTTTAATATGAAATATTTTCGGAGAGAAAAACAATTAAATCCAAAATGATCCGTGTTCCGATATTTGAGAAAAATCAAATATGAAAATGGTGAAATCCCCAACTCTCTCCGTGGGTCCTTGAGTTGCTTAGAATTTCCAGGATCACAACACACAAATGCAAATAAAATATGATATTCAAGATGACCTATGTATAACATTCCAAATTGAAAATTTGGGATGTTACATAGCATAATCATGATCATGTAATCTAATCATGGCTTGAATATTAAGACACGAGTGATTCAAAGCAATAGTCTATCATTTGACATTAAGACAATAGTACTTCAAGCATACTAATAAAGCAATCATGTCTTTTCAAAATAACATGGCCAAAGAAAATTATCCCTACAAAATCATATGGTCTGGCTATGCTCCATCTTCACCACACAAAGTATTTAAATCATGCAAAACCCCGGTTTTAGCCAAGCAATTGTTTCATACTTTAGTATTCTCAAACTTTTTCAACTTCCACGCAATACATGAGCGTGAGCCATGGACATAGCACTATGGGTGGAATAGAAGGTGGTGATAGACAAAATGAGGGAGAAAGTCTCACATCAACTAGGCAAATCAATGGACTATGGAGATGTCCATCAATCGATATCAATGTGAGTGAATAGGGATTACCATGTAACAGATGCAGTAGAGCTATAAGTGTATGAAAGCTCAAAAAGAAAACTAGCGGGTGTGCATCAACTTGCTTGATCATGAAGACCTAGGGAATTTGAGGAAGCCTGTCGTTGGAATATACAAGCCAAGTTCTATAATGAAAATTCCCACTAGTATATGAAAGTGACAACATAGGAGACTCTCTATCATGAAGAACATGGTGCTATGATGAAGCACAAGTGTGGTAAAAGGATAGTAACATTGTCCCTTCTCTCTTTTCTCTCATTTTTTTGGAGGGGCTTTTCTTTTTTTAGCCCCCTCTCTCTTTTTTTGGGCCATCTCTTTTTTTGCCTTTCTCTCCCCTTTTTTGTTTCCTCACACGTGACAATGCTCTAATAATGAAGATCATCACACTTTTAGTTACTTACAACTCAAAGATTACAACTCAAAGCTAGAACAAAATATGACTCTATGTGAATGCCTCCGGTGGTGTACCGGGATGTGCAATGATCTAGCGTAGCAATGACATCAAAAAACTGACAAGCCATGGAAACATCATGCTAGCTATCTTACGATCATGAAAGGCAATATGACAATGATGGTGCGTGTCATATTAAATGGAACGGTGGAGTTACATGGCAATATATCTCGGAATGGCTATGGAAATGCCATGATAGGTAGGTATGGTGGCTGTTTTGAGGAAGGTATATGGTGGGTCTAGGGTACCGGCGAAAGTTGCGCGGTACAAGAGAGGCTACCAATGGTGGAAGGGTGAGAGTGCGTATAATCCATGGACTCAACATTAGTCATAAAGAACTCACATACTTATTGCAAAAATTTATTAGCCATCACACATGCTCCTAGGGGAAGGGTTGGTAGGAGTTAACCATCGCGCGATCCCGACCTCCACACAAAGGATGACAATCAAGAAATAAATCATGCTCCGGCCTCGTCACATAACGGTTCACCTACGTGCATGCTTCACAAACCTCGACACAAGTATTTCTATAATCCACAACTACCCACTAGCATGACTCTAATGTCACCATCTTTACATCACAAAACTATTGCAAGGAATCAAACATAATATATTCAACGATCTACAAGTTTATGTACGATTTTATGACTAACCATGTGAATGACCAATTCCTGTCAACTCTCTAAATAGATATAAGTGAAGCAAGAGAGTTTAAATTCTTTCTACAAAAGATATGCCCACACTCTAAAAAATATAAGTGAAGCAAAAGAGCATTCCACAAATGGCGGTTTTCTATGTGAAGAGAAACATGCAATCCAAACTTCAAATGATATAAGTGAAGCACATGAAGCATTCTATAAAGCCATACTCAAAAGATATAAGTGAAGTGCATAGAGCATTATATAAATCAACCAAGGACTATCTCATACCAGCATGGTGATTTATTAAAAGAAAAAGAAAAAACACACGCAACTCCAAGAGTTTACGCATATCATGTGAACGAAACGAATCTGAAAACATACCGATACTTGTTGAAGAAAGATGGGATGCCTTCCGGGGCATCCCCAAGCTTAGACACTTCAGTCTCCTTGAATATTTACTTGGGGTGCCTTGGGCATCCCCAAGCTTGAGCTCTTGCCTCTCCTCCTTCTTCTCACATCGAGACCTCCTCGATCTTTGAGCACTTCATTCACATAAAACTTAACAGAACTTTTAGTGGCGGGGTTAGTGCATATGATCAATGAAATCCCATCATGTACTGCTCTAACATTATTATATAATTATAAACAAACATTACCCACTGTATGCTATCACAATTCTATGGCCCCAAGTCAAGGAGGCTTCAACAAGAATTCAAACATATGCAAATAATGAAGCTATAACAGCAATCTATGAGAACAGGACAATCTGTAGTAATCTAAACATTAACCATACTTCTGTAAATCGAACAATTATGGAAAAAGTAGGAAAAATCAACAATTTGTATAGCAAGACTTTGCAAAAAGTTTCAGATCCTTTCGACGTTCCAGTAAAAAAAATGTAAAATCGCGCACTACAGCCAAAGTTTCTATTTTTGCATCGCACAAACCAACAAGTAGTTTAATCACCCTAAAGGAAACTCTTGGCACATTATTTTTATAATACAATGGAATTGTACAAGGGGGTAATTATTTTTGTTGAAAAGTTTCTGTAATTCAAGATTTGCAAGGTTTCCATGGGCATGAACAAAGTTCAAGGAGCTCCCCCATTTCAACGGTGCTCGTCCTTCTTACTTTCAGGTTTCTTTTTGAAAAGTTGTAGGTTCCCCTCTTTAGTTTTTTGTTTTTAAACTTTATAAAAGCACACAACAGAAATAAATGACTCTCTAAAACTTCCGTGTTGTCTCCCTGGAAGCGCTTTCTTTAAAGCCATTAAGCTAGGCATATAGTGCTCAAGTAATGGATCCACCCGGATCCCAAGGTATATCAAAGCCAATTTTAATTAGCAATAATTTGGCATTTAGTAGTGAGCACAAAGTGATATGTGTCATGCAAGAACGAAGTCTAACTCTCTTCCTATGCATAGGCATGTCATACAAGAACAATTCATGCACATCAAGTAAAGGCCAATGCATAGTATAAGCAGTTTCTTGCAATTTTATCGTGTTGGAAACATAGAGAGGCGGAGATGTAGTTCCTCTCTCATAGTAATTGCAAGTAGGAGCAGCAAGCACATGCATATTATATTCATCAAAATCATCACGTGTAATGGAAAAAAGGCAACCCATCAATATAATCCTTAATAAGTGCAAACTTCTCCAATATAGTGTAGTTTGGAGAATTCAAAAAGATAATAGGACTATCATGTGTGGGTGCAATAGCAACTATCTCATGTTTAACATAAGGAACAATAGCAAGTTCATCTAAGCATAATTCATATTGGCATCTTGGCCACAAGCATAACAAGCATCAATTTCATCAAAAAGGGATATTTCAAACGAATCCAAGGGATCATAGAAATCATCATAGCAATCATCCTTCGGTAAGCACGAAGGGAAATTAAACAATGTATGAGTTGAAGAGTTACTCTCATTAGAAGGTGGGCACGGGTAACTAATCCACTCTTCCTCCTTTTGTTCTTCACTCTCCTCCTCATCTTTTTCATCCAATGAGCTCACAATGTCATTAATTTCTTCTTCCATAGACTCCTGCAAAATATTACACTACAAAAAAATACACTTCCATGATGATACGTGTTTGTCACAGTAGGTCATGTTTTCTGTCATGCATGTACATCCATGACAAATTTATGACAGAATGAAGATAGTCATACATGTGCTGTCGTAGAAGTGTTCCATGACATTACCAAAATTATCATCACGGAAGTGTCCACTTCCATGACGATAAATTACGCGTCACAGATGTGCTTTCGTCAAGGGTGACCGACACGTGGCATCCACCATAACGGAACGCCGTTAAGCTATCGGGTCCAGTTTTGGATCCGATAACCCGTTAACAGCCCCAACCAATGGGGATTTTCCACGTGTAAAATCATGACTGGCTTGAGGTAACACGTGTTGCCTCACTGTTGGGACAGATGTCATCCACTCATTGGACAGGTGGCGCCTATGATAGGTCGACACGTGGCACGGCCCAACAGTGGCCCCTTCCGATGAAAAAGGCCGGCCTAGTAAAAAATAGCAGGCCGACCCATATAAGGCCTACTTGTGTCAGGTCCATTTAAGCCCATTGCCCATACGAGATGTGCCAATTCGGCCCGTCAACAACCCATTAAAGATTTGACACCATTGCAACCCATCGTCAGTTCGAGCCTGTTAACATCCCGCTATATATTTGGGCTCAATATCGGCCCGATGAGATTTCAGCCTGTTAACAGCCCATTCAGTGGATGGGCCAGTTTTCATGATGTACATCTTTCGGCCTTTTAGCGACCCATTTAAATATTGGGCTAATTCCTGGCCCAGTGTGTCTTTCAGCCTCTGGACGACCCATAAATCAGTTGGGCCATTTGTAGTCGGACCAGAGTTTCGGCCTTTTAGCGAGTCATTTAAGTGTAGGGCCAATTTCCGGCCCAGTGTGTCTTTCAGCCTGGTGATGGCCCATTTACCTGTTGGGCCATTTGTAGTTGGACCTGAGTTTTGGCCTTTTAGCGACCCATTTAAGTGTTGGGCCAATTCCCGGCCATATGTGCCTTTCAGCCTATTAACGGACGATAAATGAGTTGGGCCATTTGTAGTCAGACCTGAGTTTTGGCCTTTTAACGGCCCATGCCCTTCATGATCCAATACTAGCCCGGTTTCTCTTTCGGCCTGCTAAAGGCCCACAACACAGTTGGGCCATTTACAATACGACCTGAATTTTGGCCTCTTAGCGGCCCATGCTCTTCATGGTCCAGTACAAGTCCGCTGTCTCTTTCGGCCTGCTAAAGGCCCACAGTATAGTTGGGCCATATGTAGCCCAAACTTAGTAACGGCCTGTTAACGGCCCGTGAAATCAATTGGGCCCACCTGTTGCCCGCTTCGATGTCATCCTGTCAACGACCCGGAAGTTAAGAGGGCTGACCATTAACTTTCGGCCTGGTAACGGCCCATTACTTAATGGGCCCACTAAAGTTCGTACATGTCTTTAGGCCAAATTAGATAATTTGAGAACTTTATGACGAGCAATTATGCACAGGACCAAAACCGATCAAGCAAAGGTACGTCATACAGGGAAAGACGTTGCACCTCCAGCATATATTACAGGAAATCACATGCACTCGGCAATCAAAGATTGATGCCAGTGCAAATAAATGAACAGAACCTAACGATCTACAAAGTCACAATCTGCAACCTCAGCACGGATGACGCCCATAAGCATGTGGGCAAGTTCTTGCTGCTTTGCTATAGTATCTCTGAAAACATTGATCAGTTGTTGTGTCGCATGACTCTGCACCTCTGATTGCTCCACCATTTCCATCATTCCTTCAGCCATTAATTGGTTCACAAACATACATTTTTTCCGTTGCATTCGAGACAGAGGATAATGAACAGATTCAAATGGCGATTTTGGCAGGCTTGTATTATTGATAGGGGAGAGTGTCTCGACCACTGCATCATAACATAAATTAGGAGGGGAACCAAACATATTAATCATGAGTTATTGGCATATTACCTGGCCTAGATTTATTGGAAAGAAACAATGGGGCTGCCTTGCTATTTTCAGAGTTTGTCTTCTTATCTTCAGCAACCTGGACCAAATTAAGACACTAGCATTGCTATCATTGGCCAAGTCAGATAATAGGAAAGCAACATTGGCACAAAGAACGTTTGGGAAACTAGCCAACACCAAATTAACACAATATGGCACAACTATCATCAGCCATGTAAGGTAATACGAAAGCAACATTGACAGAATGAATGAATGGGCAACTAGAGCAGCACTACAATTCAGTAATGTGCATGATATGAGATAGTACACTCATGCAGCTCAGTATGCAAAACTATCAGGCAGTTTTCTTTAGAAAAATCAACATTGGCGCCTTTAACATTTTGCTACAACTAATTTTAGATCAGACAAAGGTTGGATTCACGCCGATTAACAAAATACATGCTGATGTAAAAATATAGTGATGTACAACAGGTACTTACATCAGCATTGGAGCACAGAGAATTCCCGCAAGATATTTTCCTCGAATACAATGCCAATGAAGGAAATCTTCTATCATTCAACCTTATTTTCTAAAAGAGAGATGGGTAAGAAACATGTAGAAAATATGATCATAATGCTATAAAATTTCATGATGCGAGGATACGCACACGCTTCTTAGAATGGAGTTGACATTCTTTTGCTGGACTGGAGCGGACTAGTTCTTTGGCCACTGGAATCTGCTTATTATCAGTGGGAGTTGGATTTCTCTGTGCTGGAGCAGTATGTATGAAAAATGGAGTTGGTTTATTATCTACTGGTTTTTGGATCTTTTGCGAAGACCTGGTTTGTAACCCTTCAGATTCTAACATAACCGTCTTCCCCTTGCATGCCTTATATAGAAGAATGGTGCTTCAATTATAAAACATGCTACAACAGAGATGGAATAGGTACTGAAGAATGGAAAGGCATGACATATTGACATGTATTCCCTCCATCCGGAAAAAAATGGATGGGTCTAGGCGTATTTCAGTTCTAGATACATCCAGTTTTATCCATTTTTGCGACATGTAATCCGGACGGAGGGAGTATGATGTAAGAGCTAGGGATACGACAGGACAACACAGTAAAAAAACACTGAAAACCCACTGCAGAACCAAAGTAATCAAACCAAGTGATATGAGATAGTACACTCATGCAGCTCAGGATGCAAAACTACCAGGCAGTTTTCCTTACAAAAATTAACATTGTGGCCTTTAATCATACATTTTGCTACAACTAAATTTAGATCAGATAAAGGTTGGATTCACGCCGATTAAGAAAATACATGGTGATGTAAAAATATAGTGATATACAATAGGTACTTACATCTGCATTGGAGTACAGAGAATTCCTGCAAGAATCTTTCCTCACAGACGATACCAGTGCAGAAATTCTTCCATCTGTTAAGCTTATTTTCTAAAAGAGAGATGGGTAAGAAACATGTAGAAAATATGATCAGCATGCTATAAAATTTCATGATGCAAGGATACGCACACGCTTCTTAGAATGGAGTTGACATATTTTTGCTGGACCAGAGCGGACTAGTTCTTTGGCCACTGGAATCTGCTTATTACCACTAGGAGTTGGCTTTCTCTGTGCTGGAGCAGTATCTATAAAAACTGGAGTTGGTTTATTATCTCTTGACGTTTGGATCTTTTGCAAAGACCTGGTTTGTAACCCTTCAGATTCTAACATAGTCGTCTTCCCCTTGCATGCCTTGTATAGAAGAATGGTGCTTCAATTATAAAACATGCTACAGCAGAGAGATGGAATAGGTAGTGAAGAATAGAAAGGCATGTCATATTGACATGTATTCTCTCCATCCAGAAAAAATAGATGGGTCTAGGCATATTTCAGTTCTAGATACATCCTTTTTTATCCATTTCGGCAACTCTAAGCAAGTTGGTTTCCTGGTTCTTAATCTCCGTTCTTTTACTTGCTTAAACTTCAAATGTTATTTCAATCTTTGGAGTCGTGGTGGCCCTAATTGGGAACGTGAGTTCCGTCGTTGGACTATAGAATGTGATGCAGAGTGGATCCTCATTAGTCCATCCAAGCGACGAGCTGCTCTTGGCATGCTAGCCATGCATCATCCACCACGTAAGTCTTCTCTTCGATCAGGTGCAAAAGTTCAGAAGAGGCTTTCCTTTGCTACAATGCAAAACTATGATGCTTGCAAAGGCTATAGATACCCTGCAACTCAGGCTGAGATTGACACCATCATTGAAGCGGGCTATGAAGTTTCTGCCCATGAGAGGGTTATCATTCATCCCTCGCCGCCGGCGAATCTGCGTTGGACGGTGGCGTCGCCGCCGATTATTTTTGGTACGGTTCAATCGGCTGATCTCATTCCTAATACTGCGCCGGCTTCTTCGCAACCACGGGATCTGCATGCCCGAGATACGTTGTTAGTTTCTTCCACATCCACCCCGGAATCTCCGGCTCCCCATGTTGGGCCTCCTGCATCTGGGCCGATTGCATCCGGCCCTCTGCACGTCGATTTGCCATCTTCGCAGGAGGCGCGTGATCAATTTAATAATATGGTGGATGACATGGTGGCCCGTGTGTTAACATGCTCTAAATGCTTGCAACAGGGCCACATGTCTGCTTCTTGTCCTGTTTGTCTGGCTTGCAATCATTCTGGTCACCGAAGCTCTCAATGCAAGCAATGGGCTTTGGATAACGGTCTTGTTTGGAAAGTCAAAAATAAGGTGCTGCAAAATCTTGGTAAATCGAAGGAGGTGGAATCAGTTCCTGCCACGAGTCCTATTCCTATTCTACCTCCTCGCGTCTCCTCGGTTTTAGAGACGACCTCCCACGCGCACCGGCAGCGTCCTGTCCCATCGCTGCCGTCCTCCGCCGTTGTCCAAACTCCATCTTCTCCACCACCCACCACCTTGCTGCCTCCATCGACCATGGCCAACTTCGCCATTAACCCTGCGGAATTCCTACCTCCGGGCTTTGATGTCATTGATGGTGGGCCAACGAGGTTGCCGCGGACGTTTCTTTCTCCGGCGGTCGCTCCAGATCAACATCATGAACAGTATGCAATCGGCATCGTTGAGCCCCCTCCGCCGCCTGGTCAGAATCTGCAATTCCGACAGCTGGTTAGTGACTTTGTTATGAATCATCTTCATCGCGATGTTCTTAGTGACCAGCAGTGGATCGAAGGTGTTGGGTTATTTGAGTTTAGAAGTGCTTCTTCTAGACACGCCATCATGGATCATCCTCCTTATGACCTTGGTAATGGTCACTTTGTTCATTTCATCCCGCACAACCACGACATTAACTATAGAGCTACCCAAGGATTTCGTAGAGGCTGGCTCATGATCTTGGGGATACCATTGGACTATCGCAACGCCAAATATATTTCTGGTGCAGTGAGTACCTTTAGTCGTTATCATCAGTGGCATCAGGATGACCCTCGCATGGTTCGCACCCTGGTTTATGCTTCTTTTCCCTGCCCAGAGCAAGTTCCGCGGGATATTGTCTATCGAGAGTATGGTGATTTCGGGGCCACAAGAATCTCCTGGACTGCTCCTGTTTATGTCCTCTCCGCGGAGTTTGCTGACATTCTCCCTGCGGATGAAGACCCTATGCCGGTGAATGGCAATCCGCATCCTTTGCCTGGCATCTTCAGTTTGATAACTTCAACTTTGTTATGCCTGAATTTCCTCAGCTTGGATGGAATGAACCCCAGTTAGCTTGGAACGAGCCACCAGAACAGCAGCAGAACAACGATGAGGTTGTAGTTGAAGACTGAGTCCAAGATGACAATCCGCATGAGGTCTCGCAGGAATCTGTGGTGATGGACAATTCTGGGCCAGGTCAAAGCTCTGACAGTGACAGTCATGCCCTCGCAGTGTACCAGCCACCTGCTTTACAGCCGCCGATTTTTGTTGGTCGCATTCTTACTGTTTATGGACCTGAGATTCTACCGCAAATGCTTTGGACCCGTTGTTTTTCTCAAATGATGCCTTTTGTGGAGTCTTTGCACATTCGTAAAGGTATGCCTATGCTCAGTCCCCTTCAGCCGATTGTGTTGCCAAAGGATTCCTGGGAAGTTTCTTTCTCCTCTTCGCGGCTATGGAATGAGCTGGTGTTCTTGCCGCCTGCACTTTCTTCTTCAGAGCCTGCAGCCAAAAAACCAAAAGTTGTTCGCTCTCTCTGTTTTGATGAGGTTGCAGTTTCCAATGATGCAATGGCAGCGTCTGATCCTCTGACTGAGGTTGAATTGGATACTTTTAGTTTTTCTGCAACAACCAAGAAGACTCGGAGGCGCAAGTTTTCTGCTGTTGTGGAATCTCAGGTCAGGCGCAGCGCTAGACTCTCTGCTCTCCGGGATGGTTTCAGGCACAGTGTGCCGAAGCCAGCTCCACTGAAGAAGCCATCAACCAAGCCCCCGAAAAAGCGGAAGGTGCAGGAGCACAGGTCTGATGATGCAGCAGATGCAGTTCCACCTCCCACGCCAATTCAAGTTCTTCAGAAGATTGGGCTCCACCTTGGCATCGCTCCGGAGAAGATCTCGGCCGACAAGCTTAATGCTGATCCGGCAACTTCGTTCGCTTCTTCATCGGCTAATGATGTTTAGTCTTTTCTTCATGCTGGGTTTATGGTTAACCCCTATTAAAACCATCTATCTTGCTAGTTTTTCCTTTTCAGTACTTGAAGTTAGTTGTAACTTGCGGCTCTGGAAGGGTCATCATTATGTGATGCCTGTTTTGCTACTTCTATTTTGGGGTTGTAATGACTAATACATCTTTTAGAGATTGGAAAGTTCTATGCTGGAATGTGCATGGACTGAATTCAGAAAATTGCCAACGTGCTGTTCGTCAGAAAATTGAGGAGAGTGGCTGCTCTGTTATTTGTCTTCAGGAAACAAAATGTGAGATTATGGATCAACGATTCATTCGCAAGTTTTGCCCACGACATTTTGATCATTTTATCTTTGTCCCCTCGGTTGGGGCTTCTGGTGGCATGATAGTTCTTTGGAACTCTGCTGTTTTTACTGGCAAGCTGATAGAATCTCTCAGGTTTGGTATTTCTGTGGAATTTAAATCGAGATATAGTTCTGATGTCTGGACCTTGGTTACTGTTTATGGCCCTTGCCAAAACCCTGCTAGAGACACCTTTATCTCATGGCTGTATAATCTTGACATTCCCACAGATGCTAACTGGCTTTTGCTTGGAGATTTTAATTTTCTTAGGTCCATGGACAACAGAAACAAGCCAGGTGGTAATGTTAATGATATGCTTTTATTTAATGAGGTAATTGGACACCTTGGTCTTATTGAGCTTCCTTTGAAAGGAAGACGATTTACATGGTCTAATATGCAATCTGTACCTTTGTTGGAACAAATTGACTGGTTCTTTACTACAGTCAATTGGACTTGTCAATTCCCAAACACCCTGGTGCTGCCTCTAGCTAGATCAACATCAGATCATACTCCTTGTGTGGTTTCAATCAAAACCATGATCCCTAAGGCCAAGATATTTCGTTTTGAAAATTACTGGGTTGATCTGCCTGGTTTTATGGACTGTGTTAGTCAAGCTTGGACTAAACCTGTACACAGGATTTCATCTGCTGCTACCTTATCTGCAAAATTTAAGAATCTCAGATATGCTCTCAAGGTTTGGCACACCAACCTTTCAAAAATCAAGAGGCTAATCCAAGATTGCAACAAGGTAATCCTACACTTGGATACTCTTGAAGAGCTCAGACCTTTATACACTCCTGAAGCTAATTTCAGAAGGATTGTGAAGCTACACCTGGAAGAGATTCTTAAATTGCAGTTTATTTACTGGAAACAAAGGTGCACAATTAGAAATATCAAAGTTGGGGAGGACAATACAAAGTTCTTTCATGCTATGGCAACTGAAAGATTCAGGTCCAACACCATTTCCAGTATCACTGTGGATAATGATGTTATCTCTGACCATGCTACTATGTCTGCACTCTTCTTGCAAGAGTTCAAAGATATAATGGGTTGTTCAAATGGTATCCACATGGGATTTGATCTGGATTCCATCATTACAAAAGTGGAGGATTTGGATGATTTAACTAAGCCCTTTTCAAAGGAGGAAATTGAGCTGGTCATTAAGCAGATGCCATCTGATAGGGCTCCTGGACCTGATGGTTTCACTGGCCTATTCTTAAAAAAATGCTGGAATGTCATCAAGGAGGATTTCATGAAGTTAGTGCAAGAATTTTATGATGGGTCTTTAAACTTGGAATGTATCAACACTTCCTTGATAACTCTGATACCAAAGAAACCAAGCTCTGAAACTATGAATGACTATAGACCTATTTCACTCACTAACACATGCCTAAAGTTTTTAACAAAACTTTTAGCTAATAGGCTGCAAGGAGTCATTCTATCTTGTTTGCACAAGAATCAGTATGGGTTCTTGAAGTCTAGATCCATCCAGGACTGTTTGGCATGGTGTTTTGAATATATACATCAATGTCAAGCTTCAAAAAGGTCTATTGTGCTTCTAAAGCTGGATTTCACTAAAGCCTTTGACACCATTGAACATGAAGCTATTTTAAGAATCCTCAGATATAAGGGTTTCAATGGGAAGTGGATTTCTTGGATCAAGACCATTTTATCTTCTGGATCTTCATCAATTCTGCTGAATGGGATACCTGGAAGTCACTTCCATTGTAAGAGAGGGGTCAGACAAGGGGATCCCATGTCCCCTTTGCTATTTGTTCTTGCTGCTGATCTTTTGCAATCTGTGGTGAATGACATGTGCAGTAGAGGAATCTTAACTCTGCCAATCCCTACAAACTGTCCACATTACCCAATTGTTCAATATGCAGATGATACCTTAATTGTTCTTCCTGCTATAGATCAGCAACTAATTGCACTGAAGGACATGTTGGATGTTTTTGCAGCTTCAAATGGATTATCAGTCAACTTTGCTAAATCTATGATGGTCCCCATTAATTTATCTGCTGATGAGGCACACAGATTATCCACACTATTAGGTTGTCAGCTTGGAACAATGCCATTTACTTATTTAGGTTTGCCTATGGGTACAACTAAACCTATAGTTCAGGACTTGCTTCCTCTGGTGCATAGAATTGAAAGAAGGCTTTCTGCATCTTCTTGTTTTCTTAATCAACGCTGCAGACTACAGCTACTACAGTCTGTCTTATCTTCCATGCCCATATATTTCTTTTGCTCTCTGGACATCCCAATTGGCATTCTTAAACAAATTGAAAGGATACAGAGACAGTGTTTGTGGAGAGGCAATTCTGACACACCAAAGCAGTCTCTTGCTGCATGGAAATTGGTTTACTTACCAAAAGATAAAGGGGGTCTTGGGTGCTTAACCTCAAGGTGCAAAATGAAGCTCTGTTGATGAAATTCCTCCATAAGTTCTACAACCATCATGATATCCCTTGGGTAAGCTTGGTCTGGGATTCTTACTACCATGATTCTGTGCCTCATTCAACTATTCTTTGTGGATCTTTTTGGTGGAGAGATGTTTTCAAATTATCTGCCAAATACTTGTCTATTGCCAAACCTTGCCTTGGTAATGGCACCTCCATCCTTTTCTGGCACGATCCCTGGCAATCTAACATCAATGGAGAATCATTGAGCAATTATTATCCCAGGTTATACTCTTATGTGATTGATGGTCAACTTTCTGTTGCTCAAGTTATGGATCAGGATCTTCTGGGATCTTTTCATATGCCTTTATCCACACATGCTTTTGATGAGCTGCAACACCTGCAGAATGCTCTGAGCTCTCAGTGTACTTCAGAAGACACTGATAGCTGGATTTGGCCTTTCAATAAAGGATCCTTTAGGCCCAAATCATACTACACTCAGGTTCATCAACAAATAGTTTCTGACCCTATCTTTTCTTGGATATGGAAGAGTGCATGCATAATGAAGATTAAAATGTTTGGTTGGCTACTCCTTAGAGACAGGTTAAACACCAGAGATATGCTTCAACGCAGGCACTGGCATGTGGATGACCTAACTTGTGTTCTATGTCCTCATCATATACATGAAGATGTCAGCCATCTTTTCTTCTCCTGCATATTCAGCCAAAGAGTTTGGAACTATTTGCAAATTTCATGGGATCCTGCACCTGGTATGACTACCTACCACATGGCTTGCAAAGCAAGGGCTGAATTTGGCCAACCATTCTTTACTGAAGTGGTTTTCACTGCTGCCTGGAACATCTGGATTACTAGGAATGGAAAGGTCTTCAGAAACGAATCTCCTCTTTTCAGGCGATGGAGGCACAATTTTATCCATGACATGACTCTCTTATCTCATAGGATAAAATGTAAATACAAAGATAGCTTTATGTATTGGCTAGCTAACTTACCTTAGGTCCTTTTGTTTACTCTACCCTTGTAAGTATCTCTAACTTTGTTGTACTTTGATTCTTTTATAATTCAATAAAGTGGGCTGTGGGGCTTTTGCCTTGCAGTATATAGTAAAAAAAACATGTAATCCGGACGGAGAGAGTATGGTGTGAGAGCTAGGGATACGACAGGACAACATAGTAAAAAACACTAGTTGAATGTAAAACTATATGCTAGCAGAATACATACACAAAAAACTAAGGAAACATACACGTGTATTTTTGGGAAACTAAGATGGCATTGCAACAGAGCACTAGAACATCACTTCAATGTAAAAAACATGGTATGGTAGACAGATGAAGTACATACTGATGAATAACAATGCATTAGATATTCAGAAGCATGATGTCCAAATTAAGCAGATGGCATTGCGATAGAGTAGAATGATAGTACTTGAATTTGAAAACATGTTATCATGAATGGAATTGGTACTGAAAAACAGGAAGGCATGACATATTTACATGCATGATCAGCATGCTAAGCACATGTCATTGCAACAAAGTAGATACACTCCAGGACATTATATGCATGTTGTACCCATATCACGGGCCAAGTTAGAGCAAGGACCTTGTGGGGTGAAGAGGATTCAACATCTTTCTGCAAGTCTTCTGAAGAATTGCATTTACATGTTCCATCATATTGGGTATCATTGGTATCAAGTTTATTAGCCTTTACATTGCTCCGTGAGGTTCTTGTGGATATATCGATGTGTGCAATTATATCTGACATGCATGGAAGACAACTAGTAGTTAGATTTATGTAATGAGTGCCTGTAGGAGAGGGTTAACTAGCAGCAACAGGTCTCAAAAACTAAAGGGAGAACATGGATGAAAGCTACAGAATATGTATAGTTTGTACTCGAGATTAACTAGATGGCACACAAAAGTATTAAAGAACAACATATGTAATACTATAAGTGGTATAATACTATAATCACCGGACTGTGGGATAGCATTGGCTGATGGATTATAACTATGGAACAACGTTACCTAAAGAATAAGTATCTTAGCTGAACTATGGAACATCGTTAACTCCTGAACAAGACCCGTAAGAGATCAACATGAATATATAGTGAAATGTGATAATCTATTTTACATGCTTAGATGAATAACAAAGCCATAAATGTTGCACACAAGTAAGATGAGGGTACAACCTATCTGGCCGACATCCATAGGAGTGAGCATCATATGCTGACTTGTCGATGGCCCTGCAGTTGTTGTGGCTGTCCATGTCGGGCACGCGCATTCGATGCAGGGAACTGTTGAGTGGGGACTATAGCTCCCTTCTGGTGTATGCTTCCCTTGTTGGAGCAGTTGCGGTGAGTCGGAAGACGGTGTGGCTGAGGATGCAGATAACGCATAATGTTAAGAATGACACATCTTTTTGATACACTAAGAGATCAATAGCAAGGTACGAGAGTGGTCACACATCTGTTGACTGGGACTAAATTGGGGTCACACGATTTTATTTTATTTTGGTACTATCCGATCTACGCCAGATGGCTTGATGGCCGTCTTGTGCCTCCCGGCTGACACTATTAGGAATTTTCCCCGAAGAGCCAGCGACCAATGGGAGAGCAGCTTGCCTCCGCCATCCGTGGCCCCGGCCAAAACCCCGCTCCCCGCCCCACCGCACTGCCGTGGTTGCGTCGCCCCCGGGCCAATCCACAAAGACTCCCCGTCATCCAGATCAGGCGACGGCAGTACCTTGAACACACGCAACTCTAAGATAGCCATCTAAGCGCTGCTTCTGTGACGAACTTGTGGACCCGCACCCTTACATTAGACACCAGCCAACCGGCAGCTTAGGAGCTCCGCCGCCTCGAGGGGTGCTGCTTCCCATTGGGAATCGATTGGCCCAGAATAAAATTCAGACAACCGACGCCTAAATAAAGTGATTTGAGATGAGGGTGTGACCTATCTGGCGGCATGGTGAAGTAGGCAGGTCCAGCTGCCGAGTCAGTGAGGCCGGCGTGGTTGCGGTGGGCACCGGCGGCAGGGAAACAACGATGTCGTGACGGTCGACGGCTACGAGGAAGCAGTGTTAGGACTCTGGACGGATCCGAAGTTGGAGCCACTCCGGCGCCGTGAACAACGGCGGGGGTGAATCGGCTCCGGTACGGTTCACGCGGCCGTTGTCGAGGCAGCTCCAGCAGCACGGAGTAAGAGGCACACGGCCCAGTGGACGATGGCAAATGGACAGCGTCTCCGGCATTAGGGAGGAGGGCAGCTATGAAATTGGTGCGGTGGGAGGCGCCATGGAGGAGGGGCTGAGGTTTCGCGGCTCGGGAGAAGGGAGCTTCTTGGGAGAACGTGATTTGGCGCCCACGAGCTATGAATGGGGGGGGATTGGGAGGGGAGTGGAACCATGTACGCACTTGTCTGAAATGTGAGGGGGGGGGTTATAGTTCTACCCCTGCTTTGGGCTTCTCGGCTTGGGTTTGTGTACTGAGGGTCGGGGATAGTAGAGTAACTTTGCTTCTCCCCAAATAGTGGGCGGGCCCGATTTCGGACGAGGAGGGCGTGTTTTGAAATATAGTGGGCGCGAGCGATTTCGGGCGAGGAGAACGTGTTTTCAAATAGTGGGCGCGAGCTATTTCGGGCGAGGAGAGCTTGTTTTACCGACCATGGTTTATGAATTATTCGGCACATGTCATTTCGGCCGAGGAGAAGGCGTGCTTGGATGAAGTTACGAACCTACCCTCGATGCACAACGGGCCAATTAATGTGTCTCCCACATAGGACGGTAATTTCACATCTCCCATTTATTTGCTCGGGCGAATACCACTAAGCAGAGGATGTTTAACGGTTCGTTCAAAATTTGGGAGAACGAGCATCCACGTCTACCTTACCAAGTCGATTCAAATCAAATTTAGAAATATTAGCTTGCCACTTATTTTTCAGATGGAGAGATGATGCTCGAGAGTAATGTGTTTTTACATGCTCGTTGCTAGCGATTTACTATATGGAAAATAGTTGACCTACTCAAAAACGGGAATCAAACCCAAAATGAAATATCTCGATTCAATGAAATAGCTCGTTCACCAGGTCGAAATAGTGAACTAAATCCAAAATTGAACACCTCAATCGAATAGCATGTTGTACAATATTACAGTACTCCATGAACATGTTGAAAGTCAAATTAATGAACTTGTTTGATATACGCATATATTCGCTCATGTGTGGATTGCAGACAACTAGTTCTCCAATTTAAATATTTGAATGCAAGTTTATATCGAAACATGGTTTATATCAGTCTTTGATGCATAGAACGCGACCTCCCCCTCTCCCGGACTCCTGCTCTCTCTCTCTCTCTCTCTCGCACAGACGATCTTCAATTCTGTCGCGTGCATCCAACACACAAACCTTGTTGGTCCTCTCTCTTTCTCTCCATCTCTCTCTCTCTCTCTCTCTCTCTCTCTCTCTCT
>LR738710.1:256439622-256451492 GCA_902687465.1 Secale cereale | reverse complement strand
TTTCTAGTTCGCATGCATATATACTCCATATATAGGTCTCTCTCGCACACTATGTATGATTCTCTAGTTCAAGCTAGATATCTTGGGTGCACTTATCGTACGCACACAAATTCCTTGGCTCGTTGCCCGTAACTCTCTCACGCACCACTCTGCCGTCTTGGAGCTCTTCCCCCTCTCTCTCAAACTCTCCATCTACCTGGGTCACAAATACACATGCATATCTCACTCGCACTCGATAGGCCCATCTAAAACTCTATCTCTCTCCTTCCTTCTCTCGCCACCTCACACGCACACACACACACGATCTCATGCCTAGCTAGCCAAACATGATGGTCTCTCACTCAATCGTAGGCACACGCAGTCCCCCCTATATGTATATGAATAGCTAATCTTAGTCTCCATCACAAACATGTGCATGGTCTATCTCGATTTCTCTCGGGGCATCTTTCTATCGCGCACACACCTCCCTCGATCTCCCACCCATATAGCCCCCTCACGATCTCGAGGGGGTCTCTCTATCATAAATACACCCTATCGCCCTCCCCATGCGTCCATGTTCTCCATGTGTCCCTCTCGACCTTTGTACCATGTTGGCCAGACCTCTATTGGACATGTGCTATAGGGGTGTCTCTCTCCGTTGCAAACAATCACACACTAGCTATCTTCGTGTATCTCCTCACCTCTCTTTTCTATCTCGGAGATGCATGCGTGATATGTTCGCCTAAGAAACGAAAAAACACACACTCTCTCTAAGTTATCGTTTGTTGTCACTTTCTCTTTCACACACATACTCTTTTTGCACACTTACTCATTCACCTTCACACGCACTTGATCCCTCTCGACTTAGGCACTCTCCTCGGTGCATATCATATTGATTTATTGAAAAGTCAAACATCACAAAGTTTGACCATGTACATGGAGAAAAACAATTACATCTGGAATGGCAAACATATACGATTAGATTCACCATGAGATGTTGTTTCGTACGATGTATCTTTGGTATTGAAGATATAAATAACATTTGTGTAAACCTGATCAAAGTTTCCAAAGTTTGACTTCAAAAAAAAAATTACATGCACTGCATTATCGAGCGGATGGAATATCTCTTTCCCCTCTCATCTATCTGATGCACCACTCAGCCTTATCGGGGCTCCTCAATCTCTCTCAAACTTTATATCTCCCTGGTTCACACATACACATGTCTCGCTCACGCTATACATATAGACCCATCCAACACTCTCCGCCCTTGTTCTCTCTCCATGTGACACACACCCCCTAATAAGTACCATAATCCCTCACTCCATCATAGGCGCAAGCACTCCCCCCTAAGTATGATTATCTCTCACTAGCCATCAGGAACACACGTATTGTCTCCTTCCATCTATATGTCTATCTCGATATCTCTCGGGGTATCTTCTATCGCGCACACACCTTGTCACTCGATCTCCCACCCATGTAGTCCCATCACGATGTCCATGGGATCTCTTTATGACAAACATACACTCTCTCCTCCCCATGTCTGCATTTTCTTCGTACATCAAGTGGCCAGAGACTCGAAAAGTTATTTGCCCATTAGTGACTTGTCAGTGCGGTGGATTTTAGTTTGTACGATAATGATGCATCCACCTAAAGTAACGAAAGTTCTTACGTAAACTTCCTAGTAATTCCCTGTTCGTAGGTGCAGCATTACTCCTAACATTTGTAATATCAGTTTGAAACTTGTAATATTGTCGTGTCCTATTCCTGCATTTTCAAAATCCTGCGAATCAAACAGGTCCTGAGTTGGTGATGATGTTGTGCCTGCCATGTTTCACCAATAGCCGTTGGATCTCGATCTGACGCATACAAATGAAACTTCTCCAGTTTTGCAAAAATATGCCCGCACTTGTTCTCTATTTACAAACACTCCTTGTCTCTCACAATCAGCCTTATCTCCTCCCCACCACATCTAGAAGGCCATGGAAAAATCTGGCGCGATGTCCACTATCGGCGCCGTCCACCCCCCAATCTTGGTGTTCTGTGCAATGCACGGGCATCTACGCACGGGAAATTATGTCGAACACGGCTAGTTGTAATCAGGCTAAGTCTACAACCATGATGATAGTGACTGCTGACGGTGAGGCTGACTATGGTATGCCGAACACGGTGCCTATACTCAGGTGTCATCTTCGGCGTACGGTCTTGTCACTTCACTGTGAGGAGCAGCATGTAATAATTTGACCAACGAGTAGTACAGTGCTACTACATTGGTAGTAGTACTAGTATAACTAGTATTATCACCACCGTCTGGATTTAGTAGTACTACCACGTCCATCTGGATTTGGTATTTGAATAGCAATATCTAGTAATGCATGTCACAAAAAATGTACTAGTCCCTTTGTAAACAAATACATGGTGTATTGTTTTATTCCTATCGGCGATATAACTTAATGTCTTTTTGCTACTTAATAGGATTACATGCAATTAACTAACCACTGCATGTGATGTTTGGTAGTCTCAAGTCATTGAAAGCATGCACGGGCACGGAGGGGGACACAGCTTCATTGACTTACTGCACCTGCCTTTGGGCGTATGGCACGTAGGCCCAACAGGTGGCTAGCCAACCTATCATACAGCCAAAGGTAGGTGCAGTAGAGGTGCGAGGAGTAGATGGACAACACGCATGTGAATTCAACGCGGTCTGCACTTATCATATAAAGGCTCCCGCTAGTCCAATCTACAAAATCCTACGCACCTACGCACCCAAAGGCAAGAGTGATCACTCCAATCGCAAGATCAGTTGAATAGAAGCTAGACCCATGGAGGCGATGAGCGCGAGCATCAGTCGGCTGTGCCAGATGGTCCATGACGCCGGCCTGTGGCCCGACACCGAGGAACGTCTCCAGGTAGTGCTTGAAGCCGCCAGGGCGAGGGGGCGCTTGGACGACAGCTTCATCTCCTTGTTCGACGAGGTCCTCGTCGGCTTCCTCGACAAGTTCATCGTCGTCAAGAAGCTCGCGGAAGACCTTGACGTACACCTCCAGCCCACGCGGCCAGGCTCTGCGATGCCTGCCACCCTCAACAGCCTCTATGGTGACAACGTCTTCGACGCACTGGTGGCCCTACGACTGCCCGCCGTCGCGTTGGAGAATGTCCACCTCGAGGTCGCACTCGCCGCGCAGTGCCTGGCGCAGCAAGACACCATCGACATAATCACCCACGTCTACGTGCAAATCATCCACAAGGACTACTACGTGCAAGAGGAGGACGATAGGACGCTGGCCTTCCTCGATCGCAGGGCAACCTTGGACGGCATTGTTCAGAAGCACGTTGAGCTTGCTGCCAACGCCGCTACTCCTCACACATCAGTTGGTGACCCGGTGCACTAGGGCGTGAGGATGTCGTTGATGCATCCGTATGTATCTTTATCTTTCCGTGAAATTCATGTAGTAGTATATGGTACTACTAGTAATTATCTTAACTTTCGTATCAACTTCATAATTTTCCTACGTACTCCATGCATGAACCGCGCCAGAACCAAACTTCTCATTACTCTAGGGAAAATCGTTATTTCTATCTATCGGTCACGCCATGGAGCAGAAACAAATTTTACAAGTTACAAGTTCAAAAGGAAAAGCCTGTCGTGTTCGCGTCGCACCCCCACACGGTTGGTCCGGCACGCCGCTCAAGGGGGAATGCGTGCTGTGTTGCATTTTCACTTACAAGTGGGACCACGGTTGAGCAAACCGACTATCGGCAAACCCTCACCCCGCCCACTGCACGATGGCTGAGAAAACAGGAGGGAGAAGAGATGGTTGTAGCACGGACTCCAAGAAAATTGGTGTCGGATGGGACTCGTGTGGGTGGCGTGTGTCGTACTGCTAGACATGAATGCTAGTTATGGCCCATGCCATCCCACTATATCGAGGTGCTGGTTACGTAGAACAAATTTCCCGGAGTCCGTGCTCAGCCCTCCTCTATCTCTCTTCTCAGCCAGCCGGCAGACGCGCTGAGCCCATCATCTGTTTGCTCATATGCGGTCCCACATGTTAGTGAAAACGCAAGAGGACCCACTGAACATGCACATCTTTCACCTCGACGTGCTGGTGATGAAAAGAAAATCCAATAAAGATCTTTGGTGGCCGCTTCTGGAGTTACTCAAGAGTAGTAAGATTCTATTTACAATTTAACCCAAGATGCATATCACGTGTGTCAGGGATATGGTTAATAGGTATAAACCGGATATTGTAAACCAGCTTAGTTATATCGTATTTGGTTTATTATTTTAGTAGAGATTACGGCCCATGAGATTTCAAGGCCCATGTATAGAAATACGGTTTGTAAACCGCCAAAGAGATGTAACTTGAGGGATAAGAAAGAAAGGGCAGAGACCGAGGCGGACACGATTATGAGCCGGCCTCGGGACTCTGTAAATCGGACCAGGCGTCACCTCTATATAAAGAGACGACCCGGCACCGGTTCAGGGACAAGCAACAATCGATCCGTCGAGACGCAGGCAAGCGAGTCCGCTCCGTGTAATCCGACGCCCAAGCAATACCAAACCAACTAGACGTAGGCTTTTACCTTCTCGAAGGGGCCGAACTAGTATAAAATCCTTTGTGTCCTTTGTGTGCCATGAACCCTTTCAAGCTAACCCGTGCGATGGTTCCATCATCAAGTCCGCTAAACCGGACATCTGCCGTGTTAATTCCACGACAGTTGGCGCCCACCGTGGGGCCTGCGCACGATGGTTTCGAGTTCTTGGAAGGCGGCCTCAAGGGGTTAAAGGGTTACGCAGTCGGCCGGATGACCAAGAGTCGTCGCGGCCGGATCTACATCGACGACGCGGGTTGGGGACTGGAGGCCGATTCGATTGAATACGGGTACCGGGTCCCCTTCGGCAGCATCCAAGTCTTCATCGGCAAAATCGGTGAACCGGGACCTGAGCCGGACACCTTCCCCAACATCGTCGAGCCGGATCAGCGTGCGAGGTCGACCCGGATTCAACCTGCCATGAAGCATGTGTTCGTTGGAGCGATTCACGGAGGACAAGCTGAGGACGGGTCGGAATCTGATGGTGCAACCGTCGTCTATTCAGATGACGAATCTTCGTCCGGGGAAACTGAATCTCTGTATCAGTTGCGGGACGGCCGGTCTGAGGGTAAGTCCGATGGAAACAGTATTCCGGGCCCCTCCGACCCGCCAAATCGGGTGGCGGTTTTCATGGCCGGTTCACAACCCCCGACGAACGGAACAACAGCGGAGGCTGGCGCAGGGGGAAGCGGTTCAAATCCCTCCGTTACTGCGGTTCTATCCACCTTGATGGAGGAGTTCGCCGCTAAGGCAGTAGAGGTCGTAGCTCCAGCAGACAAGGCGCAACATGAGGCAGTGCTTCTTCAGTTGAAGGCCCGGATCGATCAACTAAAGGAGGATTTAAAGGCAGAAGGAGAGATGCTGGCCATAAGACAAGCAGAGTTGGATGAACAAGCTTTCCACTTAAGGATGGAACAGGCTTCCATGGAAGGGGTAAGAGGACGAAAATATCGATCCCGACTGCCGCCGGGTTATGAGTCTGCGAATTTGTTCAGAACACCGGGGGCTGGGGCCAGTAACAATCCGATCTTAAACCGGAGAAGCCCACCGGCTCGAGAGGAACCGGTTGAGCAACCCGCCGCAGAGCGGGAGCGACGGATCACATCGGCGCCTTATGTCCCGGTCCCCCCGGGGCACTATTCAAACCCTGTGGATAATATCGCTGCAGCGGCAGCACGGTTGGCCGCTTTACCTGTGGAAGAAACATCCCCTGTAGCGATAGAGGCGCGCAGGGCCCAGAGGTTACTCAATACGGCGTTAATACAGCAGCAAGCGTACTCTCACAGCAGGGAAAGGTTGCATTCAACACCACGTCCCAACCGAAGTTACTCTAGACATTGGGAGGAGCCCGAAGTGTCTAGCAGCGAACGGAGGAGACATCAGCACAGGCAAGATAATCCGGCAAGGGCAGAGATGCCAGCCCCGGATCGAAACCGGCCTAGATCGGAGGCCAGGGAGGAGATCCGCCAATCGACACCGGTTCACACCGGCACTACGGGGACAGGAGCGACAGCGAGCGGTTTTGGGATACAGTGTCTTGTCCCGGCCCTGCGGAGCGTTAAGTTGCCCAAGGATTTCAAAGGACCTCGCAAGGTGCCTAATTACACAGCCGATTTACCGCCCGAGGCTTGGGTGGAAAGCTACGAGATGGCTATGGAGATGCTGGACGTGGATGAATCGGCTTGTGCCAAATATTTCACTATGATGCTTGAAGGAACGGCCCGGACTTGGCTAAAGGGACTTCCTCCGAATTCTATCGGATCATGGGGGGAGCTGCGTAGTCAGTTCATCAAAAATTTCAAGGATACGTGCAAGCAACCTATGTCGGTGATAGATTTAGCAGCATGCGTGCAAGGAGAGCAGGAGTCTACAGCAGCTTGGGTACGCAGAGTGGCAGAGATCTTGCACTCCTCAAACGGTATTAATCCGAGCACCGCAATTGTAACCTTGGAGAACAATTGCCGGTTTGAATCTTTGAAATTAAAACTCGGACGGCTCAAACGGGAGTGCAATGACATGGGGACTTTGATGAGTGCCTTGGTGAAGTACGGAGACTCAGATAATACCAAGTATCCGGAGCCAGAAGGAGATAAGGCGGGAAAGGCCAGCAAGACTGGTAAACCGGCGCCAGCTAATCCGATCACTTCAGGTGTGTTGGGCAAACGGAAACCGGAAAACAGCTCCGATTTTGTGGCTAATACACAGGTTCAAGGCGGTTTTCAGGGTATTCAGCAAGGTCCCACTCGCCAGACCGGTGGAGGAAACCCGGGTTGGGAGCAGGATTTGGATCAACCCTGTGTAAATCATAGCGGGAGAAAGGGGCCTGCACGGCACACGGCAAGAGAGTGCCTGAACCCTATGATAACGGGGAACGGCCGTTTTAATTCTTTTAACCGGCCCCCAAACGGCGGTTCAGGGCCCGGGTTGTATGGTCCGGGTTACCAAGGGAACAACTCCGGTTCAGGATATAGGGGCAACAGCGGTTATCAAGGGAACAACGGTGGTTATCAATCCCGGCCGGGCGGCCAAGGTGGTCAAGGAAACTATAATGGTCAAGGAAGCCAATCACATTATCAAGGTGGTTATCAGAGTCAGGGAAATCAGTCGTATCATCAAGGTGGCTACAACAATCAGAATAATCAGCAGCAGGGCCAAGGGAGTCACAATAACCAAGGAAATCAGCAGCAGCAGCGTCCGCAGCAACAACAGCAATCCGGGTACCAGAGTAATCCAAAGGAGTTGAGCAGCGGTCAATATCATGTTTTCACCACAAGTTTATGCAAGAGAGACCAGAAGGTTTTAAAGCGGACTGTTAATGCGGTAGAACCGGCGACGCCGCAGTTTCTACGATGGTCAGAGCAGCCCATTGTTTGGAGCAGGGAAGACCACCCGTTACGGGTAGATAATCCGGGACACTTAGCCTTGGTGGTGGCACCTCAGGTGGGAGGATACAGGTTCACTAAAGTCCTCATGGATGGAGGTAGCAGTATCAATATATTATATTACGAGACTTTCCGTCGTATGGGTCTGACAGATAAACAGTTAAGGACATCAAACACAGTGTTTCACGGTGTGGTCCCAGGTAAGTCAGCTTATCCAGTTGGTAAGATTGATTTAGAAGTTACCTTTGGGGATGAGCATGATTCTAGATCGGAGATGATCACCTTTGAAGTTGTCAAAATCAAAAGTCCGTATCATGCTTTGTTTGGGAGGACGGTTTATGCTAAATTTATGGCTAGGCCATGTTATGTTTATCTGCAGCTTAAGATGCCGGGTCATAAAGGCACGATTACGGTGCACGGCAGTCGTAAGATAGCAGTGGAATGTGAAGAAGGTGATGCAGCTTATGCAGAAGCGGTATGTGCCGCGGAAGAGTTAAAATTTTATAAGGATAATGTTGACCCGGCAGACATGACTCCGCTGAAGAAGCCAACCACTGAGCATGATCCGGCTTTGAAGTTCAAATCAGCGGAAGAGACTAAGCAGGTCGATTTTGTGCCCGGAGATTCATCTAAGCAATTCACCATCAGTGCTAACTTGGATCCTAAATAGGAAAGCGCGCTCATCGAGTTCATCCGTGAGAACCGGGATATCTTTGCATGGAAGCCCTCTGACATGCCAGGTATACCGAGGGAACTCGCTGAGCACAAGTTAAATATTGATCCGAAGTTTAAACCGGTAAAGCAGTATCTGCGCCGCTTCAACGAAGAGAGGCGCAAGGCTATAGGAGAAGAAGTGGCTAGGCTTTTGGCAGCAGGGTTCATAGTAGAAGTGTTTCATCCGGAATGGTTGGCTAATCCGGTGCTAGTTCTAAAGAAGAATGGGAAGTGGAGGATGTGTGTGGATTACACAGATCTCAATAAAGCTTGCCCAACTGATCCTTTTGCTCTACCTCGCATTGATCAGATTATTGATGCTACAGCAGGGTGTGAGCGGCTGAGCTTTATGGATGCATACTCAGGCTATCACCAGATCAAAATGGCAGTTGAAGACCAAGAGAAGACGGCATTCATAACCCCTTTTGGTGCTTTTTGCTATGTGTCTATGCCTTTTGGGCTCAAGTGTGCGCAGGCAACTTATCAGCGTTGTGTTCAGAATTGTTTGAAAGGGCAGATAGGAAGGAACGTACATGCTTACGTGGATGACATTGTGGTTAAGTCAAAGGAGGAGAGGACAATGATAGAAGATCTCAGAGAAACCTTTGATAATCTTCGGGCTTACAGGATGATGCTCAATCCGGAGAAATGTGCTTTTGGTGTCCCGGCTGGTAAGCTTTTGGGATTCCTGGTTTCAAACCGGGGAATAGAAGCCAACCCGGAGAAGATCAAGGCCATCACATCTTTGACGAAACCGGCTTGCATTAATGATGTTCAGCGCATAGCTGGCCGGATCACGGCGTTGAGCCGGTTCATCAGTCGCTTGGGAGAAAAAGCGATCCCGCTTTATCAAATGTTGAAGAAAACGGACCGGTTCATTTGGAGTGATGAAGCGAATACAGCGTTTGAGAATCTGAAACAGCAACTAGCGAAGCCACCGGTTTTAGCTGCCCCTATTGACAAGGAGCCTTTGCTACTATATGTTGCTGCAAACACACGGGCAGTTAGCGTTGCAATTGTGGTTGAGCGCAAGGAAGCAGGGAAAGAACATCCGGTTCAGCGTCCGGTTTACTATGTGAGTGAAGTACTCATCGAGTCCAAGCAAAGATACCCTCATTGGCAGAAATTGGTGTATGGGGTGTTCATGGCGAACCGGAAGTTGAAGCATTATTTCCAAGGGCATCCGATAACTGTGGTTAGCTCGGCTCCGTTGGGAGATATAATCCAGAATAGAGAAGCAACAGGCAGAATAGCCAAGTGGGCTATTGAGCTCAGTCCACATGAATTGAAATATGTACCACGTACTGCTATCAAATCTCAGGTACTGGTGGACTTCATCAACGACTGGACAGAATTACAGACCCCGGAGGAGAAGCCGGATCTCACTTATTGGACGATTCACTTCGACGGTTCGAAACAGTTGGAGGGCTCAGGGGCCGGAGTGGTTTTAACTTCCCCCAGAGGTGATAAATTTTGTTATGTCCTCCGGTTGTTATTTCCTTGTACTAATAATGCAGCAGAATATGAAGCACTACTTCATGGTTTGCGGTTGGCAAAAGAGATGAATTTAAGCCGGGTTAAGTGCTTGGGCGATTCAGACCTAGTGGCACAGCAAGTTTCGGGCAAGTGGGATTCAAGGGATCCCCTCATGGCGGCTTATCGACGAGAGGTTGAAGCGGTGGCAGGTTACTTCAAAGGGTATCAGGTGGAACACATAGACCGGCGGAAGAACGAAGCAGCTGACGCTTTAAGCCGGCTAGGGTCGCAACGTAAACCGGTACCACCGAACACCTTTTTGGACGAGTTGCACAATCCTTCGGTTCAAGTACCTTCAGAGGACGATCTGGCTGTTCCGGACCCAGAGGCACAGTTGGTTGCGGCAACCCATGTTATTCCGGATTGGACGTTACCTTATTTGGTATATTTAAGCCGGGGAGAATTGCCAGAGGACGAAGATGAAGCACGGCAGATAATCCGGCGTTCCAAGTCTATGACAATTGCCAATGGGGAGCTGCATCATCGTAGCACCTCTGGAGTATTTCAACGGTGTGTTTCAGCTGAGGAAGGTTGTGAGATTCTAAGGGAGATTCATGAAGGGGATTGCGGTCATCATGCCGGATCAAAATCTTTAGTGGCTAAGGCTTTCCGACATGGCTTTTATTGGTTAACCGCACATGCAGATGCAGCAGACCTGGTCCGCAAGTGTGACGCTTGTCAGAAGTTCTCAAGACGTGCCCTTGTTCCAGCACAAGAACTCCGGATGATACCAATAACTTGGCCTTTTGCAACTTGGGGGCTTGACATGGTGGGTCCTTTCAAGAGATCCCAAGATCAGAAAACTCATCTACTGGTGGCAGTGGATAAGTTTACAAAGTGGGTTGAAGCGGAACCTATAAGCAAGTGTGATGCGGCAACGTCGGTTAAGTTCATCAAAAAAGTAATATTCCGGTTTGGTTTTCCACACAGCATCATCACAGATAACGGCACCAATTTATCTCAGGGTGAGATGGAAGAATTCTGTCAACGAGAGCATATTCGTTTGGATGTATCTTCTGTGGCTCACCCCCAATCCAATGGTCAAGCAGAAAGGGCAAATCAGGAGATTTTGCGTGGAATCAAGCCCCGGCTTATGACACCTTTGCAGAGAACCCCAGGGTGTTGGGTTGAAGAATTACCCTCTGTCCTTTGGAGCATTAACACTACACCAAACCGATCTACAGGTTATACACCTTTCTTCATGGTTTACGGTGCAGAAGCAGTTCTTCCAAGTGACATACGCCATGATTCCCCGAGGGTGGCGGCCTATGTAGAAGCCATCAATGAGGAGTCAAGACAAGATAGTTTGGATCGGTTGGATGAAGAGCGTGACATAGCTGCAGCACGGTCGGCGATTTATCAGCAAGACCTGCGCAGATATCACAGCCGCCGGATCAGAACCAGGACATTCCAGGAGGGCGACTTGGTACTCCGGCTTATCCAAGATCAAACAGACATGCACAAACTATCCCCGCCATGGGAAGGGCCCTTTGTGATCAGCAAAAATTTACACAACGGGTCATACTATTTGGTGGACATTCGAGAGCACAAAGATTCACGGACATCAGAAGAGGAGACGAAAAGGCCATGGAACATTGCTCATCTACGGCCATATTACACTTGAGCCATAGGCTCCCATGTATCCTATGTATATATTATGAATAATGAATAAACCGGCACCTTCGGTAAACCGGGGGCTCAGCCTTTTTTCCACATACATAAATTTGCGGCAAATATCCATATCAGTTGTTATCAAAGAATCATATTTCAATGTTAGCTGGTTTTTAGAAACTAATCTTTACAGGGCGCGTGAAGGAGCGGTAGAACTCACAGGAACAAAAGGCTATGTCCGGTTCAGGAAGAGAAAACACCCCATATACAGACAAAAGGAAAAACCTGCAGGGTCAGGAGGAACATCAGCAGCCCCTGGGGACAGTGGTTCGCCCACACCCCCTTGAATGGCTATGTTACAAATATTTGGGTTCCCTGAACAGTGGGTACGCCCACATTCAAATGATGACCCGGCCCCTGGGGACAGTGGTTCGCCCACACCCCCTTGAATGGCTATGTTACAAATATTTGGGTTCCCTGAACAGTGGGTACGCCCACATTCAAATGATGGCCCGGCCCCTGGGGACAGTGGTTCGCCCACACCCCCTTGAATGG
>LR738710.1:256423058-256439331 GCA_902687465.1 Secale cereale | reverse complement strand
TCCCTGAACAGTTGGTACGCCCACGTTCAAATGATGACCCGGCCCCTGGGGACAGTGGTTCGCCCGCACCCCCTTGAATGGCTATGTCATGAGTTTTTGGGCTCCCTGAACAGTTGGTACGCCCACGTTCAAATGATGACCCGGCCCCTAGGGACAGTCGGGTTCGCCCACACCCCCTTGAATGGCTATGTTATGAGTTTTTTGATGTGTTTCTTGATATTTTTGTGTTTCATAACCTTTTTAACTAAGAGGAAGAGCTCTAGAAGTTGGCTGGCTATCTAGTGTTATAAATCTGGGTCAGGAACACCAGAGAGAGTTAAACCGCCGTTCATCGTAACCCGGCTCGACTTCATAATGAGCTAACAATTGGCAGCACACAAATCAGATACAAGTTACAAATTGCTGAACCGAGAAGAGAAGGGTTTATGGACAAGTTGAGCTGAAGAGTTTCAAAGACTTATTAGAATTGATGAAGACTGATTAAGGTAATTTTAAACATCTTGCCGTTTTCAGGTATTTTGGCTACATGCAATTAAGGTATCACAGTTATTTATCAAAGGTATGCTTGTTTGTTATACCAAGAGAACAAGTTAATCCGTCCAGTGGTCAAACCGCTAGGACATATTTTTCATCTTTTTTATGGACAGGGCAAGAAATCCGCATCAATCAACAAGTCAGCGAACGAGTACTTTATAAAGACCAAAAGCCGGATCATAGTGCATTAAATTTCAGCTAAAGCCTATTACAAGGCATGAAAGCCAAATAGTTGGAAGCATTGTTTACGGAATAGCAATTGTGATTACAGCAATAACATTTAAGATTCCGTTCCTCCTTGCCGGGATGATTGGCCACCATCTGGCTCCGGAACATCTTCCTCCACGTGAAGCGGCGGGAAATCTGGTGCACGCCAATCAATCTTGGCCAAGGCACGGAAATACACTTCATCGTTGATCAACTCAGCAGGATCAATATCAGGAGCAAAAGTGTGAGGACGAACCGGCAGAGTTAAGTTTGCAACATCGTAAACCGGTCGTTCCACACGCTCGTTTTGCAGGTCATATGCTGGGTGGTATCGAGACAAATCAGCTTCCACCGCAATCTTGCTAGAAAGTGGGCGCATTTCCTTTGTCAGAGCGTACAGATCCTTCTCATCAAATGCTGAACCGTCTTCCTTGGTGTCAGGAAACCCGGTTAACACTTCTGCCGGATCAATGTCTGGAACCCAAGCTTTAGCCCTTGTCAGGGCCAGAAGAGCACCTCCACGGGCAGCCGATTTCTTCACCTCTTCAAGACGAGTTGGCAGAATCGACAAGCTGTTCAAAGTAGCCTTGATGGTTGAAGGAGCCGGTTTACCAAAGGAGGTAGCGCTGATAATCCTTTGCGCTCCAGAGTATAGTTGCTCCACCAACGTATAGCAGGCCTTCAGTTTCTTCCATACATCATCCCCAAGATGGGAGACACGGCGTCCTACATCCAACAAGAAAAGTTAAACCGGTACAAATCACAGTTTGCAAAGATAACAGACAAGAATTCAGGTTATGCTTACCAAAGATAGCAGAGGTCATCAAATCAATCTGGCATTTTAACCCGGTCAATTCTTCAGTAACCGGGTTAAGTGCTCCTTCGGCATCCTGAATACGTTTTTCAAGATCCTTCTTCTGGACTTCAAAAGCAGTCCGTTCCTCATCAAAGAACTTCTTCAAGTCTTCAGCAGTTTTTAAACTCACTTGAAGTTCTTTCTTCGCCTTTGAAGCGGCTGCCTCAGTCTCTATAAGCCGGCTTCGAAGTTCACTGTTTTCCACAGCATTCCGGTTCAGCTCAGCCTGTAGACAAAAGTTCAAAGGTAAGATTAGAAATTACAAGTCTCAAGCACACAACCAAGTTGTATACTTGACACTTGGGGGCTAATGGCAGTTGAAGCAATGCATCAGAGACAATTTTTACAAGTCTCAAGCACACAACCAAGTTGTATACTTGACACTTGGGGGCTAATGGCAGTTGAAGCAATGCATCAGAGACAATTTTTACAAGTATCAACTACATAACCAAGTTATCTACTTGATACTTGGGGGCTAATGTATGGATCAGCAGTTAAAAACTACAAAGTTCCGGATTACCTTCAAAAAAGAAGATAAACCGGAACTTGGGGGCTGTTAGAAGATAAAGATGCGTCAAAACAAAGCAAAGTCAGAACAGGAAAACTTACTTCGTATTTCTCTCTCATCAAGTTTACTAAGCTGGCTTCATAGTCCCGGCTGCTGTGGAGCCGGCTCAAATATCCGGAATAAATGTCTTGAGCACTCATACTCGAAAGACTGGATATGTCCGTACTCCACTTCCCCTTTTCCTGAGTTACTTTCTCCGCTTTAGCAGTATGTTTTGCTAAAACGGTGGGTTTGGCTGGCGCAACATAAGCAGCGCCAGTAACCACAACGTCAGGGGAAGTGGGTGCATTGGGAGGAGTAACTTCAGCTTGAGCCGGATCAGGAGACCCCGGGTTAACTTGAGGAGAACTAACCCGGGCCGGACTTGGTGGATCTTGGGCAGCATCAGTGGCAGGAGTATCAAGAACAGGTTCTTGAACCGGAGTGACAGGGGTACCTTCAGGAGGGATAGCTGTTGACGGCTCAATTACTGGTTCATCAGCAGAGGGATCAACAGCAGGCTTATTCGCCTTGGCCTTCTTGCTAGGTTTCGGTTTACTGGAAAGATAAGCAAAATAAGTTAGCACTATAAGGGGAAGGAGCGTCATAAACCATAAATGGTGAAGAGGATTACCCCGGGACGGTCTTTAGAGGAGGAAGCTGTGTAGCGGTTGATTCGCCAGAAGAGGACAGTGGAGTTTCCTGATAATCAGGATCAGTCGGTTTAAGTGGTTTTCTGATAAGACCGGCCTTGGGGTGAAGAAGGGTTGGAGAGAGTATCACCTCAGCGCGGCGCTTTCGAACCGGAGTCAATGAGATTCCAGAAGATTCCACTGCTAAGCCACTATGGCGAGTGGTCCGGCGCAAAGCTTCGTGTTGTTGTTTCTTCAAAGTAAAATTGGGATCCAACTTAGCATAAGGATGAGAAAATTGATACTTTCTAACAGTCCGACGGCTCTTTTGAGGAGGGGGTTCTGAATCGGAAGAAATAAGGGTTACCTCAATCTCCGCCGGGTTATCACCTTCGAGTGGATCCTGTGAAAGGGCATCATTAGATATATGAACAAGTATATAAAAGCAAAATGTAAACCGGAGTAAGGCGTACCTCGGAGTCCGGATCATCATCCTCAGAAGGAGAACCGGCGTCAACGGCTGCTTTCCTTTTCTTGTTTGCAGGAGTTTTTCGGCGAGCTTGCCTTGCGGGTTTTTCCTGAGGTTTCCTCCTCCAGAAAGGATCATCAGCCTAAATGAAAAAAGCAAAGGCAAGTAAAAGACGGTTCAAAGAGGACGGTTTATAAAGTACAAGTTAAAGACACTTACTTCAGGCAGCTTATTCTTTTTGAAGTATGGGGCCAAGCCAACTCTAGTGCAGTCTGTTAGAGCAGGATTGACAATTTTCTTGGCCGATTCAATCACTTCCGATTCAGACAACTTCTCCTTAGAAAACCTCTGAGGGTCATCCGATTTACCAGAATAATTGCACATCAAATCAGGGCGCCGGCTTAAGGGGAGAATACTCCATGATAACCAGCAGCGAAGGAAATCAGTGCCGATCAGGCCATTGGCCATGAAAGCTCTCAGCTTGGAGAGCTGTGGAGAAAACTGGATCCGTTCAGCAGCACTTAATCATTGCGGCAAGGGGTGATTTGCCGGGATACGAGTTTCACGATAACCCGGCAAAGGGTTTTCACCTTCAGGAGATGTGTCTACGCAGTAAAACCAGGACTTGTTCCAGTCCTTAGGATGAGTGTGCAGGGAGGCGTGAGGAAAAACTGCATCCCTTCTTTTCTGAATGCTAATCCCGCCAAGCTTTTGATGAGGCCCGCTGGTGAACTCAGTACGCCGGTTTGCATGGAAGAAATCCCGGAATAAATCAACTGACGGCTCTTCCTGCAGATAGGCTTCGGAAAACACTTGGAAATCGCAAATGTTGGAAACTGAGTTGGGTCCGATATCCTGCGGGTGCAACTGGAAGGTAGCAAGAACGTCCCGGAAAAATTTTGAACCGGGGGGAGAAAAGCCTCTGGAGATATGGTCCAGAAATACGATAACTTCCCCGGATCTAGGAGTGGGAGGGCACTCGTTACCCGGGGCACGCCATTTTAGCTCGGCCCGAGGCCCTAAGGTGCCAATGCTCAACCATTTGACTAAGTCTTCCTCAGTTACGACAGAGCGGACCCAATCACACGAAACATACTGCTTAGCCATTTGAGCAAATTGCTGAAGAAAAGAAGAATACATAAACCGGATTATGAACATGCAACGATCCGGGACTTATACATATTGTGCAGTGGAGAGAACAGAGAACTAGCTGACATAGTTAAACCGGTAATCATAATACAAGTTATATCATTTCCGGTTTAAAATGGCAGTTGAAGAGGAATAGTTAAGTCATTGCATCAGTCTACATCGTTTCCGGTTTATGACATGACGATCTAAACCGGAGCATACTTAGCAGATCTATTGAAGAGAAAAACAGGTTTTCAACGCATTGCTAAGGAGGAATAGATCTGAGCATAATGAGATAAAGAAACGAAAATTACATGGGAAATCTACAGAGGTCCAATTCAGAGCAGATGAGCTTACAGGATGTGCATAAAAATGAGACCTAAAGCAGGCAACAGCAGAAATAAAAACGGCAAGATCTAAAGTACCTGATGCATCTACAGCAGAATAGAAATGGAAGAAGATCAGAAAAGTAAAGATACTACGGAGTTGCAGGTTTCAGAGAAAGAACATTATGATGCTCGCGGAGAACTCTAATGGCGGAACGAATAAAACTATAAGGTCACTATGACAAAGATCTAATCTGATGCTAAGCGAGAGACCTACGGACTAGGGTTTAAAGGTTACTAAATCTCTATAAGAAAGATATCTACAAGGAGACAAAGCTTCATCAGAAGCCCTAATGGCGGAAGAACACCAGCAAGGCAATGGCGGATACAGATCTACAATGAGGAGAATAAACATACCAGGGACAGCGGGAATCGGTGGCGGAGAGGATCTGGACGAGTCAGGTTGATGCAGCGGCCTGAGGAGCTCTTGATCCGACGAGACGATGGCGGCGCTCCGAGCTCGGGATCTAATGGAGTTCTTGCGGGTCAGGTAGCGGAAGGAGGAAGAAGACGCGAGAAGGAAGAATGAGGAGGGGCGGCACTATTTATAGACAGAGAGGCAGATATGAAGCGACAGGTGCGGTAATCAAGGGAGAAAAATCGGATAAAGATCCGTTGAACGCCTCGATTCTCGGGATAACCATTAAAAACAAACTACAGTACAGCTCGCGGCGTTAAATGCGGAGATGATGTCATTGTCAGGCTTTAATAATTTTGGAGGATGACGTCAGAGCCGGTTTACAAAAGATGAAGACAGAAGAGAAATTGCAGGGGACGATGGAGATTGATATGAACAAGTTCAACTACCACTCTATTTTCTTGAATGACACGACCTGGATGCTTTCCAACGTGCCGGCAAAAGAAGGAAGAACTCGACCAAATCTTCGGTTGTGCTCTCGGATTAGACTAGTTGTGCTAACTTAAAATTTTATTGTGTAGAATGGATGCAAGTTTTGGTATTGGGAAGAAGAGTACACCGATATATTGATAGAGCGCAATTTAGTAGATGTTCTAGCACTTTTAGCTATCATAGAGGCTAGAGATGAGACTAGTGCACTTGTTGATAGAATAGAGGCTAGACACATCTACTTCTTTACACTCAAAGAAGAAAGAAGCACGCAGGATCGAGCCTCCGTAGATCAACAATGAATGTATTAAGAAGGCACTAATCCAACTTACAGGAGCAGTTATGGAAGTTGGATATCTTCTAAAATGTATTCTTGTTGTTCTTGTTTTTCTAGTCAAAATTTTGGTGATGTATTTCCATGTACCAAAAAATCAATGATGAAAAAAAGATATGTGTTTGCAAAGAAAAATGTACGTGGCCGGGATGCGCCCGCGCATTCGGCGCATGGCAAAACGGAGGTCCGTTTGGGGTCGTGCGTTGGAGTTGGCCTTACAAGTGGGACCGCAGTTGAGGAAACCGACTATCGGCAAACCCCCACCTCGCCCGCCGCGCGATGGCTGAGTTAGAGAAACGACGAGGTTGAAGAGATTGTTGTAGCACGGAATCCAACAAATATGGTGTTAGATGGAAGTCATGCTGGTGGCGTGTGTTGTACTCCTGGATGTGAATGCTTGTACTGGCCCATGCCACCCTACTACTCCTACTACTTATAGTAGTAGTATCGAGGATTCGAGGTGCTGGTTACGTATAGCGAACACATTAACATATGGCCCACCTCACACTGTGGCCAAATTTCCTGGAGTCTGTGCTAGGTTAAAAAGTGTTCTTTGTGAGTATGGGTGGCTGGTCTCAAGTTTAAAACTTGTTGTATTACGTACGTAGACGTAGAGATAGTGCAGCATGTGAAGCTAGTACAAATAGTGTACTATTGTTGATTGGCCTCATCCGATAACCTGTTGCAATGCAAGTACAATTATGTATTCGGAAAATATATTTTTTCCTCGTCGCAACACCCACTTAGAGAAGCGACTCGAAAGCCATTCATACATTTAGTAAGTTTATCACAGACATATCATTTTATTACCTACAACAGGTCATCAACCCACAACGACAACGAGGATACATTATAAATACTAAAGTTTTCATCACACAACAAATAACAAGCAATGAAATGAACTTCAACATAACCAATCCTTGGTGTTGGAAACTCTTTCTTTGGACCACAAGTGATTCTCTGGGAAGGGCCAGATAGTGTCAATCTCGAGACCAACGCAGGACTGATCATCCAGGCTGAAGCGGCCTACTATATCACGACCAGGGTAGGGAGCCACCGCAATGTCCAATGTATAGATACAGTTGCTTCTCATAAATGGTAGTAACGTTCTGTCACCAGCAGTTGGATCGCCTTTCACCATCATTGGATAGTTTTGTCCAAGGAAGAGCGAGTTTGCTCCAAGACTACAATACTGTACCAGGGAGAAGGTGTTGGTGGTAGCACACTAGTATCCATCCTGAATACCATGCAACGGGTGTGGGAATAGGTCCGGAGAGTGCGACCATGGGAGACAATACCTGCTCCCTCAGTAGTAACATCAACAGTGGGCTGTATATAGACAAGAAGTGGTGATCCATCGGAATTAGTTGCCAGCTGCGAGTGAGCATATGGGCCCTGCTCGTCCTAATGCTCGTGATCATCACCATCGTCATCTCCCCCTTGGTTATAATTTTTTTCAAGTATAGGTGGTGGAATGTTCACAGGACCATGGAAACACAAGAAGAAGGTTAATTAGTAGAGAAGGGAAACTTGCTAACTCGCATGCATGTGGATGAAATAATTTTAATTACGGTGGAAGACAAACGTACCAAAACAATAAGGATACCATGCAAAAATAGTGCCACGAGTGGTGGCAGCAAACACAAGCCTCTCCTCTTCAATTGCATCATAGTACGCATCTGTGTATAGAAAGTGATTTTTGAGCAATATCCATCCAGTTGAACCAGGGAAGGACGGCAACAAACTTGTCGAAGATAGCAACAACTTGATAGTTCTTGTAATCCCAAGAGCGGCTGGGAAGTCGAGAAATTGCTATCTTCTGTAGATGACAGTCACCATGTTCATATATGAACGTACGTCGATCATCTGTGTGCTCAACTTCAGGGCACTCGGAGATTTTTGGAAGTGGAATCCGCTGACGAGTGTACACATTCACAAGTTCCCACTCGCAATTGTACCCAATATAAACAACCCAATCTCCATTTGCGCCTGCCCAACGCTTGCCCTCAAGAGATGGCATCTTAACATCATACGTACCATTATCAAGCGGCATCAACTTGCACAAGGCGAGGCTTCCCTCATCCCCGCGCCGGTTAGCAGGGTCACAGCGAAGAAGATTGGGGAGATCAAACCGCTCCTGGACCCTTGGGTTCCTTTTAATGATGTTATTAGTTGAGTCAAGAATGTTCTTGAAAGAAACTGCCATGCTAGCAGAGGTGATGACGTTGCACCGATCAATGAGTTCCCCCACCGCATCATCATTCAGATCGGGGCAAGAATAACGGGGTTGTTTCTGGCTTGTTCCCTCCATGGAGAAGACGATGGAACAATGGCAGAAGGAAGGGTGAAGACAAATGGAGGAGGGAGGAAGAGCGTGCGACATCAGGTCCAAATCGAGAGGGAAAGGCGATGAGTCGGTGGACGGTTGCCAGTTTGCCACGGTACACGAACAGGCGCCCCGGCCTACACGTCTTGTCGGAAATTGTAAAAAAGGACTCGCCGTCGTCTCACTAACATGTTGGAACGGGACCACATGTCAACGAAACATGTTGTGTAATTTCTCGTGCAAAATGCGATCTGGCCGCGTTGGCCCGAGGTGCTGCATTAGTTATTGCTGAATAATATAAAATATTATGAGTGCAGATGCTCCATCCCGAGGTTTGTAGCTCCTTCTCGGTCGTCGGGAATCTATGTTCTTCCACTCTTTCGTTTAAGACATGAGCTTTGTTCATCCTGTTACCGGCACGCGGGACATCTATATGCCTCCATTTACAAAATCATACTATATGCCTCCATGACAGGCGGGACATCTAGCATCAAGGTGGCGTGTCATGCAAGAAAATGGAGATAGACAGTGCATAATTGAGTCGTGCACTTCGATGGCACCTAGTACTACGCAATATTTTTTCTCCTTGATGGCACGTGAATAGTGCATGTACTCAATGACAGAGAACGAGATGGTAGCCATGGACATGGTCGGCCCTTTTTAAGAGAGTACTAATAAAAATATATTTGAATAGAGTACTAATGATAGAGTACGTAACTTTGATGTGTCCCGTCAACTCGCAGAACGACGAGAAGCTTGATTACTACGCCTTCTCCCTCGCCAACGCGTGCGCGGTGGCTCGCAGCACGAGGATAAACTTTTGCTTACAAGCGGTGGATGTGCAGTAGTTAATTTGGTGTCAGATTGCCATCATTATTGTTCGACTTCTGGAAGAGGAGAAGAGCCAAGCACAAGGTCACTTACTACTACACCCATAAAAAAAACCTAAAGTACTACTATAGCCAAAGCTGGTCCACCTTTTTAGAGCATGGTTAATTAAGGCTGGTTGTAATGGGGAGTATCATACACTAGTATCATGCATATGATACTAGTGTATGATACTACATCCGTAGTGCATATAGTACTGTCATATGTTTGTATCATAGGATAGTTAATTTCTTGCCATGCATGACACATAGTAGCACATCATTTAATATGATACGGTATCATGATATGATACTCAACTATCTCTTTCTTCATTTAATTCTATAACACCTCATCAAAATTGCCTAGTTGGCATACATGATACTACCTATGATACTCCCATTACGGGCAGCCTAATATAGGCGGCTCTTGCAGCGGCACATCATTTAGAGCAAGTACTCTCTTCGTACTAGGATCAAAGGAAGTGAAACAAAATTTGGAGTGGATGCTAGATTGTCAATTAAAACATGATTACATAGGAAAAAAAATCCTATAGCATTTTATCCTATGAATCAAACGACTAATGTAGGAAAATTATGAGGGGGGTCTCTCCAACAGTGTTCCTCGGCTCGCACCTAGCATCACGGTGGTCGAACTTGGAGTCATTCATCTGGTACACGGGACCACATGTCAACGAAACATGGTGTGTAATTTCTCGTGCAAAATGCAATCTGGCCGCGTTGGCCCGAGGTGCCGCATTAGTTATCGACCTTTATTTTTTTAATGGTGTGCCATTCAGTTTTGAAGCACGACTAACTGGTACTGTTTGCAGAGAAAATATATAAACTACTCTACCACTACTCCACCTCTAGTACTAGTAGTATAAAAAAGATATATAAGCTGGAGCTTCAGAGCTTTCTTGATAAGGGCTGCCCACTTGCTTCTCACACTATCACCCTCTCTCTAGATCTAACAAAGACGGCCTCTCTCTCCCTCCTCACCGGTGGTCACAGATCCGCCGGGGAAGAAAAGGACGTGCAGTGTTGACGCACTCATCGGCAGCGAGCGATGTCACGCACTGACGACAAGGCCGTCCTCTCAGACCTAGCGCCCGCGCAGGATGGCCTCCGTCCCCAAGCTCGCTGCCGTAGTGCATGCGGAGGACGACGACCACGAGTGAAGCCACTTCCCGCCAACCCTCGGGTATGCTACTTCTTTTCGAACCATACCCTTGTTCTATTGCCCCATCTACCACATCGCTGCACGTGGATCTTTTTCCAGTCCACCATATTCCCAATTTGCTATCCTCTGCTCTGATGGTCACACAGACGAAAACCTTAATTTGCACTATTAAAGGAAACCCTACTTCATGCAGACTAATCCATGTATGGGTTGAATAAGGAAAGGAAGGAAGACCGTACTATCCAAGAGAGTAGGCATCGAACCTGCATCTAGGTTGAAAAGGGGAAAATAAGTAGCTAAGGAACGAGTCTCGTGTCTCTTAGTTGAAGAAGGGTAGAAAGGCATGACAACGCAATAGAGAATGACCAGGTCGATCGGGTTGTTGTCCTCACATAGGAAAAAGGTGGCTGAATGTAACAAAAAATGGGACGTAATCCACATATGCTGCCTGGATATTTGTTGCTCTAGGCAACCATACCTCCCTCACCACTCTATGCGTACGTGGAGGTACATCATACTGGTGCGCCCACTGTCTGAATGGGTCTCCATGCTCTTATTGCCACTTTTTTGCTGTTAGTATAACGCCAGCGGTAAAGTCAACCAATGCTACTTCTAAAGTGATGCCACATTTAACTAATGCCGCACTTAGTCTAATGCCATCGATAAATTTAAGCAATGACATTTAATGTCTCTGGATTATTTCAGGGTTAGCTGTTGATTGTGGATGTATTAAAGATTTTTTAGCTAAGGCATTGTAATGTTGTTGCACAGCCAGTATACCAACGATGAAACTTGTTACTACCTTCAGATTTTTGCACTGTTAATGCTTATAGATTACATACCTCACTTTCATGAGATAAGTCAATTTTTTTGTACAGTGTCACCAAAATGCCAAGGCGTTGATGTCATTTTATTTTGGTTAAACTGCACAAAAAATTATGAAGACAAGAGGAAAGGTCAAGAGTGGGCACTTCCTTATCCGGTTGTTTTCTTTGATTCGGTTGGTCAAGTTTTATGTTTAATCGACTATCAAGATTGGGATAGCAATTTTCAGGTCCTCTGGAGTTTGAAATGATATATACCTTCAAGGTACATGGTTTGCAAAAAAAATACTATCATTAGTTCATAATGCTAGTTACCTTCGGACTTTTGTATTTGGTTTAATGCTCTTGCACAGCTAGTATACCAATGCTGAAACTTGTTACCTTTATATTTTGTATTGTTAATTCTTATAGAAATCTTCCAGTGCTAGAGCTTATGGAAATCTTCCAATGCTAGAGCTTATAGAAACCTTTTCCCATTAAGAAATTGGAATGCTTATATTTGTGAGTCTATGCTTCAACTAGTGCCACTTTTATAGTACGCACACTTTCAATATCTATGCAAATAGGGATGCTCGATTTTAGTGGAACTGTCCAACTGGTTCAACATTAGGAGCATGTTTTCTTCCAAACCTTTATATCCAATTGGTGGCACTATAAGATGTTCATTAAGAAGGTACATGGTTTGCTACTTATCTTGCTATTCTTTTTGTACTGTCATTAGATAGTAATACTAGTGGTTTGCATGTGAAATTATTGGCAGGGTGGACCTACATTGGAGGTGCAGGACATGATTCAATGATTGGATGCTCAATTTCGGTTGTATCGATTTCACCTCTTCCATCACTGCGAACATGGATATCCTTGGTCTGATGAAGAATAGGTGCTATATTTCTACTCTGAATAAGCAAATCAATTCAGTATGAAATTGTCCAAGGCAAAACATGACTGTATCAAATTGTCCAGTGCAAAACATGACAGATGCTAAGCGGAAGAGACATGTTTAAACCAAAAATACAAGGTGGGGTATATGTTTACTAGCTGCTTGATATTTGTGCAGACAGAGATATCTGCCCGTTGCTATTTGGCAAACACACAAAGTGATCGCAATTTTGGTTGAACTGCACAAGAGAATAGTATAGTCACCGCATGCAGTGCCATTTGAAAATAGACACAGAAAGATTGGATAGTCACTTCATGGACTGCAGAAAAGTAGTACTATACTATTTATTGGCCAACACTAGGTGCTTCATTGCTTTGGTCTGATTATACAATGGGCATCATTTTGCCTATGTTAAAGTTTGTATTCTGAAAATAGTCTCGCCGTGTGATCGAGAGAAGACCAAATCATGTTGTAGTGGATGTTCCTCCATCATGTGTGGTTCATTCTGATGGTTCCAGCTGTTGGTGAAACCACTTACGTTTGCAAGAGAAATTGTAGACTTCACAAACAAACTTTTTCTTTCAGTCTGTACTAGATGTTGGCCAAGAGAAGCATCCATGTTAGTAGGAAGAACATATGTTTTTTCTAGATCTTTGCTTTTGGAGCTACATATTTGTATATGATTTGTGAATCATTGAGATGCATTAACATGTTGATCTTATGTATAGGAATCGTACTAGTTGGTTTTAGTTGTGTCTAATCTTTGCTTTTAGAGCTACCTATTTGTATATGATCTGTGAATCATTGATATGCATTAACAGTTCCTTATATCTGTTCGCTCAATGTTTACAAGTTATTGATCGATCACTAGCTAGCCTACTAATGCGCTCCTGGCAGTTTTAGTTGCAACGCAAGATCCGAAGTGGCAGTTTCTTGAATAAAAATGCCTACCTCTGAAGAAAGTGACAAGCTGCTCTGAAAAAAATGCCATGCGAATCTGAAGAAACTGCCAGCAAAAACGTTCGCAATTGCCTTATCTCCCAGTGAATGCTCATCAGTTAATGCGATCGTACACGTACACCATCCAACCTACTTGATCCTACACGGATAAATAGTGGATCGCACATGTACTACCTCCTTTCCGGTTTGCAGGGCTCAATTCAAAAAACGACCTACTCGATCCTACACAAATAAATAGAGGATCACACACGTACTAGGTTCTTTTTTGTTTTGCAGGGCTTAATTCAAAAATCTTACCAACCAAGGTAGATGATGAGTGGTGGAATGATTTTTGACAAGGAGGGAGTACCTCATCTGGATGATTCGAGTTCAAAAATGCCTTATCTCCCAGCTAAAGTTCATCAACTAAAGCCCTCGGCTGCGACTCATTGCATGCTCCTCTGCGTACTGGCTGCGAGCAATTTTGAGGGCATGCATGCAGCCGCTGTAATTAAGGCAGCTAACTGATGCGAAAAAAGATGCGCTTTAATTGTTGCGGGCCGTTTAAATCTGTGGAATCATTATTGATAAGGAGGGAGATGATTCGAGTGCACTCGTTTGACCGTCATGCCGGCGTGCGACCCAGCACGGACGGGACGGGACGTCACAGTCAGAATTTCATTTTCTCTAGTTTTCCATGGCCAGCTGGCGCGCTAAACCATGCCTACTCAATTATGCATTGAATTCCGATGACCGTCGCGCTACCTTCCGCCTATAAGTACTGTTTCCCGACCATCTATGGTGGCGCCGTGGCCCAACTCGCCCTATCCTCATAATCGCCCACTGACCCGACGTCGCTCGCCACTTATCCTCGCTCTCGCCATGTCCGCCATACCCCCGCCCGTCCATGATAGGCGAGGCCGGAAGCGGTCACCGCCAGAACTAGTGTTCGGTTTTTCACCGGAAGGCAGACGGGGGGAGGAGGCATTCTATCAGTCTTTAGATGGCAATGTGGAGATCAAGGACTTGTTGGAGCGCGACCGCCTGGCGGAGGAGCAGGAGTGGTTGGAGCGCAACCGCTTGGCGGAGGAGCAGCGTATCGCCGATTTGCGCCGCCAGCGGGACATGGAGCAGCAGCGCACCAACGCTCTGAGTAGGGAGCAGAGCGCCCGCAACTGGGCTGACTACATGGAGGCCGGCGCCCGGCAAATAGCCCGAGAGGCTATTGGGCACGCACGCGTTCGCGATGCCGATTTTTACTACCAGCTCATCAAGTGGGTTTCCCTCTTAGAAGCCGAAGCTTCGGTGGACCACGCCGGCATGGAAAGGGCCAACGCGCACGAGCAACGCTCCCTATCGCACCATTGGCAAGTTCAAGGCGAGGCGGAGGACGCCGGTGCCGGCGTTTAGCGTGTACCGCAGATGGCGGTCGGCATCGTCTAGTTAGCTAAGAGTAAGTTAGTACTTGTACGCTACTAGAGTATTAGTGGGAGTAGATAGTTAACTTGGCTATGATGGTTGTCAACGTGGAAGTTGAGTACTCTATATGTGGATCAGTCCTGTTACTTTGCTCTGAATGTTGAACTTCCCGTTTGAACGTATGGAATGGGCTATTATTTTTTTAATGGGTTGTATTTGTCCTCCACGGGTTTAGAGGCTGACTTATGGGCCTACCAAGTTGACGCGTACACAATCAGGAGATGATTGTATGTGGAGAGGATGACAGCAGGGACCCGCCAAGGTCATGGCAGTACGCAACCAAGTGCCTCCTTATTTCAAGCCAATAAAAAAATGGCTCCTCCTAATGGATTTCTGACATCTGGATCCCATGCCATTGTCAACATAGTCAATAAACGACATAATTGCACAACGAGCGGCTGACAGCAGGGACCCAGCAGCTCGCCCAGTTATTTTTGTTTTGGGTTAATTTGATAAATGCAACTCCAAATCTAGTGTTTCTGAGAAATGCCACTGCAATTTCCAAACTTTGAAAAATGCCATTTCATGCCATTTCCAGCGGCATTTTTTGAAGTCTGGAGTGGCGTTTTTCAAAGTTTGCAAATTGCAGTGGCGTTCTCCAAAGTTTGCAAAAATTGCAATGTCATTTTTCATAGTTTGGAAAATTGCAGTGGCATTTTTATGAATCACCATAATTGGAGTGGCATTTATCTAATTTGTTTTTGACACGGAAGCAGGGTGTCAACTGGGCTGTGCGGGGCACTCTGGCCTGTCTAGACAGCCTTCTCTTTTATGTTTACCACAGACCAGCCCAGAAGTTTTTTTCTTTCTGAAAATGGCTAGCCTAGTTTTTTTTGTGATTTGCCAAGTAAGTAGCTTTGTCAGGCCTGTTGGGCTGCAAATCTTTCAAGACGAAGAGAGCTTCATTCGGCTGGACGAGAAAATGGCCTATCAGTAATGAGAAATGGGTTGTACATTTTTAAAACACATCAAACCGACAATTAGTTTCAAATTTATTTTTTTCATTTCGAGATTTTAAATTGCATTAATTTTTATGCGTGGATAATTTGTTGGATTTTATATTGATCTACATTTATTTTTAGAATCACTTTGAATGTGACTCAAAATTTCGGGATTAAAAACAGTTCGGACCGCACCGAAATATGCAAAAATTTGTAATTTTTTTTAACTATGGCCACAATATGGGCTGTAATGCTAACAAAAGAATATGGGCTCCAAAAAAACCTTGAGAATTAGCAAATGGGCTGTAAATTATTAGAAATAATGGCAGATGGGCTGTATGATGTTTATCATAGATTTGAGGCTTTCCTAAAAAAAGGTTGACGCACAAGTAGTGACTGTTGGATGTCCATCCAACGACTGTCGTGCTTCTTCAATCTCTGCTCTTCCTGCTCCAGCCGCTCAAACAAAGCGCCGGCGGGACTGCCTGCTCACTCCTCCCCACGGCCGGCTCTGCTGCCGCGCAGGCCTCACCGCACCAGCGTACTCCCATCGCTGGCCTAGCCATCCCTCTACTCACCCACACCTGTTGTTTTCTTCAGGGACGGCAGACGAACCAATAAACCCTCGTACTCCTCCGCGTGGGAAACAACTGCAGAGTCTTCCCTGGCTCCATGTCGTTCCCTTCCTAGGCCTCATCGTCGTCCATCGCCCTGGTGCTCTCGGCGCGGCCTGGTCAATGTGGTCAATGAACGACATCCATCGGAAGTGGACTGTACGTGGAGAGGCTGACAGCTGGGTCCATGGCCGCACACAAGGAAATGCCTCCTTATTACGCGCAAAATAATGATTCCTCCACCTGACAGCTAGGACCAACGGGAAGAGCTTCTGTATTTCGCG
>LR738710.1:256390927-256422983 GCA_902687465.1 Secale cereale | reverse complement strand
CGCTGATAGATTGGACCCGCCAACTATATCTTCGCACGCAAATAAGTCCCTCCTTATGACGCACAAAAAATGAATACCTCCTGCTAGCTGGGACCCACCATAGTGGGTGGCTGACTTGTGGGCCTACTAAGTTGATGGGGACAGAGGGCTTTGTCAAGTTAGTCAGTATGAACGATTCTAGCTCCAGTGACCATACGATGTCCATCCAACGGCCATAGTGCTTCTTCAACCTCTGGTCTTCTTGCTCAAGCCGTCCAAAGCAGCGCCGGTCGTGTCGCCTGCTCCTGCCTCCCGTGGCCGGCTGTGCTACCGTGAAGGCCTCACCGTCCCCATACTACTCCCACCGCTGGCCAGGCCATCCCTCCACTCACCCACACCCCCTGTTATTCTGCGGCGACGGCAGCCTCACACCGCAGCCGAACCAGTGAACCCTCGTACTCCTCTCCGCGTGGGCATCCACTGCCGCGTCTTCCCCGGGTCCATGTCGTCCCCTTCCAAGGCCTCGCCGTCGTCCACTATCTTGGTGCTCTCAGGGCAGCATGGTCAATGTGGTCAACGACCGAGATCTATCGGAAGAGTACTGTACGTGGAGAGGTTAACAGCTGGGTCCACGGCCGCAGCTGGGTCCACGGCCACAGCCCAGTTTTTTTGATTTGCCAAGTAAGTCGCTTTGTCAGGCCTGTTGGGCTGAAAATCTTTCAAGACGAGGAGAGCTTCATCGGGCTGGCCGAGAAAATGACCTATCAGTAATGAGAAATGGGCTGTACATTTTTAAAACACATCAAACCAGCAATTAGTTTCAAATTTCTTTTTTTTTTCATTTCGAGATTTTAAATTGCATTGATTTTTATGCGTGGACAATTTGCTGGATTTTATATTGATATACATTTATTTTTAAAATCAGTTTGAATGTGACTCAAAATTTCGGGATTAAAAATAGTTCGGACCGCACTGAAATATGCAAAATTTCGTATAATTTTTTAACCGTGGCCACAATATGGGTTGTAATGCTAACAAAAAGAATATGGGCTCCAAAAAAAACCTTAAGAATTAGCAAATGGGCTATAAATTATTATTAATGATGGCAGATGGGCTGTATGATGTTTTCGACAGATTTGAGGCTTTCCTAAAAAAAAGGTTGACGCACAAGCAGTGACTGTTGGATATCCATCCAACGGCCGTCGTGCTTCTTCAGTCTCTTCTCTTCCTGCTCCAGCCGCTCAAACAAGCGCCGGCGGGACTGCCTGCTCTCTCCTCCCCGCGGCCGGCTATGCTGCCACGCAGGCCTCACCACCCCACCGTACTCCCATCGCTGGCCTAGCCATCCCTCTACTCACCCACACCTGCTGTTTTCTCCGGGGACGGCAGACGAACCAGTAAACCCTCGTACTCCTCCGCGTGGGAAACAACTGCCGAGTCTTCCATGACTCCGTCTCGTTCCCTTACTAGGCATCGTCGTCGTCCACCGCCTTGGTGCTCTCGGCGCGGCCTGGTCAACATGGTCAACGGACGACATGCATCTGAAGTGGATTGTACGTGGAGAGGCTGACAGCTGGGTCCATGGCCGCACGCAAGGAAATGCCTCCTTATTACGCGCAAAATAATGATTACTCCTCCTGACATCTGGGACCCATCGAAAGGGCCTGTGTATTTGGCGAAAAAAACGTTACCGCCGGTGACAGCTCGGACCCACCAGCTATATCTTCGCACGCAAGGAAGTGCCTCCTTATTACGCACAAAAAATAAATACTCCCCCTATTACATGGGACCCAGTATAGTGGCACGCTGACTTGTGGGCGTACTAAATTGACGGGGACGGAGGGCTTTGTCAACTTAGTCAGTATGCACGATTCTAGCTCCAGTGACCGTATGATGTCCATCCAACGGCTGTACTGCTTCTTCAACATCTGGTCTTCTTGCTCCAGTCGCCCAAACCAACTAGCAAACCAGCGCTGGTCGTGCCTTGTGCACCTGCCTCCCGTGGTCGGCTGTGCTGCTGCGGAGGCCTCACCGCCCCCTACTACTCCCACCGCTGGCCAGGTCATTCCTCCACTCACCCACACCCCCTGTTATTCTGCGGCGACGGCAGCCTCACACCGCAGCCGAACCAGTGAACCCTCATACTCCTCTCCACGCGGGCTTCCACTGCTGTGTCTTCCCCGTCTCCGCGTCGTCCCCTTCTTAGGCCTCGTCGTCGTTCACTGCCTTGGTGCTCTCAGCGCGGCGTGGTCAACGTGGTCAAGGAACGGCTTCCATCGGAAGAGTGCTGTACGTGGAGAGGCTGACAGCTGGGTAAATGGCCGCAACAAGGAAGTGCCTCCTTATTACGCACAAAATAATTATTTCTCCACCTGACAGCGGGGACCCACCGGACGGGGCACCGTATTTCGCGAAAAAAATGTTTCCCCTGACTGTTGGGACCCACCAGCTACATCTTCGCACGCAAGGAAGTGCGTCCGGGGAAAAAAAGATTCGCCCCCCTGACTGTTGGGACCCACCAGCTACATCTTTGCACGCAAGGAAGTGCCTGACAGTCGAGACCCACCTGGTCGAAGCGTACGTAGCGTTGTCATTCTGGTCGCAAATGTGTACGTACATACTGGTCGATGTAGAGGCGCGCACGTAGCATGCACACGTACGTACAACGGCCAGTGTGCAAGAAAGAAAATACGGCCACATACGTACATACGGGCAGGGTCTCGAACACCTACTCGCGCATACGTACGGCCAGGGCTCGTCTACATGGCTGGGTCGGAACGGAGAAACAACATCGTCATTGTGTTCATAGGGAGTCAACCGGCTAGGTCGGAATGGAATGCATCGTCGTGTTCATCTGGAGGGCTTGGACGGAACAACCGATGGAAACTAGGCCTGGCATACCGCAGAACGGAGGAAACCTTGTGTTCGACCGGCCACATTCGAAACGGGATCCTGTTCATCGGGAGGGGTCTGGCGTACCGCAAAACGGAGGAAACAGACCTCCTACGATCGAAACGGGTGTCTTGTTGACCGGAGGGGTGTGGTGTACCACAAAACGGAGGAAACGGACTTGTGTTGGAGCGCTACGGTCGAAACGGGGGTCCTGTTGATCGACAGGGGTGTGGCATACCGCAAAACAGAGGAAACAGACTTGTGTTGGAGCGCTACGGTCGAAACGGGGTCCTGTTCATCGGGAGGGGTGTGGCATACCGCAAAACAGAGGAAACGGACATGTGTTGGAGTGCTACGGTCGAAATGGGGGTCCTGTTCATCGGGAGGGGTGTGGCGTACCGCAAAACGGGACTCCATGGGATACTGTTCATTACTACCGTCGACCCCCTCCAGCCTCCGCGGGCTACTGTTCATCCACCATCGACCTCCTCCAGCCTCCACCTACGACTGTTCAGCCTCCACCGCGCGCTACTCCACCGGCTACTGTTCAACCAGCCCTCTTCACAGGCTACTGTTCATCCAACCCTCCACCGTCTATTGTTCATGCAGCCCTCCACGGGGTGGTCCTGTTCATGCAGCCCTCCACGGGGTCCTGTTCATGCAGCCCCAATCGGCTCGATCGAACGGGGTCCTGTTCATGCAGAGGAAACACCACGGGGTCCTGTTCAGCCACCCAACTGGGAACTGTTCATCCAAACCCCCCTAGCAATGCTCACTGTTCATGTAGATGCAGCATCGATCGGCTTCAGTTAGCAGCAGTAGCGAAGGAATCGCTCGATCGGGTTCAGTTAACAACCATCGATCGAAAGCTCGTGTTCAGTAACGCGTAGCCTGCAGTGCAATCGCTCGGGTTCAGTTAGAGCCCAACGCCTCGCTCGGATTCAGTTAGAGCTCAACACCTCACACCCACGCGCGTGTGTGTACGAGAGAAATGCGCATCGCTCGGCCCCGACCACCCACCGTAACCGGGAACATCCCAATATTTTCCTCGCCCTCGCTTCTACCACGGTTTTTTCGTCATGCATGACCCAAAGAATGTCATCCAGTTGCGTCTCCGGCCCGCCCAGGACGAAAAGCCCATTTTCTGTCATGATTTTTTGTCATGGAAGTACGACCCCACCACATCTATGATGATACCATGTTTTGTCACAATTATTATCATAGAAGTGTCATAAGTATGACAGAAAAAAGTTTCGTTCGGCCCAAAATGTCACGGATGTGTCTTTTTTTGTAGTGTTAGTCTCTTCTTGGACAGCGGAGGAGTCCTCAATATATGGTTTCACATAGGCATTAGAAGCATAATTATCATAACAATATTTAAATATGGCAAAAATTTCAGATTTGTAAAGAGTAGCATCATACTTTTCAATCAAAGAAGCAATTTCATAAGCACCCTTAAAAGCAACAAATTCTTCAATTTGTTGAACATCGTAGTAACTATAAACACCCTTAGCATACGAAGATATGATTCAATTATCACTAAACTCACATTGGTAGGGAAGGTGTTTCGTAGGGTCTTCAGAACAACAAGTAATATCATATATTTCACTTAAATTCCAAGCATAGCATTGCAAACGATGAATTTGATCCATTAAAAGTTTCCCTTTTTCAGATATGCGGCGTCGCACATAACAAGCATGCTTATCTAAAGATTTTCCCTCAACTAAGCTAGTTGGGGTTTTAGCTTCAGTAGTGTGATAGATTTTGAGTGATTCTTCAACCATTGGTTCAGTAGGTACCACTATTTTTTTGGTATTTTGCGTTTCCTAACCATAACTAAAGATAGAAAACAACTTAGAACAGCAAATAAAATCTACTAAGTGATAAAGCAAACAAGCACACATGAGAATATTCACCCCACGCTATTGCTCCCGGGCAACGGCGCCAGAAAAAGGTCTTGATAACCCACAAGTGTAGGGGATCAGTTGTAGCCTCTTTTGATAAGTAAGATTGTAGAACCCAACGAGGTGCTAAAGACAGAACAAATATTCCCTCAAGTTCTATCGACCACCGATACAACTCTACGCACGCTTGACGTTTACTTTACCTAGAACAAGTATGAAACTAGAAGTACTTTGTGGTTTTTGTGGGATAGGTTTGCAAGATAACAAAGAGCACGTAAATAAAAAGTAGGGGCTGTTAAGATAAGGACACAACTAAATTAGTTTTAGTAGAGAGCTTTTTGTCACGAGAAAGTTATTTGTCCCTAGGCAATCGATAACTAGATCGGTAATCACTATTGCAATTTTATTTGAGGAAGAGGCATAAGCTAACATACTTTCTCTTCTTGGATCAGATGCACTTATGATTGGAACTCTAGCAAGTCACAACAACTAAAGATCATTAAGGTAAAACCCAACCATAGGTCCATAGCATTAAAGTATCAAGTCCTTTTTATTCCCATACGCAAGCAACCCTCTTAACCGGGTCTGTGCTTATGTCACTCACGCCACCCACCATAAGCAAATCATGAACATATTGCAAACCCTACAGCGGGGATCCCTCACGCTTGCGTGACACGGAGAGCACCATAGGATAGCACTAATAATAAAACATGCAACTCAAACCAATCACGATAATCAATTAGCCCATAGGACAAAACGGATCTACTCAAACATCATAGGATAGCCATACATCATTGGGAAATAATATATAGCGTTGAGAACCATGTTTAAGTAGAGATTACAGCGGGTAGAAGAGGGGTTACACCGCTGCATAGAGGAGGGAAGTGTTGGTGATGACGGTGGGGAAGTTGTTGGTGTATATTGCGGTGACGATGATGGCCCCGGCGGCACTCCGGTGCCACCGGAAGCGAGAGGGAGAGAGCCCCCCTCCTTCTTCTTCTTCTTCTTCCTTGACCTTCTCCCTAGATGGGAGAAGGGTCTCCCTTCTGGTCCATGGTCTCCATGGCGTGGGAGGGGCGAGAGCCCCTCCAAGATTGGATCTATCTCTCTGTCTCTCCTTGTTTCTACGTTCCCAGATTCTGGCCCTTCACCGTTTCTTAAATTCCCGGAGATCCGTATCTCCAATTGGGCTGAATTTTGGTCACGATTTCTAACCAGATATTAGCTTTCTTGCGGCGAAAGAAGGGAATCAACCACCTTACGGAGTGGCCATGAGGGCCCAAGGCGCGCCTGCCCCCCTAGGCGTGCCCCTCACCCTCGTCGGACACTCGAGCATCGTCTCACGTTGGTTCCGCTTCCCAAAATTCACATATATTCCAAAAAAAATCTCTTTCCATTTTTATCCCATTTGGACTCCGTTTGATATGGATATTCTACGAAACGAAAAACATGCAACAAACAGGAACTGGTACTAGGCACTGGATCAATATGTTAGTCCCAAAAAATAGTATAAAAAGTTGCCAAAAGTATATGAAAGTTGTAGAATATTGGCATGGAACAATTAAAAATTATAGATATGACGGAGACGTATCACATTTCATCCAGAATTCCCAAGGGACTTGCAAGAAGCCCCTGACAATCACTGATTTGGATAATTGTGTTCAGCGTGAGGATGAGTCGGCCCACCATTGGGTCCAACGTGTCTCCGCTATTATTCACTCGTCCAATAGCATTGCGGCGGGTCAAGCGGTTCTGGTCTTGGAAAAGAACTGCCACTTTACCCCCCTTAAGCTGAAGCTTGGGCGGCTTAAGCGTTATTGCAACGATATGGGTGAGCTCATGGCGGCGCTCATAAAATATGCATATTCTAATAAGACCAAAGACCCTGGATCTGATGATGAGAAGTCCAATAAGGGTAAGAAGAATGGCAATGGTAAGGGTCAGTAGCAGAATACGGCGGGGAATAACGGCAATAACCAAAGTAATGGTGGTAAGCACAGACACCCGATGGCTGGTTAGATCTCGTAACTAACACCAACACAAGGTATAAAAATCAGCACCGTAACGGTAATGGTAAGACGTCCTTTGGAGGAAAAAACTTTAATTTTGAAGCAATGCTCAATGACCCTTGCCCAAAACATAGTCTGCGTAATAAGCCAACGACTCATTCCTAGAAGGATTGTTTTATCATGCGAGAGTACATGAATTACAATCAGAATCACGGTAATAATAATGGGCCGCCCGGTGGGTCAGGATCCGGTTCACACGGGCCCAGCTTTGGTGGCGGCGGCTCGAATTCTGGTTATCAAGGCCAAAGCAGTGAGGTCGGCTATAACCAATAGTCTGGTCCAGGAAGTTAGCAACAAGGTAATCAGTCAGGATATCAGAGTAATCCAAAATAGCTAAATGGTGGCCAGTACCATGTTTTCACCACAAGTCTTTGTAAGCGAGATCAGAAGGTTCATAAGCATGCGGTCAATGCTATTGAGTCGGACGTGCCTCAATACTTGCGGTGGTTAGAATACCCAATCACATAGAGTCTTGAGGATCACCCGCATCGAGTTGAGAATCCGGGTCATCTAGCTTTGGTCGTAGCCCCTCAGGTCCGGGGTTATAAATTCACTAAGGTTCTTAGGAATGGTGGCAGCAGTATCAACATTCTGTATTATGACACCTTTCATCGGATGAACTTCACCGACAAGGATCTTAAGCCGTCTTCTATAGTTTTCCATGGTGTGGTGTCTCGTAAGTCGGCGTATCCTGTTGGAAAGATTGCCTCGGACTCGCCTTTGGTAATGACTATGATTACAAAGCAGAGACATTGTGGTTCGAGGTGGTTAAAATCAGGAGTCCATATCATGCCTTGTTTGGGTGGCCAGCTTATGCTAAGTTTATGGCTCGACCTTGTTATGTTTATTTACATCTTAAGATGCCAGGGCATAAGGGCACAATCCCGATCCATGGTGATCGGAAAATCGCTTTGGAGTGCGAGGAAGGAGATGCGGATTATGCAAAAACGGCTTGTGCTTCTGAGGAACTGAAGTTTTATAAGGATAATGTTGACCCGTCTGATATGAACCCTCTGAAGAAGCCCAGTACTGAACAAGATCCTCTGTTAAAATTTACAGCTGACGAAATTAAGCAGGTTGATTTTGTGCCTAGCGACTAATCACAGTAGTTCACAGTGGGGGCTAATACGGATCCTAAATAGGAATGCACCCTCATCGAGTTCATCCGTGAGAACTGAGACATCTTTGCATGGAAACCTTATGACATGCCAGTGTGCCGAGAGAACTCATTGAGCACAGTCTTAATTGTGGAAGTTAAACAGTTCCTTTGTCGTTTCAATGAGGATCGGCGTAAAGCCATTGGAGAAGAGGCCCAGCTCTTGGCAGTAGGGTTCATTGTGGAAGTATTTCACCCTCAGTGGTTGGCCAATCATGTGCTTGTACTTAAGAAACGACACATGGCGCATGTGTGTGGATTAGACAGACCTCAACAAGGCATGTCCAACTGACCCGTTCGCTCTCCCATGCATTGATCGGATTATTGATGCGACGGCGGGTTGTGAGAGTTTATTCTTCCTGGATGCTTACTCTGGTTATCATCAGATCAAGATGGCAGTCAAAGACGAAGATAAGACGTCCTTTATCACACCTTTTGGAGCTTTCTACTATGTTCCTATGCCTTTTGGGCTTAAAAGTGCCCGGGCGCCTTACCAGCATTGTGTTCAAAATTGCCTTCATAGTTAGATTGGGCGTAATGTTCATGCTTATGTGGATGACATTATGGTCAAGTCTAGGAAGAAGGAGACTCTCCTGGATGATTTGAAAGAGACTTTTGATAAGCTTCGGGTCTACAAGATTGTGCTTAACCTAGCCAAATGTGTTTTGGTTGTGCCCGCAGGAAAATTGTTAGGTTTCCCGGTCTCGGAACGGGGCATTAAAGCTAACCTGGAGAAGATCAAGGCCATTACCTCACTCTCTAAGCCGGCGTGTGTCAGTGACGTCCAGTGTTTGGTGGGTCGTATTGCAGCTCTGAGCCATTTTATAAGTCGCCTGGGAGAGAAGGCAATCCCTTTATACCGGATGATGAGGAAGACAGGTCATTTTGTCTGGAGTGAAGCTGCCAATGAAGCATTTGAGGCACTAAAGAAACAGCTAGCTGAGCCGCCTATCCTCGTTGCTCCCATTGAGAAAGAGCCTTTGCTCCTATATGTGGTGGCTAATAGTAAGGCTGTCAGTGTGGCAATAGTTGTGGAGCACAAGGAGGTGGGTAAGGAGTACCCTGTTCAGTGCCCGGCTTATTATATTAGTGAGGTGTTTATTGAGCCCAAGCAACCATATCCACATTGACAGAAATTGGTGTATGGGGGTGAGTCGCAAACTGAAGTAGCACTTTCTTGGTCACCCTATCACTATGGTCAACTATGCTCCTTTAGGAGATATTATTCAGAACAGGGAGGCTACATGTCGGGTTGCTAAGTGGGCAATTGAACTTGGACCTCATGGTTTGAAGTATGTGCCAATAACAGCCATCAAATCTCAGGCCTTGGTGGATTTCATAAATGAATGGACAGAATTTCAGACACCTGAGGAGAAGCCTGACAATACATATTGGACAATCCATTTTGATGGGTCCAGAAAATTAGAAGGCTCAGGGGATGGAGTTATTTTGACTTCCCCACGAGGTGATATTTTTTTTTATGTTTTAAGGTTGATATTTCCCTGTACTAACAATTTAGCCGAGTATGGAGCTTTATTCCATGGGCGTCGTATGGCCAAGGAGATGAGTTTAATCAGGGTCGGGTGTCTGGGCGACTTAGACCTCGTGGCTCAACAAGTATCAGGCAAGTGGGATTCTAAAGACCCACTCATGGCGGCTTATCGCCAGGCGGTTGAAAATGTCGCTGGTCACTGTAAGGGTTACCAGGTGGATCACATTGATCGACGGAAGAACGAGGCGGCCGATGCGATGTCCCATCTTAGGTCTCAGCGTAAGCGAGTGCCTCGTAATATTTTCCTTGATGTTTTACATACTCCTTTGGTCAAGTTACCATCTAAGGAGGATCTTGCTATACCTGACCTGGAGGGTCAACTAGTGGCGGCTCTTCATGCTATTACTGATTGGAATTTTCCTTATCTGGCTTATATGACCCAGGGTGAGTTACGTGAGGATGAAACTTTAGCATGACAAATCACCAGGAGATCTAAGTCTATGACTATTATTAATAGCGAGTAATACCAATGCAGTGTGACAAGTGTGTTCCAGCGTTGTATTTCTCCTAAGGAGGGCTGTGAAATTTTACGAGCGATTCATGAAGGCGATTGTGGTCATCATGTCGGCTCAAAATCTTTGGTGGCTAAAGCTTTTCGTCATGGGTTTTACTGGTTGAAGACTCATGCTGATGTAGAGGATATCGTTAGCAAGTGCGATGGGTGCCAGAAATTTGCAAGGCAGGCTCATGCGCCGGCTCAAGAATTGCGGATGATCCCAATAACCTGGTTGTTTGTAGTTTGGGGGCTTGATATGATTGGGCCATTCAAGAGGTCTAAGGATAAGAAGACCCACCTTTTGGTGGCGGTTGACAAGTTTACCAAGTGGGTTGAGGCGGTGCGAGTCAACAACTGTGATGCAGAGATAGCCGTTCAGTTTGTCAAGAGATTGATTTTTCGTTTTGGCTATCCTCATAGTATTATCACTGATAATGGGACAAATTTGTCTAAAGGTGCTACGGAGGAGTTTTGTCAAAGGGAGCACATCTGGCTTGATGTTTCGTCAGTTGCGCATCCCCAGTCCAATGGTCAGGCAGAACGTGTTAACCAGGAAATCCCGAGAGGTATTAAGCCCCTGCTCATGGTGCCTTTGCAGAGGACTCCGGGTTGTTAGTTGGAAGAGCTTCCTTCTGTCCTTTGGAGTATCAGAACCAGCCCCAACAGATCAACAAGCTACATGCCTTTCTTCATGGTTTATGGTCCAGAGGCGGTTCTCCTGAGTGATATACGTCATGACTCACCAAGAGTGGCGGCTTATGTCGAAGCTAATAATGAGACGGCATGTCAGACCGCACTTGATGTCTGGGATGAAGAGTGTGACCTTGAAGCAGCTCATTCGACGATTTATCAACAATCTATGTCGCTATCACAACCGTAGAGTTCGAAGCCGAACCTTTCAGGAGGGTGACTTAGTGCTCCATTTGATTCAAGACCAAACAGGGATGCATAAGCTTTCCCCTCCTTGGGAAGGGCCCTTTGTGATTAGTAAAAATCTCAACAATGGGTCTTATTACCTCATTGATGTGCGAGAGCACAAGGATTCCCACAAATCGGAAAAGGAGACCCGCCAGACGTGGAACATTGCTCATCTTCGGCCTTACTACACTTCAGCCACTGGCTCTTACCATTGTACATACTTCTGTTGATGTATATATCTTTTTATGATCAATATAATAAATCCAACATCCCTGTAATTCAGGGCCTCTGTCGTTTCATATATGTGCATCTGGGTCTTCATTGATTGATCATAAGGTCGCTTGGGGGCTTCCAACCCACCGGGTTTAGCTTTCATACCCTCTTGACCGACATGAAACGCCACTTTATGGGTTATACCTGCCTGTTTGCAACTTGCTACTCCGCCAGGTGATCCGCTGAACTCTTGGCAAGACAATCTTTTCAAAGACCTTGAACTTGTCAAGGTTAAAACAACGGTTTTTGTGTCACGCGAGGGCCGGCTTACAGTGAGCTAGGATAAACCACAACTATGCGGTCCTGAATGCAAATATGAGGCCTGTGAGCCACAAAATTCAGTTGAGTTTTAAAATCTCACTTACCAATGTTTGAGATTAGCATATTTTCTGTTGGATGTTTTGTGGTCTCAAGCTATTTTGCTTTTGTGCAAATTTTGACTACCGGGGTCTTGACGCTCCGAGTTATGTTGCTCATGTTTGAATATCTCGGGTTGTCACCCGCCCTGGTTTTTGACTTTAAGTTACCAATAGTTTTTGTCTTCAACAACCGTGATTATGATTTTTTTTCAGTAGTCGTATAAGGCTACCTGTCTTTGGGTTGTCACCCGCCCTGGTTTTCGACTTTAAGTCACCAACAGAAATCTTGATTGGTCTCTTGTAGGATGTACAAGACTTCAGGGGGAAATAAGAGATGTGGCACGGATCATATGTCTGATTTAATCAAGCGTGCAACAAAGTCTTTCTACTAAGTTTAAAAGTTCAAATAAACACGCACGAAGGCATAACAGGGTGGATCACTATTTTAAAAATTACCCTATCACAAGGCTTTCAATTGAACCCAAAAGATTTCAAATCAAGTGTTTTTCGAGCTGCACTCCTGTGACCCAGCCTCAAAGTCGTCCGGCTTATGATCACTGCAATCCGTTTTCTTCCTCACGCCTTGAAGGTTCTAGATCATCCTGTGTCGGCTCTTCGTCCTCGTCTATCTGAAGGTCAGCCGATGTCTAGTCGATGCCGGTTAAGGCCTCGAATGTGGCTTCATCATTTATAATTGAAGCAGGGTAAATGTTAGGAGTAAAAGTATGCTTATGCTTTGGTGGAGTCAGATCTATGACATCATGAGTCGGCGCTTTCCCTCGAGCATTGTCGCTGTCGTAAGCCGGCTGGTATTTTGTTAAATCTGCCTCTTTTGTTAGTTTATGCACCAAGGGGCACATCTCTCTCACGCATTTGGCAAAATCGTCTTGATCAAATGAAGACCCATCCTCTTTCAGTTCTCGACAGCCGCCTGTCATTTCGGCTGGGTCTAGCTCTGATTGCCACGCCTTACCCCAGCTGAGTGCTGAAATAGCCCCTAAGCGGGCGGCTGATAGCTTCAACTCTTTGATTTTCCTTGGTGAAAGATTGTCGATGTCGCTTAGAGGAGGGTGAATAGGTGCTTTAAAATAATTACGGTTTAGGCTTGAACAAATGCGGAATAAACCTAGCGGTTAATTTGTTAAGCACAAAACCTACAACAACTAGGCTCACCTATGTGCACCAACAGCTTATGCTAAGCAAGATAAACAACCACTCCCTCCGTTCGGAATTACTTGTCTCGGAAATGAATGTATCTAGAATTAAAATACATCTAGATACATCCATTTCCGCGACAAGTAATTCCGAACGGAGGGACTAGGTCATAGCAAGATATATGACAAGAAACAATATGGCTATCACAAAGTAAAGTGCATAAGTAAAGGGCTCGGGTAAGAGATAACCGAGGCACGCGGAGACGATGGTGCATCCCGAAGTTCACACCCTTGCGGATGCTAATCTGCGTTTGGAGCGGTGTGGAGGCACAATGCTCCTGAAGAACCCACTAGTGCCACCGTAATCTCCTCACGCCCTCGCACAATGCAAGATTCCATGATTCCACTAAGGGACCCTTGAGGGCGGTCACCGAACCCGTACAAATGGCAACCCTTGGGGGCGGTCACTGTCGTGGTTCTAAGTCTGACAATAAGGGTAGGGGGTACGAATGGAGAGGCAAGGTTCTAGCTATGGTGATGTTGTACACAAGGTGTTAGCGAGTTCAAGCCCTTCTCGGAGGAAGTACTAGCCCTACGTCTCGGTGCCCGGAGGCTTGGTCGACTGATATGCGTATACGTGTGTTACAGAGGTGCGAACCCTTGTTCTGGAGGAGGGGGGTGGCTTATATAGCGCGCCAGGGCCCCAGCCATGCTCCACGTTACCAAGGGTTCAATGTACATTAAGGCAGGCATTACTGATAACGCCTGCAGTAAAGGGTAATTAAGGTGTTTTACTACGGTGAGTAAGTACAGGACCGTTGCTGTCTCAAGTGATGCTTGACCTTCGGAGGCCGAGTGCCTTGGATCGGTCGAGTGGGGTTGAGTCGTCTTGCGTAAGGGGTTCTGTCGAGTGGAATGTCTTCTTGGATCATCTCAGGCGACTGCCTTCACTGTCATAGGTCTTGTCTTTTGATCTTCTAGGGTAGTGACCTTGGGTGGGGTACCTTGATCGGGCCTGTGACCCTACCCTAGGTCTGTAACCTCGTCAGTAGCCCCCGAATGGATTGAGGCTTGAGCAAGAGGACGCTGAGGGAAGCTCTGGTTCTGGTTCGACATCCCTGGGGTAAATTTTTTCGGAGCTTGTGACTTGGGCAGGCTCCCTCTGTTGTGTCTTGGTCGCCTTGATCGATTCTGAAGCCGTCGAGTGAGTTAGTTGCTTCTTGTGCCGACTGGACTTCTTGCGTCGACTGGATTTTGCGCCAAGCGTCGGGCGCCGCGAGCACGTGCCGTTTTCGACGGGACTGGTTGCCCATCGGCCGTCGGATTCGGCGGGGTTTTCGAAATTTGGGGAAGCGCGCGGGGCGGGACGTGCCGCAGCAATCGGAGGGGTGCGCTTGAAATGCCTCGATCCTCACGCCTCCTTTTTCGCCACGTATCGCGCCAGCGTCTGTTACGGGATTTGATAAGATTGCTCGGGGCCACCGGTCAGCCACTCGACCGGGCTGCTATAAGAGCGCGCCGAGCCCGTAGCGGGGGGCATTGTGCACCCAATCTTTCTCCTTCCACCCCTGCTTCTTGGCTGCGCCCCTGCTTCTCCGCTGCGCCCCCGTTCCTTCTTCGCCTCTCTCCGCAGCGACCGCCGGCGTGCGAGCCATGGGCAAATACAAGACCGCGGCCATGGAGCGCTCGAAGAAGGCGGCGTCAGGGAAGGGGAGGTGTCACACCCTGATTTTCATGTCACTTTGCTTAAGCTAATTTCCATGTTAAAAATGTGGATTTGCAAAAACTTTTGAGTGTTTTGACTTTGATTGATTTGACTCTTGTCTGCTGTTTGCTAGTGCTCTAAAAATCAAATAAATCCTCCAACTCTTATACTTCATCTCCTTGACCCAAAACCTTTTCCCAATGACCATGCCATGTGTATAGACAAGTATAGAATTTTCTTATAAAAATATTTTGGCCAAATGGTATTTTCTAAAATTAGTTTTCCAAAAACCCCTGAATTGAGGTTTGCACTGCAAGTACCTTATTTAGGGTGTGAAAAATATTTCAAAAAGTTTATTTGAATCCTATAAGATATATGACTCCCAGAAACCACAAAAGTATAATTTTAAAAGTTATTTTTATATTTTATTTAAAAGCTTTTTCTTAAGGCCAGAAATGGTCTTTAATAGGAAAAAATTATTTAATCATTTCAAAAATATTTGCCAAAATTCAGGGAGACTCATAGGACATATATTGTCCATATATAAGAGTTTCAACACATGGTCATGTTCAAAATATTGGACAAATCCTTCCAAAACCCTTTCTGGATATTTCAAGCTTTTGAAATATTTACAAAGGAAATATTCTCCAAAAATTCCAGGGAAATTCTATCATGTCATATATGACATATTTGATGATCTTTCAAAGCCTCATGCCTTGAAGATCAAGGAAACATCCTCAAACCCCTTCAAAACCATTCGGTCCATATTTGAAGTTTGAGCAACTCTACATTGCCAAACTTGTGCAAATGCTCTCAAATTTGGTGCACATGCTAGAATGGCCTAATAAGGCATCTAGACCAAATGGCACAAGATTTGGAATAGAGAAACTTGATCAGATCACCCCAAAACCACTTATGTTCAAATTCAAATTTGAACAACTTTACATTGTCAACTTTTTATCTGGAGACTCAAACTTTGTGGGCATCCTCATAACCCCAAATGATGATGCTACACCAAGTGGTGCATCAAGGGGAGATGAATTGCTTGACTCAAACATGGTGAAACCATTTCTGTTGATTTCTAGGGTCCACCAAAGTTACATTGGCCACTTTGCCCAAATGAGCTCAAATTTGGTGTAGGGGCCTAATTAGATGTGACATTTGATCCTGTTAAGTCCCATGCCAATTGGAAGTCATTTGCCTCCCCAGAACCAGATCAAACACCTTCTGTTCATTTACCAAAACCAGTGTTTGAACCTCTTTTACTTTTTCTCCTTACCTCAAATGCTTAACACAGCCTATTCTGATCATCATCTACCCCCAGTAACATTCCCATGGCCTCAGCTCAATTATTGGAGGGGGTAAAACCCCAATTTACACTGCTGGACAGCAGGTTTCACCCTCTTCCTCACCTCCCTCCTCATCCCAGTGGTTCCCCAGAGCATCCAAGACCTCCACACTATTGTTTACTACTCCCTAACACTGCTGGACACAAGAGGACACGACCAAGGAGCTAAAGGCACGGCCATGCCGGCCAAAAGCACGCTCTGGAGCGCGCTACAGTGCTCTGGAGCACTGCAGCCGCCCTCCAATCACCAGCCCCGACAGCCTTGGGCTTCCCCCTCGTGTCCCCCGAGGAGGCCTCGACGTCCGCAACACGCCGGGCGGTCGGCCCCCTCCTCTCTCCTCCTCCCTCACCCCTGCTCGAACGCGCACCGGCCGACCCTGAGCACCAGTGAACGACCTCGCACGCGCGGCCTCTCTGGCGCCTCCCCGCTCCTCCCCTCTCTTCCTTTAGGCGTGGACCAGCTCCAGGAACGCCCTGGACATGCCCGCTGGTGCCCCCGTGGCTTGCAACGACAGCAAGGGCCTCGCCGGCGCACACGTGTTCGGTGGACCGGCGCTCACCTATTTATAGGCCGCCCCCGAGCCCCCTCGCGGCTCCGATGGCCTCCACTCCCTCTCCTAATCCTCCTGGACCCGCTCTCTCTCTCTCTCCCGTGCCCTCCAGCCATCACCCTGGCCGGAGCAGAGCCGCCGGCCGCCGCCTAAATACGGGAACCTCAGGCCCTTCCTCCTCCACCTAGCCACTCCAGCACTACCGCAGCACCGCCCAGACTTCCCCCCAAGCTCCAGCTCTTCCTTCCCCGCCTCTTCCCCGTTGTGCAGAACTTCACCGACGGTCGCCTCCGCGGTCTTCCGAGCCGTCGCGGCTCCGGCCCTCCCCGGCGTGCGTTAAGCACACGGATGGATGCGGCGTGCCCTCCTGAGCACAACGGTGGGCAGAGCGTCGCCGGAGATGCCCTGCAGCGCCGGCAAGCCGCCGTCGAGCACCGCCTCTGTTCCTCTCCGCCGCGTCGCGCGGGAGGAAGGGGATGAACCTGAGCGCTGGGCCCCGCGCGTCAGCGACCTGGAGGCTGGGCCCCTCCGTTTAAGTGGAGGCGGGTCTGGCCTCGGCCGACTCCCCCGCGCGGTGGCGCCCTTCCTGGCGGGCGTCTTCGACGTGGCCAGGCTCCTATGCACGCGGCCGAGCTGATGGGCCGGCCCAGTTGCTGTGCAGCTGCTCTTCGCCCTGCGCGCAAGGGTATAACCCCCTTTTCTTTTTATTTTCTGTTTCCAGTAAACTTCTAAAATCACCCAAATATTCAAATGAACTCCAAACTTGATGATTCAAATTTCCTATGACTCCATAAATCATGCTCTATCTGTTGGTGCTACATGCACATTATTCCAGAGACATTTCTTTCACAAATATTTATCAAATGCCTTTATTTCATTTTTGTGATGAACTTCAGAAAATCACAGAGAGCTCAATCTTGATCCAAATGCAGTGATTCAAATTCCTAGATGCTTGTCATGTCCAAACTTAGTTTTGGAACATTTTTAATAATAGTTTCTGTACCCCACCAAATATTGAGCCATTTCTTCATATTTATCAGCTTTGCAAAATCCTAGGAAATTCATTTCAAATCCAAATCCAGTGAAACCAACTCCTAAATGCTTCTAAAATCATGACTTGATGATGAGTACCTTTGCTCATCATTCAAGGAAATATTTCTGTATACTTCTTCCAAGTCCATAAAACCCTTGATTCCATCATGATGAAATGTTCCAAACTACCTATTGATCCAACACCTATGAAACCACCTTGGTCATTTCTAATATGACCAGAGGTATCCTAGAAAAGTCCAACTCCTATTTTTTAGAGCACTTTTATTTTTGCTTTGATGGTGTTGCTTATCATGATTGTTTCCATCGTTAGTTGACGTAATAAGCGGAGTATTCGGAGATGGACCAGAAGGTTTGAAGACTCAGAAGAATAAGGCAAGCATCCCTTTGACCATGTTCAAGAGACCTTTTTATGCATGTCTCATAGCACCTTATTATTCAATGCATCGGAACCATGTTGAGGTGGAAACCACTTTGGTTGCTACCCCTGTTACTTTACTGTTGAAACTTGCATCAAACATGACCCTACCTTCCTATGAGGGTTATGTGGGTGGGAGTAGATAGATGTATGCTATAGTAGTTGGCTACGCAAAATGGGTCGGGGTTATGCATTGAGTGAAACAAGTGTGGTCTGACATACTTGCAAATGACCCAGTGGGTGCCACTAATGCCCCTGGGAGTTGATGAGGAGCTAGGGCACTACTTGGTGAGGAAGTAGTGTGCCGAGGCTCGACGAAAGTGTTGTTTACAGAGATGGATTAGATTTATGTGTGACTACCGTCCCAACCAAACATGCGCAACCACTCTACCCTTACATGGGAAAGGGCATTATTGATTACCTAGGTCGATACTAGCATGGTGCCCGCATTACTAGTGACGGGGGTGACATGAGGTCACTCTCGGGACGGGGTCGCGCTTGGATAGGCGGCCATGACTGTCTTTACAGGGCACCGGACACACCGTTGGTACCCCGTGCTTGTGATATGTGATGAATACGGAGCGAGTCTCCACAAACCTTGAGATGTGAAATGTTTGGCACGGGGCTGCTACCAATCGAGTGGACTCTATGTTAGTGTCGTCTAGGGAAAGATAGTGATCGGGTGCTTACCCCGGGTACTTGAGGTATCGCGGGTCGTGGATGACACGGAAGTTCCCCGGATCTTGTGGGTAAAGTGTGCAACCTCTGCAGAGTGTCAAACTATTCGAATAGCCGTGTCCACGGTCATGGACAGTTGGGTGGTGCTACTTAGACTGTGTCCATAAGTTTCTGGGAAACAACACGATTCAGAGATATTGATGATGTGATTGTGAGGAAGTCACAATGAGCTTGTGCATGTGCTGATTGCAACTCTTTCTCGATATTGATGTCTGTGACCTCCTGATACTTGTTACAGACACATGCATGTCCATGTTTTATGTTGATCATGCTTGCATATGAAAAACTAGCTTTCCGCAAAACTACCAATTTAGCAGTAGAGCCTTGCATAATTATTCTGTTATCACACTTGGGTTGCTTGCGAGTACATTCAATGTACTCATTGGCTTGCCACTGGTTATTTTAATGGCCAGGCAGGAGAGAACAGGTTATGATGAAGATTTCTTGGTGACGAGCATGCGAGCTAGGACGCTTCCCAGTCAGAATGCCTGTATGGTTAAGGCAGATGGTATGGGTCCCTGTTGTCTTTGAAGACTTTCCGCTGCGATGATATACTCAAGGCTTGACCATTATGGTCCTATTTGTGTAACACGGTATGTAAGGATGTAAGACTCTTATTATTCAGCTTCTGTGTGTTCAGTGAGCATTGATCTCTGGGATCACTGTACACGTGCATTCGGTGATCACGACTTATGAGTCGGGGTCCCCACAGAGCTGGTATCAGAGCCATCCTGACTGTAGGAAGCCTTAGTTAGCATGGTCGTTAGTTAGGGTAAAGCTATTTTCAAAACTATTACTAGTTTTCAAAACTATCTATACTTCTCTTCCCTTCTCAGTTTTTCGAAAACTAGGCTATACTTGATCTCTTCCTCTTCAAAACCTTGGTCGCTAGAACCCTTATGCCCCTGACCACTGGATTTTCCATAATCCTCGTGGAGTGTACCTTGCCAAACACTCACCCACCACTTTTGCATGCAAGATTGGTGACACCACGACAAGACGATACCAACAGAAACTACACCCTCGATGAATGAGGACATGAAGACCCAGAAGATGGTGATACCCTTGACAAGAGCCCCCAAGATGGTGCAACCTTGGCCTACAAATGACCAGGGTATAGGTTATGCAAAATCACGTTATGCATCGCTAATAGAGTAATCATGTCACTACCGTTGTTGTATCGACAACCACCGGTGGGCGAGAACCTTGCCATTTGGTCCGCCTCACTATAGTGAGCAGGAAAACGGTTCTCTTCGTCCCCCGCTCTTGGTGTCGATGTTTTCATCAACGAAACCGACATGTTGGACCTCTATTATGCCTTGTTATTACACATGGATTGCCTACCTGGTACCCTCGACGCCCCAGAAGGCACAAGGGATCGTCATGATTAAAGGGACAAGAGAAGACCAAGTCAACGCCAGCCACAAGGAGGCACCTTCACTACATCACCTCATCAGGCGAGAAGTTGTTGAAGATTCTTTAGGCTCAACCTGGATCGTTCATCAAGCAACTACAAGGGACATTGCAACACCTGAGGAAGCTCAGAAGACTGCACGAGGCACAAGTCACGACACAGAGTCCGAGAACCCTAGGGTAGGATGAGTCGTGTACCCCCTATGCGCAGTCGAGTCCATATGATGGTTCGAATAGAACCATGATTGTGTGTTGTTTGCTTTTATTCGTTTGTGTTTTGATATAAGTCGCACTTTTGCCCCAGGCAATAAGTGCATGGCTATATCACCTTCCTTGCCTTGTTTCTTTTGTTTCGGCCTTTTTGCACCCGTTTGTTGCACCTGCACAACAGAACCCCCTTTAGGCATTTCCCTCCTCTACGCTGTTTCTTCCCTCTATTCTCTCTCTCCCCAATTGAAGACCCGCAAGACAAGATGCACCAAGGATTCTACCTCGACGGCCAACTGGCACCGAAGACTTCTGCTACAACCTCCACGATCTATTGCAACTCCATAGAGTTATGTTTAACCCTCCAGACCAGTAACCCTCTTCCTAGACCCTTTGAGACTTCACGAGACACTCCAGCACGAATCCTTAAACATGTGCCTAACCCATGGTAAAGCAAGAGAACCTGTTAAACCTTTGCAACCTTGCACAACACTGGGTTCGTAAAGGAACTAGTGGAAACGATGAGTGAGCACATTTTCATCCTGATATAGCACGAGGTCTGACGATGCCATAGATAGACCAGCTCGAGGATAATGGACAGATGACTTGGTGGTTTGTATCAGTGACTTCGAGGAACTATCTGAGACCTTGATGGATTGTGAGGTTTTCATGTTGGTAGGATCATGACTTTGGGGAGGTATGTAGAAGTGCCCGTTGGGCATGAGATTTGGATTTATGTAGGTGATTCTGGTTGGTATAGATGCTGGATATGTCTGCATGATTCGGAGTAAGATTGGATTTAGGCCTATGATCCTGATTATGATATCATGCTTCTCGGTGGACGATAACCTAGGAGATTGGATTGTTTGTCGGAGTTGACTTAGAGATCTATATAATCGTGATCTTGGAGTTTACTTAACCCGGATGATGGGAATTTGGTGGACATACTGTCGTAATGCGTAGCCCTTCCGAGTATTTGGGGATTATAGGGACTTGAGATCTTGTGGAACACCGTAGACATCGGATTTGTAGACTTGTTGGATCATGTGGTGATTGATGGTAATTACCGGGCTATTGGAGGTGATCTATAGGAAGGAAACAAATCTTGGAGTGGCATATGACGTGTTTCCTTAGAATAGAGATGCATTATCGTGAGCCTTGCAAGATTAGGTTGAGTGCTTGGATTGTGGAGATTAAGCTAAGCTTAGCAGCATGTATGATCTACCCTTGGATTTTAGGGGTAGACATACACATGGATTTGGGGATCGTAGACAAGCATAGTTTCGTTAGACCGTCTCTTGAGAGTCATGAGGATGTGCATGGCATGAGTGGTGATTGAAGTTGGTCTATGCGAGAGGCTTCTTTTTCGTTCAGAGTACTAGATAGAGCTATTGGCATCTCAAAAACTGTGCTTAAGGATAAGATGATATAAGTTCACTCACTCACTAGAATCCTTGAAAACCCTTAAGCCCCACCAATACCCCAGCTTACCTTGCGTACCCCTTAGACCTCATGGAGCAATTGGACAAGTTGGGTAACATCATTATTTGATGGCCTACTTGTCTGCCCGAAGACAAAGAAGAGACGGACAGCTGGATGGAAGACATCTGAAGACCGCCCTGTCAAGAAGGAAGATCTACACCGACCACCGTCATCAAGAAGTAAACTTCCGCGTTGAAGACCGGGCGTATCTGCAAACCACTCCTCCCGAAGGAACCGAGCAAGTCCGTGTCGAAGGAACGCTCACACCAAGACGTATCAAGACTTGAAGGCACGATTCTGGTGGCACAGGATGAAAGAGAGATTGCAACCTATGTTGCAAAGTGTGATGTGTGCCAAAGGGTCAAGCTGAATATCAGCGACCTGCTGGATTGCTTCAACCACTCAAAGTTCCTGAGTGGAAGTGGGATAAGGTCGGAATGGACTTCGTCACTGGATTACCAAGGTCGAATAGAGGACATGACTCTATCTGGGTCATAGTCAATCATTTGACCAAGGTGGACCATTCCATTCCTGTCAAGACCACTTATGATGGCAACCGGCTGGCAGCTCTCTACATCGACCGAATCGTAAGTCTTCACGGCATTCCCAAGGAGTTTGTGTCAGATCGAGGAACCCAGTTCACCTCAAGGTTCTGGAAGAAGTTCCGAGAAGCCTTGGGAACCAAGATATCTTTCAGCACGGCTTTCCACCCACAGACCGGAGGTCAGACTGAACGAGACAATCAGATTCTCGAAGTCATGACTCCGAGCCTGTGTCTTGGCATATGGAGCCAAGTGGGAGGATTGTCTCCCTTTTTGCCGAGTTCTCCTATAACAACAGTTACCAGTCGAGCCTTCTGATGGCACCATTTGAGGTGTTGTACGGACGCAGATGTCGCACACCCCTCAACTGGTCAGAGACTGGAGAAGGGCTAGTCCTTGGACCGGATATTCTCCGCGCAGCGGTAGAGCAAGTCCAACTAGTTAGAGAACGTTTGAAGGCAGCCAAGTCAAGGCAAAAGAGCTATGCTGACACTCACCGTCGGAACATAAGTTTCCATATCGGGGACCACGTGTACCTGCGGGTAACTCCTCTGAAGGGAACCAAGCATTTCCACGTCAAGGGGAAGCTCGCACTAAGGTTCATTGGACCCTTTGAGATCACTGCAAGTCATGTGGTAGACGGCTCCCCAGCTAGATCTACCACCTGAGATACCCTCCGTGCACCAAATCTTCCACGAGCCCCCACTCTGGAAGTACTTCTTACCTCCTAGCTAGCCCGATGCCCGCAAGGACATCGATCATCGAGCCTTTGACAGCTAACCCAGCCTAACCTATGCAAGAGACCCCTCAGCAACCTCCATCAAGGAAGGCATCAAGCAAGAAGCCATACCATCAAGCATTTCAGGATTCCAAGGAGCACCACTCGGAAGCAGAACCAACAAGGAGAAGTGAAGACTACCCCGTATCCAAGACTCCGCCTTTCTTTCCACGCCTAGTCTGGGAATCTCGGGGACGAGATTCTTGTAAGGGGGGTAGGTCTGTCACACCCTGATTTTCATGTCACTTTGCTTAAGTAATTTCCATGTTAAAAATGTGGATTTGCAAAAACTTTTGAGTGTTTTGACTTTGATTGATTTGACTCTTGTCTGCTGTTTGCTAGTGCTCTAAAAATCAAATAAATCCTCCAACTCTTATACTTCATCTCCTTGACCCAAAACCTTTTCCCAATGACCATGCCATGTGTATAGACCAGTATAGAATTTTCTTATAAAAATATTTTGGCCAAATGGTATTTTCTAAAATTAGTTTTCCAAAAACCCCTGAATTGAGGTTTGCACTGCAAGTACCTTATTTAGGGTGTGAAAAATCTTTCAAAAAGTTTATTTGAATCCTATTAGATATAGGACTCCCAGAAACCACAAAAGTATAATTTTAAAAGTTATTTTTATATTTTATTTAAAAGCTTTTTCTTAAGGCCAGAAATGGTCTTTAATAGGAAAAAATTATTTAATCATTTCAAAAATATTTGCCAAAATTCAGGGAGACTCATAGGACATATATTGTCCATATATAAGAGTTTCAACACATGGTCATGTTCAAAATATTGGACAAATCCTTCCAAAACCCTTTCAAATATTTCAAGCTTTTGAAATATTTACAAAGGAAATATTCTCCACAAATTCCAGGGAAATTCTATCATGTCATATATGACATATTTGATGATCTTGCAAAGCCTCATGCCTTGAAGATCAAGGAAACATCCTCAAACCCCTTCAAAACCATTCTGTCCATATTTGAAGTTTGAGCAACTCTACATTGCCAAACTTGTGCAAATGCTCTCAAATTTGGTGCACATCCTAGAATGGCCTAATAAGGCATCTAGACCAAATGGCACAAGATTTGGAATAGAGAAACTTGATCAGATCACCCCAAAACCACTTCTGTTCAAATTCAAATTTGAACAACTTTACATTGTCAACTTTTTATCTGGAGCCTCAAACTTTGTGGGCATGCTCATAACCCAAAATGATGATGCTACACCAAGTGTTGCATCAAGGGGAGATGAATTGCTTGACTCAAACATGGTGAAACCATTTCTGTTGATTTCTAGGGTTCACCAAAGTTACATTGGCCACTTTGCCCAAATGAGCTCAAATTTGGTGTAGGGGCCTAATTATATGTGACATTTGATCCTGTTAAGTCCCATGACAATTGGAAGTCATTTGCCTCCCCAGAACCTGATCAAACACCTTCTGTTCATTTACCAAAACCAGTGTTTGAACCTCTTTTACTTTTTCTCCTTACCTCAAATTCTTACCACACCCTATTCTGATCATCATCTACCCCCAGTAACATTCCCATGGCCTCAGCTCAATTATTGGAGGGGGTAAAACCCCAATTTACACTGCTGGACAGCAGGTTTCACCCTCTTCCTCACCTCCCTCCTCATCCCAGTGGTTCCCCAGAGCATCCAAGACCTCCACACTATTGTTTACTACTCCCTAACACTGCTGGACACAAGAGGACACGGCCAAGGAGCTAAAGGCACGGCCATGCCGGCCAAAAGCACGCTCTGGAGCGCGCTACAGTGCTCTGGAGCACTGCAGCCGCCCTCCAATCACCAGCCCCGACAGCCTTGGGCTTCCCCCTCGTGTCCCCCGAGGAGGCCTCGACGTCCACAACACGCCGGGCGGTCGGCCCCCTCCTCTCTCCTCCTCCCTCACCCCTGCTCGAACGCGCACCGGCCGACCCTGAGCACCAGTGAACGACCTCGCACGCGCGGCCTCTCTGGCGCCTCCCCGTTCCTCCCCTCTCTTCCTTTAGGCGTGGACAAGCTCCAGGAACGCCCTGGACATGCCCGCTGGTGCCCCCGTGGCTTGCAACGACAGCAAGGGCCTCGCCGGCGCACACGTGTTCGGTGGACCGGCGCTCACCTATTTATAGGCCGCCCCCGAGCCCCCTCGCGGCTCCGATGGCCTCCACTCCCTCTCCTAATCCTCCTGGACCCGCTCTCTCTCTCTCCCGTGCCCTCCAGCCATCACCCTGGCCGGAGCAGAGCCGCCGGCCGCCGCCTAAATACGGGCACCTCAGGCCCTTCCTCCTCCACCTAGCCACTCCAGCACTACCGCAGCACCGCCCAGACTTCCCCCCAAGCTCCAGCTCTTCCTTCCCCCGCCTCTTCCCCGTTGTGCAGAACTTCACCGACGGTCGCCTCCGCGGTCTTCCGAGCCGTCGCCGCTCCGGCCCTCCCCGGCGTGCGTTAAGCACACAGATGGATGCGGCGTGCCCTCCTGAGCACAACGGTGGGCAGAGCGTCGCCGGAGATGCCCTGCAGCGCCGACAAGCCGCCGTCGAGCACCGCCTCTGTTCCTCTCCGCCGCGTCGCGTGGGAGGAAGGGGATGAACCTGAGCGCTGGGCCCCGCGCGTCAGCGACCTGGAGGCTGGGCCCCTCCGTTTAAGTGGAGGCGGGTCTGGCCTCGGCCGCCTCCCCCGCGCGGTGGCGCCCTTCCTGGCGGGCGTCTTCGACGTGGCCAGGCTCCTATGCACGCGGCCGAGCTGATGGGCCGGCCCAGTTGCTGTGCAGCTGCTCTTCGCCCTGCGCGCAAGGGTATAACCCCCTTTTCTTTTTATTTTCTGTTTCCAGTAAACTTCCAAAATCACCCAAATATTCAAATGAACTCCAAACTTGATGATTCAAATTTCCTATGACTCCATAAATCATGCTCTATCTGTTGGTGCTACATGCACATTATTCCAGAGACATTTCTTTCACAAATATTTATCAAATGCCTTTATTTCATTTTTGTGACGAACTTTAGAAAATCACAGAGAGCTCAATCTTGATCCAAATGCAGTGATTCAAATTCCTAGATGCTTGTCATGTCCAAACTTAGTTTTGGAACATTTTTAATAATAGTTTCTGTACCCCACCAAATATTGAGCCATTTCTTCATATTTATCAGCTTTGCAAAATCCTAGGAAATTCATTTCAAATCCAAATCCAGTGAAACCAACTCCTAAATGCTTCTAAAATCATGACTTGATGATGAGTACCTTTGCTCATCATTCAAGGAAATATTTCTGTATACTTCTTCCAAGTCCATAAAACCCTTGATTCCATCATGATGAAATGTTCCAAACTACCTATTGATCCAACACCTATGAAACCACCTTGGTCATTTCTAATATGACCAGAGGTATCCTAGAAAAGTCCAACTCCTATTTTTTAGAGCACTTTTATTTTTGCTTTGATGGTGTTGCTTATCATGATTGTTTCCATCGTTAGTTGACGTAATAAGCGGAGTATTCGGAGATGGACCAGAAGGTTTGAAGACTCAGAAGAATAAGGCAAGCAGCCCTTTGACTATGTTCAAGAGACCTTTTTATGCATGTCTCATAGCACCTTATTATTCAATGCATCGGAACCATGTTGAGGTGGAAACCACTTTGGTTGCTACCCCTGTTACTTTACTGTTGAAACTTGCATCAAACATGACCCTACCTTCCTATGAGGGTTATGTGGGTGGGAGTAGATAGATGTATGCTATAGTAGTTGGCTACGCAAAATGGGTCGGGGTTATGCATTGAGTGAAACAAGTGTGGTCTGACATACTTGCAAATGACCCAGTGGGTGCCACTAATGCCCCTGGGAGTTGATGAGGAGCTAGGGCACTACTTGGTGAGGAAGTAGTGTGCCGAGGCTCGACGAAAGTGTTGTTTACAGAGATGGATTAGATTTATGTGTGACTACCGTCCCAACCAAACATGTGTAACCACTCTACCCTTACATGGGAAAGGGCATTATTGATTACCTAGGTCGATACTAGCATGGTGCCCGCATTACTAGTGACGGGGGTGACATGAGGTCACTCTCGGGACGGGGTCGCGCTTGGATAGGCGGCCATGACTGTCTTTACAGGGCACCGGACACACCGTTGATACCCCGTGCTTGTGATATGTGATGAATACAGAGCGAGTCTCCACAAACCTTGAGATGTGAAATGTTTGGCACGGGGCTTCTACCAATCGAGTGGACTCTATGTTAGTGTCGTCTAGGGAAAGATAGTGATCGGGTGCTTACCCCGGGTACTTGAGGTATCGCGGGTCGTGGATGACACGGAAGTTCCCCGGATCTTGTGGGTAAAGTGTGCAACCTCTGCAGAGTGTCAAACTATTCGAATAGCCGTGTCCACGGTCATGGACAGTTGGGTGGTGCTACTTAGACTATGTCCATAAGTTTCTGGGAAACAACACGATTCAGAGATATTGATGATGTGATTGTGAGGAAGTCACAATGAGCTTGTGCATGTGCTGATTGCAACTCTTTCTCGATATTGATGTCTGTGACCTCCTGATACTTGTTACAGACACATGCATGTCCATGTTTTATGTTGATCATGCTTGCATATGAAAAACTAGCTTTCCACAAAACTACCAATTTAGCAGTAGAGCCTTGCATAATTATTCTGTTATCACACTTGGGTTGCTTGCGAGTACATTCAATGTACTCATTGGCTTGCCACTGGTTATTTTAATGGCCAGGCAGGAGAGAACAGGTTATGATGAAGATTTCTTGGTGACGAGCATGCGAGCTAGGATGCTTCCCTGTCAGAATGCCTGTAGGGTTAAGGCAGATGGCATGGGTCCCAGTTGTCTTTGAAGACTTTCCGCTGCGATGATATACTCATGGCTTGACCATTATGGTCCTATTTGTGTAACACGGTATGTAAGGATGTAAGACTCTTATTATTCAGCTTCTGTGTGTTCAGTGAGCATTGATCTCTGGGATCACTGTACACGTGCATTCGGTGATCACGACTTATGAGTCGGGGTCCCCACAGGAGGCGATCTAGCCGGAGTGGTTCGTCGACAAGGTCCGGACTCCCCGCTGGATGGATCCAGGGAGATTGGATCCGGTCCACCGTCGTGGTGGAGGATCTGGAGGAGGAAGGGTTGATCGCCCGCGGCTCCTGGCGGGCGCCGGGGGGAGAACTCGAGCCCCGGCCGCGGGAGGGCGAGTGTGTCCTCCAAGCTACCCACGTCGACCGAGGTTTTTCTATGCCCCCGCATCCTTTGTTCCGCGCGTTCTTGATCTTCTTTGGTGCCCAGTTGCACTACTTCACGCCCAACTCCATTGCCTTCCTCTCTGCCTTTGTTTCTATGTGCGAGAACTTCCTCGGTTACCGACCGCACTGGGGTTTGTTCAAACACATCTTCACCTGCTGCTCGCAAACCGTTAAGAGGGTGAACCCGAGTGACGGCAAGACGCACGTCCTCCAGGCGTGCGGCGGGCTCGGGATTCAGCTTAGGAATAGGAGCGCCTTTCCCCCCATGATCTTTCCGGAGTCGATTCGGGGCTGTCAGTCGACCTGGTTTTACTACAAGTACAGTCCGACTCCGGGTCAGTCGACTGGTCTTCCTCCATTCACTCTAGGTCGAGCCAGCCCACCTCCTTCGATGATAGTGGGTAAGGCCGAGAGGGCCGAAGTGGACATGTTGGTGGAGCGGGTCGTCCAGTTAGTCCGCGAGGGGGTCACGGGGATGGATCTGTTTGAGGCGTATCTCACGCGGAGGATCCAGCCGGTTAAAGCCCGGGACCACCCGATGTGGTTGTATTATGGCACCAACGACTCATCGCGAGTCCACAAGGAGGCGACCGACCCGAAGTACGTGGTGCAGTGCTTGAAGTGCATCACTGGGAATAAAGACAACCCCAGGGGATCTGGGAGGGTCATCCAGTTCGATCTGACCATCTTCCTGACAAGGTTAGTCTTCTGCTTCCGAGTGACATTTATGTTGTCTCGCTTGCAATTCGTTATTGATGGATCCGACTGATATTTTGTCAAACTTATCTCTTTCAGATCTACACAGAGATGTATTCGCTGCCCAACGGGGACTTGGTCCAGGAGGGCGAAGAGGGCATGGGCGACGCCGCCGAGTGGAAGTCGGAGGAGGAGACCGAGGAGAGCGAGGACTACAGCAGCGGGGAGGAGGTCGAGTCACCTCCCCGTGATGAGTGTCGATCCAAGGAGAAGTACGACCCAGGGGCCGCACGTCTTCAAGCAGGTCCCTCGGGCTCTCGGACGCCCAAGCGCACCCGCACGGCCACTCCCGACCCTGCCGAGAAGATGCCCAAGCAACCCAAGGTCACCACCACCAAGCCCCGGAAGGCCTTGCCCAGGATCAAGGTGGATGTACCCATGCCTCCACGTAAGTGCCACTTGGTCTTGTTTCTTTCTGCTTCTTGGAGGTCGACTGTAACTTCTATCGACTCATCTCCTGAGTGAACTTTTCAGAGCCACCGCTTCCACGACCTCGATGGACATCGACCGGGGTCGAGACGAGGAGGAGACCGCGGACGCCGCGACATCCCGCGCAGGTGTGGGCCCTATGAAATCTGCCTTATTCTTATTTTCTTTCGCGGGCAACGGTCGACTGAACTTAGCTCGCTTCTTGACTCGAAGTGCCGCGCCTCGTCATAGAGCTTCCGGATGACGATGAAGACGAGGAGCGGTTGGGAGGGGACCGTCGGCGCACAGGGAAGAAGGGCCGGAAGACGCCTTCTGGCTCGGAGGCCCGGCGACAGGAGGATGCGGCCCGAGCCACGGTCTCCTTCGCCGATCGTGCGTGCTGTCGACCCATCGCCTGCGCCGGCTGTCGACCCGGCGCCCACTCCAGTCGCCGACCCAGCACCTACTCCAGCCGTCGACTCAGCACCAGTTCGTGTCGTAGACCCAGCGCCCGTACCTGCCATCGACCCTGCGCCCGCTGCTTCGTCAGTTCTCTTCTCTTCCTACCGCCTCCCGGAGGATCCTGTAGGGGTGGCTCAAGAAGCGGTTCGCCAGGCGGAGGTGATGATGGAGTGGACGAAGGCGGCGTATGAGATCAGCATGGCGGCTTATGATGCCAGCTCTGCTCTTCGGGCCAACGTCTAGGTACGTTGTCTTCATTGAAGTAGTCTTTGGTTTCGAGAGAATCTGCTATTTTGTTTCTTGAGATACCACACCCACTGGGTGTTCTCACCTTTTTTTGAGCTCAAGCCGGACTGATTTCGGCCGAGTGAAACCAATGGGGGCACGCTCAGTGCACCCACTGGGTGTAGTCCCCGAGACCATGGTCGACTGCTGGCGGTCGGCCATGGTCTTACTATAGAACTTTTCCTCCTTACTGTTGTGTTTTTTTAGCTCGAGCCGGACTGATTTCGGCCGAGAGAAACCAGTGGGGGCACGCTCAGTGCACCCACTGGGTGTAGTCCCCGAGACTGCGGTTGAGTATTTTGACTCGATTGTAGTCTTATAATCTTGCTTTGTCATGTTGATGCAGAAATCTTGCGAGTTTGGGGCCAAGTTTGTAGATCTTGAGAAAAAGAAAATCCAGCTTAACCTCGACTTGCAGTTGGCTCGGGACCACCTGAAGAAGACGCAGGATGATGCGGCTGGTAACTGACTCCGACCTTTTGTCGACTGACTTTTTGATAGATGTGCCTCGTGTTCCTTCATGTTCATCTGTCCAGTGGCGGCTATGGTAGGTCAACTGAAGGCGGCCTTGGAGCAAAAGGATCTTGACCTGGCGGTGGCGCAGCAGGCGGCTCAAGAGAAGGCGGAACTAGCGGCGAATAAGTTGGCTTCCGTAGGTGCGCTCGAGGCGGAGGTCATCAGACTGAGAGGCTCGCTCGACGCAGCCAATCAAGAGGTGACTCAGCTGAAGAACTCCAAGGTTGTCCTAAACGAGAAGTACGAGGCTCTCTTTCGGAAGAGGGTTGATCTTGAGGCGTATCTGTGCGACATCACCAAGAAATGGTACCTCGTGCTCGAAGGTATGCCTTCTTCGGCTTGGTTAAAGTTGGATCGGTCGACCCATATCTTGTCTGTTGACTCGACTTGTTGTTTTCGGTGCAGAGTTTTGTCGTAACTTTGAGGAGGAGACTGGTCGGGTCGAGCCTAGCTTGGACCCAACCAACTCCATCGTGAAGGACGAGGTATCCATGAACATACTGAGGTTGGAGTCCCGTCTCACTGCGGCCACAGATTATCTGGGACGACTGAAGGCAGTGATGGCCCGAATCGACACCGCGCTCTGGAGGGGGGTCGTGCAGGAGAACGACCTCGAGTCCCTGATGACTCGACTCAACGAAATCCCCAACCGAGTGCAGGAGTGGAAGAAGTCGGCAGCCCGGGGAGGAGCCGACGTGGCGCTGTCCTTGGTCCGTGTGCACTACATGGAGGTGAAGGAGAGGAAGCTTGCGGCGCTGAAGGTTGCAAACACGAAGGAGCTCCAATTCCAGTCGTTTATGGAGACTTTCCTAGAGACCGCCACTCGCATCGCCGACGGGATCGACCTGGATGAGTTCGTTGCACCTGCGAGCCCGCCCCCTCCCGAGGAATGACTTTGAAACTTTAATCTCATTTGCCGCGGAATGCCGCGTGGACTTGTAATCGTTAAACTCTGGTGGGCATGTGGCCCAAGTACTCTTGCCCGAATCTTGCGGGGCTTTTATCTGATTTTGATCCTTTGGTTTGCCGCTCTTCTTTGATTGCTTGAATCTTTGAATCGATGTCTGCAGCCAAGTCCCCGAGTGAGAGGGTTGCTCTTCACTCGAAGTAGATGTTTGTAACTCAGGCGAGTCACGGGGTCGCAGCTAAGCCCCCGAGTGAGAGGGTTGCTCTTCACTCGGAGTGGATGTTTATAACTTAGGCGATTCCAAGCTACGTTGTATTTGTGGCAGAGCTCGGAAGGCAGAGCCACTTTATACTTGTAACGTAGCTCGGAGGACCGTAGCTAAGCCCCTGAGTGGGAGGGTTGCTCTGCACTCGGAGTAAATGTTTGTAACTTAGGCGAGTCACGGGGTCGCAGCTAAGCCCCCGAGTGAGAGGGTTGCTCTTCACTCGG
>LR738710.1:256327280-256390732 GCA_902687465.1 Secale cereale | reverse complement strand
AGTGGATGCTTATAACTTAGGCGATTCCAAGCTACGTTGTATTTGTGGCGGAGCTCGGAAGGCAGAGCCACTTTATACTTGTAGTGTAGCTCGGAGGACCGTAGCTAAGCCCCCGGGTGGGAGGGTTGTTCTTCACTCGGAGTAAATGTTTGTAACTTAGGCGAGTCACGGGGTCGCAGCTAAGCCCTCAAGTGAGAGGGTTGCTCTTCACTCGGAGTAGATGTTTGTAACTTAAACGATTCCAAGCTACGTTGTATTTGTGGCGGAGCTCGAAAGGCAGAGCCGCTTTATACTTGTAGCGTAGCTCGGAGGATCGCAGCTAAGCCCCCGAGTGAGAGGGTTGCTCTTCACTCGGAGTGGTTGTTTATAACTTAGGCGATTCCAAGCTACGTTGTATTTGTGGCGGAGCTCGGAAGGCAGAGCCACTTTATACTTGTAGCGTAGCTCGGAGGACCGCAACTAAGCCCCCGAGTGAGAGGGTTGCTCTTCACTCGGAGTAGATGTTTGTAACTTAGGCGAGTCACGGGGTCGCAGCTAAGCCCCCGAGTGAGAGGGTCGCTCTTCACTCGGAGTGGATGTTTATAACTTAGGCGATTTCAAGCTACGTTGTATTTGTGGCGGAGCTCGGAAGGCAGAGCCACTTCATACTTGTAACGTAGCTCAGAGAACCGCAGCTAAGCACCCACTGGGGGATTTTGAAGACCAATGCTTTTAGAGGACATCAATCGTTAAAGGATCATTTCTAACTTGTCTTTGAAACAAATTGGGAAATCTTTATTACAACTCGACCGCCGAGCGTCTCAAGTGTAAAAGTGGCGGAGCAGGTCCGCATTCCACGAACGAGGTTCGTCTTTTTTCTTGGCTACATTGTAGAGGTGGTACGCTCCGTTGTGCAGTACCTTGGTGATGATGAACGGGCCTTCCCAGGCCGGGGCGAGCTTGTGTGGACGTTTCTGATGCACTCGAAGGACCAGGTCTCCTTCCTGGAATGCTCGGCATCTTACGTTGCGAGCATGGAATCGACGCTGGTCATGTTGATAGATGGTCGACCGGATCAGGGCCATCTCTCTTTCCTCTTCCAAAAGGTCGACTGCATCCTGACGAGCCTGCTCTGCCTCGGCTTCAGAGAAGAGTTCCACTCTGGGGGCGTTGTGCAATAAGTCGCTCGGCAACACAGCTTCGGCTCCATAGACCAAGAAGAAAGGGGTACGGCCAGTCGACCGGTTCGGAGTTGTCCTCAGACCCCATAGGACAGATGGCAGTTCAGTTACCCAAGCCCCGACGGCATGCTTAAGATCGCGCATGAGCCGTGGCTTTAGGCCTTGGAGAATCAAACCATTTGCTCTTTCTGCCTGTCCATTTGACTGCGGATGTGCCACGGAGGCGTAGTCGACTCGTGTTCCTTGGGAAGCGCAGAAAGCTCTAAATTCATCCGACTCAAAGTTGGAGCCGTTGTCTGTGATGATGCTGTGGGGGACTCCATATCTGAATATCAATTCCCTGATGAAGCTGATGGCGGTGCTTGACTCGAGGTTCTTGATGGGCTTGGCCTCAATCCACTTGGTGAATTTGTCGACTGCCACCAGAAGGTGGGTGAATCCGCTTCTGCCTGTCCTGAAGGGGCCGACCATGTCCAAGCCCCAGACAGCAAAGGGCCAGACTAGCGGAATGGTCTTCAGGGCAGACGCTGGTTTGTGTTACATGTTGGAGTAGAACTGGCAACCTGCGCATTTGTCCACAATATCCTTGGCCAACTCGTTGCCGCGGGGCCAGTAAAACCCGGCTCGGTATGCCTTAGCCACTATAGTCCGGGAGGAGGCGTGGTGGCCGCAAGTCCCCGAGTGGATTTCATCCAAGATCAGTCGAGCTTCTTCTGGATCAACGCAGCGTTGGGAGACTCTGGTGACGCTTTCTCTGTAGAGCTGACCTTGGATGACTGTGAACGCCTTGGATCGGCGGACGATCTGGCGCGCTTCTTCTTCGTCTTCTGGGAGTTCTTGCCTGAGCAGATACGATATATATGGCACAGTCCAGTCTGGCGTAATCACTAGGACCTCCATGATCAAATCGACCACGGCAGGTACTTCGACTTCAGTTGGATCTGACGCGCTGACTGCTGCGGGGACTCTTCCGTGAAGGGGTCTTCTTTTACAGAGGGGGTGTCCAGATGCTCTAGGAACACATTCTTGGGTATAGGCCTCCGAGTCGACCCAATTTTTGTGAGGTCATCGGCTAGCTGATTCTTGGCTCTGGGCACATGATGGAGCTCTAAGCCTTCGAACTTCTTTTCAAGCTTCCGCACTGCACTGCAATAACTGGTCATTGCCGGGCTCCTGACGTCCCATTCTTTCATTACTTGGTTCACCACCAGGTCGGAGTCACCGTAGACCATCAGGCGACGGACACCGAGTGAGATGGCCATACGCAACCCATACAAAAGTGCTTCGTATTCGGCCTCGTTGTTTGATGAATCGAAATGGATGTGAAGGACATAGCTGAGCTTGTCGCCCCTGGGAGAGACCAGGACCACTCCTGCGCCGGACCCGTTCAGCATCTTGGACCCATCAAAGAACATAGTCTAATGGTCCGACTGGACTTGAATCGGCAGCTCTTGTTCTATCCACTCAGCCACAAAATCCGCTATGGCCTGAGACTTGATGGCTTTCTTCGCTTCAAACTTGATATCTAACGGAAGAAGTTCAATCGCCCATTTTGCTACTCGACCGGTTGCATCTCGGTTGTTTAGTATCTCTGATAGCGGGGCGTCACTGACGACTGAGATCGAATGGTCCGAGAAGTAATGGGCAACCTTTTTTGCAGTTAAGTAAATCCCGTACACAAGCTTTTGGTAATGTGGATACCTTTGCTTGGAGGGAGTCAAAACTTCGGATATATAATAGACCGGGCGTTGGACCTTGTATGCCTTGCCCTCTTCTTCCCGCTCGATCGTGAGTACAGTACTGACGACGTGTCCGGTGGCAGCAATATACATCAGAAGAGGCTCTCCGCTGACTGGGGCAGCGAGCACCGGCTGGGTGGACAGCAGGGCTTTGAGCTCTTCAAACGCTGCTTCGGCTTCGGGATTCCACTCGGACTTGTCGGATTTCTTCATGAGTCGGTAGAGAGGCAGTGCCTTCTCACCAAGACGAGAAATGAATCGACTCAATGCGGCCAAGCAACCAGTAAGCTTCTGGACGTCGTGTATACGCTCGGGGCGTTTCATTTGGAGGATGGTGCTGACCTTCTCTGGGTTGGCATCGATTCCCCGTTCGAAAACGAGAAAACCGAGCAACTTGCCGCCAGGAACTCCGAATGTACACTTTGACGGGTTGAGCTTGATATCGTAGCTTCTGAGGTTTGCGAATGTCTCACCGAGGTCAGTCAGTAGGTCGGAACCTTTCCGTGACTTGACCATAATGTCATCCATGTATGCCTCGACGTTCTGACTGATTTGCTTTATCAAGCACTTCTGGATCATGCGCATGAAGGTAGCGCCAACATTTTTGAGGCCGAAAGGCATGGTGACATAACAAAAACACCCGAAGGGGGTGATGAAAGTTGTCTTGATCTCGTCGGGCCCGTACAGACGGATCCGATGGTACCTGGAATACGCGTCCAGAAAGGACAAACGCTCACATCCCGCAGTCGAGTCGACTATCTTATCGATGCGGGGAAGAGGAAAATGATCTTTCGGGAAGGCCCGATTGATGTGCTTGAAATCGATGCACATGCGGAGAGACTTGTCCTTCTTGGGGACCATGACGACGTTGGCGAGCCACTCGGAGTGGTATATCACGCGGATAAACTCTGCTGCTAGGAGTCGAGCCATTTCTTCGCTAATTGCCTTTCTCTTCTCCGAAGCGGATCGACGGAGATGTTCCTTCACAGGTTTCACTTTAGGGTCGACTCGCAAATGGTGCTCAGCCAGTCCCATGGGTACACCCGGCATGTCTGATGGTTTCCATGCAAAGATGTCCCAGTTCTCACGGAGGAACTGCACGAGCGCTTCTTCGTATTTGCTGTCGAGTGTAGTGGAGATGTGGGTCGGTGCTGCGTTGGGGTCGGTGGGGTGGATGTGCACAGGTTTCGTGTCTCCAGTCGACTGGAAAGCTGACTCGGAAGCCGGCTTCTTCGCCCTTAGCAGGTCACTCGGATCCACTCTCTTTTGGTACTCCTACATCTCTACTGCTGCCATTTGCTCGTCGGCGATCTTCGAGTCTTTCTGGAAGCATTCTTCCGCTCTCTGACGGTTCCCAGTGACGGTTATGACGCCATTGGGTCCCGGCATCTTCAGCTTGAGGTAGACGTAACATGGTCGAGCCATGAACCTGGCGTAGGCGGGCCTACCCAGGATGGCGTGATAAGCGCTGTTGAAGTCCACCACTTCGAATGTCAACTTCTCTTTTCGGTAGTTCTTCGACTCGCCAAAGACTACGTCGAGTGAGATCTGGCCAAGTGAGTCGGCTTTCTTCCTGGGGATTACCCCGTGGAACCTCATGTTACTTTCCCTCAGCTTGGACATCGGAATGCCCATATCCCGGAGGGTTGCTGCATACAAGATATTCAAGCCACTGCCCCCATCCATCAGAACTCTGGTCAGGCGTGTTCCTTCGATAACTGGGTCGACCACCAGAGCCTGCCGCCCGGGGGTGGCAATGTGCGCTGGGTGATCGGACTGGTCGAATGTGATGGGGGTCTTTGACCATTTCAAAAACGTGGGGGTCACCGGGGCAACCATGTTTACTTCTCTGTTGATGATTTTCAGTCGACTTTTGCTCTCGACGTCCGCGAAAATCACCAAAGTGGAGTTGATACAGGGGTATCCTCCGTCCCCTTCCTTGTCTTCGGACTCTTCTGATTCCTTCTCTTTCTCAGTCGACTGATCTTTCTGGAAACTTTGGATCAAGAGCCGACACTGTGGAGTGGTGTGCTTGGGGTAGACCAAGTTCCCCTCTTCATCCTTCTTCGTGTGTATGGGGCACGGTTGGTCGAGCATATCGTCTCCAGCCTGACCCTTTCCTTTCTTGGGGGCCCAGGAGCCTTTTGGCTTCCCTTTGCCCTTTCCTTGATTAACCGCCGCAGCCTCTCCCTGAGAGGCTGGCTCGGCCTTGCGCTTGTTCTTCCGATTGGGATTATGGTCGTCCTGCTCGACTGGTTTCTTGCCGCTGTGGAGCCGATCGGCCTCCTCATCGTTGGCGTACCGACTGGCAGTCTCCATCATCCGCGACAGGGACATGTCGCCTGTTTGGCCAAACTTCAGATTCAACTCTCGGTTACGCACGCCTTCCTTGAAAGCGCACACCGCCTGGTGCTCAGACACATTCTCCACTGTGTGATGCAAAGTGGTCCATCGCTGAATGTAGTCCCTCAAAGTTTCACTCGGCTTCTCCGCGTAGTGTTGAAGCTCTACGAGTCCAGCAGGTCGCTTGCAGGTGCCTTCGAAGGTCCGAACGAAAACCCGAGAGAGCTCTTCCCAACTGTAAATTCTCCTGGGGGCCAACTGATTAAGCCACGCCCGAGCGGAGCCTCCCAGCATAAAGGGGAGGTGCTTCATGGCCACGTCGTTGTTGCCGCCTCCGATCTGTACGGCCACTCGGTAGTCTTCCAGCCAAGTGTCCGGCTTCGACTCACGGGTGAACTTGCTTACTCCTGCCGCCAGCCTGAAGTTCGGGGGGATCTTCGCGGCTATGATAGCACTACAGAAACATTCAGGCCCAGAGGCTGGTGCTCGGCTGCCACTTGGTTGGTCTCCGCCTCGCTCTTCTCTGGACGCCCGGTTACGGTCGACTCGACCTTGCACAAGGATAGACCTCGCATCGAAACCTGGCCGCCGGGGATCTGGGGGAATCCTCCGCTTGTCATCTCGCAGGCGCCTGCCCATGTGCCGCTGGGGCGAGTGTGACCCACTTCCCGGAGGAGGGGTAGGCACTCGACGGCGGTTGTAGCGTCCGTGCCGACGGTCGAGTGGATTGTCGTTCCGACCCAGATGCCGGTCTTGCCGCGAGCCACGTTCCTCACGCCTCGGGGGCGATCTTGGACTGTGGGCCGACCATACGGTGTCTGCAGCCACCGATCTGCTATGGATCCTATTGCGCGACTGAGAAACAACCGCATTTTGTTCTTCAGCCGTTCGGAGCAAAGCTCGGAACTGTTGAAGACCTCTCCCAGCTTCCGACCGGGAGGGTTGAATCGACTCTGCGATGCGAGACGCGGCTTCGAGGTTTTGGACTGGCGTGCGGAACACCTGAGTCTCGCGCTGACGCGATTGCCGCGGTCGTCGACTGGACTCGGGGACCAGTCGGCGGGCCTGCTCGTCGAGTGAGCGTTGGATGTTTTCCAGGCGCGCACGCTCGGCCAAGGTGGCCAAGCGCGTGGCTTCGAGGGCCAGAGCCTCTGGGGAATCTCCCACGATGGGAGTGAAGAGTGCATCTCCGTTGCGGCGACAAAGCTCAGCCCTTTGATCGGAGGTGAGGGGCTGAGGGATGTAACCGTCGTTGTCGTGCGATCGGTCGTCGCCGCTGCCGCCGTTCCCACCGCGAGGAAAACCTGGCGGGCTGTGGCGCGAATCGACCATGAGGATTTCCGCCGCGGGATCGCTGCTCCCGCACTCAGAAACGGAATCTTCGAGCCCGGTCGACTGGTCGGCCGGCCCATAGAGGTAGCCGTCGGTCTCAATGGCCGCGACTTGAGGGGTGGTCGTTTGACGGGTGATACGTCCAAAATGTATCTATAATTTCTGCTTGCTCCATGCCTCTTTTGTGTGATATTGCTATGATATTTATGCGCTTCCATACACTTTTGATCATATTTGGACTAATCTATTAACTCAGTGCACCCCAGTGCCAGTTTCTGTTTTCTGCTATTTTTGTATTTCAGGTTTTCCCATTACGTAAACTGCCAGAAAAATTCCGGGAAAAATATATAAAAAATCAACGTTCTGGAAGCTTCCATGCGGCCAAAGTAGGGCCGGAGGGGGGCCACCAGGGCTCCAGGCGGCCAGAGGGCGCGCCCCCCTCCTGGCCGCGCCGCCAGGGCGCCTGGGCCCCCCTGGCCTCCTCTCACGCCCCCTTTGGCATATATTTACACCGCGTCCCGAAACCCTCGAGGACGGAACCCTTTTCTCCAGAAGCTATTCCGATCTCCGCCGCCATCGCCACCAAGTTTCGGGGGACCAGAATTCCTGTGCCAGCACCCTGCCGGGACGGGGAAGTGCCCCCGGATTCATCTCCATCGACGTTGCTTCCTCCCTCCATGATGCGAGAGTAGTTCCTCCTCGAGGCTGAAGTTTCTACCAGTAGCTATGTGGTCAATTCTCTCCCCCATGATGTGATCTTCGTTGTGATCATAGGCTATGTTAATCTAGGGTGATCCCGTGATATTTCCCCTTCCTCTATGTATTGGATTGATGTACTCACTTGTCTTTATCTAGTATAATCTCCGAGACCAAGGTGACAGCGGTCTATTGGACATGGATTAGAAGAATATTTTCATGAGTGATTTCCTCTTTTGTGTGTGGATTGAAGATTGACAGTCTCTTGGTGCTTGTCTCTGACTATCCTTGAGATATGTTGTGGTGATTGTGGTACTCTCTTTGGATCGCCGCGGTGACATTGGGAAATCCATAGATAGAGAACTACGAACTTAGAGGTGTGCTTTTGTAGCCCTACATAATTCTCGTCCTCTCTTGACCACAAAGGAATGACCTCCGGGTGCGTCTTCGTTGCATGTTTTATGGGAAATATCATGTGATTCGATTATGTTAATGTTGTTGAGAGTTGCCACTAGTGAAAGTATGAAGCCTAGGCCTTGTTTCCACCATTGCAACACCATTTGTGCTCACGTTTACCACTTGTTTGCTTGCTACACTTTTTATTACAGATTTATATTACTTTGCTTTGCCACTCCTATCATCCATATTTTACCATCTCTTCACCGAACTAGTGCACCTATACATCTGACAAGTGTATTAGGTGTGTTGGGGACACAAGTGACTTCTTGTATCTTGATTGCAGGGTTGCTTGAAAGGGGTACGTTCAACCTCCACTTCCCTGAGTTCGATAAACCTTGGGTTACTCACTTAAGGGAAATTTGTTGTTGTCCTACAAACCCCTGCTCTTGGAGGCCCAACACTGTCTAGAGGAATAGAAGCGTGTAGTAGACATCAAGCTATTTCTGGCGCCGTTGCCGGGGAAGTGAGGTAAGTGAAGGTACCTTCTCTAGATCTTGCAATTAAATCTTTTCGTTTCTTGTTTTTAGTTTCACTAGTTATGTTTATGGAAAACCGCACTCTTAGTTCGCTGCTTGGGGAAGGCCGCTTTACCACACCCGTGGTAGAGAAGTCTCCTCCACCTGCTGAATGTATCCCGTTCCAAATACCACTTGGGATAATTGAAATAATTTTGAATGATTGTTATGATGGGACAGTCAATCCTAGTATTCATTTGTTGAAACTTACATAACTTTGTGAGTTGTTGAAGATTTCAGGTTTGACAAGAGATGGAGTCATGAGGAAATTATTTGCCTTGTCACAAAAAGGAAAAGCATTGGAATGGTATAGGCTACTAGATGACTCTCACCTGCTGGATTGGGAAGAGATCCAGTCTCTCTTTTACTCCAAGTTTTATCCTCTTCATGAAGTCCATGAGAATAGAAATTATGTTTATAATTTCTATCCTCATGACGGAGAGAGCATAGCTCAAGCTTGGGGGAGACTGAAAACGTTAATGCTAAAATGTCCTAACCATGGGCTCCCCAAAGATATGATTATTACTAATTTCTATGCGAGGCTTTCTCGACAGGATAAAGATTTGCTCGATGCTTCCTCTATGGGTTCTTTCACAAACGAAAAGATTGATGCTAAATGGGAACTCCTTGAAAGAATTCAACGCAACACTGATGATTGGGAGATCGACAAAGGTAAAGAGTCAGGTATAATTTATGAGTATGATTGCATTAAGTCCTTTGTTGAAACTACAAGTTTTAATAAGGTTAGTGCTAAGTTTGGGCTTGATTCTCAACTCCTTGTTGATTTCCTCAAATCTTTTGCTTCACATCTTAATATGCCTAAGGAGGATTGGATCAAGCATCATGAACCTTTTAAAGAGATTTGCAAAGAAAATGAAATTGTTCATGATGATTGCAACATGCATGATCCAATTCCTAAAAATGAAGTTTTATATAAGCATGTTAATTTTTGTGGAGTGGATAGACCTTGTGAAAGGCCTATGATTGAAGAAGAGAAGTATTGTAAGCAACATAAGCATGAAAGAACAATCACTTGGGTCAGAGATTTAAATGAAATTGCTAGAGAATTGTGTGACCTTTATCCTTTCACTTGTGAACTTTGCTGTATAGAGGATCACTTTAATTTCCAATGCATGCACTTTCAAAACATAACTGTTAACCAGTTGTGTGATAACATGATCACCCCTGATATTTATGATGAGCTTATGTTATTTTTGATGTGTGAAGAGTTATCAGAATAGACTTCTTGGCTAGATGTTAATGCCATAGGAATAAAAAACACTTTGCAAAATTGCCATCTCTATTGTGTTGTTAATTGCCATGAAAATGATTACATAAGTAAGATTAGAAAGGAGGGAACTTTACCAAAGTATAAAAATGTCTCTTATATTTCTGCTAATAAAAAGGAGAGTTTCTCCCAAGTTTCCCCTATTGTTTCTAATGATAAACCAGGATATGTGGAGAAGCTTCATCTCCAACCACTCCCTCCTAAGATGAAGAAGAAGAAAAAGAAGAGGAGGAGGAAGAGGAGCAAGAAGGAAGAAGAATGGGTATCAACCTGGCCTGAGCATATTCCTCCCATCAACTTTTATCCTAACGGTTGTAAGTTTAAAGAAGAAGGTGAAGTTTATTGCCTTAATTATCATCTTGATGATACGTCCGTAGGTACTATTGAAGATGATTTTGATTATGATATGCATGTTACTTATTGTGATTGGGAAAATGATGATAAAGCTACTTATGATCTTGAAAATCTTTTTGGTACCAACTCTGAAAGTGATGATATGGAAAGCTCTAAGCTTGGGGATGATAGGATTGCAAATCCTTTACCCACTAGTGATGTGATAATTGATAATTCTTTTGCTAGTAAGAATAAAGACAACATGTTTACAAATATAGTTGCTAGCAATGATAATGCTCTTCTCTACTATGATGATGTTATAACTCCAATCTATAGTGACTATAAAGGTACCTATGACATAAGGAGAAATTATCCTTATGAAACTTGTCATAATCATGGAGGGAACTACTCCCTTGTTGAACACCATCTTCCTAATACACAATTAATCTATAGTGTTCAAGTTGTTTATGATAATCCTACTCCCACTATTACCAATGAGAAAGATTATGCTTATGTGGAGAGTAAGAGTACCTTTTTGCATGTGGATCATGATAACAATGCTTTATGTGATGCTTATATTGTTGAGTTTATTTGTGACCCACTGAAAATTATTATGAGAAGGGAACATATGCTTATAGATATTTCAATAATGTCAAGTTCTCTCTCTTTATGTTGAAGGTTTTGAAGCTGCACTTGTTTTGTCTTCCTATGCTTATTGCTTTGTGCTTCAATGAATTGTTCTATTGCAATATTCCTATGCATAGGAAGCATGTTAGGCTTAAATGTGTTTGGTATTTGCTTCTTGATGCTCTCTTTTGTTCTTCAGCTCTTATTCCTACGAGAGCATCATTAAAGTCTTAAGCCTATCTTTATGGCTATAAAGAAAGAGCTATAGGAAGACAACCCTTGTTATCTTTGCTTTCAGTTTTTAGTGGTCTTGATGTATGTTACTACTGTAGCAACATCATTGTATCTTTATTTTTCAGCTTTGTGCCAAGTTTAGCCTCCGATTGCAAGAAAGTTCAAAAGTTGTGACGTGCTGTCCAGGAAACAGATTCTGTCATTGGACAGAAAAATTCGTATAAAATCACCAGATCATCTTTTTGCTCTGAATTTTTTGACAGCGTGCTCTATACAATTGGCTTTCGGGCGTCTGTTCTGAGTTTTTTGATTTGAGTTGCAGAAGTGCCCCGAAAAAATTATTTACTACCTCCTGGTCTGTTTTTCATAGATTCTGTCCTGTTTTGCCTTTTCTTCGTTTTGCAAACCTTGAGCTTGCTTTTTCTTTGCAAAAACCTTTTGGCAATCTTGAGAAACAGTAGACCTTCAAGAATATCCTTATTTCCAGCAAGGAAAAATTATTTTATTAAGGGTACTAACCTCGCTAATCAGATTATGATGAGTTATGTATGAAGGGAGTTTTCAAGTGTGCGAGGGAAGATGATAAAAAGATTCAGGAGTGTCAAACGCTCAAGCTTGGGGATGCCCCCGTGCACCCCCAAGAAATATTCAAGAAGACTCAAGCGTCTAAGCTTGGGGATGCCCCCGTGCATCCCCTTCTCCATCAACAATTATCAGTTCGTCTTTCGCTCCACTATATTTTAATCACTTCATGTGTTATGTGCTATGCTTGGAGCGTCTTGCTTTTAGTTTCCTTTTTAGTTTTCTTTAGCTTTGATTGCTATTCATAACAAGTTGGAACCCATCTTTCTTTGTGTGGGAGAGAAACACGCTCCACTTCAACCTAGAACATAACATGGGATTTTCATGTTTAACTTTGCTGTGTATGTTCTTTGTCTTTCAATAGCTACTGTCATGTTCAGCTCTTAGTTTTCATGCTTTACTTTTTAAAGAGCTTTTGTTTAGTTGGTCGCTGGAACTATCTTGAGTTATCATGCTTATCTTGTTAAGAAAGTTGGCTTCTGTTGCACTGGTTGATATGTCTATGATAAAAATGCTATGTGCATAATGGTGCTTAGTAGTTCATGTTTTCTTATGGTTAGTCTCAAATAGCTGGGGGGTTCTTAATGTGTTATTGAAGTACCAACATGATTTGTTTGCCTATGATGTGGTATGGTTTAGTGATATCTTCCTCCAAGAATTTATTTTGATTGACTTGGCATATGCTCACGCATATTTAAGACTGTAAAGAAAGTCTATCAAGCCTTGATGATCTTTAATTTCTGAGTAGCGATATAACTTCCATGCCCGATTCAATGTTGCTTTGTCGCTCTGCATGATTATGGCCGTCATTGCTCTCTTAGTTGGTCGCTCCCAGTCTTATGCTAACCTTCGCCTGTACTAAGCGGACTGACTGCTTGTGCATCCAAAATCCTTTAAACCAGTTATGCCATATGAGTCCACCATACCTTCCTATACATGGTATTTACTTGCCATTCCTAACGAAGACTTTCGTGTACCATCTCGAAATTAATCAAAAGCATTTCTCTTTTGTGCCTCTGTTTTAGCTCATGAGGAAGTAGTAGTTAATTCATGATCTTTTTAAGTTGGACAAGTTTCACCCCGGGATTGCATGTCTAATCTGCAAACCACTAATACGAGAAGGAACTGGCAAAGAGTGCGCCCGGCTCATTAAAAAATATACAACGAACAAACCCTCCTTCACGCTTTGTTCATGAGAAATCAGAAAACTTTGGCAGTGATAAACAAAGGAGATTAAGGGGATGTGATCGTCCCCGTGCGGGAGCCGTTCCTCGAAACTTGTCCAGCTCAAGAAGTAATTGAGTTATCTACTAGCATTCGTTGACGAAATATGCATATTCAAAAAATAATAATTTTTACCTCTGTTTTTAAAAACCAAGAGCTCTGGTACATGTTTAGTCTTTGTTTCCGACCACGGGTTTTCAACCTTGCCAACATAAGCCACGGTTCGAGAGTCTCCACCTTCTTTCTTTAAAGCACCAACTATTGAGAGCATGATTGTCATTCTGAGTGTGATGTGCATTGTCCCAAAGTACCATTGTCTTCTGCATGACTATGATATCGTTTATTCTGAAATCATTGCATCTAGTTGTCACTTAAACTTTGGAGGTGCCCCTGCATTTATGTTTTGCTTCACTAAAGGGGGCAAGCGAGATATCACTTTGTCATGTTTGCACACCATGCTCATTACAAATCTATTGAGTGTTTCAGTATCATATTGTAAAACTTTCAGTTCTTTGTGATATTCTCATGAGGCAACTTAATTACTACAAATTCATTGTCTCAGTAAGCATTTGTCATGTGACTGTGAAAAGTTCTTATATGGTTAATAGCATGTCACCACATAAATTATGCTTGTTATCATTTACCTACTCGAGGACGAGCAGGAATTAAGCTTGGGGATGTTGATACGTCCAAAACGTATCTATAATTTCTGCTTGCTCCATGCCTCTTTTGTGTGATATTGCTATGATATTTATGCACTTCCATACACTTTTGATCATATTTGGACTAACCTATTAACTCAGTGCACCCCAGTGCCAGTTTCTGTTTTCTGCTGTTTTTGTATTTCAGGTTTTCCCATTACGTAAACTGCCAGAAAAATTCAGGGAAAAATATATAAAAAATCAGCGTTCCGGAAGCTTCCATGCGGCCAAAGTAGGGCCGGAGGGGGGCACCAGGGCTCCAGACGGCCAGAGGGCGCGCCCCCCCTGGCCGCGCCGCCAGGGCGCCTGGGCCCCCCCGGCCTCCTCTGACGCCCCCTTTGGCATATATTTACACCACATCCCGAAACCCTCGAGGACGGAACCCTTTTCTCCAGAAGCTATTCCGATCTCCGCCGCCATCGCCACCAAGTTTTGGGGGACCAGAATTCCTGTGCCGGCACCCTGCCGGGACGGGGAAGTGCCCCCGGATTCATCTCCATCGACGTTGCTTCCTCCCTCCATGATGCGGGAGTAGTTCCTCCTCGGGGCTGAGGTTTCTACCAGTAGCTATGTGGTCAATTCTCTCTCCCATGATGTGATCTTCGTTGTGATCATAGGCTATGTTGATCTAGGGTGATCCCATGATATTTCCCCTTCCTCTATGTATTGGATTGATGTACTCACTTGTCTTTATCTAGTATAATCTCCGAGACCAAGGTGACAGCGGTCTATTGGACATGGATTAGAAGAATATTTTCATGAGTGATTTCCTCTTTTGTGTGTGGATTGAAGATTGAGAGTCTCTTGGTGCTTGTCTTTGACTATCCTTGAGATATGTTGTGGTGATTGTGGTACTCTCTTTGGATGGCCGCGGTGACATTTGGAAATCCATAGATAGAGAACTACGAACTTAGAGGTGTGCTTTTGTAGCCCTACATAATTCTCGTCCTCTCTTGACCACAAAGGAATGACCTCCGGGTGCGTCTCCGTTGCATGTTTTATGGGAAATATCATGTGATTCGATTATGTTAATGTTGTTGGGAGTTGCCACTAGTGAAAGTATGAAGCCTAGGCCTTGTTTCCACCATTGCAATACCATTTGTGCTCACGTTTACCACTTGTTTGCTTGCTGCACTTTTTATTACAGATTTATATTACTTTGCTTTGCCACTCCTATCATCCATATTTTACCATCTCTTCGCCGAACTAGTGCACCTATACATCTGACAAGTGTATTAGGTGTGTTGGGGACACAAGAGACTTCTTGTATCTTGATTGCAGGGTTGCTTGAAAGGGGTACGTTCAACCTCCACTTCCCTGAGTTCGATAAACCTTGGGTTACTCACTTAAGGGAAATTTGCTGTTGTCCTACAAACCTCTGCTCTTGGAGGCCCAACACTGTCTACAGGAATAGAAGCGTGTAGTAGACATCAACGGGCCACTGCGTGTTTCACCCACCGCTGGAGCCACGAGCGACCAGATCATTTGCGGCAGCGTTCGGTGGGGATGGGGGATGATGAGTACCGAGTCGATGGCTGCAGCAGGAGGACGCCGCCGGCGCCAGCGCGAAAGTGCGCAGTTCCTCGGGCGGGCAGAGCCTCGACGTCGAGAGGGGCTTCGTGGAGCCACGCAGAGTCGTCGGCGATGAAGACTAGTGCGCCGAGCCGGATCTCGCGGCCCAACGCCAAACCACCGCCTAACACCATGATGAAAGTGGTCGGAGGAGGAATTGCAACTTCACCAGATGTCGCCAAGACGCCTTGCCCCACGGTGGGCGCCAACTGTCGTGGTTCTAAGTCTGACAGTAAGGGTAGGGGGTACGAATGGAGAGGCAAGGTTCTAGCTATGGTGATGTTGTACACAAGGTGTTAGCGAGTTCAGGCCCTTCTCGGATGAAGTAATAGCCCTACGTCTCAGTGCCCGGAGGCTTGGTCGACTGATATGTGTATACGTGTGTTACAGAGGTGCGAACCCTTGTTCTGGAGGAGGGGGTGGCTTATATAGCGCGCCAGGGCCCCAGCCATGTTCCACGTTACCAAGGGTTCAATGTACATTAAGGCATGCGTTACTGATAATGCCTGCAGTAAAGGGTAATTAAGGTGTTTTACTACGGTGAGTAAGTACAGGACCGTTGCTGTCTCAAGTGATGCTTGACCTTCGGAGGTCGAGTGCCTTGGATCGGTCGAGTGGGGTTGAGTCGTCTTGCGTATGGGGTTCAGTCGAGTGGAATGTCTTCTTGGACCGTCTTAGTCAACTGCCTCCACTGTCATAGGTCTTGTCTTTTGATCTTCTAGGGTGGTGACCTTGGGCGGGGTACCTTGATCGGGCCTGTGACCCTTCCCTAGGTCTGTGTGACGCCCGAATACCGACATCCCAGAAGATTCCAGAAGATTCCAGAAGATTCCAGATGTTCCGGGTTCTCTCGTGTGTTTCATTGTGCTTGTGTTATTTATTTATTTTGCATTGCATCATGTCATCATGCCATCATGTCATTTTTTCTTTTGCATCTCAACTTAAATAAATTGTATGGACCTTCGGTCCATTTAAATCGAGGGAAGAATGTCTTCTCTTTAAAACATATAAAAGCCTCTCAATATTATTAGGGAGCTATATAATATTATTCCATTTGTTTGGAATTAACCAACACACGTGCATAATTTTCCCCATGCTTTTCCTACTTCGAGTTTCTCCTTCAAAAACCTTGCCAATAATTCTTTTCCGTTGTTTCGAGGTTCCTCCGAAAATTCGAACATTTTTGGACACTTCATTAATCAAGTCTTAGTTCAAACCCATTTGAATTAAATTCAAATATGTTTGATTTTTTTTTCTATCATGCCTTTTTCTATTTTCTCGGACCGTGCTCATTTTTATGAGCCCGAGAAAATTAGTCCCTTGTGCTAAATCTTCCCCTAACCTTTCTTTTCTTTCCTCTTCTTTTAATTGTTTCTGCTTTGTTTCTTTAATTAAAAGATCATAGCAGAAGAGCAGCGGGCCTCTAGGCCATTCCAACTGCAGGCCTTTCCATTCCAGCCGCGGCCCATCCCCTAAGGCCCACGGCCCAGCCACCAGGCCTCCTGGCCCGACCGCTCCAAACCCTAGCGCTAACCGAGCCTCCCCATCGCTCATCCTGATTCCCTCTCCCTCTCCTCGCTCGACCTCCGCCGCCAGGTCGTTCGACCGCACCCCGAGTCCCTCGCGCAGCACCCTTCTCGCCCGATCCCGAATTCCCTCGCAGCTCTCCCTCGATCGCCAAGGCCGACGCCCCTGTCTCCCGCCCCAGCCTCTTCTCCAGCGCCCCGTGCCTCCCTCCTCCTACCGCGGCAGGGAGCCCGCCTGGCCCCGAGCCCAGCAGCGCGGCGACCCGCTCGCCTCCTCCTTCCGAGCGCCTCGCGCCAAGCCGCCCCAGCGACGACCAGCAGCGCCGCGCCTCGGTTTCCTCCAGGCCGCCGCGCCATGGCGCTCCTCTTGCCCGCAGCTCTAGCCTCGCCAAGGCCGAGCCTCCCCGAGCGCCTTCCTCACCAGGTCCGGCACCCCGCCGCCACACACTCGTCCCACAGCGCCCGTCCTTCCCGTCGGCAACGTCGGCGACCAGCCAGGGCCGCGGCCCCGAGCTTTTCTGCACCACCGCCTCGCCTTGGAGCTGCCCCATCTCCCCGCCTCTGCTCCAGGACCGGCCCGCGCCCGTGCCTCGTCCCCATGACCGGCGCCTCCGCCGCTGAAGCTCCTCACCACCACTGCGGCCCTACCTGATGTCGCCGACCCCAAGCTCGCCATGCCGCTGCCATGGCCTCGTAGCCCCGATGCAGCCTCCGTTCCTCTACCGTTCCTCGTCGGCAGCTGCGAGTTACCCTTGAGTGCCCCGTGTTGCTGCTTTTGTTTGCTCTTTTGTGTGCTGCGATTGGAACCTCAGGACCGGCGAGTGCGAAGACCCTCAAGTACCTCTACGGAACGAGTTCGACTACACGATGAAACACCAAGTACCCCTTCATTTTTTTCATGACCGGCAAGTTGAAGACCCAAGGACCACGACGACCGAGTACAACTACGATGCCGAGACCACAACCCCGACAAGTACCTCTACACGTGACGTGAACATCTACGATATGAGAACGCCGACACAAGACGATGCGACAAGTACCTCTTCGAAAACGGAAACGCCAACGTGTACGACTACCGTCGCCCCGGAGACGAGAGATTCGCCAAGTTCCTCTCCGAAACGAGAACGTCTACTTCCACGACCATCGCCCCATGTACGACTACGAATGGAACGCCTACTTCCTCTACGGCCGTGTACCACTACTTCCTCTACGTCCCTCTACGATCTCGAACCGCCCCGAAACGGACGCTTCGAAGGTATAACCCCGAGACGACCCCGTGGATGAACGCTTGTGATGTGTGTTATATGAGATGCTTCACTTGTGTGCACCGTGCCCGTTTAGTCTTTGGTCATGTTCCTCGGTTGCCTCGTCGCCGACTCGTGGGAACCCGGTGACGGGATCACCCCACCTTTCCTCTTGTTTCACTCGTTCTCCGTCATCTTTTGCACCGGACTCTCAACGAGTTACCGGAACCGAGATGTTGCGTTGCACCATTTTCGGATCGTTGCCCTGGCACCCTTTCCTTCCACCACGGTGACAAATACTCCTTATCATCTTCATGTCAACTCTTAATAATAAAATTGCATAAACCTAATCATATCATCCGCATCATGTTAACAACATTATATGTGTGAATTGTTGTTGCTTTAATAATTGCTAATCATGCTCATGAGGAGTTTCCGGAACTTGTTGTTGTTTTTCCGGCCTCATTTAAATTGCCTAAATAGTGTAGTTTTATTATGCTTCACCTCTTGCCATGTTAAAAACATTTAATCTTGTCTTGTAAATAAACGAGAGTCAACTAAATAATTAAATGTGGTGTTTCGTCAATATGCAACTCGTTGCATATTGAGCTCCACTAAACTTGTAGTTTTGTTTGTGCCCTTTGCCATGCCATGCATATTTAAACCGGACAGGCATCATACTTGGATGTGCATCGTATGCCATGTTTATGCTTGTATGTTTACTATGTTATTTTCTTCTTTCCGGTTGCTCCTCCTGTTAGCTTCGGTTTCGTTCCGGAGTTGTGAGGATTCTCTCGTCTATGTTGCTCCGTCTACTTCGTGGATCCGTTCTTCTCCCTTGTGGAATTCCAGGCAAGATGACCGAACCCGGACACCATTACTATCTTTGCCTATTGCTAGAGTATCGCTCTTTAGTATATTGCCTCGATGCCCATGTTTTCCTGTCAGCCTCCTATTGTAACCATGAACCTGTTTAACCACCCTTCCTATGCAAACCGTTGAATGGCTAAGTACGCTTCGCTCAGCCCCTCTTATAGCATTGCTAGTTGCAGGTGAAGATTGAAGATGCTTGCTTCATGTTGAAGTTGTTGGGTTATATCACACTATATAAATGCTTAAATGAAATCATCTATATATTGGCAAGGGTGGAAGGCTAAGCCTTTTGCTTGGTGTTTTGTTCCACTCATGCCGCTAGGAACCGTATAAACCGGTGTTATGTTCCTTGATTATGCGTTCCTCACACGGTTGGGGTTTATGGGGCCCCCTCGATAAACCGCTAAGTGCTAAGTCTTTTCCAGCAAGTCCCAACATTGGTACTATTCGCCTAATAACTAATAAAACTTGCATAGGGTCTTGCAAACCCTTTTTCTTAATCAACAACCCCGGGCCAGTGCTCCACAAGAGTGTTGGTCCGAAATGAGCAGACTGCGGGGCCACCTCAAGGAAACTCGAGGTCTGGGAAAACCTGTAGGATGACTCATCCGGTCATGTCCTGAGACTAGATACGCGCGGATACCTATCAGGGTGTCGACACGCCGGGAGGATTTGCTGGATTAGCCTTACCTTAGTTCGGAGTATCTTGAGCACGGGATTCCGAGAATACTCGGGTCTTCCCACCTTGGAGTTGCGACTCCGCGGATCGTGGGCTTGTCATGGGCCAAGTTGGAACACCCCTGCAGGGTTGTGAACTTTCAAAAGCCGTGCCCGCGGTTATGTGGCAGATGGGAGCTTGTTAATATCCGGTTGTAGAAAACATGACACCATTTTCCAATACACTACCAGCGTGCGTACCGTGACTGTCATTTTCCGAAAGGGTTTCGGGAGATGAACACGGTGGGGTTATGTTTGACTGGTTTTAGTTAGGATCACTTCGTGATCATCTCTCGACCGAGGCACTTCTCTTCTCGCTCTCTTTTACGTAAGTTAGTGCTAGTTGCTGCTGCAGACTCTTGTTATTCCTTCACCTCTTGTTCTTTCTTCAGCCTTGTTCCACACCCAAGGCATAAATAGTCATGTTACCCGGGAACGGGATTGCTGAGTCCTCTGTGGCTCACATATTACTACAACACCAGATGCAGGTTCAGCCGAGTTTGAAGCAGGAGATGGATCAGTTCTTCACCGGGAGTTCGATGAAGAGTTTGGCCGTATGCTTGTGACGTTTCGAAGATTAGTAGTGGTTTCTACTAGGATTCGATCCTGACCTGTGGCTTTATGTTGCTTTGGTATCTTTCTTTTGGATCTTCACCCGTAGTCGGGTTGTGATGTTTTGAATGATGTTATGTTTATGTAATGTATTGTGTGAAGTGGCGAGTGTAAGCCAGCTATCTCCTTTTGCAATTTAATTCCTCTTTTACATGAGTCGTGTACAGATACCAAACTTGAGATCATTCTAGGATGGGCTTATACCTTTAAGTCGTGCCTCTACACGTAGGAGGTATAGTCCCATCCTGGGCATTACAAGTTGGTATCAGAGCCTTCTCCGACCTAGGAGCCCCCACTGATTGATCGAATCATTGACGGTCGAGTCTAGGCACACACTGAAAATATTTTGAGTCCTATATTATATCGGAGAGTAGGATTTCTTTGCTTCTCATCTCCTTTCTCTCTGTTGAGGACTCCTGACGACTACTCTTGCCTCTTCTACTTTCAAAAATTCACCAAATTTTTTTTAGGATCACGCGAGTATTGTTTGGATTGTTTCGATGTCTTTGTGACGAGAACATTGTTCTCGATGCCTCCCGCCATTGGGGGTTGTGGCAGTGTCCCGGGGAGTTGAGCTCCGAGGTGTTGTCGTCACAAATCCATCGCGGCAGTACTAGAATACTTAAGACGACCGACATCGAAAACTCTCCTATGCGGTTAGTGCCAAGATAACCCCGACATCACCCAGTACTGGGGAGGTAGTTCGGGAGTATTGCCATAGCTTGTATAGTGGATGCGTTTCGAAGGTCCGAGGTAAACGGTTTCCGAGAAAGACTGGTTATGTGTTGAAGGATGGATACAGCTGGATGTAGGATTAGAGTTGAGTGCGCGGTGCTTCCCCTGTATCCCCAACACCTGATTGCATAACTGGGAACTTTCGGAAATTAATAGGTGGGTTCATCCAGTAGTTCTAGGCATTCTTCCAACGAGTGCATGATATGAAGTTCGGGGTTCTACATTGAGTGAAGTGGTTTTATGGGCTTGTTCTAATCGGGAGTTGCATCTTAAAGGGTCCTTGGCTATGCTGATCCGGGGATTGCAAAACCCTTTTGTAACACGTTTAATGAGCTTTCAGCACGAAGATGTCGAACGAAGCTTCTATCCTGTATTTGTTCTTCTGCTCCTTGTTGTTTTTTATTTATCTTTTGTTTTCCAAGTGGCTTCTCGTCAAGTTGATGTACCTACGGAATTCATTCGTTCAATTCTCTGTTCGGATGATATTGTGAAGATCATGTTGCATATCTATCCTTTGTTCTTGTCTTGATTCTGGTATTCGAGTTGCTTCGATGTCAAATGTAGATTCCATACCCTTCCTAATTGGTGTTCTCATATTTCTATGGGAGTGCTAATTCTTCTTGACCATCGAGATTTTCATGTTAATCCTTTTTTTCAACCGGTGTGCCTTCTCTTCAAGTTATTCTATACGGACGCCGTTGAGAAATCTGACGTTTTGTCTGTTTCATTCATTCCAAGTTGTCTTTGTTTTCCCCACCCTCCCACCCTTCTTCTTCTTGGAGCCAGAAATTCTCAGATGAAGTATCCATTTTATTCATGTGATGTTTCTTCATTCATTTCCTTCAATGTTCTTATCCGGTGATTATCGTGAAGATGCTCAGGAAACTTCAAGTTCATCATTCTTTTGTTCTCAAATTCTGCCGGTGGATGTAATTCAAGATTTTGGTGTTGATCTTATCCTTTTCCTCATTTCACAATGCTTTCTTATTCCGGTACACCAATTAATCATGCTCCTCTTGCTATTCATATCCGGAGTGCTGAAGATTCATAATTCCATTCTTAATCCGTTCAAGCTATTTTTGAGGATTGTTATCTTATCCAAGCCATTTAATTCAACCGGTGCAATATCTCTTAAGCAATCTTTTTCAACGGTGGTTTCTTTGAGTGGGCCCTAACCCACAGGTCTTTTCCAGGATCTTACCTGACTCTTCTATTTTTCCGGAGTTATTCTAAAATTCTTTTCAAAGTGTGACGTAAGAATGATTCCCATTAGTCACATGCCTTCTCCAAGATTGCTTTCAAATTCTTGTTCATCATTGGTTCAACCTTTTTAATTCTTCATTCCGGAGTGCTCAACAATCCTATGGCATTTCTCGTCTTCATTCTCAACATTTGAAGACCAGAGAAGTGTTTCTCTTAAATCTTGGCCCGTTCTCTTGAAGAGTTGTGGTTCTACCTTCATGCCATCCTCATTATTGTTCCAATTGTGAGGAATTCTTTTTATACCCATCCGAAGCATTTCATGAATTCTTTCCATTGTGATCCTCCGAAGGCCATCACTTCAGAAGATTTCTTCGTTCTCAGTTTTCAACTTCGACCTCCAATTATTCTTCATCGATGTCTCTCCGTTCGTCTCCATATTCTTCCTGATGATTCATTCTTTTATATTCACTCTATTTTAACTCCTTACGGTGGATTATTCTTTGTCATCACTTGTGCTTTCCACACTTGTGCTTCAAAATGGCACTATGTTCTTCATTGTAAAGAGTCTCATGTTTAGCCACTTTCATATACTAGTGTGAATTTTCGTTATAGAACTTGGCTTGTATATTCCAACGATGGGCTTCCTCAAATGCCCTAGGTCTTCGTGAGCAAGCAAGTTGGATGCACACCCACTGGTTTCTTTTGTTGAGCTTTCATACATACTTAGCTCTAGTGCATCCGTTGCATGGCAATCCGTACTCACTCACATTGATATCTATTGATTGGCATCTCCATAGCCCGTTGATACGCCTAGTCGATGTGAGACTATCTTCCTCTTTTTTTGTCTTCTCCACAACCTCCTCTATTCCACCCATAGTGCTATGTCCATGGCTCACGCTCATGTATTGCGTGAAAGTTAAAAGGTTTGAAAGAATAGAGTATGAAAACAAGTGCTTGGCTGAAATCGGGGTTGTGCATGATATGAATATTTTGTGTGATGAAGAGGGAGCATAGCCAGACTATATGATTTTGTAGGGATAACTTTCTTTAGCCATAGTATTTTGAGAAGACATGATTGCTTTGTTAGTATGCTTGAAGTATTATTGTTTCTTATGTCAATATAGACATTTATCTTGAATCTTTCAGATCTTAACATTCATGCCACAATTAAGAGAATTACATTGAAAAACTATGTTGGTTAGCATTCCACATCAAAAATTCTTTCTTTATCATTTACCTACTCGAGGACGAGCAAGAATTAAGCTTGGGGATGCTTGATACGTCTCGAATGTATCTATAATTTTTGATTATTCCAGGCTATTATTTATGAAGTCTTGGATGTTTAATGGGCTTTATCATACACTTTTATACCATTTTTGGGACTAACCTACTAACCCAAAGGCCCAGTCCAGATTGCTGTTTTTTGCCTGTTTCAGGGTTTTGCAGAAAAATAATATCAAACGGAGTCCAAATGGAACGAAACCTTCGCGAGAGATATTTTTGGAGAAAATCACGCACGAGGGACTTGAGAACCATGTCATGGGATCAAGGGGCTGCCCACGAGGGTGGGGGCACACCCCCCTTCCCAGGGCGCGCCCCCTGCCTCGTGGGGCCCCCGAGCACCCCCCCCCCCGGTGTCCTCCTTCTTCCTATATAAGTCTACGTACCCCGAAACCTTCGAAAACAGAGAGAAAACCCTAATTCCACCGCCGTAACCTTCTGTTCCCGTGAGATCCCATTTTGGAGCCTGTTCCAGAGCTCCACTGGAGGGGGATCCATCACGGAGTTCTTCTTCATTATCATCATCGCCCTCATCATGAGTTGTGAGTAGTTTACCACAGACCTTCGGGTCCATAGCTAGTATCTAGATGGCTTCTTCTCTCTCTGTGGATCTTAATACAAAGTTCTCCTCGGTCTTCGAGGAGATCTATTCGATGTAATCTCTTTTTGCGGTGTGTTTGTTGATATCCGATGAATTATGAGTTTATGATCAAGATTATCTATGAGAAATATTTTGTTCTTCTCTGAACTCTTTATGTGTGCTCATAATATCCTTGCAAGTCTCTTCGAATTATTGGTTTGGTTTGGCCTACTAGATCTATAGTTCTTGCAATGGGAGAAGTGCTTGGCTTTGGGTTTAATCTTGTGGTGTCCTTTCCCAGGGACAGTAGGGGCAGCAAGGCACGTATTGTATTGTTGCCATCAAGGATAAAAACATGGGGTTTATATAATATTGCTTGAGTTTATCCCTCTACATCATGTCATCTTGCTTAAGGCGTTACTATGTTCTTATGAACTCAATACACTAGATGCATGCTGGATAGCGGTCGATGTGTGGAGTAATAGTAGTAGATGCAGGGAGGAGTCGGTCTACTTGTCTCGGACGTGATGCCTATATACAATGATCATGCCTAGATAGTCTCATAATTATTCGCTTTTCTATCAATTGCTCGACAGTAATTTGTTTACCCGCCGTAGAATATCGCTATCATGAGAGAAGCCACTAGAGAACACTATGGCCCCCGGGTCTATTCTCAACATATCAATCTACATCTACTTTAGTTATATCGCTTTTATTTGCTGTTCTTATAAACCAAAAATACCAAAATTAGAAACTATCATCTCTATCAGATATCACTTTCGTAAGTGACCGTAAAGGGATTAACAACCCCTTATCGCGTTGGCTGCGAAGTTCTTATTTGTTTGTGCAGGTGCGACGGACTCACGCGTGGTCTCCTACTGGATTGATACCTTGGTTCTCAAAAACCGAGGGAAATACTTACACTACTGTGCTGCATCTCCCTTTCCTCTTCGAGGGAATACAACGCAAGCTCAAGAAGTAGCAGGGCTACCTCCACAACTTAATTGGAGGCTCCCAACGACACCTCGAAGCTTGACCACAATGGAATATGTCTCCGCGGTGACCTCAACCGTCTAGGGAGCCTAAGCACCCAAGAGGAACAAGCTCAAGAGTACCAAGCACCCAAGAGTAATAAGCTTCTCAACTTGTAATTTCCACGTATCACCGTGGAGAACTCAAACCGATGCACCAAATGCAATGGCAAGGGAATACTGAGTGCCCAAGTCCTTCTTTCCCAAATCCCACCAAAACAACTAATGCTAGGGAGGGAAAAGAGAGGAAGAACAAGAAGGAGAACACCAAGAACTCCAAGATATAGATCCAAGGGGTTCCCCTCACCTAGAGGAGAAAGTGATTGGTGGAAATGTGGATCTAGATCTCCTCTCTCATTTCCCCCAAAAACTAGCAAGAATCCATGGAGGGATTGAAAGATAGCAAGCTCGAAGAAGGTCAACAATGGGGGAAGAACACGAGCTCAAGAGATAAGGTTCATTGGGGAAAAAGACCCCCTTTTATAGGGCCTCCCGAATCCAGCCGCTATGTGCTCAGCCCGCACACGAGTGGTACTACCGCTTAGCACGGTCAAAACAGCCCAACGAGAGAGAAAAACACGAGCTGAAGTTCTGCCAGAGAGGTAGTACCGCTCGGGGAGAGGTAGTACCACTTATAAGAGGTACTACTGCTTATAAGAGGTACAACCGCTCGTGGGGAGAGGTAGTATTGCTTATAAGAGGTACTACCGCTCGAGGGGAGAGGTAGTACCACTTATAAGAGGTACTACCGCTCGAGGGGAGAGGTAGTACCGCTTATAAGTTGTACTACCGCTCAACCACCGTGAAACCCGACACGAGAAATGCAAGACAAAATCAAGGCTCTCATAGAGCGGTACTACCGCTTGACGCTACAAGCAATACTACCGCTGCCGACCGTGGTACTACCGCAGGGAGAAAACAGGAACTGCCATAACTTCTTCATATGAGCACTACAAAAAAAATACACTTCTGTGATGATACGTGTTTGTCACAGTAGGTCGCGTTTTTTGTCATGCATGTACATCCATGAAAAATTTACGACAGAATGAAGATACTCATACCTGTGCTGTCGTAGAAGTGTTCCATGACATTAGCAAAATTATCATCACGGAAGTGTCCACTTCCATGACGATAAATCGCGCGTCACAGAATTCCTTTCGTCAAGGGTGACCGACACGTGGCATCCACCGTAACGGAACACCGTTAAGCTATTGGGTCCGGTTTTGGATCTGATAACCCGCTAACAACCCCGACCAATGGGGATTTGCCACGTGTAAAAGCATCATTGGCTGGAGGAAACACGTGTCGGCTCACCGTTGGGACAGATGACAGCCACTCATTGGACCTAAAGCGCCTATGATACGCCGACACATGGAACGGCCCAACAGAGGCCCATTCCTGTGAAAAGGCCGGCCTGTTTGACTTGGTCAAAAGGTGGCGGGCCGGCCCACGGCAAGCCTGCTAACGGCAGGTTCGCATATAGCCCATTTTCAGCCCGCTCACCCAGGGCCCGTTTACGGCCTATCCAAATTAGGCCCAGTAGCGTCATCTGGACCGTCCAATATAATTCCAGCCCATTTTAACTTTTGGCCCATGTATGGCCCATGACGTCTTTCAGGCCATATGAGGTCCTTATTACTCTCGGCCCATTAACGGCCCATGTTAAAACTGGCCCGTAATCAACAGTGTATCACTTTATACCCATTAACGGTCCATTATTCCGTTGGGCCGTTTCAAGCCCATGTTATCTTTCGACCTTCTCAGGGCCCACTTATTCTTGGGCTCATTTCCAGCATTACTTTACTTTCGGCCCGTTACTGTCATTTTCTGCTTGTGGGCCAAATACAACCCGTGGTTACAGTCGGCCCGTTTGTGGCCCGTTAATACGTTGGGCCATTTTCATAGCGTCATCAAATACGACCCATTTATTCTTGGGCTCATTTCCAGCATTCGTTTACTTTCGGCCCGTTACTGTCATTTTCTTCTTGTGGGCCAAACACAACCCGTGGTTACAGTCGGCCCATTTGTGGCCCGTTAATACGTTGGGCCGTTTTTATAGCGTTATCAAATATGGCCTATTAACGACGGCCCATTATGGTCGGCCCATGAACGGATGATTTCAACTCTATCCCATTTACGGCCATAATGTGGTCTGTTCTTGGCCCATGTTTGGCCAACCGATCATACGGCCCATAGAAGGCCCATTGGTGAGATGGCCCGTAGAAGGCTCATTGATGATATGGCCCGTAGAAGGCCCATTGTGTCAACGACCCGTAGAAGGCCCATTGTTTCTACGGCCCTTAGAAGGCCCATTGTTTCTATGGCCCGTAGGAGGCCCATGTTAACTACAGTAAATATGTAGCCCATTGTTAATGTGGCCTAGTTTTAAAAAATAGGTTATTCCGACCACTAGCAAACCACGGAAAAAGAACTGCACTGACTACAAGAAAACAAATAAACAAGACAATAAGGAAATAAATAAGCAAGCAATTAACGCTAGCCTATTACCGCTATTACACATATTACATCCACTAGGCATCAAAGTTTGTCACCAGTGCAAATATAGGGAACAAAGCAGCATATTACATACACTGGCCGTCAAAATTGGCCACCAGTGCGAATAAACGCGGCAGCAAAACATGAGCATAACTGAAACAACTTCAGAAGAGCTAAAGAAACGTGGTATCCACCATGCTGGCAATAAGCTTAGAAAGCTTAGCAAGCTTATTAGCTTTGTCCTGTTTGGCACTAAAATCCTCCAACGCTTGCTGTTGCACCAGAAAGTATGTATCTGAATGCTCCAGGGACTTCCATAGTCCTTCCGCTTCTTGTCGCAGCACAGCTGATCGATGTCTTTCAGCTTGTAGTTTAGACTCAAGAAACTGAACTGATTCAGACAATGAGTTTGAATAGCTTGTGCAAGCGGTAGTGGCCAGTAACTCCAACACTAAACCAAGATAGGACTTTGGGTTTGTCTCACTGTCTTCGAGATAGTCTTCCTTAGCTGTTTTATCAGCTTTGTTGGAGACCAACAAGGATGTGTCACTATCCTGAACCTTATCAGCATTACTTCCTTTACCATTTCTTAATAAGGCACTCTTCCCCAATATCCTGTCAGCATTCTAAAAGAAGAAACAAGCAGACAGATAACAGTTTAGCATGTACTAGTATATGAAACTCATTTCGGTGAACCAGTTCATTAGTAAGGTGGACAGGGTTAAACTACCAAGTCTTCTATTGCCAAGTACTAGTACATAATAAAAGCATCAAACAAACATATATCTATGTCCTATGGTCACTGCATTGTCTTGCCAAATCAAAATAGAGACACGGTTCAAATCATATCAGTTCAAGACAAAGCAGCAGTGGAAGAATACAAAGTGTGGGAAACTACACGGCACAACAATATTTCAGATGGGTACCACGGGTCTACATGTACAACAACACTATTTACTTTGTTGTGATGCTAGTAATGTACATGATATGAGAAGTCAACTGTATACACAAATGGAGTTGAAATCAACAGAGCTATTGATAAGAGCAAGCATGTTAAAGAAACATGCGTGAACATACCTGTTGTGCCATTGGAGTTTCGATTGGATCCTTCAATTTAAAAATAAGTTTGTATGAGTAAATACAGTGATACAAGAGCAAAGCAGTATGCACGATAGCAATCCTAGTTAAAAAAAGGCGCGCCTAAGCGAGCGCTTAAGCGCGCCTAGGCTCGCGGTGTTGGCGAAACGCATTGCGCATAACTACGCTTAATCTGTGCATAACTGCGCATAAGCATGCGCTTTGGTCAGTAAAGCGCAAGGCGGTGGCAAAACGCACAATTAACACCTAACGCTTTTTGGAACTATGATAGCAATGGAATCTTAAATTAGAACAGTTGTTCTTCAGGTTTAGGCACTTGTTCTACATGAACAGAGTATAGTAAGACGCAAGAATATAGTACTTAAAAATAGAAAATGAGCTCATAGACCTTACCACATTCTTGGTTCGGGACCAGTACAAAACAAGGCGTTCCCAGTCATCGTCCAGTAAATGTGTCTCAGGAGAACGTAAGGGAATTTGATTAGTTTCTTTGCCGGTGAAGTATGTTTTCTTCAGGTAATTCCGATACTGCCACCAAGCATTCTTGAAGATAGCAGAGGTATTAGCACATGTTACCTCATCCTGAGTTTCCAAATCGGTCCTTCTCTATAGAGAAAAATGGGAAAATTTGATGTATTATAACCATCATGGAGGTAGGATGTATGGGACAAAGCAAAGTAATTTCCATGAATAACATTACTTACACATAACTCCTGGACAAACACCTGCAACTGGCATTTTCCTTCATCTTCAATATAATATTTCCAAGATGGGAAGATACGCACATACGATTTAACAACATCAAATGCGGTAGATGCTAAAGTACGACTAGCTGGTTGTGCTTCCACCACAGGAATAGGCGTACTAACTGGTGGAGTTGGGGTTCGCCGTGGTAGTATTGGCCCTTTGGGAACTGGAGTTGCCTTACTAACTGCTCTTGTTTGGGAGCTCTGTGGTGGAGATGGTGTTGTGTCAATAGGAACTGGGTTACTATCTGCTGTGGTTGGGGTTAGATTGGGTGAAGCTGGTTCTCTATCCATCGCAGTAGGGGTACAATTTGTGAGAGTTTTGGTTATGTGTGGTAGGGTTGATTCTTGTGCATGTACAACCGGGGTGCTATCTCCACCAAGAGGTAGCACTGTTTTATTTGAAGACCGTGTTTTTAGTCCGCTAGGTGCTGGCATCACCCGCTCCAATTCAAATGGCTGATAAACAGGAAACATAGTTGAATGTACAGACATTGTATTAGAGACAGATGTAATAGATAGTGTGGAAAAAAGAGGACATGAAATAGTTGACATGTATATTGTTTAACTAAAACGGATAGCATGACATAATTTCACATATATGATGTCTATCTAAACGGGATAGCATAACATAACATAATTCAAAGATACGATCAATAACTAAAACGCCGTGCCAAGTTAGAGCATACACCTCGGTGGGGGGGGGGGGTAGGATTGGTCATCTGTCTCTAAATCCATCTATGAGGAGCTATCGGGACCCAACAAGAAATCTGCTTCGACGGGTAGCATTGTCTGCTCTGAAGGCCTTGTTTTCACTCCAGATTTTTCAATCTCCCACCCAAATGGCTGATTCACAGGAAGAGTAGTTTAATGTATAAACATTGTCAACAAATGGAAATGTAAAGAAGAAAAGGATGGGCAATATATCATTCAAATATATGATGCATGGTTAAACAGGATGGCATTGCACACATATATTATGGCTGGCTAAAAGATATGAGACTGCATAATTCCCCTATATGATATAGAAACTAAACAGGTGGTAACCGAACATGTCTAAACTAAGTAGATGACATATATGATGTCAAAAGTAGGCACTGCAAGGCAACATATGCATGATATGACTAACATCATCATGCCAAGGTAGAGCAAACACCTTGGGGGTAAATACGAGTGGTCAGCGGCGTCTGAATCCGCCTCAGAACAGATATCTTCCTCTGGATTACAATCTGGAGAGGGGTGGGGAGGGTTTGCCATTGAACCCACCATCGAGCGATGTCTGCATGACATTGTATTGCCGCGCAAAACTCTTCTCTTTTTCTCTACATGTTTAGCATGACTGTGTACAATATCTGACATGCATACGAAAAAAAAGATGGTTAGATTATGTAAGGAGAGCATGCAAAAATTTAGAGTGATGGTAACAACCAGTGGATGGATCCAAAAATAATGATAGCAGGCTGATAATTGCTTTAATTTAATAAAAAGACAGATGATGATTGCTTTACTATTTATTTCCCACCCAAGATGAACAACATAGGCATACCCTAGGTGAACCAAATATTAGACAGAGATACTATTCATTGCTTCCTCGATATGTGCCCCACAACTAATTTAGAACTCAAGTTTGAACATTAATTTGGACCTGACTTGGAGTCCAAGAGGTGAACAGGACGATAAAGTAGCAGGTAATTTTAAGCAATGCATAACATAAGCAGAATCAAAAGAGTGCGACCTCTCTTGTGGACCCGTGTACTCCTTAGTTTCATCTGCCGAGTCGATGATGGTGATGCCGTTGCGGTGGGTGCCGGCGGCAGGGAAGGAGATCTGAGGCAGCGAAAGACGGTCAGGAGTCGTGATGTCTAGTTTGGTGGATGTTTCTGTCGATGGAGCACCTCAGGTGAGGTGGACGACGTCGGGCAGGAGCAGGACAAACCACACAAAGTTCCCTTCGACACCTACCTATAACTGAAGTAATTCTGTAAGGGCTCATTTGGCTTGCATGATTCTAAAAACGCAGGGATAGGAAAAACACCGGAATAGGATAGGAATGCACATGGTAAACAGAGCATTTGAAAACGCAAGATTTCTCTCAACTTGGGTGTTTGGTTTACAGGAATTGGAAGAGCAGAGGAATGCAAAGAAACATGGCCAAAATAAAGTGAAACCATATGAAAGCATGTACAGTTAGAATGTTATTCTGCCACTAATGCACTTGGTCTTGTTTTCATGCATAGGATTTTGAAAAGTAGGTCTTGGTGGATGTTTTGCTTCATTCCTTTCAACAAAATGCATGAATAATTGAATAGTAGAGTGCCATTGGAAAATTCCCTATTGCTATGTTTTTCCGTCGAACCAAAATAGCCCTAATGGATCGACATGAATGTATAGTAATAAGTGATGCAACAAGTGTACAACCTCTTTGCCGTAGCCGTGTCGACCTCAGCATCATTGGGTTGGTTGCTGAAGCAGTTGAGACAGAGGTGGCTGTCGGAGGTGTGGAGGAAGATCTGAGAAATCTGTAGATGACGTCCAGGGCACTGCTCTGTTGTGATGGTTCGTTCTGTCGTTGGAGCAGCCCCGGTGAGCCGTAAGACGTCAAGGCTGAAGCAGCACAAGACAGACATCGTCAATCTCAAGTGGGATTCTAATAGCATCTCCAATAGATGATGTAAAATAAATGTAAAATTTACATCACCAAAAACAACCTGACTACAACAAATGAGGTAAAAACTGTTGACTCTGAACTTAACTGTCGAAACTGAAATTTACTGTGGAATCTGAATGTTACTATCGAAACTGAAAGCAATGGAAGCAGAGAGGCACTTGACATGTAGTTTAGGGAGGGCCTGCAGTTCATCTTCAACCTACATCCCCCCTGAGCCGCCAGCCACCACCGGCCGAACCGCCGGCCCCAATGCCGCCTCGCCGGACCGAAACAACTCCCCACCGCCGATCTGCCGCCGCCCCGGCCAGCCCTATAGGCCCCCCGCCCCCACCCTGAACCCTAAGATAGATAGTGGGGTACCTCTCCGGCGATCCCTCGTCCCCGCTGCGGGTGGTTCTTCCTTAACTCCGGCGAGCCCCCCACCTCCTGAAAATCGACTGACCCAAAAGTCGATTCAGTCTACTGAAGTGTAGCTAAATCGGAGCAGAGCAGCAGCAAGAGCGAGGGGGAGAGTAGCAGCAGCAGTAGCACGAGCAAGCGAGCGAGAGCCAGAGCAGCAGCAGCTGGGCGAGCGAGTGATCAACCGAGAGCCGGAGCAGCAGCAGCAGCGTGAGCGAGCGAGAGCCAGAGTAGCAGCAGCTGGGCGAGCGAGCGATCGAGCGACAGCCGAAGCAGCAGTAGCAGCGCGAGCGAGCGAGCGAGCGAGAGCCGGAGCAGCAGCAGCAGACCCAGCTGGTATGGACGCCGCCGCCGAAGGGGCCTCACACTTGGGGAGAGCCGCCATGGAGATGTCGCCCACGGCACCGGCTTCAAGGTAGCCGCTCCATGGGGGTGCGGGATGGAGCACTGTCGGCGCCGGGAGGTCGAGCTAAGTAGAAGGTGCGATATGATGAGTGTACAACCTCTTTGGTGGCGCCGAGTAGGCCCCGGCTTCGTCCGAGGAGTCAGTCAGGATGATGCGGTTCCGGTGGAGCAGGTTAAGGCGGCGCTGTGGGGATGGAGCAGGCGCGATAGACGAGGCAATCGTCGGAGCAGCTCCTTGGAGGTGGAGGACGGGGCGGTTGAACCGGCGAGACGACGAGATGGACGACGGATCCTCATCCGGGGAGGTCGACGAGGGACGTCGAGCTGTTGCGGTGGACGATGTCATCGGGGAAGAGGCTCCGGCTGGGCAGCGGTGAGATGGCGGACGGAGGAGGGTGGGGTTTCGCGGCTGGAGCGAAGAGGTTATGGCGGCCTGGGATTTCGAATGGCAAAAAGGAGGCGATGGAGACGCGCTTGTCCAAAATGTAGGGTGTGTTACAAAAGTACCCCCACCAATTTGAACTAGCAGACCTTTCGGCTCAGGGTTAGAAGGGGTATTTCGCGTGTCGGGATTTGGCAACTGGAGGGAGTATTCGCGCGCGTAATTTCGGGATAGCAAGGAGCGGGTTGTGAAGGCGCCAGTTTTGGGAGCACGATATCTGAATTTTCGGGGCGCGGGTTGAATTTTAGGGACAAGCCTAACATGTAATATTATACTTGTACGTACCAAATCAATTCGCACTTCCCTCAACCAAAAAGAAAACGAAAAAATCACTCTGGAAGTACTTCTTACTTCCTAACTAGCCCGGTGCCCGCTAGGACATCGATCATAGAGCATTTGACAACTAACGCAACCTAACCTACTCAAGAGACCCCTCAGCAACCTCCATCAAAGAGGGTAACCAGCAAGAAGCCACACCACCAAGTACTTCAAGATCCCATGGAGCACCACTCGGAAGCAGAACCAACAAGAAGAAGTGAAGACTACCCCGTATCCAAGACTTCGTATTCTTTTCCACGCCTAGTCTGGAATCTCGAGGACGAGATTCTTGTAAGGGGGGTAGGTCTGTCACACCCTGATTTTCAGGCCACATTGCTTAAGCTAATAATCATGCTAAAAATGTGGATGACAAAAACCTTTGAGTGTTTTTGACTTTGCTTGATTGATTTTTTTATGTTGGTTGTTTGCTAGTGCTCTAAAAATCAAATAAATCCTCCAACTCTTATACTTCATCTCCTTGATCCAAAACCTTTTCCTAATGATCATGCCATGTGTATAGACCAGTATAGTATTTTCTTGTAAAAATATTTTGGCCAAATAGTATTTTCTAAAATTAGTTTTCCAAAAACCCCTGAATTGAGGTTTGCACTACAAGTACCTTATTTAGGGTGTGAAAAATCTTTCAAAAAGTATATTTGAATCCTATTAGGTATAGGACTCCCAGAAACCACAAAATTATAATTTTAAAAGTTATTTTTTATTTTTTTAAAGCTTTTTCTTAAGGCCAGAAATGGTCTTTGATAGGGAAAAATTATTTAACAATTTCAAAATTATTTGCCAAAATTCAGGGAAACTCATAGGACATATATTGTCCATATATAAGAGTTTCAACACATGGTCATGTTCAAAATATTGGACAAATCCTTCCAAAACCCTTTCTGGATATTTCAAGCTTTTGAAATATTTACACAGGGAATATTCTCCAAAAATTCCAGGGAAATTCCATCATGTCAAATGTGACATATTTGATGATCTTGCAAAGCCTCATGCCTTGAAGATCTAAGAAACATCATCTAATCCCCTCAAAACCATTTCTGTCCATTTTGGAGTTTGAGCAACTCTACATTGCCAAACTTGTCCAAATGCTCTCAAACTTGGTGCACATGCTAAAATGATGTAATCATGCATCTATGCCAAATGGCACAAGTTATGGATAAGCATAACTTGATCTAAGTGCCCCAAAACCATTTCTGTTCAAATTCAAATTTGAACAACTCTACATTATCAACTTCTTACCTGGGGCTTCAAACTTTGTGGGCGTGATCATAACCCCAAATGATGACACTACACCAAGTGGTGCATCAAGGGGAGATGATTAGCTTAACTCAGACATGGTGAATCCATTTCTGTTGATTTCTAGGGTTTACAAGAGTTGCATTGGCAACTTTGCCCAAATGAGCTCAAACTTGGTGGAAGGGCCTAAATGTATGGGCCATTTGATCCTGTTTAGTCTCATGTCAAGTGGAGCTATTTTGCTTGCCCAAAACATGATCAAACACCTTCTGCCATTTTTTCCTAAACCATTGTTTGGACCCCTTTCACTATTCCCCTCTACCTCAATTTCTTACCATAGGTAAACCTGATCATCTTCTACCTCCAGTAACTTCCCCATGTCCACAGCTCAATGATTGAGGGGTGAAAACCCCATTTTTACACTTCCGGACAGCAGCTTCTTCTCCTCTTTCACCTCCCTCCTCACTCCAGTAGCCTCCAGGGCATCCCAGGCCGTCTGGGCAATTGTTTACTAACCCCTAGCACTGCTGGACATAAGGGGACACGCAATGGCACTTTGTTTATGCCATGGCATGCAGTGTTCACGCTCTGGAGCTCGCTACAGTGCCCTGGCGCACTGTAGCCGCCTCCAACTAGGAGCATCCGACAGCCTCGGGCCTTCCCCTCGTGTCCCCCGAGGCCGCCTCGACGTCTGTGTCATGCAGCATTGTCGGCCCCCTCCTCCTTCTCCCTCCTGTTGCTCCTCTCGCACGCGCTCTGGCCGACCGCGAGCTCCAGTGAGCGAGCTCACACGCGCGCACTGTCCCGACGCTCCCCGCTCCTCCTCTCTCTTCCTGGCGCCCTACTCTAGTCCCACGAATGCCGTAGACAGCTCCCCACCCTCTCTCCTGGCCTCCCGAGCCGTTGCCACGGCCACTCATGCGCCGCGTCCACGGTGAGCTGTGGGACGGCTATATAAGGCGGTTCCAGACCCTCCTCTGGAGCCCCTTCGCCCTCTCTTCTTCCCAGCAACCCCCTGGACCAACCCTCACCTCTCCCCGCGCCCTCAGTGCACCTCCGTGGCCGGAGCCTCGCCGACGGCCGCCGCTCGAATTCGAGCAGCCCCGAGCCCCTCTCTCCCTCCTAGCCACTCTGGTGCCATCGCACGACCACCAGGAAGCTCCCCACCTCTGCCAATCCTCCCCGAGATTCCCGTACGCTCAAAGCCCAAGGTGGCCGAGGCCCTTCTCCGCCGCGGTTGAACCCCTGCTCGACCTGGTCCTCCCCGGCAGGCGTGCTACCCATGGCTAGATGCGCCTCTCCGCGCTGGTCATTCCGGTGGCCGGGGCATCGCCGGAGACGGCCCGAGTCGACGGGGCCACGCCGGCGAGCGCTCGGCCGTGCCTCCCCTGCCTCGCCTCTGTTCGAGCGAGAGGAGGAAGGCGAACCTGCCAGGCGGGGCCTGCTTGTAAGCGACCGAGGGGCTGGGCCCGCGTATAAGTGGAAACGCATGTGTGGGAGCCGCGTCCCTGCGGTGAAGACGCCTGGCCCGATGGCGCCTTCCATGTCGCCCCTGTCGCCGCGCACCCGAGCCGCTCGGCTGGCCCACTGCTATCTCCCGCCCAGCACGCTGGATAAGGGTAAACCCCTTTTTCCTATACTTTTTCTTTTACCAGACAGCTTCAAAACTCATACAAATATTCAAATAGTGTCCAAACTTGATGATTCAAATTTATTCTGGCTCCATAAATCATGCTCTATCACATGGTGCAACATGCACATTTTTGCAGAATCATTTCCTTCACAAATATTTATCAAATGCCATTATTTCATTTTCTGTGATGAACTTTAGAAAATCACAGAGAGCTCAAATTTGATCCAAATGCAATGGTTCAAATTCCTAGGTGCTTGTCATATCCAAACTTAGTTTTGGAACATTTTTATTAATACTTTCTGTGCCCCACAAAATATTGAGCCATTTCTTCATATTTATCAACTTTGCAAAATCCTAGGAAATTCATTTGTATTCCAAATCCAGTGAAACCAACTCCTAGATGCTTCTAAAATCATGACTTGTTAAATGGGTGCCTTTGCTCATTATTCAAAATTATATTTCTGTACACTTCTTTCAAATCCATAAACCCCTTGTTTCCATCATATTGAAATGTTCCAAACTATCCAATGATCCAATGCCTATGAAACCACCTTGGTCATTTCTCAAATGACCAGAGGTATCCTAGAAAAGTCCAACTCCTATTTTTAGAGCACTTTTATTTTTGCCTTATTGTGTTGCTTATTATGATTGTTTCCATCGTTAGTTGACGAAATAAACGAAGTACTCGGAGATGGACCAGAAGGTTTGAATACTCGGAAGGACAAGGCAAGCAGCCCTTTGACCATGTTCGAGAAACCTTTTTATGCATGTCTCATAGCACCTTATTATCAATGCATCGGAATCATGTTGAGGTGGAGACCACTTTGGTTGCTACCTTTGTTACTTTACTATTGAAACTTGCATCAAACATGACCCTACCTTCCTATGAGGGTTATGAGAGTGGGAGTAGATAGATATATGCTATAGTAGTTGGCTACGCAAATGGGTCGGGGTTATGCATTGAGAGAAACAAGTGTGGTAAGACATACTTGCAGATGACCCAGTGGGTGCCATTAATGCCCCTAGGAGATGATGAGAAACTAGGGAACTACTTGGCGAAGAAGTAGTGTACCGAGGCTTGATGAGAGTGTTGTTGACAGAGATGGATTAGATTTATGTGTGACTACCATCCCAACCAAACATGCGCAACCACTCTACCCTTATATGGGAAAGGGCATTATTGATTACCTAGGTCGATACTAGCATGGTGCCCGCATTACTAGTGACGGGGGTGACATGAGGTCACTCTCGGGACGGGGTCGTGCTTGGATAGGCGGCCATGACTGCTTTCACAGGGCACCGAACACACCGTTGGTACCCCGTGTCAGTGGTATGTGATGAATATGGGAGCAAGGCTCCACAATCTTTAAGATGTGAAATGTTTGGCACGGGGCTGTTACCAATCGAGTGGACTCTATGTTATTGTCGTCTAGGGAAAGATAGTGATCGGGTGCTTACCCCACGTACTTGAGGTACCGCGGGTCGTGGATGACACGGAAGTTCCCCGGATCTTGTGGGTAAAGTGTGCAACCTCTGCAGAGTGTCAAACTATTCGAATAGCCGTGTCCCCGGTCAAGGACAGTTGGGTGGTGCTACTTAGACTATGTCCATAAGTTTCTGGAAAACAACACGGTTTGGGTAAATCTGTTGATGTGATTGTGAGAAAGTCACAATGAGCTTGAGCATGAGTTGATTACAACTCTTTCTCGATAATGATGTCTGTGACCTCCTGATACTTGTTGCAGACACATGCATGTCCATGTTATATGTTGATCATACTTGCATATGAAAAACTAGCTTTCCGCAAAACTGCCAAATTAGCAGTAGAGCCTTGCATTATTATTCTGTTATCACACTTGGGTTGCTTGCGAGTACATTCAAAGTACTTATTGGCTTGCCACTGGTTATTTTATTGGCCAGGCATGAGTGAACATGATATGATGAAGATTTCTTGGTGACGAGCATGCGAGCTAGGATGCTTCCCAGTCAGAATGCTTGTAGGGTTAAGGCATATGGCATGGGTCCAAGTTGTTATTGAAGATTTCCGCTGCGATGATATACTCAAGACTTGACCATTATGGTCCTATTTGTGTAATACGGTATGTATGGATGTAAGACTCTTGTTATTCAGCTTATGTGTGTTCAGTGAGCATTGATCTCTGGGATCACTGTACACGTGCATTCGGTGATCACGACTTACGAGTCGGGGTCCCCACAGAGCTGGTATCAGAGCCATCCTGACTGTAGGAAGCCTTAGTTAGCATGGACGTTAGTTAGGGTAAAACTATTTCCAAAACTATTACTAGTTTTCAAAACTATCTATACTTCTCTTCCCTTCTCTGTTTTTTTAAAAGCTAGGCTATACTTGATCTCTTCCCCTTCAAAACTTTGGTCGTTAGAACCCCTATGCCGTGACCACTGGATTTTCTGTAATCCTTGTGGAGTGCACCCTGCCAAACACTCACCCACCACTTCTGCACGCAAGAGTGGCGACACCACGACAAGACGATACCAACAGAAAATCCATCCTCGAGGAATGGGGACCTGAAGACCCAGAAGATGGTGACACCCTTGACAGAGCCCCAAGATGATGCAACATTGGCCTATGATGACCGGGGTATAGGTTATGCAAAATCATGATATGCATCGCTAATAGAGTAATCCTATCACTACCGTTGTTGTATCGGCAACCACCGGTGGATGAGAACCTCGCCATTTGGTCCGCCTCACTATAGTGAGCAGGAAAACGGTTCTCTTCGTCCCCCGCTCTTGGTGTCAATGTTGTCATCAACGTAACCGACATGTTGAAACCTCTACTATGCCTTGATTGATATCACTGCATAAAGGATTGCCTACCTGGCTCCCTCGACACCCCAGAAGGCACAAGGGATCATCATGATTAAAGAGACAAGAGAAGATAAGTCAACGCCAGCTGCAAGGAGACACCTTCACCACATCACCTCATCAGGCGAGAAGTTGTTGAAGATTCTTCAGGCTCAACCCAGATCGTTCATCAAGCAACTACAAGGGACATAGCAACACCTGAGGAAAGCTCAGAAGACTGCACGAGGGACAAGTCACGACTGTTGAGTCCGAGAACCCCTAGGGTAGGATGAGTCATGTACCCCCTATGCGCAGTCGAGTCCGTATGATGGTTCGAATAGAACCATGATTGTGTGTTGCTTGCTCTTATTTGTTGTGTTTTGATATAAGTCGCACTTTTGCCCTAGGCAACAAGTGCATGGCTATATCATCTTCCTTGCCTTGTTTCTTTTGTTTCAGCCTTTTTGCACCTGTTTGTTTGCACCTGCACTATAGAACCCCCTTTAGGATTTCCCCTCCTTTACGCTACTTTTTCCCTCTCTTCTCTCTCCCCAACTGAAGACCCGCAAGACAAGATGCACCAAGGATTCTACCTCGGCAACCAACTGGCACTGAAGACTTCTGCTACAACCTCCACGACCAAGTGCAACCCCGTGAAGTTATGTTTAACTCTCCGGGCTAGAGACCCATTCCTAGACCCTTTGAGACTTCACGAGACACTCCAGCACGAATCGTTAACCATGAGCTTATCCCATAGAATTGCAAGAGAACCTGTTAAGACTTTGTAACCTTGCACAACACTGGGTTCGTAAAGGAACTAGTGGACACAGTGAGTGAGCACATTTTCATCCTAATATAGCACAAGAACTGACGATGACATAGATAAACCAATTTGGGTATATAAGACAGATGACTTGGTGGCTTTATATCAGTGACTTCGAGGAATTATCTAAGACCTTGATGGATTGTGAGATTTCATATTGGTGGGATCATGACTTTGGGGAAGCATGTAGGAGTACCCGTTGGACATGAGATTTGGATTTATGTAGGTGATTCTGGTTGGTATAAATGCTAGATATGCCTGCATGGTTCTGAGTAAATTGGATTTAGACCGATGATCTTGATCATGATATCGTGCTTCTCGCTGGACAATAACCTAGGAGATTGGATTATTTGTCGGAGTTGATTTAGGGATCTATATAATCATGACCTTGGAGTTTACTTGACCCGGATATTGGAAATTTGGTGGACTTACTATCATAATGCATAGTCCTTCCAAGTATTTGGGTATTAAAGGGGCTTGAGATCTCGCGGAACACCGTAGACGTCAGATTTGTAGAATTGTTGGATTATGTGGTGATTGATGGAAATTACCGGGCTATTGGAGTTGATCTATAGGAAGGAAACAAAATCTTGGAGTGGCATATGACGTGTTTCCTTAGAATAGAGATGCCTTATCTTGAGCCTTGCAAGAATAGGTTGAGCGCTAGGATTGTGGTGTTTAATTCAAGCTTAGCAGCTTGTATGACCTACCCATGGATTTTAGGGGTAGACATACATATGGATTTGGGGATCGTAGACAAGTAAAATTTTGTTAGACCGTCTCTTGAGAGTCATGAGGATATGTATGGCATGAGTGGTGATTGAAGTTGGTCCATACAAGAGGATGCATTCAGTGGTATAAGGTTATTCGTTTGGAGTACTAGATAGAGCTATTGGCATCTCAGAAACCGTGCTTAAGGATAAGGTAATCAACGTTCACTCACTCGCTAGAATCCTTGAAACCCTTAAGCCCCACCAAGCCACAACCCGGTCAGATCCCGACCATGGGCCTTGGCTCTAAGTCAGGAAGGCCTTTGCAAATACTCAACGGAGACCACCACCAATACCACAGCCAACCTTGCGTACCCATAGACCTCATGGAGTAAGTGGACAAGTTGGTTAACATCATTATTTGATGGCCTACTTGTCTGCCCGAAGACAAAAGAAGAGACGGACAGCTGGATAGAAGATATTTGAAGACCGCCCTGTCAAGAAGGAAGAACTACACCGACCACCGTCATCAAGAAGTGAACTCCTGCATCCAAGACCGGGCGTATCTGCAAACCACTCCTCTCGAAGGAACCGAGCATTTCCGTGTCGAAGGAACGCTCACACCAAGATTTATCGACCTTTCTTCAAGGCCACTGCAAGACAAATAGTAGACGGCTCCCAACTAGACTTACCACCTGAGTTACCCTCTGTGCACCAAATCTTCCACGAGTCACCACTCTGGAAGTACTTCTTACTTCCTAACTAGCCCGGTGCCCGCTATGTCGGGGAAACTAATCGCCCACGAACACCTATGGGACCGGAGCCCCTTTTCGGTACGGCAAGGGAGCGGAGGGTGCACGAAGAGCGGATCGGGACAAACACGCGGGCAGTTTACCTAGGTTCGGGCCGCACGGATGCGTAAAACCCTACTCCTGCCTTGGTTTGTATTGCGTTCTTGGCTCGGGAGCAAGAAGAGCTACAATACTTATAGCTAGCAACACTGAGCGTGAGAGTGATCGAAGATCGGAACCCCCCCTACGTTGCGCATGGGCCTCCTTTTATAGATCAAAGGGGTCACCGACAGGTGGCAACGCAGTTGAGGGTAGAAATGTAAAAACGGTGGTAGTTGGAACAGTGTATGCATAGTGCTCTATACCTAACCCTGACGGCAGGGGACAAGGGCATTAAATGCCCGTCGCCGTCGCCCCAAACAGTGCAAAAAAGCGTCCGTCAGGGCGTCTCCGTCCGCCACGATGGTGGCCTCGTCGTCGCAGCTCGCCACCATGTACCCCAGGCTGCCCCGCCTTCCGCCACGTGCGCCTGGAAGGGCCCCAGGGCGACGCGTGGGCGGATGAGCTGGAGCGCGGGTACTTGGTGGAAGTACGCCGTGGCAAGCGCCTTGCCGCGGTGTTTAGCTTGTCGCGCCTGGGAGCTTGTCGCTCACCGGGCCTTGCCGCGACGTGTGGCGTGACGCGGCAAGTTCCTTGATATGCCTTGGATGTCCTTCCTAGCAAGCTCCTCTTGCCAGGGTTTTATGTCCTGAGTGGCCTTTGTGCCTTGAGCGGCCTTCCCGGCAAGCTCCTCTTACCGGGGCCTTGTCTCTTTAACTTGAATACTTTGTTCTTGAATGGCTTCAGAGGAATCATAGTGGGCCTTGGTGGGCGCGCGCGGCGAGTCCTGCCACGGGACGCAGCTACTACCCGTGCACAAGTTCGGGATACTAAGGTACCCCTACTTTAGTACACCGACAGGAGCCCCCGGGCCTGGGCCACACACGGTGCCGAGCGCTGTTGAGCCAGGCCCAAAACAGTGCACGGGCACACGCGGCCCATGGCGCGCCGTATCCCACTCCGTATCCACCGCGCCCCTCCCTAACGGCACGCGTCAATCGCGGCATCGTGGGAGAGGTCGTGGCATGTTTCTTTAATGGGGAAAATGCGGAACGTCCCCTCCTCCCCCCTTAGAAGCAGGGGAAGCAGGGGCAGTTCTTTCCATTCGCCCGTTGCTTCTTTAACCTCCAGAAACCCCCGCCGCTCCCCTCCTCCCCGAAGGTTGAAAGAGAGCAGCGCTCCGCCCTTCCTCCGCCGCCACGAGCATCCCCAGCGCCGTCGACTTCCCTCGCCGCCCCCGCCATGGCCCCGAAGGGCGACAAGGCGAAAGCCGCGAAGACTGCCAAGGCACTGAAGCTAGCAGCAATGCGGAAGAAGATGGCGGTGTTCCCGCCGAGGCTCAGCGCGGAGGAGCTGAAGGACTCCTTCTACCTCTTCTGGTCGAGGGAGACAAAGGCACATCCGCGCACCAAGGTACTCCCTGCCGCGGCCTGCGAGATGTTTCCGGGAGGCTACGCCTTTTTTGCTCTGTTCTTCTACTGCGGGCTCTGCCCGCCCTACTCGGAGTTCTTCTGCGATATCATGAATACCTACGGGTTTCATCTCCTTGATTTCACCCCAAACGCTGTCTTGACCATGGCCGTTTTCGCACATCTGTGCGAAAACTTTGTTGGAGTCTACCCCAAAATAGCTCTCTTCCGCCATTATTTCACGCCCCGAGTCAAGTCTGGGTCTCCTCTGTCCGGCGGAATTTCTTGGATCTTCAGGCTCCATAAGAAAGAGGCCTACTTGACTGGGGAGCTTCGCGGCAAGTGGGAAGAATGGAGGGCCAACTGGTGCTGGATCATGGAGGACGACCCACAGCAGTTCACTTCCCGGCGCCAAGTTGCAGTAGTGCGCTGCAATGACTGGAGTGACCTGCCCCTGAGGACGACAAGCTGAAGATAGCCACCACTAGGATTCTTCGCCTCCGGCAAGCCAAGCTCACTGTAGGTGCCGTCGGGGCAGACTTTCTTCACCCCCGCATCGCTCCCTTGCAGGAAAGGAAAAGACCTGCTTGGGAGTTTGATAACGCGTCAGACATCATGAGGCTGCGCCCGGGCCTCAACTATAATTTCACGGTCTTGGAGCTCAACGCAATGCTCCAAGCGCTATTCAAGTACGACCCCACCCATCTAGAGTGGTTTGCGTTGCCGCAGGGCGTAGTTCCGTTGTGCAACAACGCGTCGCTCATTGCCATCCGCGCGGTGATGCCGTGGTGTGATTCCCATGGGATCAACCCCACTTGGTGGGAACCTTCTGACGAAGCCATGCAGACGTTCTTCGACAACCTGGTGGAGCTGCCAATCAAGCCCGACGAGAAGAGGGGCCTCACCCGCGACACCACCGACCAGGAGATGGCATATATTGCCACCGGGCTGGAGGAGGCATGCGCAGCCAGGGCCGCGGGCGAGTTTGGATATACTGTGGAGGAGGCGGACGCAGCGGAGGCGGTAAGTTTGGCCGAGGAGGAAGAGTTCCTCAGGACGAGAAGGCTTGCCGGGCAACCTGCCGGGACAAGCGAGGCCGCCGAGCAAGGCACAGAGTCGAGCGGGCCCGGCGAGCAGGGCGTCGGATCAAGCGATCCTGCCGAAGACTCAGGCGGGTCTCTGAATCTTGATTCCTCTTCCTCGTCCTCGGGTAGTTCACCACCACCACCAAGTCCTCCAGTTGCGCCGAAAAGGCGCCTCCGCAAGGCCGCAGACGTGACGGGGCGGCAGACGAGCCAGCAGCCTCAGCGCCATCCGACACGCGACACCGCGGTGAGCAAGGCCGCCAATGGAATGCCTCGCGCTTCAGCAGCGGCTGGAGGAGGGTCTTCCCGGGCTGGGGCTAACGCTCCTGCCGCCCCTCGTGCCCCGGCGACAACTGGAGCGGGGTCTTCTCAGACCACCGCCCCCGCTCCCGTCAAGCGGCCGAGGGAGCCTACTCCTCCAGCTCCTCGCGCCAGGACGCGTGAGGCGGACTTCGATTTTTCGGCGCTTAGCTCCGACGAGGAGGAGGAAGAAGAGTAAGCTTTCGCCATTCTTGTTCCCCGTTGGTTTTCTGTTGCTCTTGTCTTGAATCTTCTTTGCCTGATTCTGATCTTGTCTGTCTTCCAGGACCCTGGCCCAGAGGACGGCGAAGAGGGCCAAGATCCCGATGGTCGATCTTGAGGACGAGCCCGTCGCAGCGGCAGGGGATGTGCCTGCGACAAGCTTGCCGGACCAGGCAGCTGCTCCCCAGAGTAGGCCCCAGCGCAGCCCCCAGCGTAAGCCTTCTGTCCATTCTGCGCTTGTCGGGCGCGCGCGGGCCTTCTATTCTCGTTGACATTTTGCTTGTTTGTTGACTTGTGTAGAAGCAGAGCAGCAGCCGCAGGAGCGCCAGGAGATTGCTCCCGATGAGCCGCATGTCTCGACCTCTCCGCCAAGAAGGAGCTCCCCGGCGAGGGAGGACGCTCCGCCAAGGGCGAGTACTCCGCCAAGGGCGGGCACGCCGCTAAGGGACGGCGCCAGCGACCCTCCGCCGGCGGGAGCTACCACCACGCCGCCGAGGGAGAACTCCCCGACAGGGAACCCCACCGAAGAGGAGGCCTGCGCCGGTAACTCTTGGAACCTTCTTCTCTTGAATTTTTTTCTTTTTGGATATTTGCTTGATCATTATTTTCTTCTTTCTTCTTCTTTTCTTGTCTTCAGACCCGTCTGTCGCAGAGCTGATGGAGACGAAGGCCGCCACCGAGGAGGACGTGCGCGGCAACACTAGTGACGCCGCGGCTGACGAAGGGGCGGCTGGTGCTAACGAGCCTGCTGTCGACGAAACTGCCGAGGCTGCTGGCGCAGCAGCTGAGGGGGAATCTGGCAATCGTACTGATGGCCCTGAGGCCGCAGGAGCGTCGGACGCTGCGCCGGCTGCCGACCCCTCTGCTGCCGCGGTTGAGCCCGGCGCCTATCTGGAGGCCGGCAATGGAGTCTTCATCCAGCTCCCGTGGGCGTCCACATCAAGGGCGCCCGCGAAGGGAGAGGTCTTCGACGGGGAAGTTCTTGCCTCCGCCGGGCTGAAGTTCGTGGACGCGCCCGGCAGCAGTAGCGAGCCCGAGGAGGAGAGGCTTCTGCGGAGGCTTCTGGCCCTGTACCGCGCCAGGCAGGCCAAGTTGGAGTCCCGAGAGGCTCTGGCCGCCAAAGTGGGCACTGACTTGGAGAAGCGCGCTGAAGAGCTCCGGGCCGCCAACCAGGCGGCTCTCCGATCCCTGGCGGAGGAGCAGGAGCAGCTGGCCGAGGCGCATCAGGTATTTATTCTTGAGAAGGCCGAAGCAGAGGAGCAGCAATGGCTCGCCGCCGAGGAGTTGTCCCGGTGGGAAGGCGAACTAACGCAGCGGAAGGTCGACCTCGACAGCCACGAGGACGACCTTGCCGCGCGTGAACAGTCTCTTGGCGGAGCTCTGCAGGAAGCAAAGGACGCTGCTGCAGCTGCTGAGACCGCCAAGAGAGACTTGGAGGCGAGGGTGGCGCAGCTGGAGGTCCACTTGAAGACGAGCGAAGAGAAGGTTGCCGCGCTTGTGTCAGAGAGGGAGAAGGACGCCCACAGCCACTCCGAGCTGCAGGTCCGCCTCTCCGACAAGGGCAAGGAGCTCGCCATCGCCAAGGATTCCGTTGCAGACTTGGAGTTGAAGCTGTCCACCCTCACCGCGACGCTTGACGGCGCCAGAGAGCGGGAGAAAAAACTGAAGGAGGAGCTCAGGGCCGAGAAGGCGTTGTTGAACAGCGCCGCCATCACTCAAAACAACTTCAGGCAGACCGTGGAGCACTGGACCGAGGGCCTTGTCGCCGCCGCTGCCGACCTCGACAAGGAGTTGGCGGGGCTGGGGACGGAGCACCTCGGGTACTCCACTGACGAGAATATCCCCCACAGCGCCAAGTTGAGCTTGTTCTTCAGGGGAGTGGCGCCGGCCCTCCAGCAGCTCCGGGAAAGGATCCCCACGCAGCTGGCGAACGAGGCGCGCAGGCTCTGCACGGGCGTCTTGGAGAAGGTGCTGATGAAGATAGTCTTCCGCAACCCGGGACTCAACCTCAACAACGTCCTCAGGACCTTGCCGCCCGAAACCGACCAGGAGACGCCCAGGGCCCTTGTTGCGCCTATCGTGGCCAAGGTGGGCAAGATCAAGAGAGTCGATGGCGACCGTGCAGATTAGGCCATTTTTCTTTATGCTTCCTTTGTCGCTGCCAACCATGTTATGAACAATAGTCTATTAGAACAGCGACAAGTCATTTTGTAATATAGCTTCATTTTGGGTAGTTAATGCAATGTTATTTCCTTTACTTGACTTCTTTGTTTTGTATGCTTTTACCCTACGCTTTTAGGGAACTTGCCGACAAAGGGACCCTTGCTGCGAGCGCTGAGTGCGGAACTTCAGCAGCCTGCTGGCAGTGCCGTTGCCGACAAGAAACCTTGTCGCAGCTAGTCGCAACACACTTAGGTTGTTGAGCGAACTCGAAAACGAAGTAAGGGCGCGACACTTGTCGCAGCACGCTTAAGCCGTTGAGCGTGCTCGAAAGAAAGTAAGGGCGCGGCTAGCCATGAGTTGGTTCCTCCGCGCATAGGTTTTCCATACAAAGTGTGGTCGTTCAAGGAAGATAACTTAAAATTTAAAATTTTGATTGCTCAAACTTTGGCAACTTAGCTTTTGTGTCGTTTGCTTCCCGGCAAAGGCAGGGCTTTCTTGAATGACACTTGGTCCATACCACTGTCTCCTTCCCCCCGGCAAACTTGTGTGCGAGGAAACCTTCTTCTGCTTGGGAGAAAAGAAAAGGGAGGAAACATAGACAGGAACTTTGCGGCTCGTTATTGCTTATCGGGGATGCGTGCTGCACAAAGTGTCAGATAGTATATGCAAGAAAAATGAAAAGGCATCAAATGACAAGTTGTGCGAGGCTCATAAGTTTTACTGATGCACGGGGTCTGCGCCCGGCTTTGTACAAAGGTTTACATGTAACAGCGGCAAGACTTGTACAAAAGGTGGTTGCCGGAGCAGATCACGGCAACCGCGCCTTATGGGTAAAACTTGCGAAGGTGCTCAATGTTCCAGGAGTTGCTCACCGGTAAGCCCTCTTCGGTCTCAAGGCGGACAGCGCCGGGCCTTGTGACTTGTCTCACCCGATAAGGGCCTTCCCACTTCGGCGTCAACTTGTTGGAATTCTTGGCGGACTGAACACGCCGAAGAACAAAGTCGCCTTCCTCGAGACTTCTGGCTTTAACTTTGCGGCTATGGTAGCGTCGCAAAGCTTGCTGGTATCGAGCAGCTTGTACAGCAGCCTGAAGACGGTCCTCCTCGAGGAGCAGTGCGTCATCTTGTCGCAACTGCTCTTGCTCGAGCTCATCATAAGAGAGCACTCGAGGCGACCCGTATACGAGTTCCGTGGGGAGAACTGCCTCTGCTCCATAGACAAGAGCAAAGGGTGTCTGTCCAGTGGCTCGATTTGGCGTCGTCCTGATCGACCAAAGAGCCGCTAGCAACTCCTCGATCCAGTTTCTTCCGCACTTGTGCAGCCTGTCGAAAGTCCTTGTCTTGAGTCCGCGCAGCACTTCAGCGTTTGCCCCCTCCGCTTGACCGTTGCTTCTCGGGTGAGCAACAGAAGCGAAGCAGATCTTGGCGCCAAGATCTTGGACGTATTGCATGAAGGTGCGGCTTGTAAACTGTGTGCCGTTGTCGGTGATGATCCTGTTAGGGATTCTGAAATGGCAAACTATTGATCTGAAGAATTTGACTGCTGACTGTGCGGTCACCTTTCTCACTGGTTCCACTTCCGGCCACTTTGTGAACTTGTCGATGGCGACGTACAAGAACGCAAAGCCCCCGGCTGCGCGGGGAAAAGGGCGGAGGATGTCGAGCCCCCAGACCGAAAAGGGCCAGGACAAAGGGATCGTCTGGAGAGCTTGAGCTGGTTGGTGTATTTGCTTGGAATGGAACTGGCATGCTTCACACTTGGTTACTTGCGCAGTTGCATCCTGGAGGGCTTCTGGCCAAAAGAAACCTTGCCGGAACGCCTTGCCAGCAAGTGCTCTTGCGCCAATGTGGTGACCACATATGCCTCCATGTATCTCTGCCAATAGCTTTTGTCCATCTTCCCGGGGAATACACTTCAATTTCACACCGTTGAGTCTTCTTCTGTACAGTTCGTTGCCGACAAACTGATACATACTTGACTGCCGGGTTATTCTTTCTACTTCTTCTGGCTCTTCGGGAAGTTTTCCTGTTTGAAGGAAACGGACAATCTGTTGTGCCCATGCTGGAGCCTGAGGCTCAACAACAAGGACAAAAGGTATCAGTGCTGCTGCGGGAATGTCAGCTTCTACGGCAAGAACCAGTGGCTCGGCCAGAGCTTGACGTTCCCCGACAAGCTTGCCGGGGCAAAATTGTCGGGAACGCCTGCTTCAACTGTACAAACCCTAGGGTCTGCAGGAGCAGACTGTTCCTCAGCAACTTCATCGTTGATCTTGGGGACCTTGTTGGCGGCGGCTTCAGGAAATTCTGCCGGCAAATAGTCACCGGAAATCAACTTTCTCTTCTTACTTTGTCCAGCCGATGGTGTTATGGACGGTTGAGTTAGCTTGAGCATAAAGATCCCTGGTTCCACAGGTAGCTTTAGCGCATCACACTTTGACAGGCCATCTGCGATGTCGTTTTGAGCCCTTGGAACATGCTCCATCTGCAAGCCTTCAAAGTGTTCTTCAAGCTTTCTCACTTCGTCGACGTATGCTTCCATCAATGGACTCTAGTAGCTCTTGTTTACTTGTCGGACGACCAACTGCGAATCACCCCGCACAATAAGCTTCTTGATCCCAAGTTCCGCTGCAATTCTGAGGCCGGCAAGCAAACCTTCATACTCCGCAGTATTGTTCGTTGCTTGCTCCCTGGGAAAGTGCATTTGGATTACGTACTTGAGGTGCTCGCCGGTGGGCGCGACAAGCAGCACACCGGCGCCGGCGCCTTGCAGCGAGAAGGCACCATCAAAGTACATTATCCATTCCTTGCTTGCTTCTTTGATGGGGATGCTTGTCTCTGGAATCTCTTCGTCTGGCGTTGGCGTCCATTCTGCTATGAATTCTGCCAATGCTCTGCTCTGAATAGTCGAAGTACTTTCAAATTTGAGGCCAAAGCTTGACAGCTCCAGTGCCCACTCGACAATCCTGCCTGTCGCTTCTGGATTTTGCAGTATCCTCTTCAGCGGAAAGCGAGTGACCACTGTTTCATGTGCTTGGAAGTAATGGCGCAGCTTTCTCGAGGCCATGAGGAGGCCGAAAAGCAGCTTCTGCACCCCAGAGTATCTTGACCTAGCCCCCTGCAAGAGGGAACTGACAAAATAAACTGGGCGCTGCACCATCTTCTTCCGTACCTCTTCCTGCATCTGCGCAGACCCATCCTTGTCGGGAGCAAAGCTTGCCGGGGAAGCCCCCTACTTGTCGCTGGATGTGCTTGCCGGGGCTGTTGGCTCCTCATCTGCCTCCCTCTCCGCTACCAACGCAGCACTAACCACTTGATTGGTTGCTGCTAAGTACAGCAGCAACTTCTCTTGTGGCCTAGGTGCGACAAGTATTGGAGTGGAGGATAGGTACCTTTTCAAGTCTTGTAGCGCTGCCTCCGCTTCCGGAGTCCATTTCATTGGACCTGCCTTTTTTAAGATTTTGAAAAACGGCAGGGCGCGTTCTGCGGACTTAGAAATGAACCTGCTGAGAGCAGCCACACAGCCGGCAAGCCTTCGTACATCCTTGACGCGCTTCGGAGCTTCGATCTGCTCGATGGCTTTGATCTTGTCGGGATTGGCTTCAATCCCCCTCTGTGACACAAAGAACCCGAGAAGCTTGCCGGAGGGGACTCCAAACACGCACTTCTCGGGGTTAAGCCTTAGTTGTATCTTGCGCAGATTCGCAAAGGTTTATTCTAGATGTTGAATTAGAGTATCCTTGTCCTTGCTCTTGACCACTATATCATCCATGTAAGCTTCTACATTCCTGTGTATCTATGGCTCAAAAGCAGTGTGGACTACCCTCGCAAACGTTGAACCGGCATTCTTCAATCAAAGGGCATGCGTATGAAGAAGTAAGTGCCACATGGAGTAATGAACGCGGTCTTCTCTTCATCTTCTTTAGCCATAAATATCTGGTGGTATCCTGAATAGGCATCAAGAAATGAAAGCAACTCACATCCAGCCATGGAGTCAACAATCTGGTCAATGCGCGGCAAGGGAAATGGATCTTTGGGACAAGCTTTATTCACATCGGTGAAGTCTATACAAAGCCTTCACTTCCCATTTGCTTTGCGCACGACAACAGGGTTGGCTAGCCACGTGGGATGGAGTACACCTCTGACAAGGCCTGCCGCTTCCAGCTTCTTGATTTCTTTAGTAATAAACTCCTGGCGCTCCACCGCTTGCTTTCTGACCTTTTGCTTGATGGGCCGCGCGTGAGGACAAACGGCAAGCTTGTGCTCAATCACTTTCCTGGGAACACCGGGGATGTCAGACGGTTGCCATGCAAACACGTCGACATTCGCCCGCAGGAAAGCAACGAGCGCACTTTCCTATTTAGGATCGAGCGCGGCACTGATGGTGAAAGTACCACCAGTGATGTCCTCCTTGGCGGACACCTTCGTGGTTGCCGGTGGAGCTACCATCTTCTTCTTGCACTTGCCGGTGGAGCTCGATGGTGCGTCCTCGACGGCAGCGCATCACTCCGAGGAGGTGCGTTTGCCGTAGTGGGCCTCAGAGCTCTTGCCGGACTTGGTCTTGTTCTTCCCCCCGGGAGCTTCAGCGGCAAGTGTCTTGCTATCTGTTGCGGCTGCTGCGTCCCGGTAAATCTTGTCGGCACAGATAAGCACGTCCTTCTTGTCGCCGGGGACAGAGATGACGCTTATCGGGCCTGGCATCTTGAGCATGTTGTAAGCATAATGAGAGGCTGCCATGAATTTGGCGAGCGCTGGATGGCCAAGTATCCCATTGTAAGGCAATGGGATATCGGCAACGTCAAAGGTGATCCTCTCAGTCCTGAAGTTCAGCTCCCCGCCAAAAGTCACTGGCAGTGTGATTTTCCCCTTCGGCTTGCTCCTTCCCGTGTTGATCCCATGGAACGTGCCGGTCTCCTCGAGCTCGCTATTGGGGATCTGGAGTTTCCGGACCACAGCAGAGGAGATCAGGTTCAGGCCGGCCCCGCCGTCAACCAACATCTTGGTGACCTTGAGGTTGCGAATAGTTGGTGAAACCAACATCGGCAAGCACCCGACCGCAGTTGTGCGATCAGGGTGGTCCTCGATGTTAAAGATGATGTGCGTGCTGGACCACTTCAGAAGTTTGCGCGACTCGATGGGTGGCCCTGCCGCATTGCCTTCCCGCACCCATTGTATAAGTTGGCGGTGGGAAGTATGCAGAGAAGCTCCACCGTCTACGCACAAAACCTCCGTTGCCTTCTGGAACTCCTGCTCACTGTTATCTCCGTCCTCCATGTCTTCGTCGTCGTCTTCGTCTTCGTCCTTGTCGCGGCCGCGGGGAGGTCTATCTCCTTGCCGCTGCTTGGCCTTGCCGCGACGTCCTCCCCGGCCATTGAATGGCCGCTTCTTGCCGGACTCTCCACCACCTCCCTGGGCCTTCTCCTTGTCGCGTCGCTCGTACTCAGCTTTCTGCTGCTCGACGAGGTATTCGACCCTTTTGCAGTTCTGGAGGTCATGGCCCTTGGTGCGGTGGATCTTGCAGTAGTGCTTGTCGGAGCCGTCCTGCTTGTCGGCGGCCGCCACAGTCTCCTTGCCGGAGCTACCAGCCCGGGCTTTCTTGGCGCCAGCCTCCTCGCCGAACTGTTCAACGACCAGTACTTCTTTGTTCTTCTTCTTCCTGTTGTTCCGCCGCCGGTTCTTCTTTGCCGGGGCGGCATCCTCACTATCTGTTCCCCCTGCTCCAGTATCCTCTCCGGGGAGTCTCCTCCCCTCCTCAGCGTGTGCGCACTTGTCGGCCAGGGCATAGAGCTCATTGACGTCTCGGATCTTGCACATCGCCATTTCCTCCCTCATCCTGCGGTTACGCATGTTCTGGTGGAACGCGCTAATAACCGCGGCAGGGTGGACGTCTGGGATGTTTTGCCGGACGCGGCTGAATCTTTGAATGTACTTTCGCAGGGACTCTCCTTCCTTCTGGGCGAGTATATGAAGATCACTCTCCTGGCCATGGGGCTTGTGGCCGCCCGTGAAGGTGCCGACAAACTGATGGCATAGGTCGGCCCAAGAAGAAATGGAGTTTTCCGGCAAGTGCATGAGCCAGGATCTGACGTTTGGCTTGAGCACGAGCGGGAAGTAGTTTGCGAGTATTTTCTCATCTCGTCCCCCGGCAGCCTGCACCGCAATGGTGTAGATGCTGAGAAACTCTGACGGATGAGTCTTGCCATCGTACTTCTCGGGTACGTCGGGCTTGAAGTTCTTCATGCTGGGCCACTGGACTTGCCGCAGCTCACGGGTGAACGCAGGACAACCCGCCGCGTACGGCAAGTTGCCTGGTTCTCCGGGCGCGTGCATGTCGACAGCGGGCCCAGCGCGCTGGTCGGATTGTCGCCGCGCTTCTCTTCGACGCTCGATGCGAGTTCGAGCGTCTTCTTGTCGTCTGTCGTCAAGGACTTGGCGTTGATCGCGGCAAGCTCGTGGATCCGACGACGCCGTGGAGTCGTCGTCGATGTTGATCCGGCGAGTCGGCGATTTCGGCCTCCGAGGCGGGGAGTGCACGGTGGTTGCACCCCCGGCAGTCTTGTCTCCATCAGCCCGCGCCTGGCTAACTTGCCGCAGCTGCGACGTTGTCAGCTGCTGCGGCGTGTCGTCGTTGGCGAAGGCGATGAGGCTTTGGATGGTGGCCCTCCAGTCTTCGGCCTTGTCCGCCACTGGAGGGAAGTCGAGGAGTAGCTGGGCTCGAGCTAGAGCTTCTGCCGGAGTGGCGGGGAGCGGTGGCGAACGGTGCGAGGAGCGAGATATGCTCGGACTTCCAACAGCGTTAGAAGGAGCAGCGTCTCGTCCCGGCGACCGCGCCTTGCTCGTGCCAGCACGTTGGCCTTGAGCGTCTCGCGAACCGCCAGTTTGACATTGGCCCAGCAAGCATATGGTGCCTTGGGTACCACGTCGCTGCCGGTCCGGCGCCTCCTGAGACGGGCGCGGAGCATGCACGGACGCCGAGGTCTTGGAGTGCGCTCGGTCGTCCGTCTTATCCTTGGACTTGGCGGCGCCGTGAGTTTCCTCGCTGGCGTCCGTCCTTCCGCCGGCGTCTACCCCACCAGCCGTTGGCTCCGGCGGTGGTGGGATTGACGCGGACGGGCCTGCTACCTCCGAAGCTTTCTTCTTTGGCGGCATGTCGATGAAGTCGATGAAGTTGATGAGGTTGGTGGAGATTTCACCCTCGTGAACACCGGATCGGGTTCACACAACCTCGACGCCCCCTACCTGGCGCGCCAAAGATGTCGGGGAAACTGATCACCCACGAACACCTATGGGACCGGAACCCCTTTTCGGTACGGCAAAGGAGCGGAGGGTGCACGAAGAGCGGATCGGGACGAACACGCGGGCAGTTTACCCAGGTTCTGGCCGCACGGATGCGTAAAACCCTACTCCTGCCTTGGTTTGTATTGCGTTCTTGGCTCGGGAGCAAGAAGAGCTACAGTGCTTATAGCTAGCAACACCGAGCATGAGAGTGATCGAAGATCGGAACCCCCCCTACGTTGCGCATGGGCCTCCTTTTATAGGTCAAAGGGGTCACCGACAGGTGGCAACGCAGTTGAGGGTAGAAATGTAAAAACGGTGGTAGTTGGAACAGTGTATGCATAGTGCTCTATACCTAACCCTGACGGTAGGGGACAAGGGCATTAAATGACCGTCGCCGTCGCCCCAAACAGTGCAAAAAGCGTCCGTCAGGGCGTCTCCGTCCGCCACGATGGTGGCCTCGTCGTCGCAGCTCGCCACCATGTACCCCAGGCTGCCCCTCCTTCCGCCACGTGCGCCTGGAAGGGCCCCAGGGCGACGCGTGGGCGGATGAGCTGGAGCGCGGGTACTTGGTGGAAGTACGCCGTGGCAAGCGCCTTGACGCGGTGTTTAGCTTGTCGCGCTTGGGAGCTTGTCGCTCACCGGGCCTTGCCGCGACGCGTGGCGTGACGTGGCAAGTTCCTTGATACGCCTTGGATGTCCTTCCTGGCAAGCTCCTCTTGCCAGGGTTTTATGTCCTGAGTGGTCTTTGTGCCTTGAGCGGCCTTCCCGGCAAGCTCCTCTTGCCGGTGCCTTGTCTCTTTAACTTGAAAACTTTGTTCTTGAATGGCTTCAGAGGAATCATAGTGGGCCTTGGTGGGCGCGCGCGGCGAGTCCTTCCACGGGACGCTGCTACTGCCCGTGCACAAGTTCGGGATACTAAGGTACCCCTACTTTAGTACACCGACAGGAGCCCCCGGGCCTGGGCCACACACGGTGCCGAGCGCTGTTGGGCCAGGCCCAAAACAGTGCACGGGCACACGCGGCCCATGGCGCGCCGTATCCCACTCCGTATCCACCGCGCCCCTCCCTAACGGCACGCGTCAATCGCGGCATCGTGGGAGAAGTCGTGGCCTGTTTCTTTAATGGGGAAAATGCGGAACGTCCCCTCCTCCCCCCTTAAAAGCAGGGGAAGCAGGGGCAGTTCTTTCCATTCGCCCGTTGCTTCTTCAACCTCCAGAAACCCCTGCCGCTCCCCTCCTCCCCGAAGGTTGAAAGAGAGCAGCGCTCCGCCCTTCCTCCGCCGCCGCCAGCATCCCCAGCGCCGTCGACTTCCCTCGCCGCCCCCGCCATGGCCCCGAAGGGCGGCAAGGCGAAAGCCGCGAAGACTGCCAAGGCACTGAAGCTAGCAGCAATGCGGAAGAAGATGGCGGTCTTCCCGCCGAGGCTCAGCGCGGAGGAGCTGAAGGACTCCTTCTACCTCTTCTGGTCGAGGGAGACAAAGGCACATCCGCGCACCAAGGTACTCCCTGCCGCGGCCTGCGAGATGTTTCCGGGAGGCTACGCCTTTTTTGCTCTATTCTTCTACTGCGGGCTCTGCCCGCCCTACTCGGAGTTCTTCTGCGATATCATGAATACCTACGGGTTTCATCTCCTTGATTTCACCCCAAACGCTGTCTTGACCATGGCCGTTTTCGCACATCTGTGCGAAAACTTTGTTGGAGTCTACCCCAAAATAGCTCTCTTCCGCCATTATTTCACGCCCCGAGTCAAGTCTGGGTCTCCTCTGTCCGGCGGAATTTCTTGGATCTTCAGGCTCCATGAGAAAGAGGCCTACTTGACTGGGGAGCTCCGCGGCAAGTGGGAAGAATGGAGGGCCAACTGGTGCTGGATCATGGAGGACGACCCACAGTAGTTCACTTCCCGGTGCCAAGTTGCAGTAGTGCGCGGCAATGACTGGAGTGACCTGGCCCCTGAGGACGACAAGCTGAAGATAGCCACCACTAGGATTCTTTGCCTCCGGCAAGCCAAGCTCACTGTAGGTGCCGTCGGGGCAGACTTTCTTCGCCGCCGCATCGCTCCCTTGCAGGAAAGGAAAAGGCCTGCTTGGGAGTTTGATAACGCGTCAGACATCATGAGGCTGCGCCCGGGCCTCAACTATAATTTCACGGTCTTGGAGCTCAACGCAATGCTCCAAGCGCTATTCAAGTACGACCCCACCCATCTAGAGTGGTTTGCGTTGCCGCAGGGCGTAGTTCCGTTGTGCAACAACGCGTCGCTCATTGCCATCCGCGCGGTGATGCCGTGGTGTGATTCCCACGGGATCGACCCCACTTGGCGGGAACCTTCTGACGAAGCCGTGCAGACGTTCTTCGACAACCTGGTGGAGCTGCCAATCAAGCCCGACGAGAAGAGGGGCCTCACCCGCGACACCACCGACCAGGAGATGGCATATATTGCCACCGGGCTGGAGGAGGCAGCCGCAGCCAGGGCCGTGGACGAGTTTGGATATACTGTGGAGGAGGCGGACGCAGCGGAGGCGGTAAGTTTGGCCGAGGAGGAAGAGTTCCTCAGGACGGGAAGGCTTGCCGGGCAACCTGCCGGGACAAGCGAGGCCGCCGAGCAAGGCAAAGAGTCAAGCGGGCCCGGCGAGCAGGGCGTCGGATCAAGCGATCCTGCCGAAGACTCAGGCGGGTCTCTGAATCTTGATTCCTCTTCCTCGTCCTCGGGTAGTTCACCGCCACCACCAAGTCCTCCAGTTGCGCCGAAAAGGCGCCTCCGCAAGGCCGCAGACGTGACGGGGCGGCAGACGAGCCAGCAGCCTCAGCACCGTCCGACACGCGCCACCGCGGCGAGCAAGGCCGCCAAGGGAATGCCTCGTGCTTCAGCAGCGGCTGGAGGAGGGTCTTCCCGGGCTGGGGCTAACGCTCCTGCCGCCCCTCGTGCCCCGGTGACAACTGGAGCGGGGTCTTCTCAGACCACCGTCCCCGCTCCCGTCAAGCGGTCGAGGGAGCCTACTCCTCCAGCTTCTCAGACCAGGAGATGGCATATATTGTCACCAGGCTGGAGGAGCGTTAGCCCCAACTTGAATACTTTGTTCTTGAATGGCTTCAGAGGAATCATAGTGGGCCTTGGTGGGCGCGCGCGGCGAGTCCTGCCACGGGACGCTGCTACTGCCCGTGCACAAGTTCGGGATACTAAGGTACCCCTACTTTAGTACACCGACACGCTAGGACATCGATCACAGAGCCTTTGACAACTAACCCAACCTAACCTACTCAAGAGAGCCCTCAGCAACCTCCATCAAAGAGGGTAACCAGCAAGAAGCCACACCACCAAGTACTTCAAGATCCCATGGAGCACCACTCGAAAGAAGAACCAACAAGAAGAAGTGAAGACTACCCCGTATCCAAGACTTCGTATTCTTTTCCACGCCTAGTCTGGAATCTCGGGGACGAGATTCTTGTAAGGGGGTAGGTCTGTCACACCCTGATTTTCAGGCCACATTGCTTAAGCTAATAATCATGCTAAAAATGTGGATTGACAAAAACCTTTGAGTGTTTTTGACTTTGCTTGATTGATTTTTTTATGTTGGTTGTTTGCTAGTGCTCTAAAAATCAAATAAATCCTCCAACTCTTATACTTCATCTCCTTGATCCAAAACCTTTTCCCAATGATCATGCCATGTGTATAGACCAGTATAGTATTTTCTTGTAAAAATATTTTGGCCAAATAGTATTTTCTAAAATTAGTTTTCCAAAAACCCCTGAATTAAGGTTTGCACTACAAGTACCTTATTTAGGGTGTGAAAAATCTTTCAAAAAGTATATTTGAATCCTATTAGGTATAGGACTCCCAGAAACCACAAAATTATAATTTTAAAAGTTATTTTCATATTTTTTTAAAAGCTTTTTCTTAAGGCCAGAAACGGTCTTTAATAGGGAAAATTATTTAACTATTTCAAAAATATTTGCCAAAATTCAGGGAAACTCATAGGACATATATTGTCCATATATAAGAGTTTCAACACATGGTCATGTTCAAAATATTGGACAAATCCTTCCAAAACCCTTTCTGGATGTTTTAAGCTTTTGAAATATTTACACAGGGAATATTCTCCAAAATTTCCAGGGAAATTCCATCATGTCAAATGTGACATATTTGATGATCTTGCAAAGCCTCATGCCTTGAAGATCTAGGAAACATCATCTAATCCCCTCAAAACCATTTCTGTCCATTTTGGAGTTTGAGCAACTCTACATTGCCAAACTTGTCCAAATGCTCTCAAACTTGGTGCACATGCTAAAATGATGTAATCATGCATCTATGCCAAATGGCACAAGTTCTGGAGAAGCATAACTTGATCTAAGTGCCCCAAAACCATTTATGTTCAAATTCAAATTTGAACAACTCTACATTATCAACTTTTTACCTGGGGCTTCAAACTTTGTGGGCATGATCATAACCCCAAATGATGACACTACACCAAGTGGTGCATCAAGGGGAGATGATTAGCTTAACTCAAACATGGTGAATCCATTTCTGTTGATTTCTAGGGTTTACAAGAGTTGCATTGGAAACTTTGCCCAAATGAGCTCAAAGTTGGTGGAAGGGCCTAAATGTATGGGCCATTTGATCATGTTTAGTCTCATGTCAAGTGGAGCTATTTTTCTTGCCCAAAACATGATCAAACACCTTCTGCCATTTTTCCTAAACCATTGTTTGGACCCCTTTCACTATTCCCCTCTACCTCAATTTCTTACCACAGGTAAACCTGATCATCTTCTACCTCCAGTAACTTCCCCATGTCCACAGCTCAATGATTGAGGGGTGAAAACCCCATTTTTACACTTCTGGACAGCAGCTTCTTCTCCTCTTTCACCTCCCTCCTCACTCCAGTGGCCTCCAGGGCATCCCAGGCCGTCTGGGAAATTGTTTACTAACCCCTAGCACTGCTGGACATAAGGGGACACGCAATGGCACTTTGTTTATGCCATGGCATGCAGAGTTCGCGCTCTAGAGCGCGCTACAGTGCCCTGGCGCACTGTAGCCGCCTCCAATCAGGAGCATCCGACAGCCTCGGGCCTTCCCCTCGTGTCCCCCGAGGCCGCCTCGACGTCCGTGTCATGCAGCGTTGTCGGCCCCCTCCTCCTTCTCCCTCCTGCTGCTCCTCTCGCACACGCTGTGGCCGACCGCGAGCTCCAGTGAGCGAGCTCACACGCGCACGCTGTCCCGACGCTCCCCGCTCCTCCTCTCTCTTCCTGGCGCCCTACTCTAGTCCCACGAACGCCGTAGACAGCTCCCCACCCTCTCTCCTGGCCTCCCGAGCCGTTGCCACGGCCACTCATGCGCCGTGTCCACGGTGAGCTCTGGGACGGCTATATAAGGCCGTTCCAGACCCTCCTCTGGAGCCCCTTCGCCCTCTCTTCTTCCCAGCAACCCGCTGGACCAACCCTCACCTCTCCCCGCGCCCTCAGTGCACCTCCGTGGCCGGAGCCTCGCCGACGGCCGCCGCTCGAATTCGAGCAGCCCCGAGCCCCTCTCTCCCTCCTAGCCACTCCGGTGCCATCGCACGACCACCAGGAAGCTCCCCACCTCCGCCAATCCTCCCCGAGATGCCCGTACGCTCGAAGCCCAAGGTGGCCGAGGCCCTTCTCCGCCGTGGTTGAACCCCTGCTCGACTTGGTCCTCCCCGGCAGGCGTGCTACCCATGGCTGGATGCGCCTCTCCGCGCTGGTCATTCCGGTGGCCGGGGCGTCGCCGGAGACGGCCCGAGTCGACGGGGCCACGCCGGCGAGCACTCGGCCGTGCCTCCCCTACCTCGCCTCTGTTCAAGCGAGAGGAGGAAGGCGAACCTGCCAGGCAGGGCCTGCTTGTAAGCGACCAAGGGGCTGGGCCCGCGTATAAGTCGAAACGCATCCGTGGGAGCCGCGTCCCTGCGGTGAAGACGCCTGGCCCGATGGCGCCTTTGACGTCGCCCCTGTCGCCGCGCACCCGAGCCGCTGGGCCGGCCCACTGCTATCTCCCGCCCAGCACGTTGTATAAGGGTAAAACCCTTTTTCCTATCTTTTTTCTTTTACCAGACAGCTTCAAAAATCATCCAAATATTCAAATAATGTCTAAACTTGATGATTCAAATTTATTCTGGCTCCATAAATCATGCTCTATCACATGGTGCAACATGCACATTTTTCCAGAATCATTTCCTTCACAAATATTTATCAAATGCCATTATTTCATTTTCTGTGATGAACTTTAGAAAATCACAGAGAGCTCAAATTTGATCCAAATGCAGTGGTTCAAATTCCTAGGTGCTTGTCATATCCAAACTTAGTTTTGGAACATTTTTATTAATACTTTCTGTGCCCCACCAAATATTGAGTCATTTCTTCATATTTATCAACTTTGCAAAATCCTAGGAAATTCATTTGTATTCCAAATCCAGTGAAACCAACTCCTAGATGCTTCTAAAATCATGACTTGTTAAATGGGTGCCTTTGCTCATTATTCAAAAATATATTTCTGTACACTTCTTTCAAATCCACAAACCCCTTGATTCCATCATATTGAAATGTTCCAAACTATCCAATGATCCAATGCCTATGAAACCACCTTGGTCATTTCTCATATGACCAGAGGTGTCCTAGAAAAGTCCAACTCCTATTTTTAGAGCACTTTTATTTTTGCCTTATTGTGTTGCTTATTATGATTGTTTCCATCGTTAGTTGACGAAATAAACGAAGTACTCAGAGATGGACCAGAAGGTTTGAAGACTCAGAAGGACAAGGCGAGCAGCCCTTTGACCATGTTCGAGAAACCTTTTTATGCATGTCTCATAGCACCTTATTATCAATGCATCGGAATCATGTTGAGGTGGAGACCACTTTGGTTGCTACCTTTGTTACTTTACTATTGAAACTTGCATCAAACATGACCCTACCTTCCTATGAGGGTTATGTGGGTGGGAGTAGATAGATATATGCTATAGTAGTTGGCTACACAAATGGGTCGGGGGTATGCATTGAGAGAAACAAGTGTGGTAAGACATACTTGCAGATGACCCAGTGGGTGCCATTAATGCCCCTGGGAGATGATGAGAAACTAGGGCACTACTTGGCGAAGAAGTAGTGTACCGAGGCTTGATGAGAGTGTTGTTGACAGAGATGGATTAGATTTATGTGTGACTACCGTCCCAACCAAACATGCGCAACCACTCTACCCTTATATGGGAAAGGGCATTATTTATTACCTAGGTCGATACTAGCATGGTGCCCGCATTACTAGTGACGGGGGTGACATGAGGTCACTCGCGGGACGGGGTCGTGCTTGGATAGGCGGCCATGACTGTTTTCACAGGGCACCGAACACACCGTTGGTACCCCGTGTCAGTGGTATGTGATGAATATGGGAGCAAGGCTCCACAATCTTTAAGATGTGAAATGTTTGGCACGGGGCTGTTACCAATCAAGTGGACTCTATGTTAGTGTCGTCTAGGGAAAGATAGTGATCGGGTGCTTAGCCCGGGTACTTGAGGTACCGTGGGTCGTGGATGACACGGAAGTTCCCCGGATCTTGTGGGTAAAGTGTGCAACCTCTGCAGAGTGTCAAACTATTCGAATAGTCGTGTCCCCGGTCAAGGACAGTTGGGTGGTGCTACTTAGACTATGTCCATAAGTTTCTGGAAAACAACACGGTTTGGGTAAATCTGTTGATGTGATTGTGAGAAAGTCACAATGAGCTTGAGCATGAGTTGATTACAACTCTTTCTCGATAATGATGTCTGTGACCTCCTAATACTTGTTGCAGACACATGCATGTCCATGTTATATGTTGATCATACTTGCATATGAAAAACTAGCTTTCCGCAAAACTGCCAAATTAGCAGTAGAGCCTTGCATTCTTATTCTGTTATCACACTTGGGTTGCTTGCGAGTACATTCAAAGTACTCATTGGCTTGCCACTGGTTATTTTATTGGCCAGGCATGAGTGAACAGGATATGATGAAGATTTCTTGGTGACGAGCATGCGAGCTAGGATGCTTCCGAGTCAGAATGCTTGTAGGGTTAAGGCAGATGGCATGGGTCCAAGTTGTTATTGAAGATTTCCGCTGCGATGATATACTCAAGACTTGACCATTATGGTCCTATTTGTGTAATACGGTATGTATGGATGTAAGACTCTTGTTATTCAGCTTCTGTGTGTTCAGTGAGCATTGATCTCTGGGATCACTGTACACGTGCATTCGGTGATCACGATTTACGAGTCGGGATCCCCACATACTCATACCAACAATTTAGTGCAATTAAATGCTATTCGGTAGTATGAATCGATGTTATGTCCAATTAAAAAAAATCGCTTGCTGTATAATGCATGTAACCTACTCATACCAACATTTTAGTGCATTCCAAATGTCCATACTACCGCTGCAATTCGAACTAAATTTGAATTTGTTTCTTTATTTCAATAACAATCTACAATTATGATTGTTTCCAACTTCAACCATCATTCGTGTATTACCTTAATATCACACCACATGATTACTATAGAGATAGATATAAACTATGTGTACTACATGAACTCGAATTCTATTTTTTTAATACACTTAATGTTGATTCCAAATAATAGTACATTTGATGTACTAACTATATATTCCTAATCTAAACCATGTTCCATACATGTACACCGTGTTTATCACACATAGTATAGTGCACCGCCCCCTACATTATGAAATGTATTTAGACCTGAACTGCAAAAGCCACATGCGTTCCAAATTATGATCAATGTTCTATATGTTATACGTAGTACTAGCAAGATGCCCATGCGTTCCACAGAACATCAACATCATCAAGGGGGGGGGCTGATTTGCAAATATGGAGAGAGGTGTGGGTATCTTTTTTCAAAATTGCCATAGTTTCCTTCCTATCTGTCAGATATAAATCGGACGACATATATTTCAGGATGGCACCATCATCAACAACTCCGTTTTTTAATAAGAGTCGAGATAAAATATATTATATGTAGTATAACATGTTCATAACCACACCATGTGTATCACCGTTATATATATTAACACATGCGTCGGTTTAAAACACTATAAATTCTTCAACTATCTGAATTCGCTTTTTATAATGAAGTATGATCTCTATTCGTCTTTTACACCCACACAATCCTCTTACCTTTGTAGCTAGCTACCACTAACTTTCTCTCATGCATGCACACGCCCGCATCCCTCTCACCCTCCCTCAGCATTCTCTAGCTCCATCGCGCAAATTCGTCTTTTCACTTTAGGTCGTTCACCCACGGTGTGTGTAGGCCCCCCAGCTCCTTCTTTACGACACACATCAATCGATATGCCTCTCTACCCAGGTGTGCCTAGCACAAAACACAAGCTTCCCCTCTTCTCTTATCACCGTCCATGGCTCACTCCCACCACTCTCTTCATCGATCTCGTACTCGCACACTCCTCCCCCCTCGATATAGTATGACTCTCACACCACCTCCTAGATGCATCCCTCTCTCTCTATCCTTCTCCACGCGCCTCATTTGCTTCTAACACGCACATGCATGTATACTGGTCGATCTCCCAACATATACCTAGGTCGACTTTAACTATTCCTCCCCCATCGATCGACGTACCTCGCAAGTTATGTCTCTCCTTTCTCTAACAAAGGACGATTGATCTTCCTATGTAGTTATGTCTTCTTACCAC
>LR738710.1:256239261-256326361 GCA_902687465.1 Secale cereale | reverse complement strand
AAAAAACTCTCATGAACCCACACACTATATCTCTCTACGTTAGTACCTCTCTCACACAACCCCACGTAGGTGGTGTACGTATACAAGAAGAGAATAGGTGCACCGTGCACGTGGGCACGCTTCGTGCCCAGCCACACCCGCGCAGGTACACGGTGAAGGTCATTTCTGTACGAAATAGCAGCCCACGTGCTAATTTGAACGCATGTAGCGTTTGTTTACCTACGGGTGTCGTGTACCATGCGTGCATGAAACAAAGTTCGACTTGATGCATTGGCGCGTTATTTATAAATAAAGTTATATCGCTCAATGGCACGTACACAGAATATAAAACAATTTTTATGGAGAAAAAGGTAGTCCGCTCCACTATATACAATGGAGCTTGCCTGCCTGGTTTGTCTCTCTTCAGAGTATCTCACACAAGGCTGCGGTGGCCTCTCTCTCTCTCACCGTTGGTCACTCATCCGACCGCATCCCGCCCGCCGGCGGAAAGGGAGGACGTGCATCGTTTCTCCGTTCTACGGCGCCGAGGCAGCACGTCCCGATCTGCGGTACACGTCGTTCTCTCTGACCAAGCTCCGGCTTGGTAGGGCCTACGCCACCTGCTCGCTGCCGCAGTATGGGCAGATTCCGCCCGCCGCCGCTCACCTAGTCACATCCTGACGACCTCTAGGTATCCCCTCCGGCCTTGCTCCACTGCCCGTCTTCCCACGTCGCTACATGTGGGTCTTCCATAGTTCTTTGCCCAAAACGTAGCTCGTCCGGCGTACTTTCCATATTGCAATCTCGTTCGCACACCGACAAACACAACCGTGTTGTTATCTTCCCTTAGGACAAGGAATATGCTTCTTTTGTGTCGCTGCATGTGTCATCAACTGTTATTGGCCAGTAATTGTTTCCTTTCTACCTCTTTTTTGCAAACAGGGCTATCAATTTCACCTCGTTGCTATTGCGACCTTTTGGTGAACTGCACAAATCACTTTTTTCTTAAGAGTGTTTTGTGCAGTTCTACCAAAATGTCACACGGGCAACGTCTCTACATTTTAGTGCGACTGCACAAAGGGAGATTGGTTTTGCTCTATCCTCCTCATCCAACTCCGAGCCTAATCTTCTCCAACTAGTTAGTCTTAAGAGAGACTGCAAAGGTGACCAGATTCTATTTGTGTGTTTATTATTTCATCAGCAGTCCTCTATTATCATAATCACACTTAATATCTTTGGAACAGGGACACTCAGCTCTATTTTAGTGGAACTGCACAAAATGATCGGAATGTTGCATGCTCCAGACAACTACTTTTTTTCCCAACATGCCTTGTTGATTTAGACAGACCCGGGGGACGTTGCTGCCAATGAAAGCATGGATCAATTTTAATTTAACACCTTCTCACAACTTTGTCTTCAGTTGTGATGTAAATATTAGCTCTAATTAGCAAGGAAGTTAGTTTTTTATTGTTTCCTAAAGAGCATCAATGGCAAGACACACAAAACAAAAGCTGACAGTTCACACCATTGTACAATTTCATGTCGCTGGAAAATTATTTGTATAGTACGTCAATTATGTAAACAAATGCTGGAAGCTTGATAGCATTGCCAGAAGCCTCTTCAGCATCCGGGTCCATGTGCCATGCACAAAATTATACTCCTTCGTTCCAAAATATGTGTGATTTTACAAATTTCAAATGGGCATATTTTAGAGTGTAGATTCACTCATTTTGCTTCGTATGTGTACTCCCTCCATTCCTAAATATTTGTCTTTCTAGAGATTTCAACAAGTGACTACATACGGAGCAAAATGAGTGAATCTACACTGTACAATATGTCTATATACATCCGTATGTAGTAGTCCATTTGAATCTCTAAAAAGACAAATATTTGAGTAGTCACTCGTTGAAATCTCTAGAAAGACAAATACTCCAGAGTATATTGAAGAACCGAGGGGGTAGGGCACAGCTGCATGGGAGACTCAGACCGGTCGTTGCGCCGCATTAATAGTGAGTAATGAGCAGTCGAATCATAAGCCCCACCTTTCCCACTGTAAGTTGCTCGGAAGAAGCAACCATCAATACGGTCTTCTTTGAATCCGCTCATACTACTCCATTTGTCACTGTTTATAGAGCGCGCTTTAGAAAAAGAGAAAATCTCTGGGACCAAGGCGACTAGCGAACGGCCTGAAAAATAGCATTGGTAGTTATAGCACGACGTCTATTACTAGAGGAAATAATGCGTACACACATGCATGCAGTGCTTCCACCCTGGGTACACACATGCATGCACTTACTCCACTCCGTAGTACTACATCGAGAGAAAATTGCGGTTACCATGCCCTGATTAATTGAGCATTAAACCAAACGCGTCTGAAGTCTCTCTGGTGGTGGAAATGCATTGAGAGAAATGCATCATAATGAAGTGCGCCCTATAAACTGTGACGGAGGGAGGAGTAGTATGAAGGTGCAAAACCAAGTACGCGTACGGCCAGTCGGTCAACACACCTCCTCTTGGCATATCACTGACATGTGGGACCGGAGTGTGGGCAAACCAATCTCAATTGACGGCAAAATGGCCAACCCGTCGTTCCTTGAGAGAGACGAGGAGCGAGAACACACAGACGGGCTCGCACGGAGGCCAAGATATATTCGAGCATGGTTGATCGATATCATCATTACATGTTGGACTGCTGTTTCCGCCCTTCTCCGGAACAAATGTGTACTTTATCAGAGATTAAAGAAAAATAAGAGTACAGAGGCTCCACCATGCGGTTCTAGCAGTAGTACTACTCATACTACTAAACCTTGCGCTTGGCTCTTCGCCTCTTCGTGAAGTGGAACAATGATGGTACTCCGCATGTTCGGTACTACAGTGTATGCCTCTGGCAATCTGACACCGAATGAATTGATGCATGTCCACCACCTGGGCGAGGGTATGTTGCATTATTCAAAAGGCATAAGCAAGCTTCACCTTGTCCTGCAAGCTTCTCCTTGTTCTGCCAGTTGACGGGATACACCAACAAGTAGTGCTAGTCCATACTCCCTCCTTTCCGGTTAATATGGCTTAATCTTTTTTTGCGGGTAAATGAGAGAGCTTTATTCATATATAAGCATTCTTAGGACGATCAGCCAAGACACTAGTCACTAGGAAGCGAGGTACCCCGCAAAAAAAGAAGTAGGAAGCGAGGTGTTTCATCAAGCCAGCTCTCGGCCACATTCAAAGTGCAGCAAGCACGGTTCGCAGAAAGATGCACCGCAAGGTTTGCTGACCTGTTTACATGATGAATAACAAAAAAAGAGGAAACATTACTGAGTGCTCCTATTTGTAACAGGATATGAGCCAGAATTAAGCGAGAATTGTGGCGAGTGTTCCATGCAATCAACTTCCATTATCACATGCGAGAACCCTCGAAGAGAACCAAATGTGTTGAAGATTGCTTTATCACATTTTAAAAATATAATGAGAGTGCAGACGCTCATCCATCCGGTTCCTAGTGTACCTCTATAGACTACTATAAACTTTGTGCTTGATTGTTCGCCTCTTCGGGAAGTGCAACAATAATAGTACTACTAGTATAGTGTATGCTTCTGGCAATATGACACTGAATTAACTGTTGCACGTCCACCACCTGAGCGAAGGATGATGACCCATGAGTGTAGGGAATCTATCGAAGTCCTTTCGATAAGTAAGAGTATCGAACCCAACGAGGAGCAGAAGGAAATGATAGGCAGTTTTCAGTAAGGTATTTTCTGCAAGCACTGAAATTATAGGTAACAGATAGTTTTGTGATAAGGTAATTGGTAGCAAGTAACAAAAGGTAAAAGTAAATAAGGTGCAGCAAGGTGGCCCAATCTTTTTGTAGAAAAGGACAAGCCTGGACAAACTCTTATATGAAGGAAAGCACTCCCGAGTACACATGGGAATTATCGTCAAGCTAGTTTTCATCACAATCATCTAATGCGCGTTCAGTACTTTGATAATTTGGTATGTGGGTGGACCGGTGCTTGGGTGCTGTCCTTACTTGGACAAGCCTCCCACTTATGATTAACCTCCAATACAAGCATCTGCAACTACAAAAGAAGTATTAAGGTAAACCTAACCATAGCAAGAAACAAGTGGATCCAAATCAGCCCCTTACGAAGCAACGCATAAACTAGGGTTTAAGCTTCTGTCACTCTAGCAACCCACCATCTACTTATCACTTCCCAATGCCTTCCTCTAGGCCCAACTAATGGTGAAGTGTCATGTAGTCGACGTTCACATGACACCACTAGAGGAGAGACAACATACATCTCACCAAAATATCGAACGAAGACCAAATTCACATGACTACTTATAGCAAGACTTCTCCCATGTCCTAGGGAACCAAAGTAACTACTCACAAGACATAATATTGTTCATGATAAGAGGGGTATTAATCAGCATAATGGATCTAAACATATGACATTCCACCAAGTAAAGCAACTAGCATCAACTACAAGGAGTAATCAACACTACTAGCAACCCACAGGTACCAATCTGAGGTTTGGGCACAAAGATTGGATACAAGAGATGAACTAGGGTTTGAGAGGAGATGGTGCTGGTGAAGATGCTGATGAAGATAGCCCTCCCCAAGATGGGAGAGTTGTTGGTGATGACGGCAGTGAAGATTTCCCCCTCCCGAGGGGAGTATACCCGGCAGAACAGCTCTGCCGGAGCCCTAGATTGGTTTCTGCCAAGGTTCGCCTCAAGACGGCAGCGTCTGGTCCCGAAAGCCTCCTTATGATTTTTTCCAGGTCAAAACACCTCATATAGGAGAAGATGGTCATCGGGGGGCCCTCGAGGCAGGGGGCACGCCTAGAGAGTGGGGGCGCGCCCCCACCCTCATGGACAGCTGGTGGCCCCCCTGGTGATCTTCTTTCGCCAGATTTTTCTTTTATTTTCTGAAACGGTGTCCTGTGAAGTTTCAGGTTTTTTTGAGTTGTGCAGAATAGGTTTCCAGAGTTTGCTTCTTTTCCAGCCCAGAATTCCAGCTGCCGGCATTCTCCCTCTTCATGTAAACCTTGTAAAATAAGATAGAGAAGGCATAAGTATTATGACATAACGTGTAATAACAGCCCATAATGCAGTAAATATCAAAAAAAAGCATGATGCAAAATGGACGTATCAACTCCCCCAAGCTTAGACCTCGCTTGTCCTCAAGCGAAAGCCGATATCGAAAAATATGTCCACATGTTTAGAGATAGAGGTGTCGATAAAAATAGAATACGGACATGAGGGCATCATGATCATTCTCATAACAACATATATATATATATATATATATATATATATATATATATATATATATATATATATATATATATATATATATATATATATATATATATATATATATTGTCATATGATTCTTATGGTAAAGTAACAATTCATTCACAATATCAGGCATGAATCATAAACTTCATTGAAAACCAACAAACTATGATCTCGGTCATTGAAGCAATTGCAATTTATCGTAACATCGGAAGGAGTTAACATAAGAGCTTTTCAGCAAGCCTACATACTCAACTATCATATAGTCTTTCACAATTGCTCACAGTCATGCAATAATTATGGTTATGGAGTTTTAATCGGACACAGAGAAAGATAGGGGCTTATGGTGTTGCCTCCCAACCTTTTACCTCAAGGGTAAAGTCAACAGTAGACCATGATAACTTACATCCAAGTGGGTATATATGTCAGGATCTTCTCAACACAATGTGCTTGCCATAGGATAAAATGTAAAAAGGAAAGGTGATTTCCACCTTGACTCTTAAGGAAGAATAATAGATACGCCCTTCTCAGAGGGAAGCAGAGGTTGTCATGTGCTTTTATGGTTGGATGCACAAAGTCTTAGCAAAGAAGAACGTCACTGTATATTGCCACTTGTGATAAGGACCTTTATTATGCAGTCCGTCGCTTTTATTACTTCCATATCACAAGATCGTATAAAGCTTATTTCCTCCACACTAATAAATCATACATATTTTAGCGAGTTTGCAACATGACAACTTACTTGAAGGATCTTACTCAATCCATAGGTAGGTATGGTGGACTCTCATGGCAAAACTGGGTTTAAGGGTGTATGGAAGCACAAGTAGTATCTCTACTTCGTGCGAGGAGTTTTGGCTAGCATGAGGGGGAAAGGCAAGCTCAACATGTTGGATGATCCATGAAAATATACTTTATTTTAGATATAAGAAAACATAACCCATTATGTTGTCTTCCTTGTCCAACATCAACTCTTTAGCATGTCATATTTTAATGAGTGTTCACATCATAAAAGATGTCCAAGATAGTGTATTTGTATGTGAAGCCTCTCTTTCTTTAATACTTCCTATTAATTGCAACGATGACCAAAACTATGATTGTCAACCCTCAACAACTTTTATTCATCATACTCTTTATATGTGAAGTCATTACTTCCCATAAGATCAATATGATCTCTTTGATACTTTTCATATTTTCTTTTATTCTATCATGACCAAAGTGAGGAAATCATGCCCTTGACTCAACACTAATCTTTATTATATAGCTCACGGACTCGATTACAAAGGGTAAAAGATCACAAGGCAAAATCTCACAACTAGATCATGCTAACTTTATTCTACTAGATCAAGATACTACCAAAAGGATCGAACTAAGAAAAACGGTAAAGATAGGAGTGATGGTGATACGATACCGGGGTCACTCCCCCAAGCTTGGCAGTTGCCAAGGGGAGTGCTCATACCCATATGATTATGTCCCCTTCTTTGGAGGTGGTGATGATGGAGTTGTTGATGATGTAGAATTGTTGTCCACCTTCCAAGGAATGGGATCACCATATTAGAAGGATGATCGAGTCTCCGAGATACTCAAATCTGCAGCCAAACTCATCTTCTTGAATCTATATTCATACTCATAGTTTTGGTTTTGCAGGTCATAGATTTGGGCTTGGAGGTGTCTCATTTTCTCTTGAAGATTGGAGATAGCTTCCCCGAAGATCCTTGAGTCCAGCTTGAGGTTGTTGGTGAGCTCCGAGATCATCATGTGGTTGGCGTTGAGTCCTCGTTCCACCATACCTTGGCACTTGAAAACTTGCTGCTCCATTGCCTCGAGTCTTGTCTCCATGCTTCCGGTCCCCCTTGGCCCCTCAATATCGCGGATGTGCAGCACCCCCTCGTGCAACTCCATGGTTTGAGGATGATGCGGCACCTCCGCAAGGTAGGGGTTGATGACCTTCTCGAAGAACTTGTCCTTGGGGTGTTGGAAGACGCCATGATGATCTAGATCTATCAAAAACAACAGCTCGAAATGAAAACAGAGGATTTTTGCATGATACAGAGGTCAAAACCTTCGAGGGTATATATAATGAATTTTCACTGACCAAAAGGAGTAACATACAAGAAATCGGAGCCTAGGAGGCACAGAGGTGCCCACGAGGCAGGGGTGTACCCAGGGGAAGGGGGCGTGCCCTCCACCCTCGTGGACGCCTCGCGTCTCTTCCGGACTGCCACTTATTTTTCTATTTTTCTAAATATTCCAAAATGGTCGAAAATTGCCTTTAGGACTGTTTTGGAGTCGATTTACTTACCGTACCACGTACCTCTTCCTTTTCGGAGTCTGAATCATTCTGGAAAGTGTCCCTTATGTATTCCTCCGGGGTTACGGTTTCAATAACATTGGTTTCAACATTTATAGGATTACCTGAGATATAATGTTTGATTCTTTGACCGTTCACCACCTTCGGATTTGTGCCTTCGAAGTTGTTGATTTTTATGGCACCGGAATGATAGACCTCCTTGATAACGTAAGGTCCTTCCCACTTAGAGAGAAGTTTTCCTGCAAAAAATCTTAAACGAGAGTTGTATAACAAAACATAATCACCTACGTTAAGCTCACACTTTTGTATTCTTTTGTCATGCCATCTCTTACCCTTTTCTTTAAACAGCTTGGCATTCTCATAGGCCTGTGTCCTCCATTCATCAAGAGAGCTAATGTCAAATAACCTCTTCTCATCGGCAAGTTTGAAATCATAATTGAGCTCTTTAATAGCCAAATATTCCTTATGTTCTAGCTCAAGAGGTAAATGACAAGCCTTTCCATAAACCATTTTATATGGAGACATACCCATAGGATTTTTGTATGCAGTTCTATAGGCCCATAATGCATCATCAAGTTTCTTGGACCAATTCTTTCTAGACCTATTAACTGTCTTTTGCAATATTAATTTCAACTCTCTTTTACTTAGTTCTATTTGACCACTAGTGTATGGGTGACAAGGAGATGCAATTCTATGATTTACATCATACTTAGCAAGCATTTTACGGAAAGCGCCATGAATAAAGTGTGAACCACCATTCGTCATTAGGTATCTAGGGACTCCAAACCTTGGAAAAATAACTTCTTTAAGCATCTTAATAGAGGTGTTATGATCAGCACTACTAGTTGGAATAGCTTCTACCCACTTAGTAATGTAATCAACAGCAACTAGAATATGTGTGTACCCATTAGAGGCAGGAAACGGTACCATGTAATCAAAGCTCCAAACATCAAATGGTTCAATAACAAGTGAATAATTCACAGGCATTTCTTGACGCCTACTAATATTACCAATTCTTTGACATTCATCACAGGATAAGACAAACTTACGGGCATCTTTGAAGAGAGTAGGCCAATAAAAACCAAATTGCAATACCTTATGTGCAGTTCTATCTCTAGCATGGAGTCCTCCATAAGCTTCGGAGTGGCACTTGCGTAGGATCTGTTCCTGTTCATGCTCAGGTACACAACGTCCAATAATACCATCTACTCCTTCTTTATAAAGATGTGGGTCATCCCAGAATTAATGTCTCAAATCATAGAAGAACTTTTTCTTTTGCTCGTATGTGAAGCTAGGAGGTATAAACTTAGCAACAATATAATTAGCATAATCAGCATACCATGGAGCAGTATGAGAAGTATTTATGACAGCTAATTGTTCATCAGGAAAGCTATCATCAATAGGTTGTGGGTCATCAAGTATATTCTCTAACCTAGACAAGTTATGTCCAACGGGGTTCTCAGCTCCCTTTCTATCAATAATATGCAAGTCAAATTCTTGCAACAAGAGAACCCATCTAATAAGTCTAGGTTTAGCATATTTCTTTTCTATAAGGTATTTGATAGCAGCATCAGTGTGAATATTTACTTTAGAATCAACAATATAAGGTCTAAACTTATCACAAGCAAATACAACTGCTAAAAATTCTTTCTCAGTAGTAGCATAATTTCTCTGGGCACTGTCTAGAGTTTTACTAGCATATTGGATAACATTCAATTTCTTATCAACCCTTTGCCCTAGAACAGCACCTACAGCATAATCACTAGCATCGCACATAATCTCAAAAGGTAAATTCCAGTCAGGAGGCTGGACAATAGGTGTAGAGATCAATGCTTTCTTAAGTATTTCAAATTCTTCTAGACAATCATCATCAAAGACAAAAGGAATATCTTTTTGTAAGAGATTAGTCAGAGGCCTAGAGATTTTGGAGAAGTCCTTTATGAACCTCCTATAAAACCCGGCATGACCAAGGAAACTTCATATACCTTTGATGTCCTTAGGGCACGGCATCTTTTCAATAGCATCAACTTTAGCTTTGTCAACTTCAATACCTCTTCCAGAAATGTTATGTCCCAAGACAATGCCTTCATTAACAATAAAGTGGCACTTCCCCCAATTCAAGACAAGGTTAGTGTCTTCACATCTCTGCAAAACTCGATCAAGGTTGCTTAAGCAATCATCAAAAGAAGTTCCGTAAATGGAGAAATCGTCCATGAAAACCTCGACAATCTTTTCACAACAATCAGAGAATATAGCCACCATGCATCTTTGAAAGGTAGCAGGTGCATTACATAAACCAAAAGGCATACGTCTATAAGCAAAGGTACCAAAAGGACAAGTAAAAGTGGTCTTTTCTTGATCCCCTTTTGATACAGGTATTTGAGAGAAACCAGAATATCCATCTAGAAAGCAAAAGTGAGTATGTTTGGATAACCTTTCTAGCATTTGATCAATAAAAGGTAGGGGTAATGATCTTTCTTAGTAGCTTTATTTAATTTGCGGAAATCAATTACCATCCTATAACTTGTAACTATTCTTTGCGGGACCAATTCATATTTATCATTAGGAACAACAGTCATACCTCCCTTCTTAGGGACACAATGGACAGACTTACCCACTGTCTATTAGCAACTGGATAGATAATACCTTCCTCTAGAAGCTTTAGTATTTCCTTCCTTACCACTTCTTTCATCTTAGGATTTAACCGTCGTTGATGATCAATAACCGGTTTAGTGTTTTCTTCCAATGTTATCTTGTGTTGGCATAAAGTGGGACTAATGCACTTAAGATCATCCAGAGTATATCCAATAGCAGCATGGTGCTTCTTCAGAGTTTTCAATATTTTTTCTTCTTCCTGCTCTGAAAGGTAAGCACTAATAATAATAGGATATATCTTCTTTTCATCTACATAAACATACTTAAGATTATCAGGTAACGGTTTGAGTTCAAACACGGGATCACCCTTGGATGGAGGAGGATCCCCTAGGATTTCAATAGGCAAGTTTTTTTAATACGGGTCCCTAATTAAAGAATATTTAATCTATCTCCCTTCTCTCATTCATATGCATGTCATTTTTGTGATCTAGCAAATATTGTTCTAAAGGATCATTAGGAGGCACAACAATAGAAGCGAGACCAATAATTTCATCCTTACTAGGTAGTTCTTTATCAAGGGGCTGTCTACAAAATTTAGCAAAGTTAAAATCATGAGACATATCCCCTAAACCAACAGTAACGATGTCTTCCACACAGTCTATCTTAGCATTAACAGTATTCAAGAAGGGTCTACCAAATATAATGGGACAAAAGTCATCTTGTGGGAAACTAAGAATAAGAAAATCAGCAGGGTATTTAACTTTCCCACACAAAAATTCAACATCTCTAACAATCCCAACTGGTGAAATAGTGTCTCTATTAGCAAGCTAAATAGTAACATCAATCCCTTCTAACTCAACAGGTGCAATGTCATGCATAATTTCTTGATATAAGGTATGAGGGATAATACTCGCACAAGCGCCAACATCACATAAACCATGATAGCAGTGATCTCCTATTTTAACAGAGATAACAGGCAAGCCTACAATAGGTCTATGTTTATTCCTAGCATCGGGTTTGGCTATTCTAGCAGATTCCTCTTGGAGGTAAATAACATGTCCATCTAAGTCTTCTACCAAGAGATCTTTAACCATAGCAACACTAGGTTCAACTTTAATTTGCTCAGAGGGTGTAGGTGTTCTATTATTACTCTTACGAACTACAGTTGAAGCTTTAGCATGATCCTTTATTCTAACAGGGAAAGGTGGTTTCTCAATATAAGAAGTAGGAACAATTGGATCAACATTATAAGTGATAGTCTTTTCTTCAACTTTAACAGGTTCAACTAATTTTACTTCAATGGGAGGATGGTATTTAAACCACTTCTCCTTGGGAAGATCAACATGAGTAGCGAATGATTCACAGAAAGAGGCTACTATCTCAGAGTCAAGTCCATATTTAGTGCTAAACTCATGGAAAACATTGGTATCCATAAAAGCCTTGACACAATCAAACTTAGGGGTCATACCTGACTCCTTACCTTCGTCGAGATCCCAATCTTCAGAGTTGCGTTTAACTCTTTCCAATAAATCCCATTTGAATTCAATAGTATTCATCATAAAAGAACCAGAACAAGAAGTATCGAGCATGGAGCGATTATCGAGAGAAAGCCGAGCATAAAAATTTTGAATCATCATTTCTCTTGAAAGCTCATGATTGGGGTATGAATATAACATTGACTTAAGCCTCCCCCAAGCTTGAGCGATGCTTTCTCCTTCGTGAGGCCAAAAATTATAGATACAATTACGATCACGATGAACCTGGTGCATAGGGTAGAACTTCTGATGAAATTCCAACTTTAGACGATTATAGTTCCATGATCCAATATCATCACATAGCCTAAACCATGTCAATGCATCTCCCTTCAAAGATAAAGGGAAGACCTTCTTCTTGATAAGATCATCGGGCATACATGCAAGCTTAAATAATCCACAGACTTCATCCACATAGATTAGATGTAAATCGGGATGCAGTGTTCCGTCTCCTGTAAAAGGATTATCTAGCAGTTTCTCTATCATACCCGAAGGAGTTTCAAAGCAAACATTTTCAGTAGGTGCAGTAGGTTGAGCAGCAACTCTTTGCTCTTCTGGTCGGGGTGAAGATACCCCGAACAAGCCCCTCAAAGGATTATGAGCCATAGTAACAAGTGACAATAAATTTCAGCACACTATATAAAATTTTCCTTACCAAATTCCACTTACCAGAGGCGCTTCACTCCCCGGCAACGGTGCCAGAAAAGAGTCTTGATGACCCACAAGTGTAGGAGATCTATCGTAGTCCTTTCGATAAGTAAGAGTGTCGAACCCAACGAGGAGCAGAAGGAAATGATATGTAGTTTTCAGTAAGGTATTTTCTGCAAGCACTGAAATTATAGGTAACAGATAGTTTTGTGATAAGGTAATTGGTAGCAAGTAACAAAAGGTAAATGTAAATAATGTGCAGCAAGGTGGCCCAATCCTTTTTGTAGCAAAGGACAAGCCTGGACAAACTCGTATATGAAGGAAAGCGCTCCCGAGGACACATGGGAATTATCGTCAAGCTAGTTTTCATCACGATCATCTGATTTTCGGTACTTTGATAATTTGGTATGTGGGTGGACCGGTGCTTGGGTGCTGTCCTTACTTGGACAAGCCTCCCACTTATGATTAACCTCTAATGCAAGCATCCACAACTACAAAAGAAGTATTAAGGTAAACCTAACCATAGCATGAAACAAGTGGATCCAAATCACCCCCTTATGAAGCAACGCATAAACTAGGGTTTAAGATTCTGTCACTCTAGCAACCCATCATCTCTTATTACTTACCAATGCCTTCCTCTAGGCCCAAATAATGGTGAAGTGTCATGTAGTCGACGTTCACATGACACCACTAGAGGAGAGACAACATACATCTCATCAAAATATCGAACGAAGACGAAATTCACATGACTACTTATAGCAAGACTTCTCCCATGTCCTCAGGAACCAAAGTAACTACTCACAAGACATAATATTGTTCATGATTAGAGGGGTATTAATATGCATAATGGATCTGAACATATGATCTTCCACCAAGTAAACCAACTAGCATCAACTACAAGGAGTAATCAACACTACTAGCAACCCACAGGTACCAATCTGAGGTTTGGGTACAAAGATTGGATACAAGAGATGAACTAGCATCAACTACAAGATGTTGATGAAGATAGCCCTCGCCAAGATGGGAGAGTTGTTGGTGATGACGGCGATGACGATTTCCCCCTCCCGGAGGGAAGTATCCCCGGCAGAACAGCTCTGCCTGAGCCCTAGATTGGTTTCCACCAAGGTTCCGCCTCGAGACGGCGGCGTCTGGTCCCGAAAGCCTCCTTATGATTTTTTTCCAGGTCAAAACACCTCATATAAGAGAAGATAGGCATCGGGGGTCCATCGGGGGGCCCACGAGGCAGGGGGCGCGTCCAGAGAGGGGGCGCGCCCCCCACTCTCGTGGACAGCTGGTGGCCCCCCTCGTGATCTTCTTTTGCCAGATATTTTTTATATTTTTTGAAACGGTGTCCTGTGAAGTTTCGGTGCTTTTTGAGTTATGCAGAATAGGTTTCCTGAGTTTGCTTCTTTTCCAGCCCAGAATTCCAGCTGCCGGCATTCTCCTCTTCATGTAAACCTTGTAAAATAAGAGAGAAAAGGCATAAGTATTGTGATATAATGTGTAATAACTGCCCATAATGCAATAAATATCAACATAAAAGCATGATTCAAAATGGACGTATCAAAGGACAGCTTGCATTAGTCAAAAGTTTCTCCTTGTCTTGCGAGCCATCGCGCGCAAGCTTCTCCCGTCCTGCAAGCTTCTCCTCGTGCGGCAAGTTGACGGGACACAACAAAGTAATGCTAGTCCATACTGCCTCCTCTCCGGTTAATATGGCTTAATTTCAAACAAGATAAATACACTATCTATCATTGTATATTTGTAAAAATACGGTCAGTGGACTTCATAATACGCTCATTGCGCTCAATATATACATTTTCCGGTGTTTATACGGTCACTAGCTCACCCTGGCTGAGTATGTGTGTGCATGCACGTGTAGGTTGAGCACTTGACCGTGACTGTGTGTGTTCCGTCGTGTGCTCATACATGCATGCATTAGGGCGTCGCGCGCATTTTTGCGTCCATGTGTATGTGTGACTGTTGCATACACGTAGGGGCAGTACGTGTATGGGCCACTAAAGGAGCAGACAAATCACACAGTAAGTTAGTCGGAAGAAGCAACCATCATTTCACTCTTCAATGACACGTACGCAATATAAAATGGTTGTTATGGAGAGAAAAAGAAAACCACTATATATACACTAGTAGGAGCCTAAGCTACAAGCCTGCTTGCTTGGGTTGCTCTCTTCACAAGCATAGAACGACAGTGGCCACACCGTTGGTCACATATCCGGCCTGATCCCGTAGCTGGGGGAAGGGAACAATGTTCTGCGTAGACGCGGACGACATCGGTGAGGGAGAAAATCCACAGTCGGTGCGTCCCAATCGGGGGTCACTGCGGTATGGGCCGATGCCGCGTCCCAATCGCCCTTCTAGCTACAGATCGACGTCCGTTTCGAAAATATTAGTGCATGTCAACAAAAATTATACTAGTATCGCTATTCCGTTTCGAAAAAAGCATATAAGCTGTTACTTCTTACCCAAAGGATCTTTATATCCAACAGACACAAAATATCCATTCGATTGTTCGAAATTACTTTCACTGATGATCTGATGTCGAGGTAATTGTTGCATCGCCACCAAAACCCACCATCTCTTAAGCTAAAGTAGACTGAGCTAACCCTATATTAGAATATTACTAAGATAAACAAAAGGCACTGTAGAATCATTTAGGACCTGAGCTTGTCAATCTGAATGTGGAGGGACACGAGCTAAGCCCCGGCCAGTAGCTTGGGCGGAACTCTGAAGAAGGTCAGCTCATGCACGGCGACGTCACCGGGATCCCTGCTGCTTGTCACCTCCATTTCCGCCTTGACGGCGTCGGCCCTTGATACGTCTCCAACGTATCTACTTTTCCAAACCCTTTTGCCCTTGTTTTGGACTCTAACATGCATGATTTGAATGGAACTAACCTAGACTAACGTTGTTTTCAGCAGAACTGTCATAGTGTTGTTTTTGTGCAGAATAAAAAGTTCTCGGAATCGCCTGAAAATCAACGGAGAATTATTCTGGAAAATATAAAAAATATCTGCAAGAAGATCCACACCAGTGGGGCCCAGGGCCTATCCACAAGGGTGGGGGGTGCGCCCCCCTGCCCAGGGCGCGCCCCCTGCCTCGTGGGCCCCCTGGTGCACCACCGACGTACCCCCAGATCATATATCTTCTGTTTTGGGGAGAAAAAATTCAAGGAAAAGAAGTTATCGCGTTTCACAAGACGGAGCCGCCGCCAAGCCCTAATCTCTCTCGAGAGGGCTGATCTGGAGTTCATTCGGGGCTCCGGAGAGTGGAGATCGTCGCCATCGTCATCATCAACCTTCCTCCATCACCAATTCCATGATGCTCACCGCCGTGCGTGAGTAATTCCATCATAGGCTTGCTGGACGGTGATGGGTTGGATGGGATCTATCATGTAATCGAGTTAGTTTTGTTAGGATTTGATCCCTAGTATCCACTATGTTCTGAGATTGATGTTGTTATGACTTTGCTATGCTTAATGCTTGTCACTAGGGCCCGAGTGCCATGATTTCAGATCCGAACCTATTATGTTTTCATGAATATATGTGTGTTCTTGATCCTATCTTGCAAGTCTATAGTCACCTACTATGTGTTATGATCCGGCAACCCCGAAGTGACAATAATCGGGACCACTCTCGGTGATGACCATAGTTTGAGGAGTTCATGTATTCAGTATGTGTTAATGCTTTGGTCAGGTACTCTATTAAAAGGAGGCCTTACTATCCCTTATTTTCCAATAGGACCCCGCTGCCACGGCAGGGTAGGACAAAAGATGTCATGCAAGTTCTTTTCCATAAGCACGTATGACTATATTCGGAATACATGCCTACATTGCATTGATGAACTGGAGCTAGTTCTGGGTCACCCTAGGTTATAACTTCTACATGATGAATTGCATCCGACAAAATTTCCCATCACCGATCCAATGCCTACGAGCTTTACCTATATTGCTAGTTGCTTATTTACTTTTCCGTTGCTACTATCACAAAAACTACAAAAACACTATCGTTACTTTTATTGCCGCTACCGCCACTATCATATTACTTTGCTACTAAACTATCTTGTTGTAGATACTAAGTTTCCAGGTGTGGTTGAATTGACAACTCAGCTGCCAATACTTAAGAGTATTCTTTGGCTCCCCTTGTGTCGAATCAACAAATTTGGGTTTAATACTTTACCCTCGAAAACTGTTGCGATCCCCTACACTTGTGGGTCGTCAAGACTATTTTCTGGCACCGTTGCCGGGGAGCATAGCTCTATTCTTTAAGTCACTTGGGATTTATATCTGTTTATCCCTATGAAGAATTTGAAGGACTCAAAAACCAAGATCTTACCCTCAACTATGAGGGGAGGTAAGGAACTGCCATCTAGCTCTGCACTTGATTCTCCTTCTGCTATGAGTAAACTTGCGACACCTACTCGTGCTATTGAATCTGATATGTCGTACATTCTCGATGATGCTACTTCTGCTATGTATGATGAAACTACCTCTATGCCTGATACTGTGCCACTAGGTGAATTTCTAGATGAACAAATTGCTAAGGAAATGTTGATGATATTTATGGAAGTGATGATGAAACTACTCCCAATAGATATGAATTGCCTGTAGTGCCTGAGGGTTATGTTATGGATGAAGAAACTTCTAGAGACTTTCTTGCTTGCAATGATAGATATGATCTTAAGAAGTTATTAGCTAAGCTGAAAGAAAAGTCCTTGAATGCTAGAATGAAACATGACCCTGCTTTTTCTACTTCACCTATCTGTGTTACTGATAAGGACTATGAATTCTCTGTTGATCCTGAGTTAATTAATTTGGTTGAATCTAATCCTTTCCATGGCTATGAGTCTGAAACTGTTGTGGCACATCTTACTAAGTTGAATGATATAGCCACCCTGTTTACCAACGATGAAAAGATTCATTACTACTATATCCTTAAGCTATTTCTGTTCTCGTTAAAGGGTGATGCTAAGACTTGGTTTAATTCTCTTGATCCTGGTTGTGTGCGTAGTCCCCATGATATGATGTATTACTTCTCTGCTAAATATTTTCCCGCTCATAAGAAATAAGCTGCCTTACGGGAAATATATAACTTTGTGCAAACTGAAGAAGAGAGTATCCCACAAGCTTGGGGGAGGCTTCTCCAGTTACTTAATGCTCCTCTAGTTACTTAATGCTTTGCCTGATCATCCTCTTGAGATGCATGATATACTTGATGTCTTTTATAATGGACTAGCCGATGCTTCCAGAGACCACCTGGATAGTTGTGCTGGTTGTGTTTTCAGGGAAAGAACAGCTGAACAAGCTGAATTACTATTGAATAATATGCTGGCCAATGACAATAATTGGACACTTTCAGAACCATCCCCTAAGCCAACTCCGAAGAAAAGAGGTGTTCTATTTCTCAGTCCTGAAGATATGCAAGAGGCAAAGAAATCTATGAAATAAAAAGGTATTAAAGCTGAAGATGTTAATAATATACCGCCTATTGAAGAAATACATGGTCTTGATAATCCGACACAGGTAGTAAAGGTAAATTCTCTTTATAGATTTGATGAAGGTGATATTCCTCGTTATAAGTCTGCTAGCCAATGCTTAGATGAGTTTGATAATTTTATTGTGAAACAAGAAAACTTCAATGCTTATGTTGGTAGACAATTACAACACAATGCTTATATGATTGAACGCTTGAGTGATTATCTGTCTAGTGCTAAAGGTGAACTGAAACTTATTAGTAAACATGCTTCCATGGTCACCACTCAGGTAGAACAAGTACTTAAGGCTTAGAACGATTTGCTCAATGAATTAAATAATAAGAACAATGACAATGCCATTAGAGTTGTGACTAGAGGTGGTAAAATGACTCAGGAACCTCTATATCCTGAAGGCCACACTAAGAGAATTGAGAAAGATTCTCAGAGAGCTAATTTAGATGCACCTAGTTCTTCTAAGAAGAAGAAAAAGAAAAATGATAGGACTTTGCATGCTTCTAGTGAACCTGTAGTTGACAAACCTGAGAATCCCAATGATACATCTGTTTCTGATGCTGAGACACAATCTGGTAATGAACATGAACCTAGTGATAATGTTAATGATGATGCTCAACCTAGCAATGATAATGATGTAGAGATTGAACCTGCTGTTGATCTTGATAACCCACAATCAAAGAATCAACGTTATGATAAGAGATACTTTGTTGATAGGAAGCACGGTAGAGAAAGAGAACCATGGGTTTAGAAACCCATGCCTTTTCCTCCGAAACCATCCAAGAAAAAGGATGATGAGGATTTTGAGCGCTTTGCTGAAATGATTAGACCTATCTTTTTGCGTATGCATTTGACTGATATGCTTAAAACAAATCCTTATGCCAAGTATATGAAAGATATTATTACCAACAAAAGAAATATACCTGAAGTAGAAATTTCCACCATGCTTACCAATTACACATTCAAGGGTGGAATGCCTAAGAAACTAGGAGATGCAGGAGTACCTACTATACCTTGCTCCATTAAGAAAAACTATGTTAAAACTGCTTTGTGTGATCTTGGAGCTGGTGTTATTGTTATGCCTCTCTCTTTATATCGTAGACTTGACTTGAGTAAGTTGACACCTGCTGAAATATATTTGCAAATGGCCGATAAATCAACTGCTATACCTGTCGGTATTTGTGAGGATGTGCAAGTTGTAGTTGCAAATGTTACTATTCTAACGGACTTTGTTATACTTGATATTTCCGAGGACGATAGTATGTCTATTATTCTTGGAAGACCCTTTTTGAATACTGCAGGGGTTGTTATTGATTGCAACAAAGGCAATGTCACTTTTCATGTCAATGGTAATGAGCATACAGTACACTTTCCGAGGAAACAACCTCAGGTCCATAGTATCAATTATATTGGAAAAAATTCAACTATTACTATTGGAGGTTTTGAATTTCCTCTTCCTACTATCAAGAAGACATATGACATCCTTATTGTTGGGGACATACATATCCCCATTGAGGTAACCTAGTGTTATTCGAAAATTCTCCGATTTCATGTTACTCGGAACGAGTTTATTAACAAGACCTGATGAACCTTGTTAATGGATTCCTTTTGGTGAGCATGGGATAGGTGAATCTAGATAGCACAACCTTCTGTACCCTCCTTTTACTTTCTGTTAATTAGGATAAATAAAAGCAGAAATAGTATTTTCTGTCTGTTTCCAGACTTATCCGTGCAAGAAAAAAATATCCCGAAAATAAAAGTTATCCAAATGCCATGAAAATGAAATATGATTTTTTTTAGAATATTTGAGAAAGTATGGCATAGAACACACAGCGAGGGGAGCCAGAACCTGGCCACGAGGGTCCAGGGCGCGCCCCCCTGCCCAGGGCGTGCCCCCTGCCTCGCGGGCCCCACGTGGCCCCCCCTCCACTTATTCCTGCACCCATGCTCTTCTTCTTCCTCCAAAAAAATCACCAACCAGCTCAAACCCGATTTCTAGCTCATCTTGCTGCCATTTTCGATCTCCTTGCTCAAAGCACCACTCACCAAACTATTTGGGGAGATTGTTCCTTGGTGTGTGACTCCTCCATTGGTCCAATTAGTTTTTGTTCTAGTGCTCTATTTATTGCAAATTTATGTTGCTGTGGTGACCTTGTTCTTGAGCTTGCATGTTAAATTTTCTTGGTCCCAAGTAGTTCTAATGCATGATATAGTCTCTAGGCACTTATAGGAGTTGTTGCTATCAATCTTATTGAGTTTGGTTAAATTTTATTTTGAGTTACTAAAAAATTCAGAAAATTTCAGAAAAATGCATAGGAAAAACTTCCAAGGTGGTTCTTCAAGGAAGCAAGTACCGAGGCTCGCATTCCGTGAGCCGGACGAAGAACTACCGAGGGATGCTGATGTGAGGCCTTGTGAATGGCCGTCAGATGACTTGATGGATCAGGCTGGCATCAAGGATGAATTTTACGCATATGTACGCAATGTTGACCTCGAGGGCTTCATAAAAGATAAGTGCCCTCAATACCGTGGCTTAACAGATAGCTTTGTGAGAAGGTTTAAATTTTCATCTTCACGTAATTCTCACACTGTCCTGTTTGACCTATATGATAAATCTTATACCATGGACTTAGAGGATTTTAATGATGCTTGTAAGCTCCCCCAGTGGGGTAGTATGGGTGATCCTCGCAAATCTGAATTTAGAGATTTCCTTACTAGTATCACTGTGGGGGAATCTAGAGAAATCACACAGGCTACCATAGGGAGCATTCATTTTCCTGCTCTTCCTTACTTTGCTCTCTTTATCGGTAGATGCATAAATGGTAAGGATGAGGTTTGCCACATGTGTGTCCCTGATCTTAGTGTTCTCAAGAGTGTTGTATTAGGTGATAGACAATATAACTTGGGAGCCATTGTTGCACGTAGGCTACATCATAATGGTTTGCATGGATATTTATTTGGTGGGATTTATGCCAGTCGCATAGCCCGCCGTCTTGGTGTCCCCGTGCACGAGAATGATGAACCTTTACCTCGTGCTTATTTAGATTGCCATGCTATGACTAGTCACCGGTTTATAGAGTGGGATGATCAAACCCTCAGATATCGACTAATCTTTAACAGGCAGCATGCTATCCCTATTCTTCTTCCTGCCCCCACCTTGTTTAACTTTCAGGTAAAAGGGAGATACACTATAACTATGGAGGAGGCAAGTGCTTATTATAACATGACGGAGGCAGCCCGCCTTCGAGCTACAACTTAACATGCGGTTGCTGCTGCATCTCAGTACAACCCCAACTACAACTTTGGATATTCGTCAGGCCAATACTGGCCATAGACCAACTTAGGCCAAAAGCCTAAGCTTGGGGGAGTACGTGTTTCTCACCGACTTTACATTCATGTTCACACACTTATTCTAGTTGCCGGTACTCACACTCTTTCACTGTACCATTCATGCTTAGTTTCAATTTCTTTTTCTTAGTTTTTTCTTGTGTGCTAGAAAAACCCAGAAAAACAAAAAATATTAGTTGTGGCTTCTAGCTAGTTTACTTTCTTTGCTTGTAGTAGTAGTTAAAATGAAAACCCAAAAAGATTACCTGTTCTTCTTTTGCTTCTTGGGAGCTTTCCCGTGTAAATAGTTTCTTTTCTTTTCTTAAGGGGTTAAGAGTAGAAGACCATGATTGAAATTTCTTAGTGGCTCTCATATGCTTTGTTGTTTATTTAACCTTGAGCCATATTACCTTGTCTTCTCTCTTGTATTAAATGTCTATAGATTCCACCTTAGTCCAATGCACGTACACTATTATTATTTTCCACACCATTCGGTCGTGCGAGTGAAAGGCAATAAGGATGATATATAATGAACTAATTGAGATGAGAAAAGCTGGTATGAACTCAACCTCTCTTGTTTTTGTAAATATGATAGTTCATCGTTCCTGATTCAGCTTGTTATGAATGAAACATGTTGCAATGACAATTAGAGATCATAGCTGCTTATGCCATGCTTAATTAGCTGAGAGTTTATAATGGTCTATCTTGCGTGCCAACATGATATTAAAATGGTTGTGATGTGGTATGATGGGGTGGTATCCTCCTTTGAACGATTTAAGTGATCTAACTTGGCACATGTTCACGCCTGTAGTTGAAACGAATCAACATAGCCTCCACGATATTTATGTTCATGGTGATTTATATCCTACTCATGCTTGCATTCATTGTTGATTAATTTTAATGCATGTTCATGACCGTTGTTGCTCTCTAGTTGGTCGCTTCCCAGTCTCCTTCTAGCCTTCACCTGTACTAAGCGGGAATACTGCTTGTGCATCCACTTCCATAAACCCCGAAGTTGTTCCATATGAGTCCACCATACCTTCCTTTATGCAGTATTTACCTGCCGTTCCAAGTAAATTTGTATGTGCTAAACTCTAAACCTTCAAATGAAATTCTGTTTTGTATGCTCGAACACCTCATGTATCAACTAGGGTTGTCTATATCTTCCATGCTAGGTGGGTTATTCTCACGATGAGTGGACTCCGCCCATCATTCATGAGAAAATGGCTGGTAATCGGGATGCCCAGTCCCATGCTCAAATCATAATAATTAAACAAAACTCCCCCAGGGTTGTTGCTAGTTTGGACGGTACCCGTTGTTCCGGGCTAGTCGTGGAGTGTGCTTGTTAGTGATTGGGGGAGTATAAACTTTACCATTCTGTTTGGGAACCGCCTATAATGTGCGTAGCATGGGAGATATCGAGATCTTGGTTGTTATGTTGACAATGAAAGTATACCGCTCAAAATGTTATTCAGTCTCTATTTAAAAATCGAGCTCTCGCACCTCTACAAATCCCTGCTTCCCTCTGCGAAGGGCCTATCTATTTACTTTTATGCAGAGTTATCATCCTCTTATCAAAGAGCACCAGTAGGAGAGCACCACTGTCGTTGCATGTATTACTATTAATTTGCATTGAGTATGATCATGAATGGATCTCTTTCACCATGAATTACAATGTCTAGTCAGTCCTCGATCCTTAAAGGTGCTATGCATTTATGTTTTGCGGTCTCGGAAAGGGCTAGCGAGATACCATCTTGTTATATCATATCATGATTGTTTTGATAAAGTGTTGTCATCCGAGGTTTATTATTATTGCTCGCTAGTTGATTATGCCATTGATGTGAGTAGTCTTGAGACCTGAAAGTTATTGTGAATGTGGTTAGTTCATGATCTTGTTGAAAACCTGAATGCTAGCTTACATATTGACAACAACAAGAGCAAACAGAGTTTGTCAAAGTTTTTCCTTATCACTTTTAGTTTATCAACTGAATTGCTTGAGGACAAGCAAAGGTTTAAGCTTGGGGGAGTTGATATGTCTCCAACATATCTACTTTTTCAAACCCTTTTGCCCTTGTTTTGGACTCTAACTTGCATGATTTGAATGGAACTAACCCGGACTGACGCTGTTTTCAGTAGAACTGCCATAGTGTTGTTTTTGTGCAGAATAAAAAGTTCTCGGAATTGCCTGAAAATCAACGGAGAATTATTTAGGAAAATATAAAAAATATCTGCAAGAAGATCCACACCAGGGGGTCAGGGCCTGTCCACGAGGGTGGGGAGCGCCCCCCTGCCCAGGGCGCGCCCCTGCCTCGTGGGCTCCTTGGTGCTCCACCGACGTACCCCTAGATCCTATATCTTCCGTTTCGGGGAGAGAAAATTAAGGACAAGGAATTATCGCGTTTCACGAGAAGGAGCCGCCGCCAAGCCCTAATCTCTCTCGGGAGGGCTGGTCTGGAGTCCGTTCGGGGCTCCGGAGAGTGGAGATCGTCGCCATCGTCATCATCAACCTTCCTCCATCACCAATTCCATGATGCTCACTGCCGTGCGTGAGTAATTCCATCGTAGGCTTGCTGGACGGTGATGGGTTGGATGGGATCTATCATGTAATCGAGTTAGTTTTGTTAGGGTTTGATCCCTAGTATCCACTATGTTCTGATATTGATGTTGCTATGACTTTGATATGCTTAATGCTTGTCACTAGGGCCCGAGTGCAATGATTTCAGATCTGAACCTATTATGTTTTCATGAATATGTGTGTTCTTGATCCTATCTTGCAAGTCTCTAGTCACCTACTATGTGTTATGATCCGGAAACCCCGAAGTGACAATAATCAGGACCACTCCCGATGATGACCATAGTTTGAGGAGTTCATGTATTCACTATGTGTTAATGCTTTCGACCGGTACTCTATTAAAAGGAGGCCTTAATATCCCTTAGTTTCCAATAGGACCCCGCTGCCACGGGAGTGTAGGACAAAAGATGTCATGCAAGTTCTTTTCCATAAGCACGTATGACTATATTTGGAATACATGCCTACATTGCATTGATGAACTGGACCTAGTTCTGTGTCACCCTAGGTTATAACTTCTACATGATGAATTGCATCCGACATAATTTCCCATCACCAATCCAATGCCTATGAGCTTTACCTATATTGCTAGTTGCTTATTTACTTTTCCGTTGCTACTATCACAAAAACTACAAAAACACTATCGTTACTTTTATTGCCGCTACCGCCACTATCATATTACTTTGCTACTAAACTATCTTGTTGCAGATACTAAGTTTCCAGGTGTGGTTGAATTGAAAACTCATCTGCTAATACTTAGAAGTATTCTTTGGCTCCCCTTGTGTCGAATCAAAAAAATTGGGTTTAATACTTTACCCTCGAAAACTATTGTGATCCCCTACACTTGTGGGTCATCAGTCCTGCCTTTGGGCTCCCCCGGCGGGTCGTTCGCCCACAGCTTGGCCACATAGTGCGGCAGTGGGGTTGCCCCCGCTCTGATGCAGACGACCAACACGGCGATAGGTGCGCCGATGTCGAGCACGCCGCCGACCAAGAAAAACATGCGGCTGTCCTCCTCCGCGAACAGCAAGAGTCGTGGCTCCGACAGTGGCACTTGTAGCTGGAGCACCTTGTCGTACTGGATCCTATGCATGGGCATGGGATGCACGGTGCTGATGCAGTGGGAGAGCACCGGCGGCGGGCCTTCGTAGCTGCAGACGGGCATGGGGCATTTGCAGGGCACGAGCGTACACATGCTCTGGTTATCGGCGAGCTTATGGTAAGTGTCGTAGAGCCCACAGCCTTCATGCAGGCACTCCACCCTCACCGAGGAGAGGACGGCGTCCACCGCCGTGTTCCGCACGTCGAAGCCACCACCGCGCTCGCACTTCTGGCACTGCCGCTGGTTCCCAGGGCGCTCAACGCAGCAGTCCGCGCAAGCCAAGTGCCCTCCCTTGCACTGCACAAATCAATCGAACAACACATCAATCAAGAAACATGCACCTTGCTCGATCAGTCGAACGGACGAGGTGTACTCGAACCTCATACACTGGAGGCTTCAAGGGGCGGAGGCACAAGGGGCAGTGGAGCAAGGTGAGGTCCATCGAGACCATAGAGAGCTCCATCGTCGGGTCATGTTCCGTCTGCATGATTTCGCCCTCCTCGTGCACAACCATCTCTCGCTTTATTAGGGCCGGGGCATTACAAAGCTTTACCGTCACATATTCATACTACTTCAAGGTGCATTAAATCGACACATGCAAGTATCAAAAGGAGAGTCACGGCATGCATGCATGCGTTGTAATTAATGCATCGGTAAACGCAAATTATGGAAAAATATATCGAGTGCAGTGCTTTGATGTGTCATGTCAACTCGTACAAGACCGAGAAATTTGATTACTACAACGCCCTCTCGCCTTAACCGCACCTGCCTTTGGCTGCATGACAGGTGGGCCACCGACCTGTTGGGCCCACCTGTCATGGACGGAAAGGCAGGAGCAGTAAGTCAATGAAGCTGCGTCCTCCCTTGCCCATGAGCGTGGTGGCTGGCAGGACTAGGAGAAGCTTTTGTTCGCTACACACTCTTCCTCCCGTACGCGGTGGACATGCAGTAGTTCAATCGGTGTTAGATGGCCATAAGCATATTGTAGTACTCCTCCACTGTAGTAGTACTCCCGAAGAGGCGAAGAGCCAAGCGCAGCCCGGACGCTTGTGTGGTTGTTTCATGTGTAGAGTAGTCTAGGGTAGCGTGTACCGTGCCTGTAAGCTTAAAATCGTTGGGGTCGGCTACTCGGCTCCATGCTATATTTTTTTGATTAAAATAATCTTCTGGCCCTACCTGTCATCCTGGTGATTCTAGTTTGCACGCTCATCTGGTCAAGACAGGAATATATATTTTAATTTGTGGTGGGGTAAATGTTAGAGGCTGCAGCAAATGGAGTATTGTACATTGCGGGTCTTTCAGCCAAGTTTAGAGGCAACCATGTGGGGCCAGAGCTATGATGTGTCGCGTCAACTCGTACAACGAGGAGAAACTTGATTTTACTACTACACGCCTTCTCCCTCTCCCTTGTGCGCGGTGGCTCACAGACGAGGACAGGCTTTTGCTTATAGTACTACAACAAGCTATCCCTCCCGCTCGCGATGGACGGACATGCAACAGTGGATTCGATACTGTAGAAGCAGTAGTGCAACCCGAACGTGGCAGTTGCGAACCTTGGAGCACGCATATAGCCAGGCTCTTGCATGAGACAAAATTTCTATGTGAGCCCACTATTGTAGCACTACTTGCTAGTATAGCCCTGTAAACCAGAAAGGAGTATTTGCCTTTCTAGAGATTTCAACAAGTGACTAGACTACACTGAGACGGAGTACATATGGAGCAAAATGAGTGAATCTACACCGTAAATAAATACGTAGTTCTCTCGTTTTCCTCTCGGCCTTGGTTGCAGTGCACAATATTGAGTATACTAGTATCATCTTGAAATTTACGAAGTCACCATAGGCACCCCGTCGTCGACGGGAACGTCTCCTGACAGGCGATAGACGCGAGCGGCAGTCGCCTCCATAGGTGCTTGAATGCCAAGGAGGGAGAGGGTAGCGGTTCCCGAGATGTCGAATGGTCAATGATGCATCCTCAAATTACTCTACATGCAGAGGGAATTAATTGGAGAAGCATAATAGAGCCATCACGATGTGAATGCAACAGAGTTTGGATTCTCATATAAAGGCGCCCCACCACTCCAATCCATCTACTCCTTAGTTTTTGTGCAACACTACTCACTCCAATCCAAGACCAAGTGACCAGAAGCCACAAGCACCTATGGAGGCGATGGACGCGAGCGGCAGTCGGCTGTGCCAAATCATCCAAGGCGCCGGCCTACGGCCCCGCACCGCAGTGTTTCCAGGCGGTGGTGGCGACCGCCGGCGTCGTAGCCCTCGCCGATGCCGGCTTCGCCTCTCGCATGGATGACATGATGATCAACTCCATCCGCAAGTTCTCCGCCGTCAATAAGTGCGCGGACGACCTTGTCGTACTGCTACAGCCCGCACGCCTAGGCTCCTCATTGCCTGCCACCCTCATCGGCCTCCATGGTGACGAACTCTTTCAAGCCCTGGTGGCCCTGCAGTTGCCGAAGGTCGCGATGAAGAATGTGCGCCTCGAGGCCACGCTCGTCGCGCAGCACCTCACCATGGAAGAAACCGTCGACCTGCACATCCACGTCGATGAGGAAATCGTCTACATAGGCCAGTACAAGGCCAGCGAGGACAGAAAGACGTTGGCCTTCTTCCAGCGGCTGGAATCTTTGTACGCCATTGTTCAGAAGCACGTCGACCTGGCCACGAAAGCCACTGCTACTTAGCCATCGTTCGGTGTGCCGGCGCCCTGAGTCGAGGAGGTGGACCTCGTCGATGGATGCATCTCTTCTTCTTGCCTCCTATAACCAGCACTGCATCGCCTCGTGGCCTTAATTTTTTATTAGTATAGGAGTATATGGCATTTTTATTCTAGTAGTAACGTTTTCACTGTGAGGTGGGGCCGCAGTTGAGCAAACCGACCATCGGAAAATCCCCACCACGCCCACCAGGCGTCGGCTGAGTTTAGAATTAGAAGAGAGAAACGAGGGAGAAGAGCTAGCTGTAGCACATACGTTGTTGTCAGATAGGACTCGCATTGATAGAATAGGAGTACTGAGCACTCGTACCTCTTTTTTAGGGAAAAAGCAGTCGTATGTCTAGTACTACTACTAGTTCGGTGCGTGCGACCTATACCTGTCATCACTTTAGGTCTTTTTTCGAACCGCAGCTACGCTTCACCATACATATTTTTTCAACCATTTATCCTCCTATATGTACTCCTAGGCTATTTCCGCGTGCTCCCTTTCGCCGACATGTGGGAGATAGAGCATCTGGTCGTAGTGCATGCATGACCGGTACTTTACATTTCAGACCTCACGAATTACATGCAAACCCCCCGCAGAAGAATAAATAAATAAATAAATTACTACATGAAGCCAGATAATTTTCGTAGAAACCATAGCACGTTCATTAAATTTTGGACATAACACATTTATAAAAAACTACCGGACCTAAACTAGTCTAAGGGCCTCTTTGATTCGCAGGATACTGAAAACACAGAAATGGGGAAAGTATGATGGCGATGAACCGAGACGAGGAGAACTCTACTAACTCAGTTAGAGGTTAGAGTCAGATTCTAACCCTGAACTAACTCTAAACCAAAGAGGTGTATGGATGGCTGGGTTAGATTGATAATAAGGGGTTGTTTGGTTCTAGGCCTAGGAGTGCCACACTTTACCATACAATTGTTGCCAAACTTGCCTAAGGGAATCTTACCAAACACACACCTAAGTTGGTCAAACTTGCCTAACCTTAGGCTTAGTCTCAAACCAAACAGCCCCTAAATGTTCTTTCTCAATCACTGCACAACACTGCTCACTCCAATCCAAGACCAAGTGACCAGATGCCAGAAGCACCTATGGAGGCGATGGTCGCGAGTGGCAGTCGGCTATGCCAAATCATACAAGGCGCCGGCCTACGGCCCCGCACCGCGCAGGCGTCGTAGCCCTCATCGACGCCGGCTTCGCCTCTCGCATGGACAACATGATGGTCAACTCCATCCGCAAGTTCGCCGCCGTCAAGAAGCGTGTAGCGAACGCTCCTACTAGTCCTTCTAGCCACCACGCTCATGCGCGAGGGAGGGACGCAGCTTCATTGACTTACTGCCCATGCCTTTGCATATATGATACGTGGGCCCAACAAGTGGTTGGCCCACCTGTCATGCAGCCAAAGGCAGGTGTAGTTAAGGCACCGGAGCTCAGTTCACGAGGGAGAGGGCGTTGTAGTAATCAAACTTCTCGGTCTTGTACGAGTTGATGCGACACATCAAAGCACTGCACTCAATATAAGTCTTTTTACACATTCCAAAAGGACTACTACATACGGATGTATGTAGACATATTTTGCTTCGTATGTAGTCACTTATTGCAATCTCTAAAAAGACTTATATTTGGAAACAGAGGGAGTACAACGCATGCATGCATGTCGTGACTTCCCTTTTGATACTTGCATGTGTTGATTTGATGCACCTTGCCAAATTTTGACTATAAATTTAACTAACCAAATTTTCATGCATGTCACAAAAAATTACGGGGTTGTTTGGATTGTGACTATGTTTGTCTTAGGTTGCAACATTATTTTTCCCACACTTTCCACACTTGCCTAACTTGAGTTGCTCAAATTATTAGACACACTTTGGCTTGCCTAAGGGACTTGTACCAGACTTGAGCGATACAAAGTGCGACCTGGCACACCGTAACACCACTTGGAACAAGCGGGTAGCTATCTCAAAAAACAATCAACAACTAAAAAAATAGCGACCTGGCACATAGTACACAATTTTAAACGATTGTTTTGATAGAGTGAAAAAGGAAAACTACCCCACTACGTATATATAGGTCGGAGCCTCCGTGCTTGCTTGCTAGGGTTGCTCTATTCATGCACTCTCATCCTCTCCAGATCTAAACAAGATAGGGATGGCAACACTGTCTTTCTCCCTTCAAAAACACTGTCTTTCTATCCTCACCGCTGGTTACAGATCCGGACGTATCCCCCTCCGTCAGCGAAGGGGAGGAGGGGCAGTGTTTAGGCCATCATCGACAGCGAGGGAGGAGACCCACTGCCGGCCGCATCGTTATCTCTGGCCGAGCGCCAGCGCGGGAGGTCCTCTGATCCCTTCGTCATTGCCCTAGTGTGGGCGGATCCGGCCTCCCGCCGCCCACCTATCCACATCTGGACGACCTTCAGGTATATCTTCCTTCGAAACCGCCTTAGCTCTGCTTCCCCAGCTCGCTACGTCACTGCATGTGCATCATTTTCTACCTCTCAGCCCCTCCCGATCGGATGGTCCAACGCCACCTATTTTTTTCTATTGTTAGAGAGAAAGCTACTTCATGGAGTCGAATCTTGTACTTGGTTCAAACATGAAATAAAGTGGGGGTGGGGGAATTTAGTACATCAGACTTGGTACAAACAGGAAGGAAAGGGGGTGAAAGTAGTACAGACTGGTCATCCAACCGGTCTCTTGGTCGAAAAGGGAAATATAGGGGTAACGCTAAACACAATGGTATGACCAGGACTAGATTTGCTATCCACACATACGAGTAGGTGGCCAGAGTGAACAAAAATGGGACCAACCCAAATATGTTTCTTGGATGTTTGTTTCTCAGGGCAACAAACTATGAATCACCACTTTATGCCCCTGTTTAGGTACATGGTGTGACAAATTTTGTGTTTTGACCCTTTTTGGATGGAAATTCAGGATCTGACCCCTGTTTGATTTTTTTCGGGATTTGACCCTTTTTCTTACCGCCACCGGCTCTGGCGGTAGGGTTAGACAGGCTACCGCCAGGGCCCCTGGCGGTAGGGTGCTTATAAACGTCAGCACTTGGTCAGACGAGTTCCTACCATTTTGATATATGTATTTTATTTATTTGATCCATATGTTCAGGTCTGCAACAGTGGCGCAACCATCGCCCATTCATCTCCAACACGAACCTTCTACGTTGCCACTTCCGTACGTGTATGAGTCCTTCCCTGAGCTTCTACGGCCGGTGGGAGCTTTTTCAGACGAGTTCCTACAGGAGAGGAGGGCAGTGCGGTGGCACGAGAGGGCAGAACGGATCGCCGGCGATGTGAAGTGTTGGTCGCAGAGTGTGAAGGAGTTCAAGAGAGTGATTGCAGAGATGGAGGGAGATCCAACTATCTACCGTGAACGCAAGGAAGGGACCATTGAAGTTGCCAAGCAGCACTCCAACTGGGAGCTGTGCAATTTGGGCCGGAGGATCTACTTCAAGAGCAATGCAGAGGAGAGAGCCAGGATGCTGCCCCCAAGTGCATCGGCGTTCGATATCATCAGCTGGGGAAGGGCGGAGGCGAAAACTCCAGCGGGCAAGGCAAGGTGGGAGTGCTTGAACGGTCGGATGCCGACCAGCATTCCGCCTCCGCCTGAACCGGTGGATCCGCTGCCGTATCTGTCTCCATTACCAGGCGTAACATACGAGGGGGGGTTTACCCGCCCTATAAACATGTCTATTGCATATGCATCTATCTTTTAGTAGGGGCTGTCAAACTATGTGGACAAGCTTTCTATTTGTTATTTCCTACTTATGAATCTATGTGTAAATTGTTTGATATTTGCTATGTGGAACCTTTATTAATATGTGCTATGCTGGACTGCTGGTGCACCCACTGTCCCATGCCCTTATACCAAATATTTAGCTGTTCTTAATCTAATGCCCCTGGTAAAAATGAAGCCATGCCACTATTATAAGCCATGACAAGTTTAGCCAAATGTTTTTGCCTGTAATTGTTTGAGACTCTGACTGTTTCCTCTGTAGCTTTTTGTGTAAACAGGGATATCCATTTCACCTGGTTGTTGTTGTGACCTTTTGGTGCACTGCACAAAACTCTTCTTAAAAGAAGTGACTTTTGTGATGTTTAACTGGAATGTCAGAATGGAACAGTTGGTTCATTTCGGTGGAACTACACAAAGGGAGATCTGTGTTCCAATCCTCATCATCCATATTGGCACCATAACCTTCCTTTAGGTAAGAATGATATTTAATGCATGTGTTCATCTCTATTTTGCGACTGCCATGAGAAAATAATGCTATTTTTTACTAGTACACTTGTACTCCCTCACTGACAAAACCAATTCTGAAATAGAAGGCCAATCATGTACTTGGTTTCACCAACTGGTTAGGAGAATGAGAAACAGAGCATGAAGAGAAAGAAGAATAAGAAGAAACAGTGCCAAGGCGATCTTGTTGAAGCCACAGGCCTTAGTCGAGGCCATTCAAGGGCTCCGGCAACAAATACCTTACATGTGAGACGATCCTCTAGGGAGCCCTTCCACTTCTGCTATCTCACTTAATTAATTAGGAGTACTTAAGTACCACTAATTTATTGCTGCCTAATTTTCCTGTCGCAGTTAAATAAATCTTTAGTAGCACCCTATGTTGACTCATGTACGTGTGTAGGTGAATCATGTGGTGGAGCAGGGAGGGAATATTATTAGTGTCATGACATAATAGTGCTACTGTTTTGCATGTCAATTTATTGCCATTGGTTCAATGAGGCAATGTTTTGCATATTGTCCATCATGAATTTGATGCTACTGTTAGAGTAATATGCTAATGTCTTTCTATCCTTTCTCACTAACCCAATGAAGGTTTCACCTTGTTCCTACTTGTGCAAACAGGGATCATGTTGTGCCAATCATACATTTTAGTGGAACTACACAAGACAATACAATGAACTGTATCCCAGCCTGTGCTTTAATTCTGCTAGAAGTTCTTGATAATCTTTCTATATAATCTCAGCACTAGTAAATAAGAGTGATTTCAACCATACATTTGGAGTGCACCAAAATATATACTATTGAGTGATCCCAGTGAGTGCTTTATCATCTTTTATGGGACTACATGAATAAGATTTTTTCCTTAGGTTGGTACGGGCCTAAGGTCTTCATCCATATTAGTTTGCTGTCATCTCTATTTGTATTGTGCTACTGTCATGAGAAACTCCTTTATCTTTGCACGTTAAAGTTTTGCAACCTATGATACATGGCAATGCTTTGAGTGTTGAGCTAATTGGCACTGATTAAATAAACTAATACCTCTCTTTAAGCAAGACTACTATGTTGCTAACTTTACGCATTAAGATAATGTGGGTGCTTCTATTTGTTAGTGTATGTTTCATCAACTAGTCCCACTATTACAGTAATCTCACTCTCTCAATATATGTGCCAACAGGGATGCTCGATTTTGGTGGAACTGCACAAAAACTTTTGGTGCTTCATTGCCTCGGCAGCTTCCGTCCTTTCCTATCAGTCACTAATCTGGGCCTACTTTCTTCCTTTGCTGTCAGTCGCTTCACTTATCTCGGCTTCCAGTCAAAGGAAAAAGTAATTGATATGCTACCTCACACAGGTTGGTACTGGTCTTTATCCTGATTATTGTGCTTGTCATGTATTGGTAATTTGGTATTGTGCTACTGTTTGCCGATTTTATAAAGGAGTAACTTGGAGCCTGAACTCGCAGGCAAATCATTGCATTGGGTGATTTCAGTAGAACTGCACAAAAAGATCAGATGGACAGATACTTATGCTGCTGGCATGTACTCCAAAGTTCACTCAAACAAGCATCGATGTTGACAAGAAGTGCCTATATTCATTCGAGTATCAACCGGCATCAACCAGTTGTCAAACTCCAAGTATTAGGAGAGTGAACGCTAAAAATATTGCTTGGCGCATAGCCCAGAAAAACACAGTCCAGTCTTTGGTCCCAACTTGTGCCTTTTGGTTATCGGCAAATATGGTAGCGAACTGTATGGCATGGAGTCTAAAGATTCCAGTCAAGTTGGTTGACGCATATATTCATCTGGCACTTAATCAGTCTGCACGCCAGGGATGCTCCATTTCAGTTGAACTGCACAAAAAATTTAGGTGGTTCATTTTCTCAACCACCTCATTTCTCATCTGCAATGTAGAATTTTGCCGAGCTACAGGACCAAGATGAGTCGGTAAACTAGTTGGATGAAAGTAGTGGCCAAGTTGCTCAAACCTCCCTCACACGAGGCCACTATTTGAGGATAAACCTACAAGCAAAGTTCAGATTGTCTATGTTGCCTCTTATGTACTCGAAAGTTTAATCGTACAAGCATTAATTTTAGCAAGAAGTACCTTCGACTAAACACCATTTACCAGTCTGCAATGTAGAATTTTGGCGAGCTACAGGACCAAGATAAGCCAGTAAACTAGTTGGATGAAAGTAGTGGCCAAGTTGCTCAAACCTCCCTCAGCACGAGGTCACTATTGCAGGATAAACCTACAAGCAAAGTTCCGATTGTCTGTGTTGCCTCTTATGTACTCGAAAGGTTACTCGTACAAGCATTAATTTTAGCAAGAAGTACCTCCGACTGAACACCATTTACAGTCTGTACCCTAGGTAATTAAAGTTTGTCCATGGATCATATTGGCTATGATCTCAATCATTTGGATGCATAAACATACTGAACATGTGTATATCTGAATCTTTTTGTGAATTATCTATGAATATTGTTGTGTGATCTATCAATCATTTGGATCCATAGACATGCTGAACTTGTGTATATATGAATCTTTTGAGTTGTTGATAGTGAATGTTGGCTATGAATATGAACGTGTCCTGTGAACTTGAGTTTGATATGAATGTTTACCTTTTCTGTTGTGCTTGTGTGTGAACTTGTTAGTATGCCTACTGTGGGGTATGTGACGTGTGGGTGTCAACGGCACACCTTCTTCCCGAGAAGAATTGCACCTGCTTTGTTAGGGTAGCAACGACGCATCAGCTCTTTTTAATCTTTTTGCTCTGTCTTGCCCCCTCCCCCACTTAACCCCTGCAGTAATGTTTTCGGCCTCAAAACAAACATAGTACTGCGTTGTTTTGGGGGCTTGATGAAAAATCGAGTGCTGGTTTCTATAGGTTGGTCCGCCCAGCAAATGGGCTGCTGGTCCACCACGGACTGGAAGGCTAAAAATACAAGTTGTATAGTGCAGAGGCAAGTAAAAAAACGCCATCGAGAGCCATCCACTGAAGAAAAAACCGCTCCTGATGTGCTTCTTCAGTCGTGCCGCTGGCCCCTCTATAATCCAATTCGCTCGGGGATCTGGTATCATTTTCTCTAGAGGGCGAACAAGTATCGGCTAGGCCTAGGTTTTGTATTTTAACATGCGTAGCCCACGACATACGGGGATAGTGGTTTCAACTTATTTTTTGAGGTCCATACCGGCCTATGGGACGGAGCAGAGCAGATGACACCCCACCCTCCTGTAATGCCCCAGATGTAACACTTTCCAAATATGGCAATATATATAAACTTTGGCTTCATCAATTCTTTTCCGGGCTCTTCTTTCATTTCGGGTTTCTTTGTTTTGTCGTGTGCGCGTGTGCTTTTCATCCATGTCATGTTGTCATGTGCATTGCATTGCATTCGTGTTGTCACTTGCACCCGGTCCCACTCGTCTCTTCCTGTTGTCCGTTTCGAGTTCTGACGCTCACGCACGTGCCTGTGGCATCCCCGAGTCCTTCTTTCGTGTTTGGCCGTATGACGTTCCCGGAAGGACGTGAGACTTGTCGTGTGATGTTCTTTTGGTACGTGTAGGCCGTCTGTCAAGTTTCGTCGCGTTTGGAGTTCATTTGGTACTCCAACGGTTAACCTAGTGGGCTAAAAGAACCTCTTCTTTAAGGCCCAAGACCCCCTCCTCAACAGCCCACCAACCCAGCAAAACCCTTCCCATCATCTCGGTCGTCGAATCGTGATCGCGTGGCCGAAAACCGCTCCGCATTTGGAGTCTCCCAGCTCCCTATGCCTATAAAAACGTCCACACCCTTCCATTTTCGAGCGAAATCCTAGCTAAACTCCTCCCCGCCGCGCCGGACACGTCCGTACGCCGCCAGACGCGTCCAGCCGATGGTTGCACCAACCACAGCACGCCACGTGTCGCCTCCCTCACCGCAGTGCCGCCGCGGGCCTGCGAGACCGAGGCCGGCCCGCCAGGCCCGCGCGCCCCGGCGCCCCCTCGCCCACTCGATCCAGCCACCGCCTTCGCCTTCGGCACGGTACGCCGTCGCCGCCGCCGGAACACCAACCGCCACCGGCCCGAGCTCACCGCCCGAGGACCACCGCCGCCGTCCTCCTCCGGCGACCCCGCGGCCACCGCCGGGCCGCGTCCCCGCCGCCGTTGAGATCCGCCACCCCGGGTCCTCCTCGCCCTGATCCCGCCGGCCCCGAGCTCCCCGCCGCTGGAGCACGTCCCCGCCGCCGGCGCCGTAGGGCCTCGCCGCGCCGGCCGCCTCGATCCTCAGATCCAGCCGCCGAACCCTAACGGATCCGATCAGGTCCGACCCGACCCGATCCGCTCCGTTCGACCCGATCCGCGAGGTTGTTATCTTGTCTTTCACTAAGTCCTATGGTTTTGCATATTTTTGTTGCATATTGTGATGGTTGTAACTTTTAGTGTGCTTTTCCAAATTGTGCATATGATATATCAAAATGATCGTGGTGATGTGCTCTATGTTTTGTTCCATTGTGGCATGCTTGTTTGAGTTCATCTAGAGGTCCTAATCTCTGTTGCAAGAGTGCTACTTGTTATAAACTGCTGCAACTTGTTATTTTCATGCCATGTTTGAGATGATATCTTGGTGCATGTTTATCCAAATGAAGCAAATGATATTTCAAAATGTTCATTGTGAGATGCTCTACATCATGGTTGCTGTAGCATTCATGTTAGGTTTCATATTGCCATGTTAATCTCTGTTGTAAAAGTGCATGTGGCTGTTAAGTTATGAAATATGTTATGAGATGCCGATTTGAAGTGCTCGTTGCTATTGATGTGTTTGTCCCCATGTCACATGTCAATATGTTTTAGAATCTCCATCATATGGTGTTTTCTGTGGTGCAAACCATTTTCCATGTAATGACTTGAGGTGACTTAAACATGCTTGTAAACATGCCATGCCAACATAATTGTTTTATACTTAGTGAAAATTCTGCTAAGTCTGGAATCTGTTATAACATGATGCTATGTTTGCTTGATGCCCTAGTCAAATCCATGCATGTTTTGGAGTGGCCAATGATCATTCCTTGTTGTCCATGTTATTGTATATCCATCCATTCCCTCACTTGCTCATATGGCTTGCTGTAGCTTATTTAATTCTTGCTCCCAAGTTGCTATAAAATATAACTGTCAGGTTTTTAACAGCATGATCAATTTGGCGTAGCTTGTTGCTATTGATCCATGCCTCCTATGGAGTTGCTCCAATGGAGTTGTTTGATTTAGAATATGCCTACTTCATGTCCATGCTTATTGTCATCATGTTTGGGTGTTGTAGAGTATATATTTCTTGCTCCAAAGTTGCTATGTGGCTGTTAATTTCAGCTTTGCATTGTATCTTGTTTCGTGTGTATGTGTTGAACCGTTGCTCCGTTTTGTGCGTGCCCTATATGGAACTTGTGTGATTTTGCGTGTAGAATCATAATATAATGTTGTTAACATGTTTGGAGTGTGTTTGCTTGATGTTTGGGTGCATCTTGCACCGTTGCCTTGCTTGTCTTGTTTTGCTCATATCTTCTAGACCGTAGCTTCGAATTAAACAAACTTTATATGAAACTTGACTAGAATTTCGTGTAGATCATCATGGTGCATGTTAAATTGCTGTTTAACAACTTTAACTTAAGGTTTGTTCAGATCTGGACCAATTTCAACATATGCATATGAGGACTTAGTGAATTTGCTTTATGCGGATTCCGGCCTCATTTAAACTTGTTGTCTTGTGTTGTTCTTGTGTGCTTCCTCCCTTGACATGTATTGCATCATATATGCATCATACTTGCATCATGTTCATTGTGCATTGCACCTTGTTTGATTTTGTGCCTTGTTGTGTTCTTGTGTTGAGTAGAGCCGGGAGCTGAGACCGAGTACGAGAACGAGGTTACTACCGAGGTTGAGTACGAGGAGCTGTCTTACGATCCCATCGACGACTCAATAGGCAAGATGACCTGACCTGGATGTCATTACTATCTTTGTCTATTGCTAGATGTCTCGCTCTTTAGCTTATTGCCTCGATGCCCATGTTTCTTTGTCAGCCTCCTATTGTAACCATGAATCTGTCTAACCGCCCAACCTAGCAAACCTTTGTTTGGCTACATAAGCTTCGCTCAGCCCTCTTATAGCATTGCTAGTTGCAGGAGAAGATTTGAAGATTCTTGCTTCATGTTGAAGTTATTGTTGGGATATCACACTATATAAACTCTTAAACTAAATCATATATATATATATATTGGTAATGGGTGGAAGGCTAAGCCTCTTGCTTGGTGATTTGTTCCACTCATGCCGCCCTAGGAACCGTTTAAACCGGTGTTATGTTCCTTGATTATGCGTTCCTAACACGGTTTGGGTTATGGGACCCCCTCGATAGCCCGCTTAGCGCTAAACCTTTTCCAGCAAGGCCCGACATTGGCACTCCATTTGCCTAATAACTTAAACTTGCATAGGGACTAGCTATCCCGTGATCTTAATTAACAACCCTGGGCCAGTGCTCCACATGAGTGTTGGTCCAACCTAGAGCAGCTTGTGGCACCGCCCCTTGGCAACTTGGGGTATCTGGATGCTGTAACCATAGCTCATCCGGTCGTGGCCTGAGACTAGATACGCGCGGCTACTGTCAGGGTGTCGGCATGCCGGGAGGTCTTGCTGGATTAGTTTTACCTTAGTCGGAATATCTTGAGCACGGGATTCCGAGAATACTCAGGCCTTCCCACCTTGGAGTTGCGACTCCGCAGATCATGAGCTTGTAATGGGCTAAGTTGGGACACCCCTGCAGGGTTTTGAACTTTCGAAAGCTGTGCCCGCGGTTATGTGGCAGATGGGAATTTGTTAATAACCGGTTGTCGAAAACTTGACACCATGTTCAGAACACACTACCAGCGTGAGTAACCGTGACGGTCATTTTCCGAAAGGGGTTCGGGAAGTGAACACGGTGGGGTTATGTTTGACGTGCTTACATAGGATCACTTCGTGATCACTTTGACGCTCGTGGCACTTCTCTTCTCGCTCTAAACACGTAAGCTAGTGCTAGTGCAGCTGCAACCTTTATTTCTTCAGCCTTGTTCCACACCCAAGCCTTAGATAGTTTTGCTACTCGGGAACGGGATTGCTGAGTCCTCCGTGGCTCACAGATTCTACACCACACCAGATGCAGGTACAATGGTGGACTACATAGGTGATGGCACCGAGCTGTACTGGGAGTTCGATGAAGAACGTAGTCATTACTATGTGCACTATCCCGATGATCAGTAGTGGCTTCTACTAGGGGCGATTCAGACCTTGTGGCTTTATTTATTTGGTATCTTTCATTTGGATCTTCGTCCGTAGTCGGACTGTGATGTTATTTGGATGATGATTTGCTTATGTAATGTATTGTGTGACGTGGCGAGTGTAAGCCAACTATCCTTTTTGCAATTTCATCCCTATTTTTACATGAGTCGTGCAAAGATACCATACTTGAGATCATTCTAGTATGGGCTTATACCTTTAAGTCGTGCCTCGACACGTAGGAGGTATAATCCCATACTGGGCATTACAAGTTGGTATTCAGAGCCTTCTCCGACCTAGAAGCCCCCACTGATTGATCGAATCGTTGACGGTTGAGTCTAGGCACACACTTGAAAATGTTTTGAGTCCTATATATATATATCAGAGAGTAGGATTTCTTTTTGCTCCTCATCTCTTTTCACTCTGGTGAGGACTCCTGACGATTACTCTTGTCTCTTCTACTCTCAAAATTCACAAAAAAAATTAGGATCACGCGGGTATTGTTTGGATTGTTCCGATGTCTTTGTGACGAGAACATTGTTCTCGATGCCTCCTGTCATTTAGGGGTTGCGGCAGTGTCCCGGGGAGTTGAGCTCCGAGGTGTTGTCATCACAAATATATCGCAGCAGTTCTGGAATACTTAAGACGGCCGACATCAAAAACTCTCCTATGCGGTTAGTGGCAAGATAACCCCGACATCACCCAGTACTGGGGAGGTAGTTCGGGAGTATTGCCATAGCTTGTATAGGAGATGCGTTTCGAAGGTCCGAGGTAAACGGTTTCCGGAAATAACTGGTTATGTGTTGAAGGATGGATACAGCTGGATGCAGGATTAGAGTTGAGTGCGCGATGCTTCCCCTGTATCCCCAACACCTGATTGGATAACTGGAAACTTATGAAAATTAATAGGTGGGTGCATCTAGTAGTTCGTAGGCATTCTTCCAATGAATGCATGATATGGAGTTCGGGGTTCTACATTGAGTGAAGTGGTTTTATGGGCGTTGTTCCGATCGGGAGTTGCATCTTAAAGGGTCCTTGGCTATGCTGATCCGGGGATTGCAAAACCCTTGTGTAACACGTTCCATAAGCTTTCAACACGAATTTTTCGAATGAAGCTTCTATCTTGTATTTGTTCTATCTGTTCCTTATTGTTTTTATTTACCTTTTGTTCTCCCAAGTGGCTTCTCGTGAAGATTGTTGTTACCATTAATCTGTGGATTACATTCGTTCATCTTGTTCGAATGTTCTTATGAAGACTTATGTTGCAATTTCTAGCCGTTGATTCAGCTTATATATATTCTCAATCAATGGCTAATAGTTGTCATCTCATTCAGGATGGCTCCTAAAAGGGTTCCCAACGCTAACCCAGAGGGTGAAGAAGTTCCTGATCGTCCTCCTTCCCCTCCTCCTTCGTCTGAGGCCTGGAGAGCAATTATGCAAGCGACAAACCAGAACACCCAGATGCTTATGCAAATGATGCAGAACGTTCAAGGAAATCAAGCAAATCAAGGTGGTCATGGGAACCAAGGCCAAGGCAATTTGTTCAACCAACCTCACTTTTCTACACTCAACCAGTTCCTGGCAAACCAATCGAAGGCATTCAGTTACTGTGTGGACTCTCTAGATGCTGAAGACTGGATAACTGATATCAAGAAGCATTTCGAGTGCAGTAACGTGAGACCTGAGGACTATGTGAAGTTTGCCGCCTTCCAACTCAAGGACCAAGCCCCAGATTGGTGGCAGCAGTACAAAGATTCCAGAGAAGGACGCGAAATCTCGTGGGCTGACTTCTGCAAGGATTTTCGCTCTCACCACATTCCAACAAGTGTCACCGAGGGTATGCGTGAGCAATTCCGCAACCTGAAGCAAGGATCAATGTGTGTTTATCAATATAATGTCAAGTTCTAGAACCTTGCCCTCTATGCCAAAAAAGACATCCCAGATGCAAAGGGCAAGATTTATCAGTTCCGTGGTGGTCTGAAGGATGAACTCCAACTAGCTCTCACCTTGTTCGAGCCTTATGAATTTGATCAATTCTATAACATGGCACTTAAGCAAGAGGCAGCCCAGCTCAAGATGGAAGCTTCCAAAAAGAGGATCAGAGATGTTGTTCACTCCTCCTCTTCTTCTCAAGTGGTCGTAAAGCAACAGAAGTTTTGGCTTCCACCTCCTCCAGTGATCCGACCTCCCAACAACAACAACAACAACAACAACAACAAGCATTCTGGTGGCCGTGGTTTCTCCCACCCACCCAACCCAAGCAATCAGTTAAAGAATCACTTTCAAGCTTCGAAGTCAAGTGCTCCTTATCACCGTCCTCTCTCAGAAGTGGTGTGCAACAAGTGTGGCCAGAAGGGTCACTATGCTAACAAGTGCCCCAACCCAAGGCGCCTTCCACCTCCTCCACCTGTCAGTACTGCTATTGTCAAGCACAACCCCAAGACAGCAAGAGTAAATCTGATGAATGCAGCTTAAGCAGAGAATTCTTCTGATGTGATATTGGGTAACCTCTCAGTTAACTCTGCTCATGCAAAAGTTTTATTCGATTCAGGTGCATCGCATTGCTTCATCTCAAAACCTTTCTTGTCCAAGCATGAGTTGCCTACAGAAATTTTGCAAGATCCTTTTCGTGTCGTTTCTCCGGGTATGAGGATGAGCTCTCATATTGTAGCTCCTAACGTTTCTATCAAGTTGGGCAATTATAAATTTCTGGCTTCTCCTATTGCTCTCGGCAACTCCAACATTGATCTTATTCTTGGGATGGATTGGCTTTCCCAGCATGATGCTCACATTGATTGTGCAAATAAGGAAGTCAAGCTTACTCGTCCTGACGAAGACGTGATTATCTTCACCTCTCAAGATAACACAATCAGGCTATTCTCTCTCAATGACAAGGGCGAGATTAATGCGATCTCTCAAATTCTGGTGGTCAATGAATATGAAGATGTTTTCCCTAAAGAGCTTCCAGGCATGCCTCCGCATCGTCAAGTTGAATTCGTCATTGAACTCGAGCCCGGTACTGAGCCAGCATGTCGGCGTCTGTACAAGCTTTCCCCTGAAGAGTTGAAGGAGCTGAAGAGACAACCCGATGAGCAAGAGCGTATGGGTCTAATCAGGACTAGCACTTCTCCTTGGGGCTGTGGTGTCTTATTTTTCAAGAAGAAGGATGGCACGGAGCGCCTTTGCGTTGATTACCGGCCATTGAACAAGAAGACAATAAAGAACAAGTATCTGCTCCCCAACATCAATGAATTGTTCGAGTAGCTCAAAGGAGCAAAAGTATTCTCAAAGCTCGATCTCCGGATGGGTTATCACCAGATCCGCATCCTGAAGAAGATATTCACAAGACTGCATTCAGAACAAGCCACGGCTCCTATGAATACACAATCATGTCTTTTGGCCTCGTAAAATGCTCCACCCACCTTCTCGAGAATGATGCACTACATATTCAACCCCTACACCAACGAATTTGTGCTCGTCTATCTGGATGACATCTTGGTATTCTCCAAGAATGAAGAGGATCATACCAAGCACCTCCGTTTGGTTCTCGACAGACTCCGTGAACACAAGTTCTATGCAAAATTCTCTAAATGTAAATTCTGGCTTGATAAGGTCTTATATCTTGGCCATATCATCTCTGCTGACGGTATTTCTATCAACCCCGAGAAAGTTGAAGCGATTGTCAACTGGGAACCCCCTCAGAACGTCAAGCAACTCCGAAGCTTCCTTGGTCTTGCTAGTTATTGCAGAAGGTTCGTTGAGAACTTCTCCAAGATTGCCAAGCCTCTCTCCAACTTGCTACAGAAGAATGTCAAGTACAACTGGTCTTCGGATTGTGATGTGGCATTCAAAACACTCAAAGAAAAGCTCATCTCTGCTCCGATTCTTACTCCCCCAGAAGAGTCCAAGCCCTACGAAGTATTCTGTGATGCTTCTCTTCAAGGACTTGGTGGTTTTCTAATGCAAGACAAGAAGATTGTGGCATACACTTCTCGTCAATTGAAGCCAAATGAGAAGAACTACCCCACACATGATCTCGAGCTAGCAGCAGTGGTACACGCTTTGATCACGTGGAGACACCTTCTGTTGGGCATAAAAGTGGACATCTTCACCGATCACAAGAGCTTGAAGTACATCTTCACACAGCCGAAACTGAACCTTCGCCAGACTCGTTGGGTTGAGATGATCCAAGAGTATGATCCAAGCATCGAATACACACCTGGCAAGGCCAATGTCATTGCAGATGCCTTGAGCAGAAAGGCATATTGCAACAGTCTCCTTATCAAGCCGTTTCAGCCTGAGCTTTCTGAAGCATTCAGGAAGCTCAACCTCCAAGTTGTTCCGCAAGGCTTTCTTGCAAATCTTCAAGTTGCTCCTACCTTGGAAGATTAGATCCATGAGGCCCATCTCATTGATGCTATGGTGCAGAAAGTGAAACATGGTATTGCAAAGGGTACTCCCAAATACAAGTGCTATCGCGTTGATGAGAAACACACCTTGTTCTTTGAGGACAGACTTGTGGTTCCCAAGGGTGATCTCAGGAAGCTCATAATGAACGAAGCACATGACTCCCTCCTCTCCATTCATCCCGGAATTTCCAAGATGTACCAAGACCTCAAGCAATCTTACTGGTGGACTCGCATGAAAAGGGAGATTGCCCAATTCGTGAATGAATGTGATGTCTGCAGAAGAGTGAAGACAGAGCATCAACGTCCAGCCGGTCTCCTCCAACCTCTTCCTATTCCCGAGTGGAAATTCGACCACATTGAAATGGATTTCGTCACTGGGTTTCCCAAGTCCAAGAAGGGGAATGATGCTATCTTTGTGGTGATTGACAAGCTAGCCAAAGTAGCTCACTTCCTTCCAGTCAAAGAATCCATCAATGCAGCTCAGCTGGCAGAGTTGTACACTTCCAGAATTGTGTCGTTACATGGCATTCCTCAAGTTATCTCCTCACACCGTGGAAGTTTGTTTACATCCAAGTTCTGGGACTCCTTCCAGTCAGCCATGGGCACTAAGATCCGTTTCAGCACTGCATTTCACCATCAGACTAGTGGTCAAGTCGAAAGAGTGAACCAGATCCTCGAAGACATGCTCAGAGCTTGTGTCATATCTTTTGGCATGAAGTGGGAAGATTGTCTCCCGTTTGCCGAGTTCTCTTACAACAACAGCTTCCAAGCAAGTGCCGGCAAAGCTCCTTTTGGAATCCTCTATGGTAGAAAGTGTCGTACCCCTCTCAACTGGTCAGAGACTGGTGAATGTCAACTTCTTGGTAATGACTTGATCTCAGAAGCCAAAGAAATGTGCAAAGTCATACGTGAGAATCTCAAGGCCGCTCAGTCGCATCAAAAGAGCTACTATGACGGCAAGCATCGTTATTTGGCTTTTGACATTGGAGACCATGTCTATCTCCGTGTTTCTCCTATGAAAGGCACCCAGAGATTCGGTATCAAAGGAAAGCTTGCTCCTAGATACATGGGCCCTTTCAAGATCCTTGGCAAAAGAGGCGATCTAGCCTATCAACTTGAGCTTCCATGCATCTTTGCAAATGTTCATGATGTGTTTCACGTGTCTCAACTCTGCAAGTGCTTAAAGACACCTGAACGCACCATTCCGTTTGAGGAGATTGATCTTCAACAAGACTTGTCTTACCGTGAGCACCCCGTTGCTATTCTTGAAGAAACTGAGCGCAAGACCCGCAACAAGTCAATCAAGTTCTTGAAAGTTAAGTGGTCACACCATACCGACCAAGAAGCTACGTGGGAACGAGAAGATCACCTTCGTTCCGAGTACTCTTCCTTCTTCCAGTCCTAGATCTCGGGCCGAGACCTTTTCATAATAGAGGAGAGTTTGTAATGCCCCAGATGTAACACTTTCCAAATATGGCAATATATATAAACTTTGGCTTCATCAATTCCTTTCTGGGCTCTTCTTTCATTTCGGGTTTCTTCATTTTGTCGTGTGTGCGTGTGTGCTTTTCATCCATGTCATGTTGTCGTGTGCATTGCATTGCATTCGTGTTGTCACTTGCACCCGGTCCCACTCGTCTCTTCCCGTTGTCCGTTTCGAGTTCCGACGCTCACACACGTGCCCGTGGCATCCCCGAGTCCTTCTTTCATGTGTGGCCATGTGACGTTCCCGGAAGGACGTGAGACTTTTCGTGTGATGTTGTTTTGGTAAGTGTAGGCCGCCTGTCAAGTTTCTTCGCGTTTGGAGTTCGTTTGGTACTCCAACAGTTAACCTAGTAGGCTAAAAGAACCTCTTCTTTAAGGCCCAAGACCCCCTCCTCAACAGCCCACCAACCCAGCAAAACCCTTCCCATCATCTCGGTCATCGAATCATGATCACGTGGCCGAAAACCGCTCCCCATTTGGAGTCTCCTAGCTCCCTATGCCTATAAAAACATCCACACCCCTCCATTTTCGGGCGAAACCCTAGCTAAACTCCTCCCCGCCACGCCGAACACGTCCGTACGCCGCCGGACGCGTCTAGCCGACGGCCGCACCAACCACAGCACGCCACATGTCGCCTCCCTCACCGCGGCGCCACCACGGGCCCGCGAGCCCGAGGCCGGCCCGCCCAGCCCGCGCGCCCCGGCGCCCCCTCGCCCGCTCGATCCAGCCACCGCCTTCGCCTTCGGCACGGTACGCCGTCGCCGCCGCCGAAACACCAACCGCCACCGGCCCGAGCTCACCGCCCGAGGACCACCGCCGCCGTCCTCCTCCGGCGACCCCGCGGCCACCGCCGGGCCGCGTCCCCGCCGCCGTTGAGATCCGCCACCCCGGGTCCTCCTCGCCCCGATCCCGCCGGCCCCGAGCTCCCCGCCGCTGGAGCACCTCCCCACCATCGGCCTCGGCCATCTCCGCCGCCGGCGCCGTAGGGCCTCGCCGCGCCGGCCGCCTCGATCCTCAGATCCAGCCGCCGAACCCTAACGGATCCGATCGGGTCTGACCCGACCCGATCCGCGAGGTTGTTATCTTTTCTTTCACTAAGTCCTATGGTTTTGCATATTTTTGTTGCATATTGTGATGGCTGTAACTTTTAGTGTGCTTGTCCAAATTGTGCATATGATATATCAAAATGATCGTGGTGATGTGCTCTACGTTTTGTTCTATTGTGGCATGCTTGTTTGACTTCATCTAGAGGTCCTAATCTCTGTTGCAAGAGTGCTACTTGTTATAAACTGCTGCAACTTGTTATTTTCATGCCATGTTTGAGATGTGATATCTTGGTGCATGTTTATCCAAATGAAGCAAATGATTTTTCAAAATGTTCATTGTGAGATGCTCTACATGATGGTTGCTGTAGCATTCATGCTAGGTTTCATATTGCCATGTTAATCTATGTTGCAAAAGTGCATGTTTCTCGGAGATGTTGCGCCCAAGTGGGCCGGTGTCACCGGAGATGCTGTGGGCGACAACTATGCAGAGGTGAACGGAGCGAGCCATGCGGATCCGCGATGACGCATCCTCCTACCTCCTGTGCGTGAAGGAGTGGAGGGTGCTGCAGCAAAAGGCGGAGGCGGAGGCAGATCCAGAGATGAAGGTGTGGGCGTCATGGGGAATCGAGACCTATGGTGCCAACGCAGATTACGAGCTCCTCAATCTGGCACAGAGGATCTATCTCGAGGGAAATTGGGACGAGAAGAGGAGGATGCCACACCCGACCGCCTCCCCAAAGGATTTCGTCAATTGGGGGCGAGCAGAGGCGAGGAGCACAGATCTGCGGTGGCGGGCGAGATGGGAGTGCATCGAGGGGAAGATGCCGTCGGCGCCGCCTTCAGAGTTGGAAGAGGTCGACCCTTGGCCGTACCTCTCCCTTGCCCCGGCCATGGATTGAGTATTGGGGCATCCTGCAATAGTGGCGAAATTGGACCCAAGTGTCACGAGTGGGCGAGGCAATTTTGGCTGGATGCGGCGATTGCAGAATTTCAGGATGTGGATCGAGGACTGGAGCTTGCAGAGGGCATGGAAGAAGACACCCAAACTTACTCTGCCTACAACTATGATAGCCATGTTTGAAGTTTCTCATCAGGGGGCGCTGGCTATTCATAGACCTAACTTTGTTATGCTGACTTTAATTCCAAAAGAAGCTGATGCTTCCAGGATGAAAAAGTTTAGGCCCATTAGTTTGCTAAATTGTAGTTTCAAGATCTTCACCAAGGTCCTCACAAATAGACTAGCTAGGATCCTGCAAAGGCTTATAGCTAGTAACCAGTCAGCTTTCCTTAAGGGTAGATATATCTTAGAAAGTGTGGTTACAGCTCATGAGATTCTACACTCCGTACACTCTACTAAAAGGCAAGGCATAGTGCTTAAGCTAGACAATGAAAAGGCTTCTGATAAAGTAGATTTGGAATTCCTCGATGAGCTGCTTAGAAAGAGGCTTTGGAGATAAGTGGGTCCATTGGATCCTCCAAATCTTCATGAGGTCAACATCTGCCTCTTAGGGTCTTGGGTTAAAAGATATTATGAAGGTGAAGGGAAACCTTGGAAGATGATGATAGACCAGAAATATATGAGAGGCAAAACAAATGTTTTTGTCCCTAGCACCTCCACCAGTACCTCTAGGTTCTGGAAAGGAGTGAAATCTATCATCCGAACTTTGAAATTTGGGTATAGATGGAAAATAGGGACAGGAGACAAGATTAGGTTTTGGGAAGATAGTTGGTTTGGCACCTCCCCCCTAGCAGTACAACTCTGGCTCGTCTATATGATTTGCAATGAGCAAAACAAAAGTGTCAAAGATGTCTGGGATGGTGAAACACTAAAGTTAACCTTTAGGAGGAACTTTGATAGTCTATTGATGGAACAATGGTACCAGCTAGTGGAGATAGCTAAAGAAATCATCTTCGATGGTGACTCTGATGTTCTGATCTGGCAAATTAAGAATAAGGTTGTCTACTCCTCTAGCTCTTTGTACCACGTGATTAACTTTAGAGGCATGCAACCCCTATTTCTGCCAGCTTTTTGGAAACTAGCAGTGCCTCCGAAGATTCATGTATTCCTTTGGTTGTTTTCCCAAAACAAGCTGATGACGAGAGACAACCTTAGGAAAAGACATATAATCAAGCCGCTTGATTGTGTCTTCTGTGCCAAGCAAGAGACAAACCATCATTTATTTTTTGACTGTGTTGTAGCCAAAAATATTTGGTTGTCTGTCAATCTCTTTTTCCAAAAGAACTTGGGTGCAAACTTTGAATCTGTGGCCCGACTTTGGATCTCTAATAAAAAGAGTTTAGCCTTGAATGTAGTTAGTTCTGCTGTCCTTTGGTGTTTATGGAAATATAGGAACTCTATTATTTTTAATAAAACCATTTGGACATCTATTAATCAGGTGTGGAGACTGATACACAGGATGATCACGTTCTGGGTGATTCTGATCCGAGAAACAAGCAAAACCCGTGTGGAGGAGTTCTTGAGTGCGCTGGCAAAGCTACTCCAGTAAACCTTGATGATTTCATGTGGCTAAAGAAGAACCCTGGATTGGATGCTGGGGTATGCTGGGACAACCTCAAGATCTCTGAAGACGGTGGTTTCTTTTATCTGGCCAAGAAGCGTGACACTGACGGCAAGACCATGGTGAACATCCCCGTGTCTACCCTCGCAATCTGCTAGTCGCCCCAGGCGGCTATGGTGCTACCACTCAAGCGGAGGGGAGCGGGCGAGTTGTGTGGGGTGATCACTGGTTGACAGGCGCCTGTTTTGCCTTCAGTATGTTTTTGTCTTGTCCTTTGGCTCTTGTCGAGCAGGGCCGTAATTTTATGTTTTAGTCTGAACTGGTGAACCTTAGTTTCAGTAGTTACTTCGACAAAGAGACGTTGTATGGTTTCATTCTGGTTAATGGAACCGGGGAGAGGCCTCCCTGTTCTTCTAGAAAAATACCGGCCTATGGGCTTTTTTAAAGATCGGCGGCCCAATGTATTTTTTAACCACATTATATATATTTATATTATTACTATTATCGTATATTTTATAGAGACTTATATATACATTATAAAAACATCCCATGTGTTATTAACTTATAAAAGTAAATGTTTAACAGAAGTTGGCAAGGAAAATCCTGGTTGTTTTTGACTCACCGGCAAGGAAAATCCTGGTGATTGCGTACAAAAGCTTGCGAAGATTTTAAGGACCAATGTAATAATAACGCGCTCATTTTTATTTTGAGCAATAACTCGCTAATTTGTTAATTATGTATATAAAAAATGTGCCTCTCCGGTTTATTTTTTATATTAATTGCTCCTTCTAACATAACATTATATATATAACGAGCCCAACTAATTCATGTATATGAAGGAAGTGCAAATGGACTGGGATTTCTTAGATAATATAAATGGGCCGCATTGATGCGAAATTATTTGTTCACCCAGCCCAGCAAATGGACTATACATTCTAGAAAACATGGGTTAAATATATGCCACATTTTTGCAGGCTCACATGTGGGCCAATAGGTCGAAGCCTACGCAGGGCCTTGTCAACTTGGTCAGCAGACACCTTCAATCTCTCATCTTCTTCCTCCAGCGTCGCCGGGACCCCCTGGTCCGGCCGCTGGCGGCTAGCCGGCCAGGCTATCCCTCCACCCCTCCACACCTCCTGTTATTCTCCACCGACTGCAGCCCCATGCCGCACTAGAAACAGTTATAACCCTTCTCCTCCACTCAATCTACGACTCCACTGCCCCGTCTTCCCATCTCCGTGTCGTTCCCGTCCGGGGCCTCGCCTTCGTCCACCGCCTCGTTGCGCTCGATGCGGCGTGGTTAACAAACGAGAGTCGTCAGAAGAGGACTGTATGTGGAGAGCCTGACGGCTGGGACCCACGAGGTCCATGGTCGCACGCAAGGAAACTTCCTCCTTATTAAGCTGGAAAAAAAGGTTTCCTCCACCTGACAGCTGGGACCCACCGGCTGTATCTTCGCACGGAAGGAAGTGCCTCCTTGTTATGCGAAAAAATTATTCCTCCTGTTGACAACTGGGACCCGTCAGATTTGGTGGCTGACTTGTGGGCCTACTAAGTGGACGTGTACGCAGGGCTTTGTCAAATCAATCAACAAATGATTCAAGCAGCTGGACCGTTGGATGTTAATCCAACAGCCGTGCTCCTTCTTCAACCTCTATTCTTGCTCCTGTCTCTCGTGGGCGGCACCGCGGCTGTGCTGTCGCGCACCCGAACCAGTCAAGTTTCCCACTCCTCTCCATCTGCGACTCCACTGCCCCGTCTTCCCCATCTCTGGGTCGTTCCAGTCTGGGGCCTCGCCGTCGTCCATCGGCCTTTGGCACGCTCGGCACGGTGTGGTCAACGTGGTCAACAACCGAGAGTCATTGGAAGATGACTGTACGTGAGAGGCTGACAGTGGGGACGCACCACGCCCATGGACGCATGCATGCAACGGAACGCGGCGTGGTCAACGTGGTCAAGGAATGACTTCCATCGGAAGTGTACTGTACGTGGACTGGCTGACAGCTGGGTCCACAGCCGCAGCAAGGAAGTGCCTCCTTATTACGCGGAAAATAATGATTCCTCCACCTAACAGCAGGGACCCACCGGATGGGCCACCGTATTTTGCGAAAAAATGTTTCCCTTTGACTACTGGGACCAACCGGACGGGTCATCATATTTCGCGAAAAAAATGTTCCGCCCACTGTCAGCTCGGACCCACCGGAAGTGCCTCCTTATTACGCAGAAAAGAATGAATACTCCCCCTGCTAGCTGGGGCCCACCTTGGTGGGAGGCTGACTTGTGGGCCTACTAAGTTGACGGGGACGGATGGCTTTGTCCACTTAGTTAATATGAACGATTCTAGCTCCAGTGATTGTACAATGTCCATCCAACGGCTGTAGTGCTTCTTCAACCTGTGGTCTTCTTGCTCCCGCCGCCCAAACTAGCGTCGGTCGTGCCGCGTGCTCCTGCCTCCCGTGGCCGGCTGTGATGCTGCGGAGGCCTCACCGCCCCCTACTACTCCCACCGCTGGCCAGGCCATCCCTCTACTCACCCGCACCCCATTTTATTCTGCGGCGACGACACCCTCACACCGCAGCCGGACCAGTGAACCCTCGTACTCCTCTCTTTGTGGGCATCCACTGTCGCGTCCTCCCCGGCTCCGTGTCGTCCCCTTCCCAGGCCTCGCCGTCGTCCATCGCCTTGGTGCTCTCGGCGCGGCGTGGTCAATGTGGTCAACGACCGACTTCCATCGGAGGAGTACTGTATGTGGAGAGGCTGACAGCTGGGTCCACGGGCACAGCTGGGTCCACGGGCACAGCTGGGTCCACGGCCACAGCCCAGTTTTTTTGTGATTTTTCAAGTAAGTCGCTTTGTCAGGCCTGTTGGGCTGCAAATCTTTCAAGACGAGGAGAGCTTCATTCGGCTGGCCGAGAAAATGGCATATCAATAATGAGAAATGGGTTGTACATTTTTAAAACACATCAAACCGACAATTAGTTTCAAATTTCTTTTTTTTTCATTTCGAGATTTTAAATTGCATTGATTTTTATGCGTGGACAATTTGTTGGATTTTATATTGATATACATTTATTTTTAAAATCAGTTTGAATGTGACTCGAAATTTCGGGATTAAAAACAGTTCGGACCGCACCGAAATATGCAAAATTTTGTATAATTGTTTAACTGTGGCCACAATATGGGCTGTAATGCTAACAAAAAGAATATGGGCTCCAAAAAAACCTTAAGAATTAGCAAATGGGCTGTAAATTATTAGAAATAATGGCAGATGGGCTATATGATGTTTTCCACAGATTTGAGGCTTTCCTAAAAAAAATAGGTTGACGCACAAGTAGTGACTGTTGGATGTCCATCCAACGGCCGTCGTGCTTCTTCAATCTCTACTCTTCCTGCTCCAGCCGCTCAAACAAGCGCCGACGGGACTGCCTGCTCCCTCCTCCTCGCGGCCGGCTGTGCTGCCACGCAGGCCTCACCGCCCCACCGTACTCCCATCGTTGGCCTAGCCATCCCTCTACTCACCCACACCTGTTGTTATTCTCCGGCGACGGCAGACGAACTAGTAAACCCTCGTACAGTCGTACTCCCCTCCGCGTGGGAAACAACTGTCGAGTCTTCCCTGCCTCCATGTCGTTCCCTTCCTAGGCCTCGTCGTCGTCCACCGCCCTTGCTCTCGGCGCGACGTGGTCAACGTGGTCAAGGAATGACTTCCATCGGAAGAGTACTGTACGTGGAGAGGCTGACAACTGGGTCCATGGCAGCCGCAAGGAAGTGCCTCCTTATTACGCGGAAAAAAATTATTCCTCCACCTGACAGCAGGGACCCACCGGACGGGCCATCGTATTTGGCGAAAAAACGCCCCCCTGACTGTTGGGACCCACCGGATGGGCCACCATATTTCGCGGAAAAAACGTTCCCCCCGCTGTCAGCTCGGACCCACCGAAAGTGCCTCCTTATTACGCAAAAAAAATGAATACTCCGCCTGCTAGTTGGGACCCACCGTGGTGGGTGGCTAACTTGTGGGCCTGCTAAGTTGACGGGGATGGAGTGCTTTGTCAACTTAGTCAATACGAACGATTCTAGCTCAAGTGACCGTACGATGTCCATCCAACGGCCGTAGTGCTTCTTCAACCTCTGGTCTTGTTGCTCCAGCCGCCGAAAGCAGCGCCGGTCATGCCGCATGCTCCTGCCTCCCGTGGCCGGCTGTGCTGCCGCGGAGGCCTCACCATCCCTCTACTCACCCACACCCCCTGTTATTCTGCGGCGACGGCAGCCTCACACCACAGCAAACCAGTGAACCTTCGTACTCCTCTACGTGTGGGCATCCACTGCGGTGTCTTCCCCGGCTCCACGTCGTCCCCTTCCTAGGTCTTGCCGTCGTCCACCGCCCTGGTGCTCTCGGTGTGGCATGGTGAACGTGGTCCAGGAACAGCTTCCATCGGATGTGGACTATACGTGGAGAGGCTGACAGCCGGGTCCACGGTCGCAGCAAGGAAGTGCCTCCTTATTACACACAAAATAATTATTCCTCCACCTGACGGCGGGGACCCACCGGACGGGCCACTGTATTTCGCCAAAAAACATTCCCCCCTGACTGCTGGGACCTACCAGCTACATCTTCGCACACAACGAAGTGCGTCTGGGCAAAAAAAATGATTCGCCCCCTGACTGCTGGGACCCACCAGCTGTTGGAAATATGCCCTAGAGGCAATAATAAAAGAGTTATTATTATATTTCCTTGTTCATGATAATCGTTTATTATCCATGCTATAATTGTATTGATTGGAAACTTAAATACATGTGTGGATAAATAGACAAACTTTGTGTCCCTAGTAAGCCTCTTCAGGACTAGCTCGTTGATCAAAGATGACCGCGGTTTCCAGGTCATAGACATGAGTTGTCATTTGATAACGGGATCACATCATTAGGAGAATGATGTGATGGACGAGACCCAAACGTTAAACATAGCTTTTGATCGTATCAGTTATCGCTATAGTTTTGTGCATGTCAAGTATAAGTTCCTATGACCATGAGATCATGTAACTCACTGACACCGTAGGAGTGCCTTGTGTGTGCCAAACGTCGCAACGTAACTGGGTGACTATAAAGGTACTCTACAGGTATCTCCGAAGGTGTCTGTTGAGTTGACATGGATCGAGACTGGGATTTGTCACTCCGTGTGACGGAGAGGTATCTCCGGGCCCACTCGGTAATACGTCATCTCAATGAGCTCAAAGTGACTAAGTAGTTAGTCACGGGATTATGTATTACGGAACGAGTAAAGAGACTTGTCTGTAACGAGATTGAACTAGGTATAGAGATACCGACGATCGAATCTCGGGCAAGTAACATACCGACGAGACAAAGGGAACTGTATACGGGATTGCCTGAATCCTTGACATCGTGGTTCATCCGATGTGATCATCGAGGAACGTGTGGGAACCAATATGGGTATCCAGATCCCGCTATTGGTTATTGACCTGGGAGTGTCTCGGTCATGTCTGCATAGTTTCCGAACCCGCAGGGTCTACACACTTAAGGTTCGGTGACGCTAGGGTTGTTAGTGAGAACAGTGCATGGTAACCGAAGGTTGTTCGGAGTCCCGGATGAGATCCCGGACGTGACGAGGGTCTCCAGAATGGTCCGGGGACGAAGATTGATATATAGGATGAGAGTGATCGGAGTCCGGAAGTGTTCCGGGGAGCACCGGGGAGTCGTCGGATGACCGAAAGGGGTTTCGGGGGGTCCCGGTAATTGTTACGGGCCTTATGGGCCATAAGTGGGAGACGCAACAGCCCTCATGGGGCTGTGCGCCCCCCCTTGGGCCCTCTCCACCTGCGCAAAGGGGCTGCCCCCCCCCCTAGGGCAGCCGCACCCCCTTTGGAGTGGGGGGCAAGGCACTTGGGGGGGAAACCCTAGCCCCTGGGCCGCCGCCCCTCCCATCTCCCCTTGGCCGCCGCCCCTAGGGGGAAACCCTAGGGCGCCCCCTCCCCTCTCTCCCCCCTATATAAAGAGAGGCAGAGGGAGGGCAGAAACACAAGTTCGTGCCTCGGCGCTGCCCTCCCTCTCCCACGAACATCTTCGTCTATTCCGCAGTGCTTGGCGAAGCCCTGCTGGAATTCCTCCACCACCATCTCCACCACGCCGTCGTGTTGCTGGGCTTCTCCGTCAACTTCTCCTTCCCCCTTGCTGGATCAAGAAGGAGGAGACGTCCCCGAGCTGTACGTGTGAAGAACGCGGAGGCACCGTCCGTTCGGTGCTAGGATCTTCGGCGATCTGAATCGCGGCGAGTACGACTCCATCAACCGCGTTCTTGAACGCTTCCGCTTAGCGATCTACAAGGGTATGTGGATCCAACTCTCCCCTCCTAGATGCATCTCCTAGATTGATCTTGGTGAGCGTAGGAAAATTTTTGTTTCCCATGCAACGTTCCCCAACAGTGGCATCATGAGCTAGGTTCTTGCGTAGATGCTTTCACGAGTAGAACACAAAGGGGTTTTGTGGGCGTTGATGTTTAGATTGCTTCCCTCCTTGGTCTTTCTTGATTCAGCGGTATTATGGGACGAAGCGGCCCGGACCAACTTTACATGTCCACGTACATGAGACCGGTTCCATCGACAGACATGCGACTTTTGTTGCATAAGATGGCTGGCGGGTGTCTGTCTCTCCTATCTTAGTTGAATCGGAATAGACAAAGGCGGTCCTTGTAGAAGGTTAAATAGCAACTTAAATATTACCGTTGTGGCTTTGCGTAGGTAAGAAGCGTTCTTGCTATATACCCATAGCAGCCACGTAAAACATGCAACAACAAATTAGAGGACGTCTAACTTGTTTTTGCAGGGTATGTATGTGATATGATATGGCCAATGACATGATGAGATATATTTGATGTATGAGATGATCATGTTGTAATAGTTAATATCGACTTGCATGTCGATGTATACGGCAACCGGCAGGAGCCATAGGGTTGCCTTTAATTTTTGTATGACCTGCGTGTCAATCATTAAGCGCTATGTAATGCTTTACTTTATCGCTAAACGGTAGCAATAGTAGTAAGAGCATGGTGGGCGTGCGACAACCCCGATGGCGACACGATGATGGAGATCATGATGATGGGGATCATGGTGTTGCGCCGGTGACGATGGAGATCATGCCGGTGCTTTGGAGATGGAGATCAAAAGCACGAGTTGATGGCCATATCATGTCACTTATGATTTGCATGTGATGTTAATCCTTTTATGCATCTTATTTTGCTTAGGACGACGGTAGCATTATAAGATGATCCCTCACTAAAATTTCAAGATAAAATTGTGTTCCCCCCGAGTGTGCGCCGTTGCGAAGGTTCGTCGTTTCGAAGCACCACGTGATGATCGGGTGTGATAGACTCTACGTTCGCATACAACGGGTGCAAGCCAGTTTTGCACATGCAGAACACTCGGGTTAGACTTGACGAGCCTAGCATGTACAGACATGGCCTCGGAACACGGAAGACCGAAAGGTCGAGCATGAGTCATATAGTAGATATGATCAACATGAAGATGTTCACCATTGACACCACCTCATCTCACGTGATGATCGGACTTGGGTTGGTGGATTTGGATCATGTCACGCTCGGATGACCAGAGGGATGTCAATTTGAGTGGGAGTTATAAGTAATTTGATTAGTTGAAAACTCACTTATCATGAACAATAGTCTAAGATGTCTTTGCAAATCTTTTGTTGTAGATGGCTCGCACAGTAGCTCCCCTGAATTTTAATGCGTTCCTAGAGAAAACTAAGCTGAAAGATGATGGGAGCAACTTTGTGGACTGGCTCCGCAATCTGAGGATCATCCTCACAGCTGCCCAAAAGGTTTATGTCCTAAATGCACCGCTAGGTGAACCCCCCGCTCCGGCCTCTGTGGACGTTATGAACGCCTGGCAGTCGCGTTCGGATGACTACTCAGTAGTGCAGTGTGCCATGTTGTATAGCTTGGAAGGAGGACTTCAAAGGCGTTTTGAACGTCATGGAGCATATGAGATGTTCCCGGAGTTGAAGTTCATCTTTGAAAAGAATGCCAAGATCGAGAGGTATGAGACCACCGATAAATTCTTTGCTTGCAAGATGGAGGAGAATTCGTCTGTCAGTGAGCACTTACTGAAGATGTCTGGGTACTATACCCGCATAGCTGATCTGGGACTTGTGTTCCCGGAGGAGGCTATCATTGAAAGAATTCTCCAGTCACTCCCACCTAGCTACAAGAGCTTCGTGCAGCAGTATAACATGCAAGGGATGAACAAATCCATCGCCGAGCTGTTTTCAATGCTGAAAGTCGCTGAGGCAGACATCCAGAAGGAGTATCAAGTGTTGATGGTCAATAAAACTACCAGTTTCAAGAAAAATGGCAAGGGCAAGAAGGGTAACTCTAAGAAGGGTGGCAAGGCAGTTGCTCATCCAGTGAAGAAACCCAAGGCTGGGCCCAAGCCAGAGACTGAGTGTTTCTATTGTAAGGGGAACGGCCACTGGAAGCGGAACTGCCCTAAGTATCTGGCAGACAAGAAGGGGGCAAACAACAACAACAAGCAAGGTATATGTGATATACATGTTATTGATGTGTACCTTACCAACTCTCGTTGTAGTGCCTGGGTATTTGATACCGGTTCGGTTGCTCACATTTGCAACTCTAAACAGGAACTACGGAATAAACGGAGGCTGGCGAAGGACGAAGTGACGATGCGCGTGGGAAATGGTTCCAAGGTTGATGTGATCGTCGTCGGCACGCTCGCTCTTCGATTGCCATCGGGATTAGTTATGAACCTGAATAATTGTTATTTAGTGCCTGCGTTGAGCATGAACATTATATCTGGATCTTGTTTAATGCGAGACGGTTACTCATTTAAATCAGAGAATAAAGGTTGTTCTATTTATATGGGTAATATCTTTTATGGTCATGCACCCGAAGTAGGGGGTTTATTCTTATTGAATCTCGATAGTGATGATACACATGTTCATAACATTGATGCCAAAAGATGTAGAGTTGATAACAATAGTACCACTTTCTTGTGGCACTGCCGTCTGGGTCATATCGGCGTGAAACGCATGAGGAAGCTCCATGCTGATGGACTTTTGGAGTCTCTTGATTTTGAATCACTTGACACATGCGAGCCGTGCCTCATGGGCAAGATGACTAAGACCCCGTTTTCAGGAACAATGGAACGGGCAAGTGACTTATTGGAAATCATACATACTGATGTGTGTGGCCCGATGAGTGTCACGGCGCGCGGTGGATATCGTTATTTTCTCACCTTCACTGGCGACTTAAGTAGATATGGGTATATTTACTTAATGAAGCATAAGTCTGAAACGTTTGAAAAGTTCAAGCAATTTCAGAGTGAAGTTGAGAATCATCGTAACAAGAAGATCAAGTTCCTACGATCTGATCGAGGGGGAGAGTATCTGAGTTATGAGTTTGGCAATCACTTAAGAAAATGTGGAATTGTTTCACAGTTGACGCCACCTGGAACACCACAGCGTAATGGTGTGTCCGAACGTCGTAATCGAACCCTATTAGATATGGTGCGTTCTATGATGTCTCTTGCCGATTTGCCACTATCGTTTTGGGGATATGCGTTAGAGACAGCTGCATTCACTTTAAATAGGGCTCCATCTAAGTCCGTTGAGACAACACCGTATGAACTATGGTTTGGTAAGAAACCTAAGTTGTCTTTTCTCAAAGTTTGGGGTTGCGATGCTTATGTCAAAAGGCTTCAGCCAGAAAAGCTCGAACCCAAAGCGGACAAATGTGTCTTCATAGGATACCCAAAAGAGACGGTTGGGTACACCTTCTATCTCAGATCCGAGGGCAAAGTGTTTGTCGCTAAGAACGGATCCTTTCTCGAGAAAGAGTTTCTCTCGAAAGAATTGAGTGGGAGGAAGGTAGAACTTGATGAGCTTATTGAACCTCTACTTCAACCAGAGAGTAGCGCAGCACAGAAAGATGTTTTTGTGGAGCCTGCAACGGTTGAAGAGGAAGCCAATGATGACGATCAAGAAGCTTCTGATCAAGTTACTGCCGAACCTCGTAGGTCGACAAGGGTACGCACTGCACCTGAGTGGTATGGTAACCCTGTCTTGGAGGTCATGTTGTTGGACAACAGTGAACCTACGAGCTATGGAGAAGCGATGGTGGGCCCGGATTCCGACAAATGGTTAGAGGCCATGAAATCCGAGATGGGATCCATGTATGAAAACAAAGTATGGACTTTGGAAGTATTACCTGAAGGGCGGAAGGCCATTCAGAATAAATGGATTTTTAAGAGGAAGACGGACGCTGACGGTAATGTCACCGTGTATAAAGCTCGACTTGTGGCAAAGGGTTTTTCACAAGTTCAAGGAGTTGACTACGATGAGACTTTCTCACCCGTAGCGATGCTTAAATCCGTCCGAATCATGTTAGCAATAGCTGCATATTTCGATTATGAAATTTGGCAGATGGATGTCAAAACAGCGTTCCGTAACGGTTTTCTTAAGGAAGAGTTGTATATGATACAACCGGAAGGTTTTGTCGATCCAGAGAATGCTGACAAAGTTTGCAAACTCCAGCGTTCCATTTATGGGCTGGTGCAAGCATCTCGGAGTTGGAATCTTCGCTTTGATGAGGTGATCAAAGCGTTTGGGTTTGTACAAGTTTACGGAGAAGCTTGTATTTACAAGAAAGTGAGTGGGAGCTCTATAGCGTTTCTAATATTATATGTGGATGACATATTGCTAATTGGAAACAATATATAACTTTTGGATAGCGTGAAGGGGTATTTGAACAAGAGTTTTTCGATGAAGGACCTCGGTGAAGCTGCTTTCATATTGGGCATCAAGATCTATAGAGATAGATCGAGACGCTTGATAGGACTTTCACAAAGTACATACCTTGATAAAGTTTTGAAGAAGTTCAAAATGGATCAATCCAAGAAGGGGTTCTTGCCGGTATTGCAAGGTACAAAGTTGAGTAAGACTCAATGCCCAGTGACTGCGGAAGATAGAGAAAAGATGAGTGTCGTCCCCTATGCTTCAGCCATAGGCTCTATCATGTATGCAATGCTGTGCACAAGGCCAGATGTCAGCCTTGCCATAAGTATGGCCGGAAGGTTTCAAAGTAATCCTGGTATGGATCACTGGACAGCGGTCAAGAATATCCTAAAGTACCTGAAAAGGACTAAGGAGATGTTTCTCGTTTATGGAGGTGATCAAGAGCTCGTCGTAAAGGGTTACGTCGATGCAAGCTTTGACACTGATCCGGATGACTCTAAGTCTCAAACCGGATACGTATATATTCTCAACGGGGGAGCGGTAAGCTGGTGCAGTTCCAAGCAAAGCGTGGTAGCCGATTCTACATGCGAAGCGGAGTACATAGCTGCCTCGGAGGCGGCAAAGGAAGGTGTCTGGATGAAGGAGTTCATGACAGATCTTGGAGTTGTGCCTAGTGCATTGAACCCAATGACTCTGTTTTGTGACAACACTGGTGCCATTGCTCTAGCCAAGGAACCAAGGTTTCACAAGAGAACCAGACACATAAAGCGACGCTTCAATTCCATCCGCGATTCAGTCAAGGAGGAGGACATAAGGATTTGCAAAGTACACACGGATTTGAATGTTGCAGATCCGTTGACTAAGCCTCTTCCACGGGCTAAGCATGATCAACACCAAGACTCTATGGGTGTTAGATTCATTACCTTGTAATGCTAGATTATTGACTCTAGTGCAAGTGGGAGACTGTTGGAAATATGCCCTAGAGGCAATAATAAAAGAGTTATTATTATATTTCCTTGTTCATGATAATCGTTTATTATCCATGCTATAATTGTATTGATTGGAAACTTAAATACATGTGTGGATAAATAGACAAACTTTGTGTCCCTAGTAAGCCTCTTCAGGACTAGCTCGTTGATCAAAGATGACCGCGGTTTCTAGGTCATAGACATGAGTTGTCATTTGATAACGGGATCACATCATTAGGAGAATGATGTGATGGACGAGACCCAAACGTTAAACATAGCTTTTGATCGTATCAGTTATCGCTATAGTTTTGTGCATGTCAAGTATAAGTTCCTATGACCATGAGATCATGTAACTCACTGACACCGTAGGAGTGCCTTGTGTGTGCCAAACGTCGCAACGTAACTGGGTGACTATAAAGGTACTCTACAGGTATCTCCGAAGGTGTCTGTTGAGTTGACATGGATCGAGACTGGGATTTGTCACTCCGTGTGACGGAGAGGTATCTCCGGCCCCACTCGGTAATACGTCATCTCAATGAGCTCAAAGTGACTAAGTAGTTAGTCACGGGATTATGTATTACGGAACGAGTAAAGAGACTTGCCGGTAACGAGATTGAACTAGGTATAGAGATACCGACGATCGAATCTCGGGCAAGTAACATACCGACGAGACAAAGGGAACTGTATACGGGATTGCCTGAATCCTTGACATCGTGGTTCATCCGATGTGATCATCGAGGAACGTGTGGGAACCAATATGGGTATCCAGATCCCGCTATTGGTTATTGACCTGGGAGTGTCTCGGTCATGTCTGCATAGTTTCCGAACCCGCAGGGTCTACACACTTAAGGTTCGGTGACGCTAGGGTTGTTAGTGAGAACAGTGCATGGTAACCGAAGGTTGTTCGGAGTCCCGGATGAGATCCCGGACGTGACGAGGGTCTCCGAAATGGTCCGGGGACGAAGATTGATATATAGGATGAGAGTGATCGGAGTCCGGAAGTGTTCCGGGGAGCACCGGGGAGTCGTCGGATGACCGAAAGGGGTTTCGGGGGGTCCCGGTAATTGTTACGGGCCTTATGGGCCATAAGTGGGAGACGCAACAGCCCTCATGGGGCTGTGCGCCCCCCCTTGGGCCCTCTCCACCTGCGCATAGGGGCTGGCCCCCCCTAGGGCAGCCGCACCCCCTTTGGAGTGGGGGGCAAGGCACTTGGGGGGGAAACCCTAGCCCCTGGGCCGCCGCCCCTCCCATCTCCCCTTGGCCGCCACCCCTAGGGGGAAACCCTAGGGCGCCCCCTCCCCTCTCTCCCCCCTATATAAAGAGAGGCAGAGGGAGGGCAGCAACACAAGTTCGTGCCTCGGCACTGCCCTCCCTTTCCCACGAACATCTTCGTCTATTCCGCAGTGCTTGGCGAAGCCCTGCTGGAATTCCTCCACCACCATCTCCACCACGCCGTCGTGTTGCTGGGCTTCTCCATCAACTTCTCCTTCCCCCTTGCTGGATCAAGAAGGAGGAGACGTCCCCGAGCTGTACGTGTGAAGAACGCGGAGGCACCGTCCGTTCGGTGCTAGGATCTTCGGCGATCTGAATCGCGGCGAGTACGACTCCATCAACCGCGTTCTTGAACGCTTCCGCTTAGCGATCTACAAGGGTATGTGGATCCAACTCTCCCTCGTAGATGCATCTCCTAGATTGATCTTGGTGAGCGTAGGAAAATTTTTGTTTCCCATGCAACGTTCCCCAACACCAGCTACATCTTCACACGCAAGGAAGTGCCTAACAGTCGGGACCCACCTGGTCGAAGCGTACGTAGCATTGTCATTCTGGTCGCGAACGTGTACGTACATAGTGGTCAATGTAGAGGCGTGCACGTGTCGTAGTAGAGGCGCGCACGTAGCATGTACACGTACGTACAGCGGCAAGTGTGCAAGAAAGAATATACGGCCACGTACGTGCATTCGGGAAGGGTCTCGAATGCCTACTCGTGCATACGTATGGCCATGGCTCGTGTACATGGCTGGGTCGGAATGGAGAAACATCGTTGTCGTCGTGTTCATGGGGAGCCAACCGGCTGGGTCGCAACGGAATGCATCGTCGTGTTCGTCGGGAGGGCTTGGAGGGAACAGCCGAAGGAAATGAGGTCTGGCGTACCGCAGAACGGAGGAAACGGCCTTGTGTTCGATCGGCCACGTTTGAAACAGGATCCTGTTCATCGGGAGGGGTCTGGTGTACCGCAAAACGAAGGAAACGGACCTTCTATAGTCGAAACGGGGGTCCTGTTGATCGGGAGGGGTGCAGCGTACCACAAAACGGAGGAAACGGACTTGTGTTGGAGTGCTACGATCGAAACGGGGGTCCTGTTCATCGGGAGGGGTGTGGCGTACCACAAAAAGGAGGAAACGTACTTGTGTTGGAGCGCTATGATCAAAACAGGGTCCTGTTCATTGGGAGGGGTGTGGCGTACCGCAAAACGGGACTCCACGAGATACTGTTCATCACCACCGTCGACCCCCTCCAGCCTCCATGGGCTACTGTTCATCCATCGTCGACCTCCTCTAGCCTCCACCTGCGACTGTTCAGCCTCCACCGCACGCTACTCCACCGGCTGCTGTTCAACCAGCCCTCTCCACGGGCTCCTGTTCAACCACCCCTCCACAGGCTACTGTTCATCCAGCCCTCCACCGTCTACTGTTCATGCAGCCCTCCATGGGGTGGTCCTGTTCAGGCAGCCCTCCACGGAGTCCTGTTCATGCAGCCCCAACCGGCTTGATCGAACGGGGTCCTGTTCATGCAAAGGCAACACCACGGGGTCTTGTTCAGCCACCCCCACCGGGCACTGTTCATCCAAACCCCCCCAGCAACGCTCACTGTTCATGCAGAGGCAGCATCGATCGGCTTTAGTTAGCAGGAGTAGCGAAGCAATCGCTTGATCAGGTTCAGTTAACAGCCATTGATCGACGCTCGGTTTCAGTAACGCGTAGCCTGGAGTGCAATCGCTCGGGTTCAGTTAGAGCCCAACTCCTCGCTCGGGTTCAGTTAGAGCCCAATGCCTCGCACCCACGCGCGTGTGTGTACGTGAGAAACACGCATCGCTCGGCCCCGACCACCCACTGTAACCGGGAACACCCCGATATTTTCCTCGCCCTCGCTTCTACCACGAATTTTTCCTCATGGACGGCCCAAAGAATGTCATGCAGCTGCGTCTCCGGCCCGCCCAGGACGAAATGCCCATTTTCTTTCCTAATTTTTTGTCATAGAAGTAGGACCCCACCACATCTATGATGATACCGTGTTTTGTCACAATTATTGTCATAGAAGTGTCATAAGTATGACAGAAAAAAGTTTCGTTTGACCCAAAATGTCACGAATGTGTCTTTTTTTGTAGTGGAGCTCCGAATTGAGCAAACTCAAGTTTGTTGGATAGAGGAAGACGAGTAGCATCAAAACAGCGACTGGTTATAGTAAGAAGAGGCAGGGGAGGTATGCCTAGGATATAGAGGAGTGAACCCTCCATCAAAAAAGAACCGGCATAACCTCCAACATCGGAAACATCATAGAAGATGCATGAGTGAACTCCGTTTTCGATGAACTCGAGCTTGTCATCAAGATGACCATAAGCTCCAAAACTCACAAAGATAAACACCAAACAAGAACCAAGAAAGATGATGCAAGAATGCAATGGTTTGAGCTTTCTACGAACGAAACGATCAAGTTACTTATCGAGAGCCCCCCTTGATAGTACGACAATCGATCCTATAACTCGGTCTCCCACAACTACAATGAGACCGGCAAAATAGAAAACCTATCAAGGGAAAACCTTTGCCTTGCACATAGTCCACTTGAGCTGGATGATGACGATCTTGACCCCCTCAAGTTGGACCACCTTTCTTGATTGCATTGTCTCAGTGAAGACTAGTAGATTGCTCCCCCATACACCACTATGGGTGAGACACTCTTCGGCACATCTTCACAATTCCATTGCCACCACAATGGATGGCAAGCTTCAAGCATATGATCTCTTCGTGATGATCCTACTTTAACATGCACACCGCAACCTAACCCCACAAAGAACTCTCACGAAGACCATGGGTTAGTACACAAAGTGTAATTGACAATGCTTACCATACCATGGGATCGCTTGATCCCTCTCGGTACATCTTATATGCTTTGTGTGTTGATCAACTTGATTCACTCTTTGACTTAGTCTTGATCAACCTTGAATCTTTCCAACTCTCTTCATTTGGATGATGTCTTCAAGGTAAACATGAATGATCACACATTCTTCTTCTTCAAGACATGCTTGCAATAAGTTCAACCCTCACAAGACCAATCTTTGGATAATTCCTTAATAGCACCTTGGTCATCACAAACTCTCCTTGAAACCAACAAATGGACTCCAAGAAAAGCCTATGGACAAATCCTTCAAATATAACTCAAGGCAACCATTAGTCCATAGAGATTGTCATCTATTATCAAAACCAAACATGGGGGCACTGCATGTTCTTTCACATGGCACTATAGATAAATGATCCATCACGATCTTGATGCGAGTGGGAGGCTGCTTTCCATAGGAGACTGCCACAAGTGCCCACTGAGTGCCAGTATATAGCTGTTCAACCAAAGCATAGACATCTTTTAGCTTCACTAGCATATCTTGGCCGAGATTAGAGCTTCTGGGACCTGTTCAACAAACGGCACATGAGTCGCCAGGCGGGTTAGAAAGCAAAAATTATAAGTCGCCAAACAAGCTGTTGTACTCAAATTTTGATTTTCCTTACCAAATATGGTGGCTGTCATTCGAGAGATGCGCTGTTTCAAGCCGGTCAACTCTTCAATTGTGGTTTTAAGTGAAGTTTCAATGACCTCTACTCTTTGCAGCAATGTGGTTTTCTCATTCTCCCAAGCGGCTCTCTCTATTGCAAAGCTGGACTTGAGTTTTTCAATCTCTTCCAAAGTAAATTTGAACTTGGATTCAGCCTTGAGAGTTTCAGCTTCTTGATGCTTAATATTCTTCCTTAACACGCCCAGCTGTGAGTCTTGAAGGTTTAAAGCCTCCTGGAATATGGATTGATAATCATGAATACAAATTGGAATTGAGACAGATCGTTATGGAATAAATATTCAAGTCCCAAGAAAATTCGAAGCAATATACTTGGCACTTGGGGGCTAATTTATGACGAAGTTTTTAAATACTAAAGGTGCAGAAGACCCGGCTCATCCTTATAGGATAAGCCGACCCTTGGGGGCTACATCTTGGAATTTTCTATGTCAAAATATAGAAGACCCGGCTTATTTTACTAATAAGCCGACCCTTGGGGGCGTGAGGTTGTTTTAAAGTGAATATTGCAAAGAGCTGGCTCATCTTACTAATAAGCCAGCCCTTGGGGGCTACACAAGGTTCTTTTAAAGTGCATATTGCAAAGACCCAGCTCATCTTACTAATAAGCCACCCCTTGGGGGCTACGCGAGGTTCTTTTAAAGTGCATATTGCAAAGACCCGGCTCATCTTACTAATAAGCCAGCCCTTGGGGGCTACACGAGGTTCTTTTAAGGTACACATTCTGAAGATCTGGCTCATCTTTTGCCTATATAAGCCGGCTCTTGGGTGCTACGCTCTGAAGTTGTTAATCACGTTCTACTAAAGTCTTAAGAATACTCAATGGATTTTTCCTATGACTAAGACTTGGGGGTTGGATAAATATATACATATGCAAAAGATAAAAGGAGTGGAATGTGTTCATACCTCATACTTTTGTCGCATCATGTTTACTAAATTGGCTTCCATGTCACGACTTGTATGAAGACGATTCAGATAGATAGAGTACAACTCATTTGCATTATGATTTGAATAACCTTCAAGATCCAATTTAAGCTTGCCCTTCTCCAATAAAGGTATTTCTTACTTAGTAGAATGCTTAGTAAGCATTGTGGAGACCTCGGACGCCTTATAAGTTGACCTGGTAGTCACTTCTCCAGTGTTGTCATCAGTCGGGCTCTTGTCAGTGGACTTAGCATGAGAGGGCGGCCTAGGACTTGGCAGGTCATGACTGGCCGTTGGGTTATCAGTAACATCCATGTCGGGGTTTTGGTGTGACATATGCCAAAGGATGGCTTATCATGCATGGGGACAATAGAACGTCGTCGGGCCCTGGAAGCGGGAAAAGGCGATACTTAGGACGCCTACGAATCTTACCCAGGTTTGGGGCTCTCCGTGGAGATAACACCCCTAGTCCTGCTCTGCAGGGACTCCGCGTCATGACTAATGTCAATAAGGTGGCTACAAGGTTGCTCCTTGAGCCAAGTCGTCTAGAGGGGGAAGAAGGGCATGGCTAGCTCTCTACTCCCGCTCTAGGGAATCGGAATGGTGGCTAGGGTTTCTCCCTATCTCTCTCTTCTTCTTAGAGTCCAACCCCTCCACATGGAGGATCCTGGGGGGTTTATATAGGCCTACCCCCAGGGGTACAATAGTAATCCAGGCGGAATGGCCCCCAGTTGTCAGCATCTTTGGGTGCAGGCCTTTCCGCCTGTCTGCTGGGGCCCGCCGTCTATGGTCCCTCGTGATTGCCTTTCATTGTAGGCGTTCTTCTGCTGACGGCAGCATCGTCAGGAGGGAAATGGCTACAGTGCCTCCGCCTCCCGCCGTACGCTGCCACCACGTCCTGTCTTGTCATCTTGATGAGGTTCAGACTCCTAGGGCACGGTGAGCCGCCTGCTACCAGGCGGACCATCCCCCATGCCGCCTGCCAGGGGTCGCTCGCTTCTTGTTCACCCACTGGCCGGTGGGGCCAGCCGCCTGCCGACTATGCCGCCTGTGGATAGTGGGATAGTGGCTTCCTCTGGCCGAGGCTTGGTCACTGGCGGCATGGCTACAGTGATACGCCGCTTAAGTGACGTCCATAAGATACGCCCTCACTGTAGCCACGCCCTCATAGATTCTCTAAGGACATGCTCAACTGTAGCCATGCCTTAGCCTTGTCATGATCCCCCAGCACGCGTCCCGAGGGGGAGGCGTGAGGCCGCCTTCTGGTTGCTGGCCACGAGGTTGCCGCTTATTCGGGCCCCTGCCGCTTGCTGGCAGCCGGCTCCTGGGCATAGCTGCCCCAGGAGGCGGCCCGATGAGTAGGCGGTCGGGGGGTGACAGACGGCCCCCATTTGTCTTGAAATATTATGGGTGGTCGATGAGGACACCCATGGTCAATATCTCCGACAGTAGTCCCCGAAGCTGGTGGAACTCTGTGGTTGCCATTCGGGCTGCGGGGTTCCAGCAGCTTCCCTCTCCAAGTAGGATTGGCACCCCTCGTCCGTCTTCTGCAAAGAGCTGGCTGATGGCAGCCGGACCTCCGTCTTCAAGTCTTCGGGAGGAAGATACCGTCTGGACGACGGGCTGTGGCGTGGGTCTACCGACCGTTGGCGGCACTCCACGCATCGTCGCCCTGTCGCGTCAGCCTGCCAGCCCACGTGAGCGACGGGACGTAGCAACGGGTTGGGGCCTACCATTACAGGGGCTTGGTCCGCGCGGGGATCTAATGTGGTAGAGGCAATAGATTGCCCTCCCCACGCACATTTAATACGCGCGGATTAGGCGCGAAAAGGTGGGGATCGTGCGGGGCGTGGAGCAGTTAATCCCACGCCCCGCCCCCTCGGCTTCGTCGACCCGAGCCTATAAGCAGGCCCGGGGAAGGGGGTTAGCGCCGCTCGCGCACACACCCCGTTCCATTCTCTTCTTCTCCCTTGCTCTTCCTCGCGCTCCTTGCCACCGTCGCTCGCAGCGTTCCGTCGGAGCGAGCCACGGCCATGAGCCATGGCTGCCGGAGCGCCGGTCCACCACTCCGGCGAATGGGACGGCAGTGAGGTCCTTGAGGAGCACATCCACTACCTCTGCCGCGAGCGGCGGTTGTCCCCCGCCGACAAGGTCGGCGTGCGCCTGGCGCCGGCGGCGGAGATCAGGCTGGTGCCACGGTTTGGCGAGCGGGTCGTTTTCCACTCGCACTTCCCATGCGGCTTCGGGCTCCCCACTAGCGGCTTCTTTCGCTCCTTCCTCGAGTTCTTCAACATCCAGCCCCACCACCTCACGCCAAACACGATGGTGACACTGTCCGCCTTCGTCGTCCTCTGCGAAGCGTACTTCGGAATACTCCCCACAATGGAGCTGTGGACCGAGCTCTTCTATATGAAGCTCGGTACCGCGATCCAGGGAGTGGCGGCTTAGTGCGGTGGATGCATCGCGGTGAAGCGTAGTGGGTCCAAGAATTACTTTCCGCCGCCTGTTCTCATGCACTCGGCGAAGTAGTGGCAGAAGACATACTTCTACGTCTCCAACATCGACCCGACGCAGGACTTCATCGGGCTACCGGGCCGGGTACCCGGCCCGCCTGCCGAGACCCGTTACACCTGGAGGACCCGGCCCGTCTCCCTCACACAAGGGGCCTCCATCGCCATGCGGCGCCTCCGGGAGATGAGGGACCACGTGGGCTTGGTGTTTTCAGACCTCCTGCTCACCTTCACAGAGCACCGGGTGCTGCCGCTGCAGTCCCGCCCGCATCTAATCTGCGATATGAGCGGGCACCAAGACCCGAGCCGAACCTGCACCAAGCCGATGTCATACAAGGAGGTGGCATACTTGGTAAATTCCGTCTCTAACTGCAAGCTCTCCGACTTGGGTTGGGCCTTCGGCAAGGCACCGTACAGCCGTAGCAACCAGCCGCCTGCGGTGAGTCCTCTCTTTCCTTATTCTTCTTTCTTCTCTCTCCGCGTGTTCCAGCCACCTGATCCTTGTGCCGCCTGCAGATCTTCCCCGGCCAGCCAGAGACGCGCTCTGACCAGCCGGGCCACCCCCTGGAACCAAACCGCTCCCAGAGCGACACGAGCGACCCCGATCCTAGGACCGCTGCTATGGAGGAGGAGGAGGTAACAGGCGGTGGGGGCCAGCCAGCAGACGGCCCACCAGAAGGCAGCGTCGAAAGCTGGCCGGATGACGACGACGAGGAGGAGGAGGCACCAATTCGAGTCCGAGAGGCGAACCCGCCCGGGCGCAGCAGCCACCAGGCGGGGCCGTCGACCGCAGCCGGCGACGTGAAGCGTCGATCCTCTGTTGGGCCGTCTGGCAGCAAACCCAAGAAGCTCCGGCTATCGGCCGTCGCCACCAAGCGTCAGGAGGCGGCTGCCAAAGCAGTCCTCCCTAGGGTTCCCAAACCTAGGCCAGTTGTATCCGGGTAAGTACCGTGTTTCTCTTTCCTTTTGCATTCATCTTATTCCTTCGCCCCCTTCGTGGCTGATTTGCTACCTTCTTGGGAATGCCCGAACAGCGCCCCGCTTTCTCTCTCGTGGGCGCATGTGGGTTCTGTTGTTGGGGGCACGGATGTCCCCCCTGCGCCGCACCGCGTGGATCCCGCCACCGCGCTCCGGGAGGCGACGGAGAGAAACACCCGCGAGGTGCGCGAGGAGCAGGAGGCCGCGGCCCGTGAGCGGGCGGAGGCTGATGCTGCTGCCAAGGCGGAGGCCAAGGCAGCCACCAAGGCCCAGGCGGACGCCGTCGCCCAAGTCCAGGAGAAGCAGGCGGGCCTCCAGCAGCCGGCGGACCGCACCAACCCCCGAGACATGGGCTCTCTGGAACCGTCCATACAAGTGTCGGCTGTTGACGAGCAGCCGGCTCTCAACAGTGAGGGAGACGGCCGCGCCGCCATGGAGACGGAGGTGACGCCCCCCGCGCCGCCTGCCGGGACGCAGGACAGCCGGCCTGCGGGAGCGGAGGTGCCACCGGCTGAAGGCATGCTGGTGATAGGCCCGCAGCCGGCCCCCCGAGCCCCCGCCCGCCTGCGTCCTGCGAAGGCGGTCTCAGCGCCGCGGCGAGTAGAGGCCGGCGCCGCTAGCTCGTCGCACCGGAGAACGAGGCCACCAGTGTGGCGCCGCCAGGCTGGACGCCCGGAGGTGGCGGTGCGTTGATTGTTGCGTCGTGAGACGTCCTCGAACGCTTCAATTCTCTAGGCGAGGTCGTGCAGACGGTTATGCGTGAGTTCCTGGCCACGCAAACTTCCGTTCGGGTACGTTGACTCCGTGTTTTAATTTGTATTCCTTCAATTTCTTCCGTGGGGGCGCATCAGCGCACTCACTGGGTGTAGTCCCCGAGTTCCGAGCCGGCTGCTGAGCAGGCGGCTTGGAACTCCAAGGTATACTTTGCGGGCTAACTTGTTTCTTGCTGCAGGATTACCACAATCTTCGGTTGGCGGCCTTCAACTCCCTGCGTCAGGAGCTAGCGCAACTGCGGACTGCTCTGGCCGACAGCCAGGGTAAATGTTTTCTTCTCTTCCTTACGGGGGCACGTCAGCGCACCCGCTGGGTGTAGTTCCCGAGTTCCGAGCCGGCTGCTGGCTTGGAACTCCAAGGTTGTCTTGTCTTTTTGCTGATGCTGACGTTTGTTCTCTTCTCTTGCGAGGGACCGCGACTAACCTTCGCAACCAGCTGGGCGGGGTTCAGGCGGAACTTGCCGCCAAAGGGGCGGGAGCGCGACCTTGCCGCCCAGGATCGTGACCGCCTGGCCAAGGAGCTGGCAGACTAGGCGGTGATGCACAAGGCGGAGCTTGGGAAACTGGCGGACACCGAGATGCTCCTTCGGGCTGAGTTCAAGACCGAGCGCTCGAACTGGGCCGAGAAGGAGGCGGCTGTGCAAGACGGCTATGGGGCCATTGCAGACATGGTCGACGGCAAGCCGCCTGCCCTGCTTTCTTGTGCTTGCCGTCTGCTACAGCCAGCTTTCTTTTTTCTAACTCATTGTCTAGCTCTTGCATAATTCTTCCCTGGCCACTCTGTTGCCGCCAGCCAGGCTATTGAGGCCCAGCGCGGCGAGAGGCGTGAGGCGGGCCGAGTGAGCGCGCCCAACGTGCCCCGGACTCCCACCGAACAGCTTCTTGGTGTCAAGGCGCGCCTCTAGCCGGCCCACCGTCTGCTCCGCCGCCTGCAACGCACTGGTGCCCAAGTACTGGCCGCCCTCTGGTCAGGCGTCCCAGTACTCCGCACTCCCAGCCGGACTGCCGACTGGCTGGAGGTGGCTAGCCGCCACTTCGAGGCCTGGAAGGGCACCGCAGCGAGGGCCGGTGCGCGGACCTCCCTGGAATTCGCCAAGGTTGGTACCCGGACATGGATCTCGCCCAGCTGGAGACCTTCCGCCTGGAAGCTGAGCCCGAACTGGCAGTGGTGCGAGGAGATCTCGTCAAGCGCGCCGCCTCCCTCGCCGAGTACGCCGACACTTCTGTTTTCATCCCAGAGTTGGATGAAAACGGTCATGTGGTGCCACCCGACAACTTCGGGCTAGACCTGGAGGCGCCGGAGGAGCTGGATGAGGAGATCGCCTCCAGCGACGATGGCGAGGAGGAGGGAGACAGCGACGAGGAGGCCAGCTCCCAGGAGGCGGAGCCGTCTGCTGGCCACCAGCCCGATCAGGCCTCTATGAGCGGGCCCAGCAGGACGGCGCCGTCTGCTGCAGGAAGCGACCAAGCCGAGACCCATCAGGCGGCTCCCCCAACAGCCGGCCCCGTTGGCCCCGTCATTGCACCTGCCCCGCCTGCTGCACCTTAGGCGTCATTCGTGTATCTTTCGTTTCCTGTTTTTTTTTCTTAAGACTTGGTAGGATTAGTCCGAACAATTCCACCCACTGGGTGTATCAGTAAGCTATTGCTGGAAGGCGGCCTTCGAGGCCTTTTGCTATAAATATTCTCTTAATGTTGCATATGTCTATGTTGTTTGCCGGGTTCTAAGTTTAGCACCGTCCTTTGTTCCATCGGGACTTTTTCTTTTGTTGTTTCCTTTAACTGTCGTCCTGCCAGCCGAGCAGCCACTCAGTGGTCTGCGACTGGGTCAGGTACTTAGCTGTTTTCCGGGTAGGCAAGTATCCCGCCCTATGGAACGTGGTGCGGCTAAGCCAGAAGCCAGCTGGTCGGCTACTCAGCAGCCGGCCAATTTGTTTGAAGGGCCGTCTTGCCCTATGTTTATTTTTCCTTAGCCATTTTTCATGTGGGCACCACTTCCTGCCTTTGACTCCCGCCAGTCCTGAATCGCTCCCGAAAAGGAGTCTATTGATTCTCTCCCAATTGGTTGGATCGTAGGGGCGATGATTTACTTCACGGGCGAGGTCTCTAGTTCATGTCCAGGATGGCCCAGCTGCGCCAGGGAAAAGAATCCTGGACGCGAGGAGTAAAAAATCATTTTTTTTCTTACAAATTGGATTTGTTTCGTACATTTATCTATGAGAAAATCAGCAGCGTTCTGCGAGTCTGTGACTGTAGGTGGGAGAGGGCTTGGATGTCATCACATTACTTGTCCGACTGTTGAGGAAAAAGTTTTAAACATAGGGCTGGGCAGCCAGTCCCCGGGCCGTCTGCTTGGTCCCGGTGTCGGACGAAGGAATGAAAAATACTCATTCATAGGCATAATTCTTATCATATAGATAAATGGTTGGACAGTCCCCGAGAACTTCTCGGGGGTCCCATTGTTTCTCAAAATAAAGTAGGCAGCGCGACACATACTGTCTTTAGCTATAAAAGCGGCGAAGTAGGTTTGCGTTCCACGGGTGCTCCGACTCCGTGCCTGAGTCGTCTCTCTTGCGTGCTCTTGGCTTCTGCGCATCGATGAGGTAGTAGGCATCGTTGCCTAGTGCCTTGCTGATGATGAATGGTCCTTCCCAAGGGGCTGAGAGCTTGTGCTGGCCGGCTGTTAGCTGGATCAACCGGAGCACAAGATCCCCCTCGCGGAAGGAGCGTGGCCTGACCCGCCGGCTGTGGTAGCGACGGAGACCCTGTTGATAGATAGCGGACCAACAGAGTGCTACCAGCTGGGCCTCCTCCAGCAGGTCCACGCCGTCTTCTCGTGCTTCTTTTGCTTCGGCTTCTGTGTACATGGTGACGCGAGGCGAGTCAAACTCAACATCTGTTGGGATGGCGGCCTCGGCCCCATAGACGAGGAAGAAGGGAGTGAAGCCGGTTGATTTGTTCGGAGTTGTCCTGAGGCTCCATAGGACAGACGGCAACTCTTCGATCCAGCAGCCGGCTGATCGTTCCAAAGGCTCGACCAGCCGGGGCTTGATGCCGGAGAAGATAAGGCCATTAGCGCGCTCAACTTGGCCGTTTGACTGTGGGTGGGCAACGGACGCCAAGTCCAGTCGGATGCCCTCTGTTGCACATAAATGGGCCAATGCGCCTTTGGCAAAGTTTGCGCCGTTTTCGGTGATGATGTTGTGCGGTATGCCCTACCAGATTGTGATGTTTGCGATGAAGGTCACAACAGTTGGGCCATTGAGTTTCTTGATCGGCTTCGCCTCGATACACTTGGTGAATTTGTCCACGACTACGAGCAAATGGGTCAGGCCACCTCGGGCTATCTTGAAAGGACCCACCATGTCCAGTCCCCAGACAGCAAACGGCCAAGTGATTGGAATGGTCTTGAGTGCAGAAGCCGACAAGTGTTGCTTGGAACTGAAGTGCTGGCAGCCATTGCACTTCTTGACTAAGTCTTTGGCATCATCCAAAGCAGTCGGCGAGAAGAAACCATGGCGGAAGGCCTTGGCAACGATGGATCTTGAGGACGCGTGGTGGCCGCACTCCCCTTGATGAATATCCTTCATAATAGCCAGACCCTTTTCTGCTTCCACACAGCACTGGAAGACGCCTATTGCACTTCTTCTGACAAGCTCTCTGTTAACTATTGTATATGCTGAAGCTCGGTGTTGAACTTGCCGTGCCAAATTTTCGTCTGCTGGCAGCTCCCTTCTGAGCAGGAAATTGAGGATTGGCTGGGCCCAAGACGGCACTGAAACACCTGTTATTTTTGCCACTAAGACCAGGGCGGTTGGGCTGGGAAGCGGAGGGCTGGGGTGAGCTGCCTACTGTGTTTCTGAAGTCCCCAGGCCGGCTGGAGCAGTCCCCGGGCCGTCTGCTGGAGCTGACGCTTCTTGGCCGCCTGCTGGAGCAGTCCCCGGGCCAGGTACCAGGGCAGCAGCCCCTGGGCCATCTGCTGGAGTTGGAGTGTCTAGGCCGCCTGCTAGGGCAGTCCCCGGGCCGACTGCTGAGGTTGTTGGGCCGTCTGCCCCAGGATCAGCTGGTATGAAGATTGACTCTGACTGTCGTGATGGCTTGATAGACGGCTTGTGCAGGCATTGGAGGGACACGCCGGCTGGTATTGCTTGGCGGGTGGAGCCAATTCATGCTAAGGCGTCGGCTTGCACGTTGTCGGCTCGTGGCGCGTGGAGGAACTCGCAGCCGTCAAAATGCCCACTAATCTGCTGGACAAGGAAACGGTAACTTGCCATGTTTGCGTCCTTGGCATCCCAGTCCCCGGAGGACTGCTAGACAACCAAGTCTGAGTCACCATAGCACAACACTCGGTGGATGCCAATCTCTTTGGCCATCCGGAGCCCGTGAATGAGTGCCTCATAATCGGCCACATTGTTGGAGGCGGCAAAGTGGATTTGCAGGGTGTATTTGAGCTTGTCCCCCCTTGGGAGAGGTGAGGACGACGCCGGCTCCCAAGCCAGTGCGCATCTTTGATCCATCAAAGTGCATCCGCCAATGGGTTGAATCTGGAGCAGGCGGCAGGTACTGCGTCTCGACCCAGTCGATGAGGAAGTTGGCCAGAGCTTGCGATTTGATGGTGGTGCGGGGCTGGTAGAAGATGGTGAAGGGGGCTAGCTCAATGGCCCACTTCGTCACTCTTCCTGAAGCATCTCTGTTGCCCATGATTTCAGCAAGCGGGGCCGTGCATACGACCATGATCGGATGTTCTTGGAAGTACTGCTTGAGTTTCTTGGCGGTGAAGTACACGCCATAGCACATCTTCTGGTAGTGGGGGTAGTTCTACTTGGAGACTGACAACACCTCGCTCAAGTAGTAGACCAGCCTCTGGACAGGCAAGGCTCTACCGTCCTCTGGGCGCTCGACCACAATCACCGTGCTGACCACCCGGCTGATGGCGGCTATGTAAAGGAACATTGTTTCCTTATCCGTTGGCGCCGCCAGGATAGGCGGTGTGGACAGCACTTTCTTGAGCTGCTGGAAAGCTTCATCCGCCTTGTTGTTCCACTCAAAGCAAGTAGTCTTCTTCATCAGTTGGTACAGGGGGAGTGCCTTTTCACCAAGCCGGCTGATGAACTCGCTGAGCGATGCCAGGCACCCGATGAACTTCTGGACGTCTCGTATGCGAGTCGGTCTCTCCATTCTCTCAATGTCCTTGATCTTTGCGGGGTTGCACTCGATGCCGCATTCATATACTAGGAAACCAAGGAGCTGGCCTGCTGGCACCCCGAAGACGCATTTCTCCGGGTTTAGCTTGATTTGAAAGCGGCGCAGGTTTTCGAAAGTCTCTTGGAGGTCCTCCAAGAGAGTTCCCCTCTTCTCCGTCTTCACCATGATATCGTCCACGTAAACGTGGGTGTTTTTTCCAAGTTGCTTGAGGAGACACTTCTGCATGCAATGCTAAAAAGTGGCGCCGACATTCCTCAAGCCCAACGTCATGGTCAGGTAGAAGAAGGCCCCAAATGGCGTGAGGAAGGTGGTCTTCAGGCGGTCGGCCGGATCAAATTTGATCTGGTGGTACCCGGAATAGCCATCAAGGAATGACAGCAGCTCGCATCCGGCTGTGGAGTCAATACTTGATCTATTCGCGGCAGAGCAAATGGATCTTTAGGGCAAGCTTTGTTGAGGCTGGTGTAATCAATGCACATGCGCCATTTTTTTCTTCTTCAGCACCAGGACCGGGTTGGAGAGCCACTCAGGGTAGAACACTTCCATAATGTAGCCGGCTGCTAGCAGGCGGGCGACCTCTTCTCCAACAACTCTTCTTTTTTCTTTTGACAGGCGGCGGAGTGGCTGCCTGACAGGCTTTGCATCTTCTCTCACATGTAGCTTGTGCTCGGTGAAATCCGTCACGACACCCAGCATGCCTTTGGGGGACCATGCGAAGATGTCCCGATTCTCATGGAGGAAATCGACGACCTTGCTTTCCTATTTGTTGTCTAGGTTTGACCCTATGACAGCAAATCGCTCTGGGTGAGATGGGTCCAACGCAATTTTCTTTGTCTCCTTGACCGGCTAGAACGAGCCTTGCGGCTCCGCCTCCCTGAGGTCGGCTGGTATGGCTGGCTGCTCGCCAGCCATTGCCACCAGCCGTTCCAGGCGGCGCTTCTCTTCAGCCACGACAAGGGACTCGGCCAGACGGCTGCTGGCAGTCGCACATGCGATGGACTTCTCATAGTCACCGGCTATGGTGATTATTCCTTTGGGACCCGTCATCTTCATCTTGAGGTAGGCATAATGGGGTACCGCCATGAACTTTGCAAGAGCTGGCCGACCCAAAATCACGTGATAGGGGCTTTCCAGGTTCACCACTTCAAACCAGACCGGCTCCCGCCGGAAATGCTTCTTATCACCAAATAGGACATCAATCTTGGCCTTGCCGATTGGTGAGCAAGAGAGGCCCGGTACGATCCCGTGGAACACAGTCCTGGTAGGCTGAAGCTGTTTTTCTTTGATGCCCAATTTCTCCATGGTGTCACGGTACATGATGTTGATGCTACTGCCGCCATCTACCAACACTCGAGAGAACCGACAGGCTCGCCTGTCGGTGGAGAGAGTTGCATCCAGAACCAAGGCGTAAGCTCCTAGTGAAGGCATGACAGCCGAGTGATCTTCACGGCTCCAGCTGATGGGCCTTTCAGACCAGTGCATGAACTCTAGGGGCTTCGACGGCAACCGTGTTGACTTCTCTGCGCTGCTGGCGCCGGCTGTGCCTATCGTCCGCTTGGCTTGTGAAGACGATGTAGGCTCCATTCTCTTCTGGGAACTCGTCCTGGATCTGGCCTCCTGGACGAGCAGCCGGTGGTTTGGGAGGCGGAGCTGCCTGCCCAGCAGGCGGCGGTGGCAGAGCTTCCCCTCTGGCAATCCGTGTGAGCCAATGACACTTTCGTGTGGTGTGATTGGAAGGCTTCCCGCCGCTGTGAAACTTACAGGTGCGTCCAGAGCTTGATCGAAGGAGAAAGCGGGTTGCCACGCTGGCTTGCCTCCCTTCTAGCGCTTGGGTCCTGCTTGTGCTTCTGGCTGCTGGCCATCAACTGCTGCAACCAGCCGGCTGTTGGAAGTCGGCGGGTGGGCCTTGCGCTTGTGATCAGTCTGCTGCTGGCGTCGCCTGGACTCTCTAGTTGGCGTTTTAGGAACCTAGGGAGCCATCTTTTCGGAGGCATCCACTTGCAGCTCTGACTTCATGGAGGAGTCGGCAGTGGCGTATTTGTCTGCTATGCTCAGCAGCTCGTCCAGCATGGCGGACTCGTCACAGAGGAGTTTGTGCTTGAGCAAGGTGCCTTCTCTGCACCCAGCTGTGAAGTACTCGATGGCTTGTACCTCGTGCACTCCCTCGCAAGAGTTGCACAACTCTGCCCAGCGTGTCAGGTAATCACGAGCAGGCTCATTCGAGCCTTGCACGCATAAGGAGAGCTGGCATGGCTTGGGAAGACGCTTGTAGGTGCTGGTGAAGTTGCGGGTAAAGGCGTCGGTGAAGTCCAACCAGCCGTTGATGCTGTTGGGCTTGAGGCTATTCAACCATGTCCGAGAGCATGAGTGGCACATACTTTACCGCAACGCGCCTGTTGCCGACTGCTATGCTGACAGCCGTGGAGTAGTCCACCAGCCAGTCCTCCGGCTTCACCGATCCGTTGTACTTGGGGGGTGTCTCTGGGGAGTGAGAAGCCCTTGGGAAAAGGCTCGTCACGGATGCGGGGGCCGAAGCAGGCTGGGCTGAGATCATCTTCTTCTTCGACCGCCTGGGACCGAGCCAGTCGGTCGAGGCGGTGCCAGGCGTCATTCTCCCCAACTCCCTCGCGGCGGCCCAAGCGGCCTACGAGGGTAGGGTGGTCAACAGGCATAGGAGACACACGCCTCTCCCGGCGGGGAGGAGGCGGGCACTCCTCTCGCCGCTCTACAACCCTTGGGCGGCCGTCTTGATCACGCTCGATGGTGATGCGAGTTTGTCTGCTACGGCCAGCAGCCGGCTCTGAGTCACGCCGGTTGCGGGCGCCGACTGTTGGAGAGCGGGACGTGGCTCCTTGTTCCCGTCGAAGAGGGTGGTTATCTGCTTATGTGCCGGCCTTTGATGCCCGGCGACGGGCTTCCTGCTGCGCAGCAGCCGCGTCGAGGAGCTGGCGGGCGCGCTGAGTCATGCAGCGAAGCTCGTCTCCCTCCAAGTGGCCTAGCTAATCGACTGCCGCCTGGGCAGCTCTAAGGTTCTCTGACGGAGTGGGGTACACGGGCCACGGGGCCCTCAGCATATCTGCCAGCACTCCGCCGCGATCGCGAACGGCACCAGCCCGGCTGGGCTTGCCAGCAGCCGGCGTGCCGCCTATGGCACGGTCCATCTCGCGGCGGTAGGCTTCGGTGAGGCGTCGGGAAGCGGCCAGCTTGTTGGCGTTGTCGAGGAGCGAGACGCGGAGCGCCTCCAGTGCCACGCCGTCCGTCCCCGCGGCGATGGGGGTGGAGAGGCTCTGCATGGCTGCCTGCAGCGGGTCTTGGCCCGACCCGTCGAAAGGCTCGTCGTGGATGGTGGCCAGCACCTCCATGACGGTGCTGACACCACTGTCGCAGGCTGTAGTGGGGAGGGGATCGTCGATGATCACCACGTGCTCGGGGAAGGAATCGGCGGACGTCGCGTCGAGGTCGATGATCATGTCAACTGGTGGGTTAGAGGAGCCCATAGACTCTATGTCGGAGGCGCGCTCGTCGACGATGTGGAGCTTATCGAGGAGCTCGACGAGGCAGCTCTCCGGGGCAACTGGTTCTGCGGTCGGAGAGGGCTCGTCGTGAATGTGGACGCCGACGAGAAGGTCAGCGAGTCCGCTCGCGGCGCATGCAGCCTCAGCGCCGCGAAGCATCCTGGCATCCATGCCTGCGGCCTGCGGGCGTGTCGGGCTGGCTGTGCTCGCCAGGAAGGAATAAAGTTCCCGTCCGGAACATGTCTCCGGACGACGGTGCACCTTACCCCATGGTGGGTGCCAAATGTAGGGGTTTTGGTGCGACATATGCCAAATAATGGCTTATCATGCATGGGGACAATAACGTCGCCGGGCCCTCGAAGCGGGATAAGGCGATACTTAGGATGCCTACGAATGTTACCCAGGTTTGGGGCTCTCCGTGGAGATAACACCCCTAGTCCTACTCTGCGGGGACGCCGCGTCATGACTAATGTCAATAAGGTGGCTACAAGGTTGCTCCTTGAGCCAAGTCGTCTAGAGGGGGAATAAGGGCAAGGCTAGCTCTCTACTCTCGCTCTAGGGAATCAGAATGGTGGCCAAGGTTTCTCCCTATCTCTCTCTTCTTCTTAGAGTCCAACCCCTCCACATGGAGGACCCTGGGGGTTTATATAGGCCTACCCCCAGGGGTACAATAGTAATCCAGGCGGAATGGCCCCCAGCAATCAGCGTCTTCGAGTGCCGGCGTTTCCGCCTGTCTGCTAGGGCCCGCCGTTGTGGGCCCTCCTGATTGCCTTTCACTGTAGGCGTTCTTCTGCTAACGGCAGCATCGTCAGCAGAGAAATGGCTACAGTGCCGCCGCCTCCCGCTGTATGCTGCCACCACGTCCTGTCTTGTCATCTTGATGAGGTTCAGACTCCTTGGGCACGGTGAGCCGCCTGCTACCAGGCGGACCGTCCCCCAAGCCGCCTGCCAGGGGCCGCTTGCTTCTTGTTCACCCACTGGCCGGTGGGGCCAGCCGCCTGCCGACTATGCCGCCTGTGGGTAGTGGGATAGTGGCTTCCTATGACCGAGGCTTGGTCACTGGCAGCATGTCTACAGTGATACGCCGCTTAAGTGTCGTCCATAAGATACGCCCTCACTGTAGCCACGCCCCCATAGATTCTCTAAGGACATGCTCAACTGTAGCCATGCCTTAGCCTTATCGTGGTCCCCCAGCACGCGTCCCGAGGGGGAGGCATGAGGTCGTCTTCTGGTCGCTGGCCACGAGGCTGCCGCCTTTTCGGGCCCCTGCCGCGTGCTGGCAGCCGGCTCCTAGGCTTAGCTGCCCCAGGAGGCGGCCCGATGAGCAGGCGGCCGGGGGGTGACAGACGGCCCCCATTTGTCTTGAAATATTATGGGTGGTTGATGAGGACACCTATGGTCAATATCTCCGACAATCCATGGCCGGCTCATGGATTGCAGGTTCAACTTGTGGAAGCGGGTCATTTTGCTAGTTAGAAGGGTCTTCATAATCCTGGATTGAGGCTTCAGTGGTCTCCAGCATCTATTTCTATGGCTTAGCAGTTTCAGGAGCCTTGGAAGAGTGGGCCGCCTTATTCTTCTTGCCCGTCTTCGCCTTGGCCCTGTGATAAAGAAGACATAACCTTATGAGTATAAGATGACAAGCTCTTTATCAAACAGCGGTAAGTGTTTACCCTGGATTAATCACAAATGTGGGAAGTTGTTTTCAAGTTGAGTCGCCAGATGAATGAGACGTTTCCTATTATGCCAAGTCAGAAGAGTTAAGAGGTTCCCATATGAGGCCGGCTCATGGAAGAGATAAAGTAGGGTTATGAGGCACATCATGGCGACATTTCTGAGCAACCGGCGTATTGGGTAAGCCGGCCACAAGTTCTTCAGGACCACTGCTCCGGGTCTGGCTCCTGGACTAGTGTTGATGTTTATTCAAAAGAAAGTTGGGATCCAGATAAGCAAGAGGATGAGAAAATCCGCCGGACTTTCTTTCTTGGCAAAGACTCCGAGTCGGAGGAGACAATAATTACCTCAACTACGTCAGCATGATTGGTTTCCGCTTCTTCCTGAGAGGGATCAACATCAATAAGTTTTACAAAAATAAGACCAAGTGAGTGAAGTTCTACCTCCGACTCGTCCAGCTCAATTTGCTCCTGTTCTGTTGCTTTCTTGGAGTGACCCAGACCACGAGTCGTGGTTTTAGTTCTTTTGGCTAGGGCAGGTGGTAGTTTCTTCTTCTAGAAAGGAGAATCGGCCTACAAGTGTGCACGAATGGCGGTTTACAAGGCATATAGTGCTAGAGACAGATAAAAGGATGAAAGTTTCTTCAAATTATACTTACAGCGGGAGCCGGGTTAAGTGTACAGAAAGGATTCAGTCCCGCTTTGCCGCACGATTCCAGAGACTCCCCAAGCAAAGTCATGATCATATCATTGATTTGCTTCTTAGTAAGACGATCCTAGTTGTAACGTTGTGGGTCCTTAGTATCACCAGAATATTCACACATTAAACTGGTGTCGCGGCTCAAGGGTAGAATTCCCCATGCAAACCAGTAGCGGACCAGGTCAACTCCAGTTAAGCCATTGGCTATCAAGGCCCGTATTTTTGAAAATATGGGCGAATATTTGGTGCGTTCGGCAGCAGTAAGACAACCTGGAAGTTCATGATTGGGGCTGAGCTGGCAAGAGCGGAAACCCGGTAGAGGATTTTCACCAGCAGGAGAAGTATCTTTGCACTAGAACCAAGTATAATTCACAGGATGCAACTAAGTGTTGGACAAACAAGTTTCACAGGATGCAGTTATATTTATGGATCTACGGCAGCTCACAAAGAAAGATTATTTCTAAACGTAAGATGCAGGAGAGAAGAACTAGCGAGCTACGTACTGATTCAAAGAGAAAGAAGATTTATCTAAACTGCAAGATAGAGGTTGAAAACAACGGCCGCTTAGGATGTATATACTTTTTGGATTGAGCTACGTTTACTAAGCAAGAGATGGATGAACTTGGAGGAACTACGACGAACTCCGTGAACTAGGGTGTCCTAATGTGAATCTGAATAAAGAATAGAGTATTACCTGAGGATTTGAGTGAAGAGCGGAGGGGCGCCGCAGTTCTCTAGTCCGAATAGGGTGATGCAGCGGCCTCGACGGAGCGGTTGATGCAGTTCGGCGGTGACGGCGAAGCTCCGGTGGCAACGGGCAGTGCAAAGGAAGAAGAAGAGAGGAAGACGGGGTAAGAGTGAAAAGAAGCCCCCATCCCTATTTATAAGGAAAAAAGCGAAATAGTAAAATAGCAGGCGCAGAAATCGAGGAGGCGTCATAATTATCTCAGCAGTGGAGGCGCCTCGATTTTTGGAAGGAATGGATAATGCAAAGATCCGTCATGTCGTCATGAGAATTTTTTTGAATTTAATGATGTGATGTCATCTTTTGTCATGGCGGGCCATGAAGATTTATCAAGGTCAAATGTTGAGAAGAGTTCAAAAAGATTCGCTAACCGAAGGATGAAGATTGACATGAACATGTTCAAATCAATCTAGGGCCTAATGTTGGGGATATAACCACATGGTGTGACCCGCCCAGGAGGGTCCGGGTTACACCGTTGGCGACTCACAAGCAAAGTACCAAGTAGGCCCAAGAAGACAAGATATGAAGACCAGAGGCGGCTTATGAACGGCCTTGTTGAAGACCCAAGACACGGAGGCGACTCAAGACCCGAAGGTGACTTTCCTAGAAAGGCAAGGTGACTTGGAACCAGAGTCGGTTACGTTATATGACCCGACATGGACTCTTGTAAGCCGATGGGCCTTGACCTGTGTATACAAAGGCAAGACTCGGGGTGGGTTAGGGACAGAAAAACAATTGATCGAGAGCTAGGTCAAGCAATTCCACCCCTTGTAATCGATACTCAAGCAATACAACACAAAGCAGGACGTAGGCTTTTACCTCGTTGTGAGGGGCCGAACCTGGATAAACTCATGTCTCTCGTCCCGTTCAACCCCTTTAAGCTAATCACCGTGGTCATGGCCTCGCACCTGAGTCCTTTCACAAGGGCATCTGCCGTGACAAAACCACGACACCTGGGATTGCCATTAAGCACTAGCAAGCTCAAAATAGAAGACTTCAGTGCTATGCTACAAAGAATTGAAAGAAGAATCTCAGGCTGCTCTAGGCTCATTTCATATGATGGGAGATTATAGTTAATTAGGTTTGTATTCACCTCACTGCCCACTTTCTTCATGTGTTGTTTGTCTCTGCCACTTGGAGTAGTTGAACAAATCAATAAATACTTAAAACACTGTCTCTAGAGGAAATATGGATCAGAGGACATGCGATCTGCAATGATTGCATGGAAAACAGTTTGCAAGCCAAAAAGTCATGGTTTTCTGGGTGCTATAGATATCACCCAGCAAAACAATGCTCTGTTAATCAAGAATCTTCATTAGTTTTACAACAAGGATAATCTGACATGAGTTAAATTAATTTGGGAGTCAGACTACTTAGAGAAACCACCTGCAGACAAACCTGAAGGGTCATATTGGAGGAAATCCCTCCTTAAGTTAATACTGTTGTACAAACAAGTGGCACAGTGTACCACTGGATCAGGGCAAGCCGTCTGGTTCTGGAGTGACAAATGGTCTGGTCCACCTTTGAATGAGCAATACCCAGAATTTCATTCTTTTGCTATAAAAAACAACTCCACGGTGACTGAATTGGCAAGCTCACAAAATCTGGCAGAACACTTCCACAGGCCTCTATCTTTGCAAGCTTAGAACCAATTCATCATGCTTGAGTAGAACTTGCAACAGATCAATCTAACTGAAACTACACATAGGTGGCACTATTCCTGGAACAAAACATCTTACTCTTCCAGGCAAATGTACAAGCATCTAATGGGCACACCAGATGCACATTGTCTTTTCAAGGATCTATGGAAGTGTGCAAGAAGGATAAGGCATAAAATTTCCTTTTGGTTGGCCATGCATGACAGAGTAAACACAAGAAGCCTTCTAAAAAGGAAAACATTCCATCTAGACTCATACAGTTGTGCCATGTGCAATGAACACCATGAAGAATCTATCTTGCACCTGTTCTGGGACTGTACTTTTTCTCAGCACTGTTGGAACTCAATCTCACCCAATAGACAGAGACATCACCATTCTTGGATGGCAACTGTACTTTTTCTCGGCACTGTTGGAACTCAATCTCCTTTTTTGATGAAGTAGTACTCATCAACCACACTTTCTCACCAAAATTGGCATGGACATCACCATTCTTGGATGCAGGAATATCTGGATGCAGAGGAATGTCAAGATTTTTAGGAAAAAAGTACCAAGTCCAAGATGTTGGAAATTTAAGCTCAAACATGACCTTTTGTTGGTCAGGCACAGAACAAAGGCTAAGAATCTTGACTTACTGGATCAGTGGATTAATTCCTTGATCTGAGCAGATACATGTCATATTTTTATCCATGTTAGAAAAAGCACGCATTGGTTAGATGGGCTGAGGATGATTTTTTTCTCTTATTTTGCATTTGTATATTTGTACTTATTTTGTACGATAATGAAAATATACTGTAGAACAATTGTTCTACGGTTCAGGGTTAAAAAAAGACCTTCGTGCCTTTTTGTGGATGTAGCATTCCTGGTTTCAAAGCATAATATCACTTTGGACATCTTATATTTTGGGACGAATGGATACGATATCCCCCGAAATTTGTGTGCCACAATATTATTCGACGCTACACTGTGTCTGAATCCAAAGACTAGACCAGATCTCATAAGCTACAAGCCCACCAGCTGCGATAACAAACCCAGTGGTAGTGGCACATCAGACTTCTCATTCAGTCAGAGCACGACCACGCCGCCTTCGACACGCTCCAGCTTCATGTCAGGGTCGTCATCGAGAAGGTCCCTATGCAGTACTGGTCCTTGGAAGGGATCGAGGAAATCCTCGGGAAGAAGGTGCGCGTCGACCGCCTCGACAGCAGGACGCAGGAGCGCGGACACACGGAGACTTTCGCCTGCTGGGTCTGGACGAACGACGTCGCCCACATCCCCACCAGGCACACGCTTGGGGTCCTGCCGCGCGGCGTGGGCCACGTCGAGGAGATGCAGGGCTACTCACCACCCGACTGGCGCGTTGCTCCACCGCCGGGCACCACTGACTACACCATGCTCATCCACGTCGACAGGGTCGAAGACTGGACCCCCCCATCGCCGCGCTCTTCGCACTCCGCCCAAAGTGGACTGCCGTCATCTGACTCCGACACCGACGAGCGCCCACGCTTCACCGTGATCCCTGCCACCTGGACCATGGAGGTCGAGGACGGGCAGAGGGGTGATCGCCTCCATCGCCTCGGGCGCGCCCCGGTAGCTGACCTGGGCTTCCGCGGCATGCCACGCGGTGGACGCGACCACGACGACGCTGGCGTGGCTGGCGGTGCTGGTCGACGATCCTGGAAGGACGCCCTGCAACGTTGAGGACACGCTCCGACCTAGCCGGCGCCGGCGCCTGCCCCGCGTCGTCGCAGCCGCTCCCCCCCTACCAGGCATCACCACAAGAACACGCACAGCCACCGCACGGACGACAGGAGGCTGTCTGCGGGAGAAGCGCATCAACACCGACGGTCGTCCGCCCCTCGCTCGCCACGGGCGGCGTCAGGCTCTGGTGCGGCAGAAGGCGGCTGCAGCATCAACAATGGCAAAGATCCGGTCGATGACTTCTTCAGACAAGCAAACCGGCCCATCCTAGCGTCGGTGATCATCGACAACTCGGCGGCGGACGTCCAGGCCGCTGCAGAAGCCGTAGTTGCTTCCCCCCTCAACTTCGACAAGGCCAAGCAGAAGGAAGACGCCGAGATGGAGGCGCACCTGGACGCGTTCTCCCCCACGCTCGCCACCACCCTCCAGGCCTCAGGACAGTACAACAGGTGCGCCCCCATGCCCGCTCATACGCTGGAGATGCAGCTCGGCGCGGTCACCACTCACGTCTGCCAGCTTGAGATCACCAACACTGACGCAGAAAGCGCCCCTCCCCCCCCTCCGCCCCTCGCCGCCTATTCACCGCCGCCCCTGCACCGATCATCGCCAACGCCCCCCTGCGCCGCTCGTCTGCACCACCCAAGGCGCGGGTGGCCGTGGCTCCCACCAGACACAACGCTAGGTAGGCCGCCTGCACCTCCAAGACGCCAGTGTCGCAGCGCGCCTCCCTTTGCATCGTCAAGGAGCTCGGGCTGCTCGGGCCCAAGGAGAAGATGACGAAGGAGGTAGCAGATGCCCTCATCCGTCGCTTCGACGAGCCACTCACAGACAACAACAACGCCGTCATCGCCAAACTGACGCGCCTCGACAAGGACTCCCTGCTCATCGCTGCAAGCCTTGCAGGGCCTGAGGGAGCAGCCGTTGCGACCCCTGTTTAGCCATGCTAGTACACCTTAGTGATAATCTCCGGTGGTGGACGGCACTATGCCATTTAGAGCTAGATTTCCATTCCTCTGTCTTTGTAGTGTGTTCTGCTTCTCGCCGACGTGTTTTTGGGGCTATTGGTGGACGCCAGCGTGCCCTTGCTAGCTTGGCGGTGTCTGTACTGGGCCTGAGGCCATTTAGAATCTTTCAGTCACCGGAGCAACCATCGTTTCCATATGAGTGAGCACTTCTGCCCGATCATGTCGTGGAACGTCCGTGGCCTAAACCAGCCGGCGAAACGGGCAGCGATAAATGAGGTTGTCGCGGCGCACAAAGCAGCGATCATGTGCTTGCAGGAGACCAAGATAGAGGTCTGGACGCCCGCCATCGTGAGGGAAATTGGTGGCGCTGCCCTAACTGATTGCGTCGTCCTCCCCGCAATCCGCCACGATCTTCTGGAACACTGAAGTAGTTAGCATCGCTTCCCACGCAATAGGCGAATTCACGATCACGGCCAAGGTGACGCTTCTCCATCAGGCCAAAAGCTTCTGGCTCTCCACAGTTTACGGTCCAGTAGAAGACGCTAAAAAAGCTGCCTTCCTTGATGAACTAGCTAGATCAGCCCC
>LR738710.1:256209538-256239211 GCA_902687465.1 Secale cereale | reverse complement strand
GTCAACTGAGTCATGGCTCATCAACGGAGATTTTAATCCCATCTACGAGGCGAGAGACAAAAACAATCACCAGCTCAACCGTAGGGTCATGTGCATGTTCAGGCGGGCCATTGATGTCGCCGGCCTCAAAGAGATCAAGTGCAAAAATCGCCGTTTCACCTGGAGTAACGAGCACAAAAACCCGACGCTCGTCAGCATCGACAAGTTTTTCTGCAATAGCAGCTGGGAAGATATGTTCCCCACAAGCACACTGATGGCAGCGTCCACTGCGTGCTCAGACCACTGCCCTCTGCTCCTTGCAGATGCAGCCGCTCCTCGTCGTCGCGCCAAGTTCAAATTTGAAAGCTTCTGGCCGCAGTTCCCGCGCTTCCATGACACGGTAGACCATGCTTGGAGCAGGCCAGTCCCCAGCTCCTGCGCTTTCAAGCGGCTGTCCATCAAGATGGCGCGCACTGCAATGGATCTGAAAATCTGGAGCTCCTCCCTTTTCAGTGACGCTAAGAATCAGTTCCACATAGCAACAGAGATCATCCTGCGCCTCGACATAGCCCAAGAATCCCGCAGCCTCTCCACACCAGAATTCAACCTTAGGCGACTCCTCAAGCAGAGGCTACTTGGCCTCGTCGCGATAGAGCAAGCGCGCAAGCATCAAGCTCTAGACTGACTTGGCTCAAGCTGGGCGATGCGGGAACCAAGCTCTTCCATGCAAAGTTCCGTGCACGCCGAAGGAAGAACTACATTCACAGCCTGCTGATGAACGACGGGATCGTCACGTCACACGAAGACAAGGAAAAAGCCATTTTTGAATATTTCAACTCTATACTCGGCTCCAAAGGGACTAGACAAACAACCATCAACTGGAGCCAACTCTAACTGCCCACAATCAGAGGAGGTGACCTAGATAACCCCTTCTTAGAGGAGGAGATTTGGGAAGCGATCAAGGCCTCGCCGGCGGAAAAAGCTCCAGGACCGGATGGTTTCATTAGAGTTTTCTTCCGTAGCTGTTGGCAAATCATCAAGCAAGATATCATGAGGGCTTTCTACCAATTCTATTGTATAGCCAGCGACAATCTGGCCACACTAAACTCCGCACTGGTGGTTCTGATCCCAAAGAAGGACGAGGTATCAACAGTCTCAGATTTCAGGCCCATTAGTCTAGTCCACTCTATAGCTAAGCTGATCACCAAGGTCCTCTCCATGCGCCTCTCCAACGTCATCGACTCCATCATCTCGCCGGCATAATCTGCCTTCCTGGCAAAGAAGAGCACACACGACCGTTTTCTTTATGTGCAAAGTGCAGTTAGAGCACTATACAGGAAGAAGACACCGGCGCTGCTTATCAAACTAGACATAGCAAAAGCTTTTGATAATGTATCCTGGGAATACTTACTAGAACTACTCCAAGCCCTAGGTTTCTCTGTTAGATGGCGCGACTGGATCACTTTGCTACTGTCGACATCGACCTCCTCTTTCCTGCTTAACGACGCAGAGGGCCAGAAAATTATACACTGCAGAGGTCTCAGGCAAGGCGACCCGCTGTCCCCACTCCTTTTCATCATCGCCATAGACCCCCTGCACAGGCTCCTCCAACGCGCCATGGAGCTTGGCGAGCTTGACTCACTACCAGGCAGGGATCTGTCGCTGCGGGTGAGCGTCTGTGCAGACGACGCCATCATTTTCGCCAACCCAGTGAAAGAAGAGATTGACATGCTCATGAATATCATCCACGACTTCGGACATGCTTCAGGGCTAAAAGTGAATATGCTGAAATCTTCAGTCACAGCCATAAGATGCAGCCACATCGACCTGCAGCAGGTGCTTCAGAACTTTGGAGGACAGCAATATCATTTCCCCCTGCGCTACCTCGGGCTGCCAGTCACCATCTCCAGGCTACGGATTGTGCACCTGCAGTTCATTTTGGACAGAATCGGAGCTCGACAAGCAGGCTGGAAAGGACGTCTCTTGTCCATTGCAGGAAGGAGAGTTCTCGTCAAAAGCGTGTTGAGCGCACTACCAACCTTTGCTCTGACTGTGCTGAAGGTTCCAAAGAAGATTCTGGCCGAAGTGGACAAGATCAGACGGTGTTTCCTATGGGCTCAAGATGAAGAGATCAGCGGCGGGAAGTGCAAAGTAAGCTGGCGGTGGTGTGCACTCCGATCGACTACGGGGCCTCGGCATCTCAAACCTGCATCGATTCAGCCGTGCACTCAGGCTGAGGTGGCTCTGGTTCTCTTGGATCACACCCAACAGACCCTGGGTTGGCATGCAGCTACCATGCGACCAAGGAGACAAAGATCTTTTCAATGCTTCAACAACGGTGACAATGGGGGATGGGAAGACAACAAGTTTCTGGGACAGCTCCTGGACCGGTGCAGGAGCGCTAAAACTGGAATTCCCCGAGCTACACAAGCACTCAAGGAGAAAGAACAGGACAGTCCATGCGGCAATGCAAAATGAAAATTAGATCCTAGACCTTGCCCATGGAAACACACAACATCTATGACCGGAAGTGATCCGTCTGAACAGATGGCTTATCTCGAGAAATTTATGTCTAAATGAGCAGCGTCGAGACACCATTCAGTGGAAGCACACGGCCTCGGGATCCTTCTCCACCAGTTCGGCATACAACTGCCAATTCCAAGGATCAAGACTAGCTTCAGAAAGATGCCTTGGCAAGCCTGGGCACTCACACGGCTCAAATTTATGGCCTGACTACTCCTCAAAAACAGGCTTTGGTGCAACGACCGGCTACACAGAAGAGGATGGCCAAATGAGTACTTCTGCCAACTCTCCCTCAGAAATTTGGAAACCTCGCACCATTTGTTTTGGCAGTGCCCCTTCTCACTAGCAGTCTGGGAAAAACTGCTCAACGACGCGGATGCACCTCCATGCACCCCGCAGTTTGGCAGCACAAGAACAAGATTGTGGAGATCATTACAGAAATGATCAGCAAAGCCGCACATGAACACAAGAAGGGCGTCAAGACAATGATCATTCTACTACTGGGAAGCATTTGGCAACAGCGCAACGAATGCACTTTCAGGCATAAGATAGCAGATCATACAGAAACAATAGCGAACATCACAAGAACCATCGAGCTATGGCGCCAAGCAGGAGCAACACACCTAGAGCACCCATTTTAGGATCCATCCTGAAAGATTTCCTAACAAAGTAGCCGACGGCTGTTTTGTTTTGCTTTTCAATTCTTCTTTTTCTTCTATCCTTGATCGCTAGATCAAACTCCATCTTTGTATGTTTTCCCGCCTGCTTCCTGCTATGATTTCAATATAAGCCAGCCAGCAGCTGATCCGTTCAAAAAAAAACTTCTCATTCAGAAAGTCCATCTTCGCTCCGTCCTTGTAAACAACTCGGAAACGACACCATCTGCCGCTAGGTAGAGTCCAAAGAGTTACGCACGCAATTTCGTTATTCTTTTTCACCATCCATCCAATGTCCACACCGATCGCAGCAGGTACTCAAAGTCAACTATCGAGTTAAAATCAGCATACCCTCGCTGTCATAGGTAATGCAAATAGTTCACCTAAACCCGAGCCCTGAGGCTGGTCACAATGGGCAGGAACATAAGGTAGTAACATACACACTTATCTAGACTATGTTACTACCTCCACAGTGGGTAGGAACATGTAGGTAGTGTCATGCAACGATGCATTTATTAGCTTATAGACTCATTATTTCTTGAAGTGTGTGATGTTCCGGTAACTTAGCTAGTTACCACAAGCACCTCAATCTTCATTAAATATGTGCCACATAAGCAACGTTGTATTGAAATATGTGATGTTACTCCTAAGTTCCACCCCATTGTGACCAGCCTGAGTACTGAGTATATTATTACTTGCACATCCACTAAAGTATTTTAAAGATAAAAAATTCTCACTAGGGTTGATGCCTATTAATACAACTACTAGATAAGTATACATACCGAGCAACGCCAATGCGCAGCTTAGCTTTTGTGCCACTCTTAGCCTCTAGTATACAGTACCATTAGCAAGTTGGCACCTACCATGCTGGTCCTCTTGCTCCTCCTCGCTTCCGCCAGCTCGTTGCCGGCGCCGGCGTCCGGCGATGAAGGAGCCGTGCCGGTGATCAACGCTTTCTCCCACTTCTGCGGTCCCACGAGCGATGCCGATGGACTCTACGAGCCCAAGAGCACCTTCGCGGCCAACCTCGCCACCATGTCCGCGGTGCTCCCGAAGAACGCCTCGGCCTCCGGCTTCTCCGCGGGCGCGTTCGGTCGGGCGCCGGACACCGCGTACGGCTTGGCGCTCTGTCGCTGGGACTACACCGGCGACGGCTGCGGCGCGTGCGTCTCCATGGCGCTCAAGAACGCGGTGAGCCTCTGCGGCCGCAGCAAGGACGTCACCGTCTATCACGACCAGTGCCATATCCGGTTCTACGACCAGGACTTCCTCGCCGGCGCCGTTAACTCGCCCGAGAGCGTGGCGTCGAACATGAACAACGTTTCCAGAGGGAACGTCGCCGTGTTCGACGGCCTGGTCACGAGGCTGGCCAACGCGGTGGCGGACAGGGCCAGCAACGTGAGCGGCAGGTACGCCACGGGCCAGGCCGGTTCCCCGCCGGACAAGATCAACGTGTACGGCCTGGCGCAGTGCACGCCGGACCTCACGACGGCTCAGTGCAGGGCCTGCCTCGCCGGCATCATCAAACAGATGCCCAAGTTCTTGAGCGGGAGGGTGGGCGGGAGGATTCTTGGGGTGCGCTGCGCCGTCAGGTACGAGAAGGATATCTTCTTCGAGACCACCGGCGATATGGTGACGCTCACGCCCCTGCTGGATCCGTCCAAAGGTAAGTCCAAAATCTTGTTATCTTTTTTGTACGGTTAAAATCTTGTTATCTTAATGTAGCCTTTTAATCCAGTCACAGTAGCGATTTCCCCATTTTTAGTCATCTGGAATGGCATGCATTGCATTAGTTAGTGCCCCGACTCGGTAAATAGTTTTGCTCCGTTTGCAAACTGAGGCACCTTGTGCGTTGCTTAATTTGGCTCTGCAGAGTAACCTCGTTCATGCTAGTGGAGTATTAGCTGTGCGTTTGCATATCCTTTCAGTTCATGGATGAAAATGGTATGATGAAAATGGAAGTGATCGATGGTTGAAATTCTGGTAATGTATATGCACTTTTTTATAGATGAGTGTATATCACTTCTGATTTGTTCATATTTGGAGATTTTGTAAGCGGATCGTCCCACTGATTGTGCAAACTACATATTGAATTCGCTGGCCTATTTCCCCCTTAATATAGGGATAGTAGGAAAGCCGACGAATATCCAATTCTAAGCCCGGGCTCACCTGCATCCGGTCAAAAAATAATTCATAAAAAATTCAAACAAAGTCAAAAAAATCTAAAAATTATATGCATGGTAGATAATTTGGCGCAGGAGGTGCGCTCTAAATTTCAGAGCATTTGGACATTTGAGTAGCTCTCAGCAAAAAAGACAAATTGGGTCACAACAACATATGAACAGTACACTATTTAACAGACCCCAAGTTTGTCTTTTTTGCAGAGAGCTACTCAGATGTCCAAATGATTTAAAATTTGGACCAGACATCATATATACGTTGACTTGTTAAAAATGGTGTGTTGAGATGAATATATGCCCCCTTTTGCGAAAAAAGATCATATCTATTATAAAGATTTACCGAAAGTACAAAGCACCTCAAACATAATAAAAATTACACCGAGGTCCATGAACCACCGAACGACCATTGCTGCAGCCAGAACAAGCCACCAACCCGCAGATGTCGCCGCATCCGTACCGGAGCCAGCCTTACCTTGTCGATGATAGCCGGGAAGTCTTCGTGCACGTACCCCTGAGGTCCAACGCCCCGGAGTCGCAGTCGTCGCTGTTGAATTCTTCAGTCGATCTGAAGAACCTAACACCAAATATCGCCGTTGCATACACACGGCTAGAAACCCTAACCTTGCCGCCCCAAGGAGCTGGCAGAAATCTACGCCGGAGATCCGTAAAATCTGTCCCAATAGACAAACGTGAGGAGGATCGGAAGACAAGCTCGAAGAAGGATCACCGACATCCCTCCAAATGCCGCTCGACCACCGACGGCCGGAATGGCAGGCAGATGGGAGGCAATTTTACAGGCTTGCCGGTGGAGATCGAGGGAAGGAAGGCTTTCTCAAGTAGCGTTGGAGAGAGGAAAGAAAGGCTATATACAGTTGTGAGATGAATATATGCCTTGAAGAAAATAAATAAATTAGGAGTACTAGGTTTGGTCAGTGATTTGATTTTTCCAGCTACATTACTTTTTTCTCAACAATATCAAGTTAAACTTTGTTTTGGAGGGGTACAGTAAGATAACTTTTTTTAGTAGTCATGACTCATGAACAGATAATCATGTGATGGGAAACAGTTACTGTTCATCAAGGCAATAAGCTAATACTTTTGCCTACTCCCTCCGTCCGGTAAAGAGTGAACGTTTAGCTTTAAAATTTGTCCATAAATGAGTGTAGTTCTATCTTCCCAATGCACTTTAAAGTTAAAAAAATACTTCTCTCTCATCACATGGTAATCAAGACCAATAACAAGCTACACATAGTCTTCTTAATTTCTACAGGCACTTAGCTTATTGAGGGTTGGTTAATTAAAGAGAAAAGAGATGATGAATTGCACTTTTCCAATGAATCTTTTACTTCACTTCATAATTTGTCCTAAAATCTCTATATGTACACTCTTCACCGGACGATGGGAGTATGAGAAAAGGACCATATGCGTAGTATGTGCAAATTAATTGTCACTTATTTCTAAGATCAGTTTGGCTAAAGCACATCTAGATGTTACATAAGTACCGCACATCTAAGTCCTATATCACTGATCTTACATGAAGATTTGTGTGGGTGTTTTTTTCGTTTCAGTTTTGCTAAAGCACATCTAAATGTGCCATAATTATTACCCTCATTAAAGAAGATGGGCCATAAGTATTACATATCTAAGTTCTATATCATTGATTTTACGTGAAGATTCGCGTGAGTATTATTTTTTCATTTTTCTTTTTCATTTTATACTTGAGTAAGTCATTGAGATGTGCAATAATTGTGAGACATCTAAATGTGCCGTAGATACACCTTATTAAGATCTAACACAGTTGTGGCAGTGGGATAATTTCATAGCTTACCTCCAAGTAGGACCCGCTTGACTTCGATGTCCATAGAAGATTATGCCGGCCGTGCACATCATCCTATAGGGACAAAGACCATGCGTACGGATCCGACTGTATTATATGTTCACCAACTATAATTTACTTACGACGGGAGCTGTTGAAGTCTTGCCTTCTTACGTGAGATCCAGAAGTTGTAAAAGAGTTGCAGTCTATGATTGTATCGTTGTAGATAATTCCTCAATCCGAATCATTTTTTTTCTCTTGACTGGATACCCGATCCAATCACTAGTAGTACGATTTTTCTTAAAACAAAACAAACATTATCAGCTTGCTTGCATCGTTCTGTACACAAATATTAAGATGCAAGTACTGAGTCAGCGCCAAAAGACAGCTGTTTCTGTGTATATACGAATATTATATGAACATGCAAGTACTGTTTTCGTACGTGTAGCTAGCAGTTGCACTAGGAGTTGAGAGCTAGATCTCCTTGTTAATCACCCGCAAAAAAAAAAAAAAAAATCTCCTTGTTAAACCTTGGCGTGGCCGACAGCCATAGCCAGACCTGGGTTTCCTGTTCAGATTTATTCTTTTCACACAACCCCACGCCTTTTTACCGTTGATCGAGCGACACCCATAGGCGGATCCACGTGCGCCACGAGGCACTACTACCAATACCGTGGCCTTTGATTCGTTGCGCCGATTTAATTTAACCTTGCATTGTTGACGATTTGTCTGTCCCCCCTCCCCCGCGTAGTGGTAGTATACGTACTTTCCCCGGCCATGGCCACCGGCCCACTCACTCACATGCCTAGCAAGTGCCCTGCAGAATCCGGATACATATGTGCATGCATGTCATGCACGTATGTACGCGACAAATCGAGCCTTTGTTTAGGAGCAGGCATGGAGCAGGTACGTCCGATCATTATCTAGAACAACAATGCCGGCCTTGCTTGCGCTGCTTTGCTTTGCCTCCGTTCCCTGGTTGTTCACATCGTGTCGACCCCACGCTGAAATGTCATAGCTTCCACCGGCGGGACCGGTGTTGTACTCTGCTCTGGGTCGTCGTTTTTTTGTTTTTTGTTTTTTGTTTTTGAGAACTGTTTTCGGTCGTCGCTGAACCGGCACGAAAGGTCCAGTCAGCATCCTTGATGTATTCGGCCGGTTTTGCCTTCGTATAGTCGCTAACTGGTGGCCCCACTAAATTCGATGGTTACGCCCTCTGCATGCGAATTTCGACATGCCTCGTGCAGCGCCCACCAATGTCCAGTCTTCAGAGACTAGAAAATTTGAGGCTACCTCGAACAGTGAACTGATGTTAGGGCATCTCTAGACTCCAAATGTTTTTTCTGTATACGTCTATTTTTATGTACGGATGTGGTCTGCGGATATGATGTGGGAGAAAGTCACCCTTACTCACAAAATATAATGTGAGAGTACAAAAAGTAGGTGGAGATCGTGTATGTGGTGGGATAATTAGGGTGCGTTTGGTAGAGTGCATGAGCTCAAAATTTCTCTCCTCAACCCACTTTGGATTTGTTTGGTGGCCTGAACGGGACCCCCCTCAGCATGCACGAGCTCAGTCCAAATACCCTTATACTCCCTCCGTTCCTAAATATAAGTCTTTGGAGAGATTTCATTATGGACCACATACGGAGCAAAATGAGTGAATCTATATCTAAAATGCATCTATATACATCCGTATGTGGTTCATAGTGGAATCTCTACAAAGACTTATATTTAGGAACGGAGGGAGTAGTATGCATGAAGAGAGAACACCCTAATGGCCGTTTCTGATTAGCATGCATGGGCTAAGCGAGCAACAATGTGTATTTTAAAATGTTCAGAATTTCTAAAAATATATTTTTTGGGAGAATGTCCAGAATACGCAAAATTGTTAAGATTTTCAAAATTAGTTCAAATTATCGGAAAAAAACCAGATTTTCAAAATTTGTTATAATTTTCAAAAACAATGTTCATATGTTCAAATTTTGTTGAAATTTTATAAAAATGTCCAGAATTTCAAATTTTGTTTGATTTTTCAAAAACAAAATCAGAATTTCAACATTTTTCAATTTTTCAATACATATTCAGTTCTTCAAAAAATGTCCGTAATTTCATTTTTTATATTTTAAAAACATAATTTCAAAAAAGTTTGGATTTTAAAAAATAAATGATTTTTCAATAATTTTTAAAATTCAAAAAAGATCACACTATCGAAATTTGTTTAAATTACTAAAAAAATAATTTTAAAAAAATATCAAAAAATTGTTCACATTTTGGAAAAAAATCACTTATTTGCAAATACCGGTTGCTACAGTACTGAACGACATGCAATAGATGCAGACTGACAAGCAGAGTCTCGGCTTAGCATATCTCAATATATACAGCGCTATCAAACAACAACAAATGCATGTTACTCAACATGTATCAGAGGAGAAACCCCATGCTATGTTGGGAATGCTACGAAACACACCCTTATGTTTTGCTGTCAGGTTAGGATGAGAGATAATAAAGGGGGATCAAGCATGTGCGGTTGGAAGGAGAGAGAAGAGGGGTACCATGCATATGATTGGTCAAGTGCATGTCCTGACTCCCGCAAGAGCGTTGTTATACGGACGATGCTCTGCAGCCGATATTTGCACGATCCCACTAATCGAACCGTGCATGTATGGGAGCAAGTGGACGCCGGCCGCTGGATCGAGTGTCGTGCACTGTTCGGCTCCTAAGTATCGGCTGCTCAGTACTTTCGCTCCCACAAAGCCCCATGTTTGTCTTTAGGATATCGGAGTCCGTTCGTCCAGACTGCTATGCAGACAAATAGAAATCCTCATTGGATGTCAAAAGTGATCCGGACACTGCGGTCCGGACATATAGCGGAGGTTTGAGGGTCCGTTTTGGCGATGCCCTTATTCTACGAGAAAAATGTTGTTAAAAAGTACACTTGTGAAAAGTCTGTACTTGCATTTTACGGTACACTGTTCTCATCCAACTTGGGGCACCATTGAATCCGGTGTGTGTGCAGGGAGCAGCAACACGCACAAGCTATGGATCGTCGCGATAGCAGTCCCCGTAACCGTGCTCCTCTGCGGCTTCTTGGCATGTTTCATGTGGACGAGAAGGCGAAGAAGAAGAGGTAGCGAACTACAACATGTTCCTGTCACAAATGGTTGCCCTGCTCTTCTTCCGGGATGTCGATCATCCCCAACTAACGACTGTACAACTAATCGGTGACCAATCTCTCAGGGAGGGTGAACATACCAACCATGTCCATGGAGATGGAGCAGGTGCTCAAGCTATGGAAGATCGAAGAGAGCGACTCCGAGTTCTCGCTCTACGATTTCGACCAGATTGCAGACGCCACCGGAAACTTCTCCAACGACTACAAGCTTGGTCAGGGCGGCTTTGGCGCTGTTTACAGGGTACAATTCTTATACATCAATAACGCATGCATCCATATTACTGAATTTCTAGTGCAGTTACACACAAATGGAGTATTCGGTGGTATGCTTTTGTAGTGAAATATAAAGTGATGTGTCATATATTCTGTCTGTATCTCAGGGCCAACTGTCTGGCGGGCTTGAGATCGCAATCAAGAGGCTCTCTACGTGCTCTGTGCAGGGGTTGATGGAATTCAAGACCGAGATCCAGCTGATCGCCAAGCTTCAGCACACCAACCTTGTCAGGCTCCTGGGCTGCTGCCTCCAGGCCGAGGAGAAAATGCTCATATACGAGTACATGCACAACAAAAGCCTGGATTGCTTCATCTTCGGTACACGCACAACAAGAGAGCGAGACTCACATTCATTTCCTTCTGCCAAATCTTATTCGCTTACACGTCTCACTATGATTTTCTACAGACAGTGCGAAAGGGGCTATACTGAACTGGGAGCGGCGCTTCCGAATAATCGATGGGATCGCGCAGGGGCTTCTTTACATGCACAAGCATTCCCGCTTGCGAGTTGTACATAGGGATCTGAAAGCAAGCAACATCCTCTTGGATCGCGACATGAACCCCAAGATCTCGGACTTCGGTTTGGCGAGGATATTCTGCTCCAATGTGACGGAGGCCAACACGACCAGGGTCGTCGGCACGCAGTAAGTTATATACACCCCTGATAAAATTTCACGACACATAGCTACCTCACCAACAAAAATCAAAGACACATAGTAGAAATGTACTCTTTGTTGGTGATCTTATGACTGAACTTCACTTTTTTTTGGATATCTTACCAGCGGTTACATCGCTCCAGAGTATGCTTCAGAGGGTCTCTTCTCCACCAAATCCGACGTTTTCAGCTTCGGCGTCTTGCTCCTGGAGATCATAAGTGGGAAGAGGACTGCGGGCTTCTACCAGTACGGAAAATTCTTCAATCTCACAGGATACGTAAGTACATATGGCCTTAATTGGTCCTCGAAATCCGCTTATCTGCAAACGGGAAAACCACAATTTTGGTTTCTGCTGACAACCTGAAAGAGGCGCCCGCTCACTGAAAACCTTGTTTAATTCTATCAGGCTTACCAGCTGTGGCAAGAGGGGAAATGGCACGAGATGGTAGATCAGGTACTCGGGGTCGACTGCCCGGTGACGGAGGTGATGAAGTGCGTCCAGGTGGCCTTGTTGTGCGTCCAGGACAGCGCCGACGATCGACCCAGCATGTCCGATGTCGTTGCCATGCTCAGCGGCGAGGGGCTCACGCTACCGGAGCCCCGACAGCCGGCCTACTTCAACGTTAGGCTATCAACCTTACCGGAGTCAAATAGTTCCTTTGGTGAATCGTCCTACATCAGCAACGTCGCCTTGACTGATGAAGACGGCAGATAACAGGTGCAAGTGTAGGCGGCTAATCAATTTGTACTAGCGAGGTAATTAACTATACATGGCTACTATACTCATCAGATGGACAATAGTAGAAGACTAACGTAGTTGATGCACAGAAATTCCATGCCCATCAACATGTCGATTTTTTATTTTTTTTGTATTCTCTCGTAAATTTATATCTTTTCTGGATCCACTGTGTAATCTCAGGTGGTTTTTTGCTATGTTGTAATATCTGTATTAGGACAGCACACATTCTATTTTGCGTTATCTATAGTTCTTTTCCTTGATTCGGTTTGAAGTCATTATTTCGAAATGCAACAGCAATTCGGAATTCATTTGCAAAAAAAAGGACAATTTCACATCCATGCAATTGCATTTACTCGTCAACGTGAAATCAACTGAAAAGGGTAAAAAGTTATCAAAAAAAAACTGAAAAGGGTAAAAAGGGCAACTGCTCTAAAAATCCAATCTCTCCCGGCGGATCAATTCACGTTGATGATTGTGACCCTATGGGCAATATGGAGTGCTAGGAGGAAGGCCATACACGAGGATATATTCAAAACACCGTTTCTACGGAAGGTTTGTCTTCTCCTATCTTCATGACATAGATTTTATGACATCGTCGAGGAATGCACCACATGCGGTAATAGCAGCAATAACCCAATCACTACTGGAATTTGTTTGTACGCCGGGTGCAAGACTCTTTGCCGAGAGCCAAATCTCGGGCACTCGGCAACCTTACATATGCCGAGAGCCGCACTCGGCAACAGTGGGTTCACGGCAACTAGCCCATGTTGCCGTGAAAGGCTCCCGGCGACGAGGCTACACCCGGCAAACACTACGTACGCCAAGGGCTACACACGGCAAAGAATAGCAACGTGGCATGCTCATTCGCCCCTGACGGCGCTGTCAGTTTCTTTAGACTTTACCGAGAGCCGAATATCGACGCTCGGTAAAGGCTTTTGATGAATTCTATTTTCCTTTTTATTTGGGTGTGATTTTTGACCTCTATTTTTGTGTCTGATATTTAATACCTTTTAATGACTAAAGTGTCAAAATATCATGACTTATGATGACTTATGTTTTGGGTTAGATTTTTTCCGAATCTCAACTTCTAATTAATTAGGCACTACTCTCTTCGTTCCTTTATGTAAGGTGTATTATTTATACCACAGTGACCAAGGCAAGTAAATCAATTAGGCCAGATAGAAAGAGGTACTTGCAACAGGGAGAAATATTATTACCGAGCACGGCTACAAACGTAGAGAAGACCCCTAGAGCAAGGGTTAGGACCTGTACCGAGAGGGTTATCGGTACATGCAGCTATTACCGAGAGTCGTAACATGGATAAGTGGGTATTCACTCGATGCCGGTCAATGCGGTAAACCACCAGGGTCATCGGGTTCTCGGTAAAGTGTAACGGTCAAAGTAAGGTGCTTTGCCAATCATGTATGAAAACTAAAGGCTGTAAACAGCAACATGGGATGTAGGTGGTCTAGGGTTTGGGCCTTTACCGAGAGTGACTCTCGGTAAAGTATAGTGTTACCGAGGGTCGCTCTCGGTAAAGGTCCTAAACCTAGATCTAGGTTTAGGACTGATCTGTGAGGGGATGGCCTCACATTGGTCCGATGCCTCGCACTGACCTGTAGTAACACGTATAAGCAGGTATTCACCGTGCCCTACCCCCTCTCGGTGCCGGTCAATGCCGTACACCGCCTAGGCCACCGGATGACCTCTCGGCCGGGAAGCCACACGAGGGGGGTTCGACAGCTGCCCCAACATGCGTGTGGCCTGAGAATACATACGAAAGGGTGGTGTGGTGTCTGAATAACCAGTGCACAAAACTGACGTGGAAGATGCCCCACGTACCGGACACACAGGCAGGAACGTCGATTACTAGATGTGTGCCGTCCCCCAGATTGAGCCGACGGCGGGCGATCATGTGAGGGGATGGCCCCAACTTGGTCTGATGCCTCGCACTGACTTGTAGTAACACTGACAAGCAGGTATTCACCGTGCCCTACCCCCTCTCGGTGCCGGTCAATGCCGTAGACCGCCCGGGCCACCGCATGGGCGCACGGCCGGAACACCCCCTTCTCGGTAAAGTGTAACAGTCAAAGTAAGGTGCTTTGCCAATCATGTATGAAAACTAAAGGCTGAAAACAACAACAGGGTATGTAGGTGGTCTAGGGTTCGGGCCTTTACCGAGAGCCACCCTCGGTAAAGGCCATTTACCGAGAGTGGCTCTCAGTAAAGTATAGTGTTACCGAGGGTCGCTCTCGGCAAAGGTCCTAAACCTAGATCTAGGTTTAGGACTGACCTATGAGGGAATGGCCTCAGATTGGTCCAATGCCTCGCACTGACCTATAGTAACACGTACAAGCAGGTATTCACCGTGCCCTACCCCCTCTCGGTGCCGGTCAACGTCGTACACCGCCGGGGCCACCGGATGACCTCTCGGCCAGGAAGCCACACGAGGGGGGTTCGATAGCCGTAGGGCCGGCCCTGAGGGGGGGGGGGCAGCAGGGGCGGCCGCCCCGGGCCCCCTCCGACGAACATAATTAGCCCATGGAAGATTCTCGAAGAAAAAAATTCAGCCCATGGCACAAGCTTCGGGAGAAACAAGGCCTGAGATGCACACCTAGTCGGTAGCCCATGATAGAGTTATCATGTATTCTTTCCGATCAAAAATCGATTGACTGCTTCTCAGTGATTTCGGTTGATTCCTTTTCGCCCAGATCATGAATCGCAAGCCGATGACTCCGGCCTCACCCTGGTCGTCCTCACAATGACCCTGAGTCTCGCCTTTGGTGGACCAAAATCCACCCAACGACAGATTCACTGACGTTTTCGGTGCCGCGTAGCTTGGAGGGTGGGCTATGAGGAGATCGATCTATGCAGATATGCTTGTTGTTTCAGTCTAGAGGCTGATAATTTGTTGAGTTTTCAGTTACCTTACAAAAAAATTGTGGGGGCCAGAGGCAAGTTCGAATACTATCATGAGGATTATGGGAGTCAAGGGTGAAGGGCCTCACGATGTGTCATCTTCAGGTGTGTAAGCATCAGTACAGTTAAGTTTAATTTGAGTACTCCCTTTCTCCCTCTCTTCATGAGAGGTATGATTTGTGATTCTATTTATATCATAAATTCATAAATTTCATGCATGGAAGCAACAGCGGGAGTTTTGTTGATGTGCATATTCATGCATTTGTTTTTACACCATCTTAATTTAAATTATTAGATGAAACCTTCATAATTTATTTTCTTGAGAATCATTTTTGCTTTATTGAAGTAGACGTTAAGAAACAATGGTTATTAGGTGAAGCTGTCCGCCACACATGAAGCCCAACCACATCTCCCAGCCAGAGCACGCTAGCATGTGCGCCTCTTTATTAAGATAATATCATGTAAATGAAGGACATATGAATGAACGCCTTGCTTCTTGTCGTAATCTCCTCCCTGGTTTTCCCACACTGAACCATCCTAGGGGCATTTATGTCCTAGAACCAGTACTAACGACTCCCCCCTGCCACGGAGAAAATTCATCGCCGTCGTAAGTACTTCCATGTTCTAAGACCCCGGATGCCAGCAAGATGACATTTGTTGCTCCCATGAATTCACCCTCACGGCTCCTTGCGTTCGATACAATCACAACCTTATCATCGCAGCATATACGTTCACCTTCACACAACCAGCAGGAGGAGTGATCCAAGATGAGACCGTGGTAAGTGACTTTGCGTCAAAGAATGCTAAAAGAAATTTTCAAGGGGCCCCAAATTTTAGTTTCGCCCCGGGCCCCCAAAATCTCAGGACCGGCCCTAGACAGCCGCCCCAACATGCATGTGGCCCGGGAATACGTACAAAAGGGTGGTGTGGTGTCTGAATAATCAGTGCACAACACTGACGTGGAAGATGCCTCACGTACCGGACACACGGGCGGGAACGTCGATCACTGGATGCGTGTCATCCCCCAGATCAAGCCGATGGTGGGAGATCATGTGAGGGGATGGCCCCAACTTGGTCTGATGCCTCGCACTGACTTGTAGTAACATCGACAATAAGGTATTCACCGAGCCCTACACCCTCTCGGTGCCGGTCAATGCCGTAGGCCGCCCGGACCACCACATGGGCGCACAGCCGAAACACCCCCTTCTCGGTAAAGTGTAACATTCAAAGTAAGGTGCTTTGCCAATCATGTATGAAAACTAAAGGATGAAAACAACAACAGTGGATGTAGGTGGTCTAGGGTTTGGGCCTTTACCGAGAGCCACCCTCGGTAAAGGCCATTTACCGAGAGTGACTCTCGATAAAGTATAGTGTTACCGAGGGTCGCTCCCGGTAAAGGTCCTAAACCTAGATCTAGGTTTAGGACTGACCTGTGAGGGAATGGTGAAAGGATCGAGAAGAGGTGTCTAGAGGGGGGGGGGGTGAATAGACTCTTAGTAAGAAAAGTGGCAGTTTTTAATTTCTTCAAGTTGAGGTGGAGTTTTAGCACATGTTTAAACATTCACAATACATATGAAGCAAGCATGACAAGAGTATATGGGCAGCGGAAAGTAAAGCATGCAATTTTGCAAGAATGTAAAGGGATGGGATTGGAGTGTGCAAACGCAATTGGAGACACGGAGATTTTTTGCGTGGTTCCGATAGGTGGTGCTATCGTACATCCACGTTGATGGAGACTTCAACCTACGAAGGGTAACAGTTGCGCGAGCCCACGGAGGGCTCCACCCACGAAGGGTCCACGAAGAAGCAACCTTGTCTATCCCACCATGGCCATCGTCCACGAAGGACTTGCCTCACTAGGGTAGATCTTCACGAAGTAGGCGATCTCCTTGCCCGTACAAACTCCTTGGTTCAACTCCACAATCTTGACGGAGGCTCCCAAGTGACACCTAACCAATCTAGGAGACACCACTCTCCAAAAGGTAATAGACGGTGTGTTGATGATGAACTCCTTGCTCTTGTGCTTCAAACGATAGTCTCCCCAACACTCAACTCTCTTTCATAGGATTGGATTTGGTGGAAAGATGATTTGAGTGGAAAGCAACTTGGAGAAGGCTAGAGATCATGATTTATGTGGTTGGAATGGAATATCTTGACCTCAACACATGTGTAGGTGGTTCTCTCTCAGAAAATGTATGTTGGAAGTGTAGGCATGTTCTGATGGCTTTCTCCACAAATGAAGAGTGGGTGGAGGGGTATATATAGCCTCCACACAAAACCTAACCATTACACACAATTTACCAAACTTGGTGGGACCGAATCAGAAAACTCGGTAAGAACGATTTGGTTCATAATGTGACCGTTGGGCATTTTGGTGGGACCGATATGGTCAACTCGGTAGGACCGATGTGCTAGGGTTAAGGTAAAGCCTCATCTCGGTTTGACAAATTACACAAACTCGGTGGGACCGATTTTGGTAATAAGCGAAACAGAAAGTTGGCCAAGCAAACTCGGTGAGACCGATTTCATATCTCGGTGGGACCGAAAATATTGCAACAGGCAACAAAGAGTTTGCAAGCCCATCTCGGTGAGACCGAGATCCCATCGGTGAGACCGAGTTGAAGCAAATGTGCCCTAGAGGCAATAATAAAGTTATTATTTATTTCCTTATATCATGATAAATGTTTATTATTCATGCTAGACTTGTATTAACAGGAAACTTAATACATGTGTGAATACATAGACAAAACAGAGTGTCCCTAGTATGCCTCTACTAGACTAGCTCATTGATCAATGATGGTTATGTTTCCTAGCCATAGACATGAGTTGTCATTTGATCAACGGGATCACATCATTAGGAGAATGATGTGATGGACTAGACCCATCCGTTAGCTTAGCACTATGATTGTTTAGTTTTACCGCTATTGCTTTCTTCATGATTTCTACATGTTACTATGACTATGAGATTATGCAACTCCCGAATATCGGAGGAACACCTTGTGTGCTATCAAACGTCACAACGTAACTGGGTGATTATAAAGATGCTCTACATGTGTCTCCGAAGGTGTTCGTGGTGTTGGCATAGACCAAGAATAGGATTTGTCACTCTGAGTGTTGGAGAGGTATCTCTAGGCCCTCTCGGTAATACACATCATAATAAGCCTTGCAAGCAAATGACTAATGGGTTAGTCACGAGATGATGTATTATGGAACGAGTAAAGAGACTTACCGGTAACGAGATTAACTAGGTATGGTGATACCGACGATCGAATCTCGGGCAAGTAACATACCGATGACAAAGGGAACAACGTATGTTGTTATGAAGTTTGATCGATAAAGATCTTCGTAGAATATGTAGAAGACAATATGAGCATCCAGGTTCCGCTATTGTTTATTGACCGGAGATGCATCTCGGTCATGTCTACATAGTTCTCGAACCTGTAGGGTCCGCACGCTTAACGTTTGATGACGATCGGTATTTTGAGTTTATGAGTTTTGATGTACCGAAGGTAGTTCGGAGTCCCGGATGAGATCAAGGTCATGATGAGGAGTCTCAGAATGTCCGAGATGTAAAGATTGATATATTGGACGACTATATTCGGACACCGGAAGTGTTCCGGAAAAGTTTCGGATTTAACTGGAGTGCCGGAGGGGGTTACTTGAACCCCCCTCCCCCCGAGGGAGTATGGGTCATAGTGGGCCTATGAGGGAAAGAGAGGGGCAGCCCATAGGGCTGGCCGCACCCCCTAGGGTTTCTAGTTGGACTAGGAAAAGGGGGGAGGCGCCACCTCTCCTTTCCTTCTCCTCTCCCCCTTCCTTTCCTACTCCTAGTACGAGTTGGAAAGGGGATTCCTATTCCTACTAGGAGTAGGAATCCTACTCCTGGCGTGCCTTAGAAGGCCAGCCGCACCTCCCCCCTTGCTCCTTTATATACGGGGCAGGGAGCACCCAAAGACACAGAAGAAACATTGTTCTAGCTGTGTGCGGTGCCTCCCTCCACATAAACACACCTCAGTCATACCGTTGCAGTGCTTAGGCGAAGCCCTGTGCCGGTAGCTTCATCATTTCCGTCAGCACGCCGTCGTGCTGACGAAACTCTCCCGTGAAGCTCAACTGGATCAAGAGCTCGTGGGACGTCATCAAGCTGAACATGTGCTGAACGCGGAGGTGTCGTACGTTCGGTGCTTGATCGGTTGGATCGCTAAGAAGTTCTACTACATCAACCGCGTCACTAACGCTTCCGCTTTCGGTCTACGAGGGTACGTAGACACACTCTCCCCTCTCGTTGCTATGAATCTGGTAGATAGATCTTGCGTGATCGTAGGATTTTTTTTGAAATACTACGTTAAACCCAACAGTGGCATCATGAGCCAGGTCTATGCGTAGATGATATGCATGAGTAGAACACAATGAGTTGTGGGCGATAATAGTCATACTGCTTACCAGCATGTCATACTTTGGTTTGGCGGTATTGTGAGATGAAGCGGCCCGAACCGACATTACGCGTACGCTTACGCGAGACTGGTTTCACCGTTATGAGCACTCATTGTTTAAAGGTGACTGGCGGGTGTCTGTCTCTCTCACTTTAGCTGAATTGAGTGTGACTACGCCCGGTCCTTGTGAAGGTTAAAACAACACATACTTGACGAAAAATCGTTGTGGTTTTTGTATGCGTAGGTAAGAATGGTTCTTGCTAAGCCTGTAGCAGCCACGTAAAACTTGCAACAACAAAGTAGAGGATGTCTAACTTGTTTTTGCAGGGCATGTTGTGATGTGATATGGTCAAGACATGATGAGTTATATGGTTTTGTATGAGATGATCATGTTTTGTAAAGTTATCGGCAACTGGCAGGAGCCATATGGTTGTCGCTTTATTGTATGAAATACAGTCGCCATGTAATTGCTTTACTTTATCACTAAGCGGTAGCGATAGTCGTGGAAGCAATAGTTGGCGAGACGACAACGATGCTACGATGGAGATCAAGGTGTCGCGCCGGTGACGATGGTGATCATGACGGTAACTTGGAGATGGAGATCAAAAGCACAAGATGATGATGGCCATATCATGTCACATATTTTGATTGCATGTGATGTTTATCTTATTATGCTTCTTATTTTGCTTAGTACGACGGTAGCATTATAAGATGACCCCTTACAAAATTTCAAGGTATAAGTGTTCTCCCTGAGTATGCACCGTTGCGAAAGTTCATCGTGCCGAGACACCACGTGATGAGCGGGTGTGATGAGCTCTACGTTCACATACAACGGGTGTAAGCCAATTTTGCACACGCAGAACACTCGGGTTAAACTTGACGAGCCTAGCATATGCAGATATGGCCTCGGAACACTAGAGACCGAAAGGTCGAGCGTGAATCATATAGTAGATATGATCAACATAAGATGTTCACCATTGAAAACTACTCCATCTCACGTGATGATCGGACATGGTTTAGTTGATTTGGATCACGTGATCATTCGGATGACCAGATGGATGTCTATCTAAGTGGGAGTTCTTTAAGTAATATGATTAATTGAGCTTTAATTTATCATGAACTTAGTCCTGGTAGTATTAGCATATCTATGTTGTAGACCAATAGCTCGCGATGTAGCTCCCCGTTTGTTTTTATATGTTCCTAGAGAAAACTAAGTTGAAATATGTTAGTAGCAATGGTGCGGACTTGTTCTGTGACCTGAGGATTTTCCTCATTGCTGCACAGAAAAATTATGTCCTTGATGCACCGCTAGGTGACAGACCTATTGCAGGAGCAGATGCAGACATTATGAACATTTTGACAAAAGCTCGATATGATGACTACTTGATAGTTTAGTGCGCCATGATTTACGGCTTATAACCGGGACTTCAAAAACGTTTTGAACGCCATGAAGCATATGAGATGTTCCAGGAGTTGAAATTAGTATTTCGTACTCATGTCCGTGTCGAGAGGTATAAGACCTCTGACAGTACATTGCCTACAAGATGGAGCAGAAGAGCTCAACCAGTGAGCATGTGCTCAGATTGTCTGGGTACTACAATTGCTTGAATCAAGTGGGAGTTAATCTTCCAGATAAGATAGTAATTGACAAAGTTCTCTAGTCACTATCGTCAAGTTAGTAGAACTTCGTGATAAACTATAATATGCAAGGGATGACGAAAGTAATTCCCGAGCTGTTCGCGATGCTGAAATCGGTGAAGGTAGAAATCAAGAAAGAGCATCAAGTGTTGATGGTTAACGAGACCACTTGTTTCTAGTAAAGGGAAAAGGGAAAGAAAGGGGACTTCAAGAAGAATGACAAGCAAGTTGTCACTCCCGTGAAGAAACCCCAAGCTAAACTCAAGCCTGAAACTAAGTGCTTCTACTGCAAAGGAAATGGTCACTAGAAGTGGAACTGCCCTAGATACTTGGCGGATAAGAAGGATGGCAAAGTGAATAAAGGTATATTTTATATACAGATTATTGATGTGTACTTTACTAGTGTCATAGCAACCCCTGGTTATTTGATACCGGTTCAGTTGCTAAAATTAGTAACTCGAAACGAGAGTTACAAAATGAACAAAGACTAGTTAAAGGTGAAGTGACGATGTGTGTTGGAAGTGGTTCCAAGATTGACATGATCATCATCGCACACTCCCTATACTTTCGGGATTAGTGTAGAACCTAAATAAATGTTATTTGACATTTGCGTTGAGCATGAATATGATTTGATCATGTTTGTTGCAATACGGTTATTCATTTAAAGTCATAGAATATTTGTTATTCTGTTTACATGAATAAAGCCTTCGATGGTCATACACCCAATGAAAATAGTTTGTTGGATCTCGAGCGTAGTGATACACATATTCATAACATTGAAGCCAAAAGATGCAAGGTTAATAATGATAGTGCAACTTATCTGTGGCACTGCCGTTTAGGTCATATTGGTGTAAAGCGCATGAAGAAACTCCATAGTGATGGACTTTTGAAATCACTTGATTATGAATCACTTGGTGCTTGCGAACCATGCCTCATGGGCGAGATGACTAAGACTCTGGGCTCCGGAACAATGGAGCAAGCAACAGATTTGTTGGAAATCATACATACTGATGTATGTAGACCGATGAGTGTTGAAGCTCGCGGCGGAAATCATTATTTTCTGACCTTCACCGATGATTTGAGCAGATATGGGCATATCTACTTGATGAAGCACAAGTATGAAACATTTGAAAAGTTCAAAGAATTTCAGAGTGAAGTAGAGAATCATCGTAACAAGAGAATAAAGTTTCTACGATCTGATCGTGGAGGCAAATACTTGAGTTACGAGTTTGGTCTTCATTTAAAACAATGTGGAATAGTTTCACAACTCACGCCACCCGGAACACCACATCGTAATGGTGTGTCCAAACGTCGTAGCCGTACTTTATTAGATATGGTGTGGTCTATGATGTCTCTTACCGATTTACCACTATCGTTTTGGGTTATGCATTAGAGACAGCTGCATTCACGTTAATTAGGGCACCATCTAAATTCGTTGAGACGGCGCCTTATGAACTGTGGTTTGGCAAGAGACCAAAGTTGTCGTTTCTCAAAGTTTGGGGCTGCGATGCTTGTGTGAAAAAGTTTCAACCTGATAAGCTCGAACCCAAGTCGGAGAAATGTGTCTTCATAGGATACCCAAAGGAGACTGTTGGGTACACCTTCTATCACAAATCCGTAGGCAAGATATTCGTTGCTAAGAATGGATCCTTTCTAGAGAAGGAGTTTCTCTTGAAAGAAGTGAGTGGGAGGAAAGTGGAACTTGATGAGGTAATTGTACCTTCTCCCGAATTGGAAAGTAGTACATCACAGAAACTAGTTCCAGTGATTCCTACACCAATTTAGTGAGGAAGCTAATGATGATGATCATGAAACTTCGGGTCAAGTTACTGCTGAACTTCGTAGATCAACCAAAGTACGTTCCGCACCAGAGTGGTACGACAACCCAGTTCTGGAAGTCATGTTACTAGACTATGATGAACCTACAAACTATGAGGAAGCGACGATGAGCCCAGATTCCGCAAAATGGCTTAAGGCCATGAAATCTGAGATGGGATCCATGTATGAGGAAAAAGTGTGGACTTTGGTTGACTTGCCCAATGATCGGCTGTGACGCCCGAAGACTGACGTCCTAGAAGATTCCAGAGATTCCAGAGATTCATGATGTTCCGGGTTCTCCCGTGTGTTTCTTTTGTGCTTGTGTTATTTATTTTGCATTGCGTCATGTCATCATGCCATCATGTCTTTAATCTTTGCATCTCACCTAAATAAATCGTGTGGACCTTCGATCCATTTAAATTGAGGGAAGTGTGATTTCTCTTTAAAACATATCCTCCCAATATTTAGGGAGCTATATAGATAAATATTCCATTTGTTTGGAATTAGCCGCAACACACTTGCATATTTTTCCCCATGCCTATTTCACTTCAAGTTTCTCCATCAAAAACCTTGTCTTAATTCTTTTCCGTTGTATCGAGGCTCCTCTAAAAATCCGAGCATTTTGGATCTACCTTTTGCCACTTCCTTCTCACACTCATTTGAATTAAATTCAAATGAGTTTGAATCAACTTCACAACTCATGCCCACTCCATTTTTCTTGGAACAAGCACATTGTTGTGAGTCCAGGAAAATTACCTGCATGCTCAAATTGTTTTCCTAATTCTCTCTTCTTTTCTTCATTTTTTTTGCCTTTTGGTAAATACAAATTAAAGGGAGAGAGAAGCTGATGGCTTCTCGCCCCTCGTTGGTTACCCCAAGTGGAAGGTTTGAGATGCAGTGTAGCGGAAGTTTTCCCTTGGCAAAGATACCAAGGATCGATTTCCCTGAGACTCCCAGTTTCAACAAGAAGGTGTCAACTGCTAACGGCGCCAGATATTAGCAATCAACATGGACCTGCACACAGATACACATAACTTTGCTCCCAACGAGTACAGAGAGGTTGTCAATCCCTCCGGCCTTGTAGTTTACAAAGGATCAAACATAAGTGATAAAAGTGATAGGTATTGCTGCAAATAGTAAGTAAAAGCGGAAAGTAAATAGCGGGTGTGATCAGTGATGGTAATATGGACCGGGGTCCCATGATGTTCACTATTGATGTCTCTCTCCAAAAAGACGATAAAACAGCTATGTGAGGTAAACGAATTACAGCTGGGCAATTGACAGAATTATGTGCGCAAAGTAATGCTAACTATGTTACAAGAAAGGTAGAGGTTCAAAGCATGGGCGGTACGCCAAGGCAAGTAGACCGAAATCCATCTGCATCTACTACTAATCATCCACCTTGAGATATCTATCCAGAACATCTCGCTGGTATTAAGGTGCAAGTCCCACCCATAGTGTAAACTCAAAGCAACAGACAACTGCATTAAAAGAACTTTGCGTAAAGTAAACAATCCTTGCACCCGCGGGCACAAGCACCGTTGTTTTCCCCCTTGTGGCAACAGCACATCCCCTAGACTCATGTTTCTGTCACTCAAGCTAGTCATCGAGGGGCATGAACCCACAATCAAGCATAACGTTCCCTCTTGGAGTCACTACCTACTACTTGGTGAAAGCAATAAATAACAACGGAGAACATGCAAGAATTACTTACGAACATAAATATAAAAGAGGTAGATCAAATATATTACTCAAACACAATCTGAACATAATCTCACAATCCATCGGATCCCAGCAAACTCATCATAGCAACAGCATAAGGATTACATATGTGCCTCGATCATGTAGGGCAGCTCACGAGGACTAATTAGTGAAGCACAAGAACGGGAGGAGAACATCACATAGCTACTGGTCATGGACCCATGGTCCAAGGGAGACTACTCACAACTCATCCGGGAGGCGTCCATGGTGGTGGAGAAGCTCCCGGTGGTGATCCTCCCCTCCGGCAGGGTGCCGGGAAGAGTTCTCCTGGTGCTCCCGATCTTGGAAGCGCGGCGGCGGCGGAACAGATATGAGATCGTGAAAAAGGGTTCCCGTCTCGAGGGTTTCGGGACACGATATAAATATATGCCAAAGGGGGGCATCAGCGGAGGCCCGGGGGGCCCAGGCGCCCCCCCCCCGGCGCGGCCAGGGGGGGCCGCGCCACCAGGGCGCCTGGAGCCCTGGTGGCCCCCCTTCGGCTGTACTTTGGCTGCTGGGAAGCTTCTGGAACGCTGATTTTTTATATAATTTTTCCGGGATTTTTCTGGCAGTTCTCGTAATGGGAAAACCTGAAATGCAAAAACAGCAGAAAACAGAAACTAGCACTAGGGTGCACTGAGTTAATAGGTTAGTCCAAATATGATCAAAAGTGTATGGAAGTGTATAAATATCATAGCAATATCACCCAAAAGAGGCATGGAGCAAGCAGAAATTATAGATACGTTTTGGACGTATCAACATCCCCAAGCTTAATTCCTGCTCGTCCTCGAGTAGGTAAATGATAACAAGAATAATTTCTGTGGTGACATGCTATTAACCATATAGGACTTTTCATAGTCATATGACAAAAGCTTACTAAGACAATGAATCTGTAGTAATTAAGTTGCCTTATGAGAAAATCACAAAGAACTGAAAGTTTTACAATATGGTATTGAAACATCAAATAGATTTGTAATGAGCATGGTGTGCAAATATGACAAAGTGATATCTCGCTTGCCCCCTTTAGTGAAGCAAAACATAAATGTAGGGGCACCTCCAAGGTTTAAGTGATGACTAGATACAATGATTTCAGAATAAACGATATCATAATCATGCAAAAGACAATGCTACTTTGGGACAATGCACATTACACTCAGAATGACAATCATGCTCTCAGTAGTTGGTGCTTTAAAAGAAGGTGGAGACTCTCGAACCGTGGCTTTTGTTGGCAAGGTTGAAAACCCGTAGTCGGAAACAAAGACAAAGCATGTACCAGAGCTCTTGGTTTTAAAACAGAAGTAATAATATATATTTTTTTAGATCATGCATGTTTCGTCAACGAATGCTAGCAGATAACTCAATCACTTCTTGAGACGGACAAGTTTCGAGGAACGGCTCCCGAATGAGGACGATCACATCCTCTTAATCTCCTTTGTTTATCACTGCCAAAGTTTTCTGATTTCTTATGAACAAAGCGTGAAGGAGGGTTTGTTTGTTATATTAATTTTGAGCCGGGCGCACTCAATGCCAGTTCCTTCTCGTATTATGGGTTTGCACATTATACATGCAATCCCGGGGTGAAGCTTGTCCAACTTAAAAAGATCATGAATTAACTACTACTTCCTCATGGACTTAAAATAGAGGCACAAAATAGGAATGCATTTTTTTCTTTTCTTTTTGAATAATTTCGAAATGGTACATGAAAGTCTTCGTAAGGAATGGCAGGTAAATACCATGTAGGAAGATATGGTGGACTCATATGGCATAACTGGTTTAAATGAATTTGGATGCACAAGCAGTCAGTCCGCTTAGTACAGGTGGAGGTTAGCAAAAGACTGGGAGCGACCAACTAAGAGAGCAATGACGGTCATAATCATGCAGAGCGACAAAGCAACATTGAATCAGGCATGGTAGTTATATCGCTACTCAGAAACAAAAGATCATCAAGGCTTGACAGACTTTCTTTACAGTCTTAAATATGCGTGAGCATACGCCAAGTCAATCAAAATAAATTCTTGAAGGAAGATATTACTAAACCATACCACATCATAGGCAAACAAATCATGTTGGTACTCCAATAACACATTGGGAACCCCCCAGCTATTTGAGACTAACCATAAGAAAACATGAACTACTAAGCACCATTATGCACGTAGCATCTTTATCATAGACATACCAACCAATGCAACGGAAGCAAACTCTCTTAATAAGATAATCATGATAAATAAAGAGAGTTCAAGCAACCAACTAAACAAAAGCTCTTTAAAAAGATAAGCATGAAAACTAAAAGCTAAGCATGATAGTAGCTATTGAAAGACAAAGAACACACACAGCAAGATAGACATGAAAATTCTATGTTGTGTTCTAGGTAGAAGTGGAGCGTGTTTCTCTCCGACATAAAGAAAGCTGAGTTCCGACTCGTTATGAAAAGCTAAAGAAAACTAAAAAGGAAACTAAAAGCAAGACGCTCCAAGCATAGCACATAACACATGAAGTGATAAAAATATAGTGGAACGAAAGACGAACTGATAATGTTGATGGAGAAGGGGATGCACGGGGGCATCCCCAAGCTTAGATGCTTGAGTCTCCTTGAATATTTCTTGGGGGTGCACGGGGGCATCCCCAAGCTTGAGCGTTTGACACTCCCGAATCTTTTTATCATCTTCCCTCACACACTTGAAAACTCCCTTCATACATAACTCATCATCATCTGATTAGCGAGGTTAGTACCCTTAATAAAATAATTGTTCCTTGCTGGAAATAAAGATATTCTTGAAGGTCTACTGTTTCTCAAGATTGCCAAAAGGTTTTTGCAAAGAAAAAGCAAGCTCTAGGTTTGTAAAATGAAGGAAAGGCAAAACAGGACAGAATCTGTGAAAAACAGAACAGCAGGTAGTAAATGATTTTTTCGGGGCACTTCTGCAACTCTAATCAAAAAAATCAATACAGACGCACGAAAGACAATTATATAGAGCATGCTGTCGAAAAAATTCAGACCAAAAAGATGATCTGGTGATTTTATACGAATTTTTCTATCCAAGGACAGAATCTGTTTCCTGGACAGCACGTCACAACTTTTGAACTTCCTTGCAATCAGAGGCTACACTTGGCACAAAGTTGAAAAGCAAAGATACAATGATGATGCTACTGTAGTATCAACATCAAGACACAACAAAAATAAAATAAATTTTTTATTCATGTGGGCTGCCTCCCAAAAGCGCTTTCTTTTATGACTTTAAGCTAGGCATAATGCAAAAAGATCAAGTTTTATCAAGAGTAAAAGAATAGCTAGCCCGTATGACGGACTCAAAAGGTAACTTAATCTTCTTTCGAGGGAAGTGTTCCATCCCTTTCTTGAGAGGAAACTGGAATTTTATATTCCCCCCTTTCATGTCAATGATAGCACCAACGGTGCGTAGAAAAGGACGTCCCAAAATAATTGGACATGAAGGTTCACATTCAATGTCCATAATAGTAAAATCAACGGGAACATAATTGTCATTGACAATGATAAGAACATCGTCGATCCTCCCCAAAGGTTTCTTTATGGAAGAACCAACGAGACGAACACCAAAAGAACAAGAATCAAAAGGTTTCAATTTAAGCATATCATATATTCTTTTGGGCATAACAGAGGTACTAGCTCCAACATCACATAAAGCATAGCAAGAGAAGTTATTCAACTTAATTTTAATCATAGGATCTCAACCATCTTCTAGATTTCTAGGTATGGAGGCTTCTACTCTAAGTTTCTCCTCCCTAGCTTTGATAAGAGCATTAGTGATATGCTCTGTGAAGGCAAGGTTAAGCGTGCTAGTGCGGGGATCTCTAGACATCTTGTGAAGGAAATCAATAACTTCGGTAAGAGTGCAATTATCAAAATCAAGGTCACTACTATTAAGTAAGGTGGTAGTGGTGTCCTTTAGGTTCACTTGTTTGGTAGTTTCTATAGTCATAGCATCACCATTAATAGGTCCAATGGGACTAGGAGTGCATTGGGTGCTAAGAGTTTGGATATCCTCAACAACTTGGATAGTAGCAACAGTGTGGTGGGTAGGAAGGCTCTTAATTCTATCTTCTTCCTCCCTTAGGGGTGCAACCACTTCGGGTTTACCCGCCATTTGGTTTATCAAAGTGGCTTGTGTGTGAGACATATTGGAAACTTGGGTCTCAGTGATAGTGAGCTGTAATGCCCAGGATGGGACTATATCTCCTACGTGTCGAGGCACGACTTAAAGATATAAGCCCATCCTAGAATGATCTCAAGTTTGGTATCTTTGCACGACTCATGTAAAAGAGGGATTAAAATGCAAAAGGAGATAGTTGGCTTACACTCGCCACTTCACACAATACATTACATAAGCAATACATCATTCAAAACATCACAACCCGACTACGGGTGAAGATCCAAAAGAAAGATACCAAAACAACATAAAGCCACAGGTCAGGATCGAATCCTAGTAGAAACCACTACTGAACATCGAAACGTCACAAACAAACGGTCAAACTCTTCAACAAGCTCCTGGTGAAGCACTGAACCAGCTCCTGCATCAAACTCGGCTGAACCTGCATCTGGTGTGGTGAAGTAACTGTGAGCCACAGAGGACTCAGCAATCCCGTTCCCGGGTAACAGAACTATTTAAGCCTTGGGTGAGGACAAGGCTGAAGAAAGAACGAGAGGTGAAGGAACAAACAAGAGTCTGCAGCAGCAACTAGCACTAACTTACGTAAAAGAGAGCGAGAAGAGAAGAGCATCGGTCGAAAGATGATCACGAAGTGATCCTAGCTAAAGCCGGTCAAACATAACCCCACCGTGTTCAACTCCCGAATCCCTATTCGGAAATTGACAGTCACGGTACACACGCTGGTAGTGTATTGAAACATTGTGTCAAGTTATCTACAACCGGAATTAACAAGCTCCCATCTGCCACATAACCGCGGGCACGGCTTTCGAAAGTTCAAACCCTGCAGGGGTGTTCCAACTTGGCCCATCACAAGCCCACGATCCGCGGAGTCGCAACTCCATAGTTGGGAAGACCCGAGTATTCTCGGAATCCCGTGCTCAAGTTAAACCGAACTAAGGTAAGGCTAATCCAGCAAATCCTCCCGGCGTGTCGACACCCTGATA
>LR738710.1:256194893-256208410 GCA_902687465.1 Secale cereale | reverse complement strand
TGAGCGAAGCGTACTTAGCCAAGCAACGGTTTGCGTAGGTAGGGTGGTTAAACATGGCAATGGTTACAAGTAGGAGGCTGACAAGAAGAACATGGGCATCGAGGCAAAACTATAGAGCGATACTCTAGCAATAGGCAAAGATAGTAACGATATCCGGGTTCGGTCATCTTGCCTGGGATTCCACAAGGGAGAAGAACGGATCCAAGAAGAAGACGGAGCAACACTGACGAGCGGATCCTCACAACTCCGGAACGAAACCGAAGCTAACAAGAGAAGCAAACCGGAAAGAAGAAAACAACACGGTAAACACACAAATCATAAACATGGCATAAGATGCACATCCAAGTATGATGCATGTCCAGTTTAAATATGCAAGGCATGGCAAAAGCACAAACAAATACTACAAGTTAAGTGGAGATCAATATGCAACGAGTTGCATATTGACGAAACACCACATTTAATTATTTAGTTGACTCTCATTTAATTACAAGACAAGATTAATTGTTTTTAACATGGCAAGAGGTGAAGCATAATAAAACTACACTATTAAGACATTTTAAATGAGGCCGGAAATAACAACAACATATCCGGAAAATCCCCATGAGCATGTTTAATAATTATAAACAAACAACAATTAACATTCTCATGTTGTTATCATGATGCGGATGACATGAACATGTTATGCAAGTTTTATTAAAAGGTTGACTTAAAGGAGATATGAAGTATTGTCACCGTGGTGAAACGAAAGGGTGCCACAGCAACGATCCAAAAATGATGCAACGCAACATATCGGTTCCGGTATCTCGTTAAGAGACCGGTGCAAAAGGTGACGAAGCGAGTCAAACGAGATGATGGGGTGATCCCGTAACCGGGTTCCCACGAGTCGGTGACGAGGCAACCGAGGACATGACAAAGGGGACGAAACGGACACGAAGCACACACGGGAAACATTTCATACAACACAAGCAAGCATTCACGGGTCACGTCTCGGGGTATACCTTCGAAACACTCGTTTCGGGACGGTTCAGGATCGTAGAGGGACGTAGTGGTTCTCGCGGGTCGTAGAGGAAGTAGATGTACACGGCCGTAGAGGGAAGTAGTCGTTCCCGGATCTTCGGCGACGGTAGACGAACTCGTTCGTAGATGTACTTGGCGCATCCGTCTTTTCCGGGCGACGGTAGTGGTACACGCGACGGTAGACGAACTTGGGTCTTCCGGCGAGGGTAGTGGAAGTAGTGGTACTTGTACATGTAGTCGTTCACGTGGCGGTAGTTGTACTCGGGCGACGGTAGAGGAAGTAGTGGTACTCTGCGACGGTAGTCGTTCAGGCGTCGAGTGTAGTTGTACAAGGGTCCAAAGTAGAAATACTTGCATCTCCATGATTATCTGAGATTAACATTACAGCAACAAACAACAAAACAAAACACAAAAAAAAAGGAAAAGGCTACGGGTTTGCTCGGGACAACGCCGAACTGGAAAAGGACAGGGCCTCCTCGAGGGACTGAGGAACACGGAGGCGACCTGGCGCCAGAGGAAGGACGTCGGGGCGCCGGGCTGCTGGACGGAGAAGGAAAGGGGCCCTCGGGCGCTGCGGACGGCACCACTCGGCGACGAAGGACGGGCGGCCGCGGCGCTGCTCGGGACGTGCACGAGGCCTGGAGCTGCTGCCGCTCTCAAGCTGGAGGGAGGTCGCGGTCGCGGGGCCAGAGGCGAGGCTCCCCGGCTCGGGCGCGAAGAAGGAGCCCGTGAGGGAGGGCGGAGCCTGGCTCGCCTGCCTGGCTCGAGGCGCCGCACGGGGCTACGTCCTGGGCGAAGGGAGGGACCGCGCCGGTGCTGCTGGAGGCGCAGGCGACGGTGACGTGCCTGGCCGGCCCGCGGGTGCTGCGGGAGCTCGGCCTTGCTCGGGGCCGGGCGAGGTAGGAGGCACCAGGGGGAGAATCCAGGCGGTCGTGGTGGCTGCGGCGCTCGCCTGGAGAGGAGGGACGCGGAGAGCTTGGGCGCGGGAGGGAGACGAGGCCTCATCGGCTCCCTGGGCGGAGGCGAACTAGAGGAGGGAAAGCCGTCGGGCGCGCTGGGGCCTCGGGATCGAGGGAGGCCCGGGAGATCGAGGCTGGGGCGAAGGGGAGAGAGGGGTTCGGCCAGAGGGACGAGGGAAACGGTTCGGTCGACGAGAGTGAGTGCGGCGGCGGCTGAGGAAACAGGGAGCGGAGGGACTCGGCGCTGGGAGAGCTAGGGTTCGGGCACTGCGGTTGGGCCTATAGGGCCAGGAGGGAGATGGGCCGAGGCGCCCTGGGCCAAGGAGGGAGGAGGAGAGGCCTGGAGGCTGCACTCTTATTTATTTCTTAAACAGAAATAAAAGAGAGAGAGCAAAAGAAAATAAGAAAAGAGGCCAGGACAGAAAAATAAAAATGGAACATTTTTATAAGGCTTTACGGGATAAACCCAACCCAACAAAATAATTCCAACAAAAAGGGAAGTGCAAAACTAAAACATTAGCTTGCAATAAAAGGAGTTTAGATAAAAGGAGGAGCCTCGAAACAACGGAAAGAATTATTACAGGGAAGGGTTTTTGAAGGAGAAGCTCGAAGTGAAAAGACAATGGGGAATTTATGCAAGTGTGTTATGGTGATTCCGGAGCAATGGAATATTATTAAATATAGCTCCCTAAATATTGAGAGACTTTTATATGTTTTAAAGAGAAGACAATCTTCCCTCGATTTAAATGGACCGAAGGTCCACACGGTTTATTTAGGTTGAGATGCAAAAATAAAATGACATGATGGCATGATGACATGATGCAAAGCAAAAATAAATAACACAAGCACAAAGAACCACACGGGCAACCCGGAACATCTGGAATCTTCTGGAAGCTTCTGGAATCTTCTGGGACGTCGGTCTCGGGCGTCACAACTCTCCCACACTAACAGAGGATCTCGACCCGAGATCCTAGAGATATCACCGGTTAAAAACGGAAGAGGAAGAGGTAAAACAAAGTTGCTTCTTTAACAAACGAGTGAAACCAAAGAACCTTGAGAGGTTGAGCAAATTGAAAGAAGAATACAACGGAGATGAACGAAGATGAAAACACTCCGTTAGAAAAGAGGAGCAAGGAGCATTATAAGAACCTTATAGGTTGAAATACATGAAACAAGAGCTTACGAACCAAAAGAATAAGAAACCGCTATGGTATGGCCAAGGAATAAGAATGACAGAATTTGGACAGCACTCCGTCTGAAAATGGAAGGAAATGAACAAAAACTTGAGGAGATAGAATGATACTTGATGAAAACAACAACACACAGCTTCTGAAACAATTAAAAGAATGGCACAAGGTTAAGAAAGATTCAGACAGCACTCCGGTTAAAAAAAGAGTTAAAACTTGATAAGATGAGAGAACTAGAATGAAGAATACAACACTCCGGTTAAATGATAAGCAAGGGAAAAACATGATCTTGATAAAACGAGATGATGGTTAAAGAGAGCAATATCACAAGGCCTCCGGAATGACAGAATAGCATATAAATGAAAGACAGAATTGAACGGAGAAGAAAATGACAACATCTCTCAAAATTAAATTTGAAAGAGCATCTTACGAAGAAGGGTTGAATAGAGTTGTTGGAATTTCAACAACGAGAAGAATAAGCTTGATGTGGGCTTATGGCAAACATCTCAAAATTATGAGGTGACAACCAGCCACTGACGGAAACATTTGCTTGGATCGAGATCAACAAGGAGATGAAAAACTTATTTCATCGGAATGATAAATGAAGAACTTGGGTCATTTATGAGCACCACAATAGCAACAATTCTCAAGGAAAGCTTTTAGGTGAAAAATAACCCAAGATAACTCCAAGAGATAAAAGGAGGGGTTGAAAGGATCTCCTAAAGAGAAAGAAATGATGGTTTTAATTATCTCATTCCTGACAACTTGTGAATCATGAAACATGAAGGAATTGTCAAGAATGACATAACACCATCTCGAGCAATAAGGTGGAAGAATTGCACTTGGAAATGCAAGAAGAAGAATATTTGAGCTCCAACAAGAATCTTGATGAAGAGTTCAAGGATGAATTAAAACATGATGAACCACCATGAAGAACTCCGGTAATGAAAGCATGAGAAGTGAAAGATGAAAAGAATAAGATTCAAGGCCTGCGATGAATTAGATGGAGCTTGAAATGATATAATTGAAATAGCTTGAATCTCCGGAAAACAAGATGAAGAAACTTGGAACCGAGAATATGATATGATGAACAAGCTCCAGACAAAAGAATTAAATCACCTTGAAGGAATAAGAATAAGAATTATGTCATGCATCTCCTTCACCAATTAAATTGATGACAAGCAAGGATTTGGCATACTACTTATTCTCGTTGCAAGGAATTAAAGAGAGATCTGGCACAAGCTCGGATAAATCTTCAACGAACCACCGGTAGGATTATGAAAAGAACAAATGAATTAAAAAGATAACAACGGAAGAGTAACTTGAAAGAACCACCATGAAAATAGGGAGACGAACGAAGAGACATCAATGAAGAATAATTGGAGGACGAAGTTGAAAACTGAGAGCAAAGAAATCTTCTGAAATGATGGCCTTCGGAGGAACACAAAGAAAAGAATTCAAGAATGCTTCGGATGGTTTAAAAGAATTCCTCACAATCAAACGATAATGAGGATGGCATGAAGCTAGAACCACGAATCTTAAGAGAACGGCCAAGATTTAAGAGAAACACTTCTCCGGTCTTCAAAAGTTGAGAATGAAGACGAGAAATGCCAAGAAGAATTGTTGAGCACTCCGGAATGAAGAATTAAAAGGTTGAACCAACGAAGAAAAGAATTTGAAAGCGGTCTTGGAGAAGGCATGTGACTGATGGGAATCATTCTTACGTCACACTTTGAAAAGAATTTGAGAATACTCCGGAAAAAATAGGAGAGTCAGGTAAGATCCTGGGAAAAGACCTGTGGGTTAGGGCCCACTAAAGAAATCACCGTTGAAAAAGATTGCTTAAGAGATATTGCACCGGTTGAATTAAAAGGCTTGAATAAGATAACAATGCTCAAACTAGCTTGAACGGAATAAGAATGGAATTATGAATCTTCTGATATATCTTCAACACTCCGGATATGAATAGCAAGAGGAGAATGATTAATTGGAGCACCGGAATAAGAAAGCATTGTGAAAAGAGGAAAAGGATAAGATCAACACCGAAATCTGAATTACATCCATCTGCAGAATTAGAGAACAAAAGAATGATGAACTTGAAGCTCTCGAGCATCTTCATGATAAATCACCGGATAAGAACAATGAAGGAAAAAGAATGAAGAAACATCACATGAATAAAATGGCTATTTCATTTGAGAATTTCTGACTCCAAGAAGAAGAAGGGTGGGAGGGTGGGGAAAACAAAGACAACTTGAGACGAACAAAGTGGACACCGGTTGAAAAAGAATTTAACATGACCATCTTGATGATCAAGAAGGAACTGCACTCCCATAGAAATATGAGAACACCGATAAGGAAAGGTATGGAATCAACATTTGACATCGAAGCAACTCGAATACCAGAATCAAAACAAAAAACAAAGGGTAGATATGCAACAGCCTAATCTTCACAACATCATTCGAACAGAGGATTGAACGAATGAATTCTGCAGGTACATCAACTAGACGAGAAGCCACTTGAAGAAGAAAAAGATAAATAAAAAAGAAACAAGGATCAGATAGAACAAAAACAAGATAGAAGTTTCGTTCGACATCTTCGTGCTGAAAGCTCATGGAACGTGTTACAAAAGGGTTTTGCAATCCCCGGATCAGCATAGCCAAGGACCCTTTAAGATGCAACTCCCGATCAGAACAAGTCCATAAAACCACTTCACTCGATGTAGAACCCCAAACTTCATATCGAGCATCCGTTGGAAGAATGCCTAGAACTACTAGATGAACCCACCTATAGATTTCCGAAAGTTTCCAGTTATGCAATCAGGTGTTGGGGATACACGGGAAGCACCGCGCAATCAACTCTAAACCTACATCCAGGTGTATCCATCCTTCAACACATAACCAGTCTTTCTCGGAAACTGTTTACCTCGGACCTTCGAAAAGCATCCACTATAACAAGCTATGGCAATACTCTCGAACTACCTCCCCAGTACTGGGTGATGTCGGGGTTATCTTGCCACTGGCCGTATAGGAGAGATTTTCGATGTCGGCCGTCTTAAGTATTTAGTACTGCCGCGATATGCTTGTTACAACGATACCCCGAAGCTCAACTCCTCGGTAACAGGAGGCATCGAGAACAATATCCTTGTCACAAGAACATCGAAACAATCCCAGAATACTCGCGGGATCCTAAAAAAAAATTTTGTGCAAATTTTGAAAGTAGAAGAGAAAAGAGTAATCGTCAGGAGTCCTCACCAGAGAGAAAGAGGATGAGAAGCAAAGAAATCCTACTCTCCGATATAATATAGGACTCAAAAGTTTTCAGTGTGTGCCTAGACTCAACCGTCAACGATTCGATCAATCAGTGGGGGCTTCTAGGTCGGAGAAGGCTCTGAATACCAACTTGTAATGCCCAGGATGGGCCTATATCTCCTACGTGTCGAGGCACGACTTAAAGATATAAGCCCATCCTAGAATGATCTCAAGTTTGGTATCTTTGCACGACTCATGTAAAAGAGGGATTAAAATGCAAAAGGAGATAGTTGGCTTACACTCGCCACTTCACACAATACATTACATAAGCAATACATCATTCAAAACATCACAACCCGACTACGGGTGAAGATCCAAAAGAAAGATACCAAAACAACATAAAGCCACAGGTCAGGATCGAATCCTAGTAGAAACCACTACTGAACATCGAAACGTCACAAACAAACGGTCAAACTCTTCAACAAGCTCCTGGTGAAGCACTGAACCAGCTCCTGCATCAAACTCGGCTGAACCTGCATCTGGTGTGGTGAAGTAACTGTGAGCCACAGAGGACTCAGCAATCCCGTTCCCGGGTAACAGAACTATTTAAGCCTTGGGTGAGGACAAGGCTGAAGAAAGAACGAGAGGTGAAGGAACAAACAAGAGTCTGCAGCAGCAACTAGCACTAACTTACGTAAAAGAGAGCGAGAAGAGAAGAGCATCGGTCGAAAGATGATCACGAAGTGATCCTAGCTAAAGCCGGTCAAACATAACCCCACCGTGTTCAACTCCCGAATCCCTATTCGGAAATTGACAGTCACGGTACACACGCTGGTAGTGTATTGAAACATTGTGTCAAGTTATCTACAACCGGAATTAACAAGCTCCCATCTGCCACATAACCGCGGGCACGGCTTTCGAAAGTTCAAACCCTGCAGGGGTGTTCCAACTTGGCCCATCACAAGCCCACGATCCGCGGAGTCGCAACTCCATAGTTGGGAAGACCCGAGTATTCTCGGAATCCCGTGCTCAAGTTAAACCGAACTAAGGTAAGGCTAATCCAGCAAATCCTCCCGGCGTGTCGACACCCTGATAGTAGCCGCGCGTATCTAGGTCTCAGGACACGACCGGATGGGTGAAGCTACAGGACCCAAATACCTCGGGTTGCCCCAAGGCGGTTCCCGCAGGCTCCCCGTTTGGGACCAACACCATCGGCACTGGCCCCCCCTGCTATGTAGAAATAAAGGATCCTCGAGGGAGCGACCCTCTATGCAATTTTAATTAATTAATTAAGTTGTTATTATGAGGCAAATAGTACCAAAAGTTGGGACTTGCTGGAAAAGACTTAGCACTTAGCGGTTTATCAAGGGGGTCCCATACACCCCAACCGTGTTAGGAACGCATAATCAAGGAACATAACACCGGCTTATACGGATCCTAACGGCATGAGTGGAACAAAACACCAAGCAAAAGGCTTAGCCTTCCACCCAGCCAGTATATAGATGATTTCATTTTTGCATTTATATAGTGTGATATAACCCAACCAAAACTTCAACATGAAGCAAGCATCTTCAATCTTCACCTGCAACTAGCAATGCTATAAGAAGGGATGAGCGAAGCGTACTTAGCCAAGCAACGGTTTGCGTAGGTAGGGTGGTTAAACATGGCAATGGTTACAAGTAGGAGGCTGACAAGAAGAACATGGGCATCGAGGCAAAACTATAGAGCGATACTCTAGCAATAGGCAAAGATAGTAACGATATCCGGGTTCGGTCATCTTGCCTGGGATTCCACAAGGGAGAAGAACGGATCCAAGAAGAAGACGGAGCAACACTGACGAGCGGATCCTCACAACTCCGGAACGAAACCGAAGCTAACAAGAGAAGCAAACCGGAAAGAAGAAAACAACACGGTAAACACACAAATCATAAACATGGCATAAGATGCACATCCAAGTATGATGCATGTCCAGTTTAAATATGCAAGGCATGGCAAAAGCACAAACAAATACTACAAGTTAAGTGGAGATCAATATGCAACGAGTTGCATATTGACGAAACACCACATTTAATTATTTAGTTGACTCTCATTTAATTACAAGACAAGATTAATTGTTTTTAACATGGCAAGAGGTGAAGCATAATAAAACTACACTATTAAGACATTTTAAATGAGGCCGGAAATAACAACAACATATCCGGAAAATCCCCATGAGCATGTTTAATAATTATAAACAAACAACAATTAACATTCTCATGTTGTTATCATGATGCGGATGACATGAACATGTTATGCAAGTTTTATTAAAAGGTTGACTTAAAGGAGATATGAAGTATTGTCACCGTGGTGAAACGAAAGGGTGCCACAGCAACGATCCAAAAATGATGCAACGCAACATATCGGTTCCGGTATCTCGTTAAGAGACCGGTGCAAAAGGTGACGAAGCGAGTCAAACGAGATGATGGGGTGATCCCGTAACCGGGTTCCCACGAGTCGGTGACGAGGCAACCGAGGACATGACAAAGGGGACGAAACGGACACGAAGCACACACGGGAAACATTTCATACAACACAAGCAAGCATTCACGGGTCACGTCTCGGGGTATACCTTCGAAACACTCGTTTCGGGACGGTTCAGGATCGTAGAGGGACGTAGTGGTTCTCGCGGGTCGTAGAGGAAGTAGATGTACACGGCCGTAGAGGGAAGTAGTCGTTCCCGGATCTTCGGCGACGGTAGACGAACTCGTTCGTAGATGTACTTGGCGCATCCGTCTTTTCCGGGCGACGGTAGTGGTACACGCGACGGTAGACGAACTTGGGTCTTCCGGCGAGGGTAGTGGAAGTAGTGGTACTTGTACATGTAGTCGTTCACGTGGCGGTAGTTGTACTCGGGCGACGGTAGAGGAAGTAGTGGTACTCTGCGACGGTAGTCGTTCAGGCGTCGAGTGTAGTTGTACAAGGGTCCAAAGTAGAAATACTTGCATCTCCATGATTATCTGAGATTAACATTACAGCAACAAACAACAAAACAAAACACAAAAAAAAAGGAAAAGGCTACGGGTTTGCTCGGGACAACGCCGAACTGGAAAAGGACAGGGCCTCCTCGAGGGACTGAGGAACACGGAGGCGACCTGGCGCCAGAGGAAGGACGTCGGGGCGCCGGGCTGCTGGACGGAGAAGGAAAGGGGCCCTCGGGCGCTGCGGACGGCACCACTCGGCGACGAAGGACGGGCGGCCGCGGCGCTGCTCGGGACGTGCACGAGGCCTGGAGCTGCTGCCGCTCTCAAGCTGGAGGGAGGTCGCGGTCGCGGGGCCAGAGGCGAGGCTCCCCGGCTCGGGCGCGAAGAAGGAGCCCGTGAGGGAGGGCGGAGCCTGGCTCGCCTGCCTGGCTCGAGGCGCCGCACGGGGCTACGTCCTGGGCGAAGGGAGGGACCGCGCCGGTGCTGCTGGAGGCGCAGGCGACGGTGACGTGCCTGGCCGGCCCGCGGGTGCTGCGGGAGCTCGGCCTTGCTCGGGGCCGGGCGAGGTAGGAGGCACCAGGGGGAGAATCCAGGCGGTCGTGGTGGCTGCGGCGCTCGCCTGGAGAGGAGGGACGCGGAGAGCTTGGGCGCGGGAGGGAGACGAGGCCTCATCGGCTCCCTGGGCGGAGGCGAACTAGAGGAGGGAAAGCCGTCGGGCGCGCTGGGGCCTCGGGATCGAGGGAGGCCCGGGAGATCGAGGCTGGGGCGAAGGGGAGAGAGGGGTTCGGCCAGAGGGACGAGGGAAACGGTTCGGTCGACGAGAGTGAGTGCGGCGGCGGCTGAGGAAACAGGGAGCGGAGGGACTCGGCGCTGGGAGAGCTAGGGTTCGGGCACTGCGGTTGGGCCTATAGGGCCAGGAGGGAGATGGGCCGAGGCGCCCTGGGCCAAGGAGGGAGGAGGAGAGGCCTGGAGGCTGCACTCTTATTTATTTCTTAAACAGAAATAAAAGAGAGAGAGCAAAAGAAAATAAGAAAAGAGGCCAGGACAGAAAAATAAAAATGGAACATTTTTATAAGGCTTTACGGGATAAACCCAACCCAACAAAATAATTCCAACAAAAAGGGAAGTGCAAAACTAAAACATTAGCTTGCAATAAAAGGAGTTTAGATAAAAGGAGGAGCCTCGAAACAACGGAAAGAATTATTACAGGGAAGGGTTTTTGAAGGAGAAGCTCGAAGTGAAAAGACAATGGGGAATTTATGCAAGTGTGTTATGGTGATTCCGGAGCAATGGAATATTATTAAATATAGCTCCCTAAATATTGAGAGACTTTTATATGTTTTAAAGAGAAGACAATCTTCCCTCGATTTAAATGGACCGAAGGTCCACACGGTTTATTTAGGTTGAGATGCAAAAATAAAATGACATGATGGCATGATGACATGATGCAAAGCAAAAATAAATAACACAAGCACAAAGAACCACACGGGCAACCCGGAACATCTGGAATCTTCTGGAAGCTTCTGGAATCTTCTGGGACGTCGGTCTCGGGCGTCACATGAGCCTAGTCTGGAGGTTAGAAATCTCAATATTTAGGCTCTCTAATTGTCTACTAATGTCTTGCAAGATAGCAGTATGCTCATTTAATTGCATCGAGAAGGTTTTGTTTTGTTCATATTGGGTGTGCATGTAATTCTTAGTGGCCTTCTCTATTTCTAGAAGTTTCTCATAACCAGGTAAGTCTCTATCTTTTTGGGTGGAGTTCTTGGTGATAGGATAAGCATTGTTGCTCCCATAGGAATTAGAGGGGAACGGTCTAGGATTGCTACCAAAATTACTCCTATAAGCATGAGCAATCACAGAATTTAAAGGATCATCGCGAGGATCAATAGAAGATTGCTTGGAAAGTAGGGACATGATCAAGTCAACTTTTTCATTTAGGGAGGAAATCTCCTCAACAGAGTTTACCTTCCTACCTGTTGGAGCGCGTTCGGTGTGCCATTGGGAATAGTTGGTCATCATCTCATCGAGAAGCTTCGTGGAAGCACCAAGTGTAGTTGACATAAAGGTTCCTCCCGCGGCCGAATCTAACAAGTTCCGCGAGGTAAAGTTCAAGCCTGCATAAAAAGTTTGGATAACCATCCAAGTAGTCAAACCGTGAGTAGGGCAGTTCTTGATAAGAGATTTCATACGTTCCCAAGCTTGGGCAACGTGTTCATTATCCAATTGTTTAAAATTCATTATGTTACTTCTTAGTTGGATAATTTTAGCAGGTGGATAGTATCTCCCAATAAAAGCATCTTTGCGCTTGTCCCATGAATCTATGCTATTTCTAGGCAAAGACTGAAACCAAATTTTAGCTCCTCCTCTCAAGGAGAAAGGAAAAAGCTTAAGCTTAACAATGTTACCATCTATTTCTTAGTACTTTTGCATATCACAAAGTTCAACAAAATTGTTTAAGTGTAAAGCAGCATCATCTCCAGCACCAGAGAATTGATCTTTCATGACTAGGTTCAGTAAAGCAGGTTTAATTTCATAAGAAGGTGCTGAAGTGGCAGGTGTAGTGATAGATGTGCAGATAAAGTCATCGTTGTTATGACTAGTGAAGTCACACAACTTGGTGTTCTCGGTGGAACCCATAGTAGCAAGCAAGCAAGATAACTATTTTTGTGATTTTTGATAAAAGATACTAAAGCAAAAAAACTGAAAGGTAAACTAACAAGACTAAAAAGCAAAGGTAAAAGATAGCGTGCAACTCCCCTATCCTGAAGAGTGGAGTCCCCGGCAACGGCGCCAGAAAACTTTGCTTGATGGCTTCTCGCCCCTCGTTGGTTACCCCAAGTGGAAGGTTTGAGATGAGTGTAGCGGAAGTTTTCCCTTGGCAAAGATACCAAGGATCGATTTCCCTGAGACTCCCAGTTTCAACAAGAAGGTGTCAACTGCTAACGGCGCCAGATATTAGCAATCAGCGTGGACCTGCACACAGATACAAATAACTTTGCTCCCAACGAGTACAGAGAGGTTGTCAATCCCTCCGGCCTTGTAGTTTACAAAGGATCAGACGCAAGTGATAAAAGTGATAGGTATTGCTGCAAATAGTAAGTAAAAGCGGAAAGTATATAGCGGGTGTGATAAGTGATGGTAATATGGACCGGGGTCCCATGATGTTCACTAGTGATGTCTCTCTCCCAAAAGACGATAAAACAGCTATGTGAGGTAAACGAATTACAGCTGGGCAATTGACAGAATTATGTGCGCAAACCAATGCTAACTATGTTACAAGAAAGGTAGAGGTTCAAAGCATGGGCGGTACGCCAAGGCAAGTAGACCGAAATCCATCTACATCTACTACTAATCATCCACCTTGAGATATCTATCCAGAACATCTCGCTGGTATTAAGATGCGAGTCCCACCCATAGTGTAAACTCAAAGCAACAGACAACTGCATTAAAAGAACTTTGCGTAAAGTAAACAATCCTTGCACCCGCGGGCACAAGCACCGTTGTTTTCCCGCTTGTGGCAACAGCACATCCCCTAGACTCATGTTTCTGTCACTCAAGCTAGTCATCGAGGGGCATGAACCCACAATCAAGCATAACGTTCCCTCTTGGAGTCACTACCTACTACTTGGCCAAAGCAATAAATAACAACGGAGAACATGCAAGAATTACTTACGAACATAAATATATTAGAGGTAGATCAAATATATTACTCAAACACAATCTGAACATAATCTCACAATCCATCGGATCCCAGCAAACTCATCATAGCAATAACATAAGGATTACATATGTGCCTCGATCATGTAGGGCAGCTCACGAGGACTAATTAGTGAAGCACAAGAACGGGAGGAGAACATCACATATCTACTGGTCATGGACCCATGGTCCAAGGGAGACTACTCACAACTCATCCGGGAGGCGTCCATGGTGGTGGAGAAGCTCCCGGTGGTGATCCTCCCCTCCGGCAGGGTGCCGAGAAGAGTTCTCCTGGTGCTCCCGATCTTGGAAGCGCGGCGGCGGCGGAACAGAGATGAGATCGCGAAAAAGGGTTCCCGTCTCGAGGGTTTCGGGACACGATATAAATATATGCCAAAGGGGGGCATCAGCGGAGGCCCGGGGGGCCCAGGCCCCCCCCCCCCCCCC
>LR738710.1:256160140-256194821 GCA_902687465.1 Secale cereale | reverse complement strand
TGGAGCCCTGGTGGCCCCCCTCCGGCTGTACTTTGGCTGCTGGGAAGCTTCTGGAACGCTGATTTTTTATATAATTTTTCCGAGATTTTTCTGGCAGTTCTCGTAATGGGAAAACCTGAAATACAAAAACAGCAGAAAACAGAAACTGGCACTGGGGTGCACTGAGTTAATAGGTTAGTCCAAATATGATCAAAAGTGTATGGAAGTGTATCAATATCATAGCAATATCACCCAAAAGAGGCATGGAGCAAGAAGAAATTATAGATACGTTTTGGACGTATCAGAAGCAGCCAGCAGCCCAGCCATCCTTGCCTCATGGCCTTTTTTTTCCTTCCCTGTCCAATAAGACAGCCCGAGGCCCAGCCTCCATCTTCCTAACCCTAGCTATCTAGCCCGATCCCATCTCCTCCCGTTGGTTCCCTTCAGCGCCACCACCCATCGCCCGACCCCCATCCCCTTGCTCGCTGCCCCTTTCCTCCTCACGTTCCTCCCCCGCCGCCGCTCACGCCAAGAGAGAGAGAGAGGAGCGATCTCCTCGCTCGCTGCCCCTTGCCTCCTCACGAGCCCTCTCGCTCGACCCCAACCCCTCGTACCCGTCTCTCTCCCTCTGCCACTTCCTCCCTCAACCAGAGGGCTGCCCCACCGGATCCCGTCTCCAGCGCGCGGAGCCGCGTCGACCTAGGCCCCGAGCGCCTCCCTCCGTGTCCCTCTGCCCTCATCGAGGCCCCGCGAGTCGCCCACATCGCCATGGCCTCTTCCTTCCCTCGACCTTCCTCCGCGCCGCGCCGAGCCGGGGTTCTCCTCCTCCGCCGCCCCGGCTTCGCCTCGCCGGCTGGCCATCGAAGCCGCAGCCGCCGGCCAGGCTGCCCGCCGCCCCGCGTCAAGGCCGCCACCGCAGCCGCATCACCAGGGCTCCAGCGCCGCCAGCGCCTAGCTGCTCCGCGCCAGGGCCGCAGCACCAGGGCCGGTCAGGAGCCCTGCCGTCCGCCGCTGCACCGCCATGGACACCCACCGACGGCCTCTTGTCTTCTTTCTGGACCAGCGAGAATGTCGGCAAGATCTGTACACGGGCGCTGCGTCTTCATGTTTTTTTTCGCCAAGTACCTCCACGTGCAGGCTCGTCAAGTACACCACCGGCAAGAACCGGACTCCGAACTTCGAGTACAACTACAACCCGAAAGAACAAGGATGGCCAAGTCCGGGAACAACAAACGTGTACCACTACCTCCCACGACACCGCGTCGACGACCGTCAAGTTCATCTACCGTGTTTCCGGAATCGCCAAGTACCACTACAAACCGCCAAGTACCACGTCGACCCGTGTACGACTACGTGAGACCGAGACCGGCAAGACCGCCCGACGCCTGTACGACTACATCCGATGCGGTTTTTGACAAGTACCACGGTGGCCGGAGCCCTCGGAACCGTCAAGTTCGTCTACGTGCGTGTACCACTACCGTCGCAAGAACGAGACCTAAAGTACCTCGACGCCCGATGTCAAGTTCGACTACAAGGAGAAACGCAAGTACCACTACCGTCGAACTCGGAGACCCTCGACATCAAGTTCATCTTCGAAACGAGCTCCGTGAATGACACTACCGACCCGTGTACCACGACACGATAACGGAACGACTACTTCCTCCACGACCCGCGAGTACCACTACTTCCACTACGTCCCTCGACGATCTTGAACCGGCCCGAAACGAATGTGCCCGTGGATGAATGCTTGTGTGTTGTATGAGATGTTTGCCCTTGTGTGCTCCGTGCCCGTATCATCTTTTGTCATGCTCCTCGGTTGCCTCGTCGCCGACTCGTGGAAACCCGGTGACGGGATCACCCCACCTTTCATCTTGTTCCGCTCGCCCACGCCTCCCTTTTCTTTTGCACCGGTCTCTCAACGAGTTACCGGAACCGAGATGTTGCCGTTGCACCATTTTCGGATCGTTGCCATGGCACCCTTTCCTTCCACCACGGTGACAAGACTTCATATCCCTTCATGTCAACTTTTAATAAAACTTGCATAAACTTGATCATGTCATCCGCATCATGTTAATAACATTATATGTGTGATTGTTGTTGCTTAAAATTTCTAAACATGCATATGGGGATTTTCCCGGAATTGTTGTTGTTTTTCCGGCCTCATTTAAAATGTCTAAATAGGTAGTTTGTTTTTGCTTCACCTCTTGCCATGTTAACCAACATTTTATCTTGTCTTGTAAATAAACGAGAGTCAACTAAATAATTAAAATGTGGTGTTTCGTCAATATGCAACTCGTTGCATATTGAGCTCCACTTAACTTGTAGTACTTGTTGTGCACTTTGCCATGCCATGCATAATTAAACCGGACATGCATCATACTTGGGTGTGCATCGTATGCCATGTTTATGCTTGTGTGTTTACCGTGTTGTTTGCTTCTTTCCGGTTGCTTCTCTTGTTAGCTTCAGTTTCGTTCCGGAGTTGTGAGGATTCGCTCGACTATGTTGCTCCGTTCGACTACTTCATGGACTTGTTCTTCTCCCTTGCGGAATCCCAGGCAAGATGATCATACCCTTGGATACCTTTACTACCATTGCCATGCTTAGTCGTCTCGATGCTATCGTTACATGTCGCGCTACCTATCTTTTATGTCAGCCTCTCCTTGTTGCCATGAAACCTCTAACCTTTTGACACCTTCCTAGCAAAACCACTTCTTGGCCATGTTACCCGCTTGCTCAGCCCCTCTTATAGCATTGTTAGTTGCAGGAGAAGATGAAGATTGTTCCAGGAGGGAACTTGTTGTTGGTATATCACAATATCTAATATTATTATTAACACACTTCTATACTGGGCATGGGTGGAAGGCTTGGCCTTTTGCTCGGTGTTTTGTTCCACTCATGCCACCTTAGGCGCCGATAAACCGGCATTATGTTCCTTGATTTTGCGTTCCTTACACGATGGGTGGAAGGGGACCCCTTGACAGTTCGACTTTGAATAAAACTCCTCCAGCAAGGCCCAACATTGGTTTTAATTTGCTCATAATAACAACTTAAATAATTAATTAATTGCATAGGGGTTCATGTCCCCGGGTTCTTAATTCTACATAACAGGGGGGGCCAGTGCTGATGGTGTTGGTCCCAAACGGGCGGACTGCGGGAACCACCACGGGGAAACTCGAGGATTGGGTCCTGTAGGATGTCCCATCCGGTCGTGGCCTGAGACGAGATAAGCGCAGCTACTATCAGGGTGTCGGCACGCCGGGAGGTCTTGCTGGACTTGTTTTACCATTGTCGAAATGTCTTGTGCACCGGGAAGCCGAGCCTGATCGGTTTTCCCTAAGATAAGGAGTGATGATATTATATTTATCACTTCAGCTAATCGTGAGAGCTTGTGATGGACTAAGTTGGGACACCCCTGCAGGGTTATGATCTTTCGAAAGCCGTGCCTGCGGTTATCTGGCAGATTGGAATTTGTTAATGTCCGGTTGTAGAAAACTTGACAGAGGATCCGAAGTAAAACACACAACTGTGTGAGTAACCGTGACTGTCTCTTTTCACTTTGAGAAGAGAACACGGTGGGGTTATGTTTGACTCGTATGTAGTTCAGGATCTTTAGCGATCACTACTAGTTGCGACCGTTTGCGTAGATGCTCTTCTTATTCTGGTACTCGTAAGCTAGCCACCATATTATGCTTAGCCGCCGCTGCAACCTCACCACTTTACCTCTTCCTACCCATAAAGCTTTGCTAGTCTTGGTACCCATGGTTATGGGATTGCTGAGTCCTCATGGCTCACAGATACTACAACACCAGATGCAGGTTCCGCTGAGTTTGATGCAGAAGCTGGTTCAAGTACTTCACCGGGAGTTCCATGAAGAGAGTGGACGTATGCTTGTGACGTTTTCGACGATCAGTAGTGGTTTCTACTAGGATTCGATCTAGACCTGTGGTTTAACGTTATGTTTGGTATCTTCTTTTGGATCTTACCCTTAGATGGACTGTGATGTTTATTTGATTGATGTTTTGCTTATGTAATGTATTGTGTGAAGTGGCGAGTATAAGCCAACTATCTCCTTTTGCAATTTAATCCCTCTTTTACATGAGTCGTGCAAAGATACCAAACTTGCGATCATTCCAGAATGGGCTTATATCTTTAAGTCGTGCCTCGACACATAGGAGATATAGTCCCATCCTGGGAATTACATCGGCAAGCAATTGAAAATAAATGGATTTTCAAGAGGAAGATCGATGCCGATGGTAATGTTACTGTCTACAAAGTTCGACTTGTTGCGAAAGGTTCTCGACAAGTTCAAGGAGTTGACTACAATGAGACTTTCTCACCCGTAGCGATGCTTAAGTCTGTCCGAATCTTGTTAGCAATTGCTGCATTTTATGATTATGAAATCTGGCAAATGGATGTCAAAACTGCATTCTTGAATGGATATCTCAAAAAAGAGTTGTATATGGTGCAACAAGAAGGTTTTGTAAATCCTAAAGGTGCTAACAAAGTGTGCAAGCTCGAGCGATCCATCTATGGACTGGTGCAAGCATCTCGGAGTTGGAATATACGCTTTGATGAGGTGATCAAAGCCTATTGTTTTATACACACTTGCGGTGAAGCCTGTATTTACAAGAAAGTGAGTGGGAGCACTACATCCTTTCTGATAAGTATATGTGAATGACATATTGTCGATTGGAAATGATGTAGATTTTTTTGGAAAGCATAAAGGTGTGTTTGAAAGGAGTTTTTTCAAAGAAAGACCTCGGTGAAGCTCCTTACATATTGAGCATCAAGATATATAGAGATAGATCGAGACGCTTGATAAGTTTTTTCAATGAGTACATACCTTGACAAGTTTTTGAAGTAGTTCAGAATGAATCAGTCAGAGAAGAAGTTCTTGTCTGAGTTATAAGGTACTCCCTCCGTCCCAAAATAAGTGTCTTGAGCTTAGTACAAATTTGTACTAGAGCTAGTACAAAGTTGAGACATTTATTTTGGGACGGAGGGAGTATGAAGTTGAGTAAGACTCAAAGTCCGACCACAGCAGAAGATAGAGAAATAATGAAAGTCATTCCCTATGCCTCAGCCATAGGTTCTATAAAGTATGCCATGTTGTGTACCAAACCTGTTGTGTACCTTGCCATGAGTTTGGCAAGGAGGTACAAAAGTGATCCAGGAGTAGACCACTGGACAGCGGTCAAAATTATCCTTAGATACTGGATGACTAAGGAAATGTTTCTCGATTATGGAGGTGATAAAGAGTTTGTCGTAAAGAGTTATGCCGATGCAAGATCTACACTAATCCAGATGACTCTAAAGTATCAATCTGGATGCATATTGAAAGTGGGAGCAATTAGCTAGAGTAGCTCCATGCAGAGCATTGTAGACATAGAAATTTGCGAATACATACTGATCTGAATGTGACAGACCCGTTGACTAAACTTCTCTCACAAGCAAAACATGATCACACCTTATTACTCTTGGGTGTTAATCACATAGCAATGTGAACTAGATTATTGACTCTAGTAAACCCTTTGGGTGTTGGTCACATGGCGATGTGAACTATGGGTGTTATTCACATAACGATGTGAACTATCGGTATTAAATCACATGGCGATGTGAGCTAGACTATTGACTCTAGTGCAAGTGGGAGACTCAAGGAAATATGCCCTAGAGGCAATAATAAAGTTATTATTTATTTCCTTGTATCATGATAAATGTTTATTATTCATGCTAGAATTATATTAACAGGAAACTTAATACATGTGTGAATACATAGACTAAACAGAGTGTCCCTAGTATGCCTCTACTAGACTAGCTCATTGATCAAAGATGGTTATGTTTCCTAGCCATAGACATGAGTTGTCATTTGATCAACGGGATCACTATTGGGGAACGTAGCAGAATTCAAAAAGTTTCTACGCTTTGACCAAGATCCATCTAAGGAGACATCTAGCAACGAGCATATTAGAGTGCATCTACATACCCTTTTGTAGATCGCGAGTGGAAGCTTTCGAAGAAGCGTGGATGAAGTAGTCGTACTCTTCGCGTTCTTCGTCACCGATGATCTAGCGCCGAACGGACGACACCTCCGCGTTCAACACACGTCCGATAAAGCAACGTCACCTCCTTCTTGATCCAGCCAGGGGGGAGGAGAGGTCGTCGGAGATCCAGCAGCACGACGGCGTGGTGGTGGATGAAGCGGGAAATCCTGCAGGGCTTCGCCGGCGCCCTGCGTGAAGAGTATGAGCTGTGACGGGAGGGGGAGAGGCGCCAGAGACTTGGGTGCGGCTGCGCTCTCCCCCCCACTATATATAGGGGCCAGGGGGGCGCCGGCCCTGGCAGATCCCATCTGCAGGGTGGGGCGGCGGCCAGGAAGGCAAACTTGCCCCCCAAGGCATAGGAGGCGCCCCCCTTCCCTAGGGTTTCAACCCTAGGCGCATGGAGGGGGGGCCCAAGTGGTGCGCCAGCCCAGCAGGGGCTGGCCCCTTCCCCCTTGCGGCCTAGGGGACCCATCGGGATGGGTGGCCCCACCCGGTGGACCCCCGGGACCCCTCCGGTGGTCCCGGGACACTCCCGGTGACCCCCGGAGTTCACCCGATGGACGAAACTGGACTTCCTATATATCATTCTTTACCTCCGGACCATTCCAGAACTCCTCGTGACGTCCGGGATCTCATCCGGGACTCGGAACAACTTTAGGGTTTCCACGTGCATGTATCTCTACGACCCTAGCGTTACCGAACCTTAAGTGTGTAGACCCTACGGGTTCGGGAGACACGTAGACATGACCGAGACCACTCTTCGGTCAATAACCAACAGCGGGATCTGGATACCCATGTTGGTTCCCACGTGTTCCTCGATGATCTTCATCGGATGAACCACTGTATCAAGGATTCACTCAATCCCGTATGTTATTCCCTTTGTCCATCGGTACGGTACTTGCCCGAGATTCGATCGTCGGTATTCCCGATACCTTGTTCAATCTCGTCATGGCAAGCCTCTTTACTCAATCCGTAATCCATCATCCCGTGACTAACTCCTTAGTCACCTTGAGCTCATTATGATGATGTCTTATCGAGTGGGCCCAGAGGTACCTCTCCGTCATACGGAGTGACAACATCCCAGTCTCGGTTCGTACCGACTCAACAAAGACTTTCGGAGATACCCGATGCGTACCTTTATAGCCACCCAGTTACGTTGTGACGTTTGGCACACCCAAAGAATTCCTACGGCATCCGGGAGTTGTACAACCTCATGGTCTAAGGAATAATTACTTGACACCGAAAAGCTTATGCATTACGAACTATACGATCTCATGCTATGCTCAGGATTGGGTCTTGTCCATCACATCATTCTCCTAATGATGTGATCCCGTTATCACTGACATCCTATGTCCATGGTCAGGAAACCCTGACCATCTGCTGATCAACGAACTGGTAACTAGAGGCCTACCAGGGACTCATTGTGGTCTATATATTCACACATGTATCGCTGTTTCCGTACAATACAATTCAAGCATGAATAACAGACGATTATCATGAACAAGGAAATATAATAATAATACTTTTATTATTGCCCTAGGGCATATTTCCAACAGTCTCCCACTTGCACTAGAGTCAATAATCTAGTTACATTGTGATGAATCAAACACCCATAGAGTTCTGGTGTTGATCATGTTTTGCCCGTGGAAGAGGTTTAGTCAACGGGTCTGCAACATTCAGATCCGTATGCACTTTACAAATATCTATGTCTCCATCTTGAATATAATTCCGGATGGAGTTGAAACGGCGCTTGATGTGTTTGGTCTTCTTGTGAAACCTGGGCTCCTTGGTAATGGCAATAGCACCAGTGTTGTCACAGAAGAGAGTCATCGGGCTTGACGCGCTTGGAATGACTCCTAGGTCGGTGATGAACTCCTTCATCCAGACTCCTTCCTGTGCCGCTTCGCAAGCAGCTATGTACTCTGCTTCACATGTAGAATGCGCCACGACGCTCTGCTTGCAACTGCACCAGCTGACTGCTCCACCATTCAAAATATACACGTATCCGGTTTGTGACTTCGAGTCATCCAGATCTGTGTCGAAGCTAGCATCGACGTAACCCTTTATGACGAGCTCTTCGTCACCTCCATAAACGAGAAACGTATCCTTAGTCCTCTTCAGGTACTTTAGGATGTTCTTGACCGCTGTCCAGTGTTCCATACCAGGATCACTTTGGTACCTCCCTACCAAACTTATGGCAAGGTTCACATCAGGTCTGGTACACAGCATGGCATACATGATAGAACCTATGGCCGAGGCATAGGGTATGACACTCATTTTTTCTCTATCTTCTGCCGTGGTCGGCGACTGAGCCTTGCTCAATCTCATACCTTGCAAAACAGGCAAGAACCCCTTCTTGGACTGATCCATATTGAACTTCTTCAATATCTTGTCAAGGTATGTACTTTGTGAAAGACCGATGAGGCGTCTTGATCTATCTCTATAGATTTTGATGCCTAATATGTAAGCTGCTTCTCCAAGGTCCTTCATTGAAAAACTCTTATTCAAGTAGGCCTTTACAGTTTCCAAGAATTCTATATCATTTCCCATCAGCAATATGTCATCCACATATAATATGAGAAATGCCACAGAGCTCCCACTCACTTTCTTGTAGATACAGGCTTCTCCATAATTTTGTATAAAGCCAAACGCTTTGATCTCATCATTAAAGCGATTCCAACTCCGAGATGCTTGCACCAGCCCATAGATCGAGCGCCGGAGCTTGCATACCTTGTTAGCATTCTCTGGATCGACAAAACCTTCCGGCTGCATCATATACAACTCTTCCTTAAGGAAGCCATTAAGGAATGCCGTTTTGACGTCCATTTGCCATATCTCATAATCATAGAATGCGACAATAGCTAACATGATTCTGACTGACTTCAGCATTGCTACGGGAGAGAAAGTCTCGTCATAGTCAATCCCTTGAACTTGTCGATAACCCTTAGCGACAAGCCGAGCCTTATAGATGGTCACATTACCATCCGCGTCTGTCTTCTTCTTAAATATCCATTTATTTTCTATGGCGTGCCTATCATCAGGCAAGTCCACCAAAGTCCATACTTTGTTTTCATACATGGATTCTATCTCGGATTTCATGGCTCAAAGCCATTTATTGGAATCCGGTCCCACCATCGCTTCTCCATAGTTCGAAGGTTCACCGTTGTCTAACAACATGATATTCATGACAGGGTTGCCGTACCACTCTGGTGCGGAACGTGCCCTTGTGGACCTTCGAAGTTCAGTAGTAACTTGATCTGTTTCTTCATGATCATCATCATTAACTTCCTCCCTTGTCGGTGCAGGCACCTCAGGAACAATTTACTGCGCTGTGCTACTTTCCGGTCCAGGAGGGGTGATTGTCACCTCATCAAGTTCTACTTTCCTCCCACTCACTTCTTTCGAGAGAAACTCTTTCTCCAAAAAGGATCCATTCTTGGCAACAAAGACCTTGCCTTCGGATCTGTGGTAGAAGGTGTACCCAATCGTTTCCTTTGGGTATCCTATGAAGACGCATTTTTCCGATTTGGGTTCGAGCTTTTCAGGTTGAAGTTTCTTGACATAAGCATCGCAACCCCAAACTTTCAGAAACGACAGCTTCGGTTTCTTGCCAAACCAAAGTTCATACGGTGTCGTCTCAACGGATTTCGACGGAGCCCTATTTAAAGTGAATGCGGCAGTCTCTAAAGCATAAACCCAAAAAGATAGCGGTAAATCGGTAAGGGACATCATAGATCGCACCATGTCCAACAGAGTACGATTTCGACGTTTGGACACACCGTTACGCTGAGGTGTTCCGGGCGGTGTCAATTGTGAAACAATTCCACATTTCCTAAGGTGCGTGCCAAATTCATGACTCAAATATTCACCCCCACGATCCGATCGTAAGAACTTTATTTTCTTGTCTCGTTGATTCTCAACCTCATTCTGAAATTCCTTGAACTTTTCAAAAGTCTCAGACTTGTGCTTCATCAAGTAGATATACCCATATCTACTCAAGTCATCTGTGAGGGTGAGAACATAACGATAGCCTCCGCGAGCCTCAACACTCATTGGACCGCACACATCGGTATGTATGATTTCCAATAAGTTGGTTGCTCGCTCCATTGTTCCGGAGAAAGGAGTCTTGGTCATCTTGCCCAAGAGGCATGGTTCGCACGTGTCAAATGATTCATAATCAAGAGACTCCAGAAGTCCATCAGCATGAAGCTTCTTCATTCGTTTGACACCAATATGACCAAGGCGGCAATGCCACAAGTATGTGGGACTATCATTATCAACTTTACATCTTTTGGCATTCACACTATGAATATGTGTATCATCACGATCGAAATTCATCAAAAATAAACCATTGACCAGCGGGGCATGACCATAAAACATATCTCTCAAATAAATAGAACAACCATTATTCTCAGATTTAAATGAGTAGCCATCTCGCATAAGACGAGATCCAGATACAATGTTCATGCTCAAAGCTGGTACTAAATAACAATTATTAAGGTTTAAAACTAATCCCGAGGGTAGATGTAGAGGTAGCGTGCCGACGGCGATCACATCGACCTTGGAACCATTCCCGACGCGCATCGTCATCTCGTCCTTCGCCAGTCTCCACTTATTCCGCAACTCCTGCTTAGAGTTACAAATATGAGCAACTGCACCGGTATCAAATACCCAGGAGCTACTACGAGCGCTGGTAAGGTACAGATCAATAACATGTATATCACATATACCTTTGACGTTGCCGGCCTTCTTGTCCGCTAAGTATTTGGGGCAGTTCTACTTCCAGTGACCCGTTCCCTTGCAATAAAAGCACTCTGTCTCAGGCTTGGGTCCATACTTTGGCTTCTTCCCGGCAACAGGCTTACCGGGCGCGGCAACTCCCTTGCGGTCCTTCTTGTAGTTTTTCTTACCCTTGCCCTTCTTGAACTTAGTGGTTTTATTGACCATCAACACTTAATGTTCTTTCTTGATATCCACCTCCGCTGATTTCAGCATCGAATACACCTCGGGAATGGACTTCTCCATCCCCTGCATATTGAAGTTCAACACGAAGCTCTTGTAGCTTGGTGGGAGCGACTGGAGGATTCTGTCAACGACCGCTTCGTCTGGGAGATTCATTCCCAACTAAGACAAGCGGTTGTGCAACCCAGAAATCTTGAGGATGTGCTCACTGACAGAACTGTTTTCCTCCATCTTACAGCTATAGAATGCGTCAGAGACGTCATATCTCTCGACTCGGGCATGAGCTTGGAAAACCATTTTCAGCTATTGGAACATCTCAAATGCCCCGTGGTGCTCAAAACTCTTTTGGAGCCCCGATTCTAAGCTGTAAAGCATGTCGCACTGAACCAGGGAGTAATCATCACAACGCGACTGCCAAGCGTTCATAACATCTTGGTTTGCCGGGGCGGGAGTGTCACCTAGCGGTGCATCTAGGACATAAGTTTTCTTGGCAGCTATGAGGATGATCCTCAGGTTACGGACCCAGTCCGTGTAGTTGCTACCATCATCTTTCAGCTTAGATTTCTCTAGGAACGCGTTGAAGTTGAGGGTGACATGAGCGTGGGCCATTTGATCTACAAGAGATATTGTAAAGAATTTAGACTATGTTCATGATAATTAAGTTCATCTTTAATCAAATTTTAATGAACTCCCACTAAGATTGACATCTCTCTAGTCATCTAAGTGATACACGATCCGAATCGACTAGCCCGTGTCCGATCATCACGTGAGACGGACTAGTCATCAATGGTGAACATCTTCATGTTGATCGTATCTTCTATACGACTCGTGTTCGACCTTTCGGTCTTCCGTGTTCCGAGGCCATGTCTGTACATGCCAGGCTCGTCAAGTGAACCCTAAGTGTGTTGCGTGTGTAAATCTGGCTTACACCCGTTGTATGCGAACGTTAGAACCTATCACACCCGATCATCACGTGGTGCTTCGGAACAACGATCCTTAGCAACGGTGCACAGTTAGGGGGAACACAATTCTTGAAATTTTAGTGACAGATCATCTTATTTACTACCGTCGTTCTAAGTAAACAAGATGCATAAACATGATAAACATCACATGCAATCAATTAAAGTGACATGATATGGCCAATATCATCTTGCTCCTTCGATCTCCATCTTCGGGGCACCATGATCATCTTTGTCACCGGCTCGACACCATGATCTCCATCATCATGATCTGCATCATCGTGTCTTCATGAAGTTGTCACGCCAACTATTACTTCTACTACTATGGCTAACGTTTAGCAATAAAGTAAAGTAATTACATGGCGTTATTCAGTGACACGCAGGTCATACAATAATTAAGACAACTCCTATGGCTCCTGCCGGTTGTCAAATTCATCGACATGCAAGTCATGATTCCCTATTACAAGAACATGATCAATCTCATACATCACATATATCATTCATCGCATCTTCTTGGCCATACCATATCACATAGCACATGCTGCAAGAACAAGTTAGACGACCTCTAATTGTTGTTGCAAGTTTTACGTGGCTTCTATAGGTTTTCTAGCAAGAACGTTTCTTACCTACGCCAAAACCACAACGTGATTTGTCAATTTCTATTTACCCTTCATAAGGACCCTGTTCATCGAATCCGATCCGACTAAAGTAGGAGAGACAGACACCCGCCAGCCACCTTATGCATCTAGTGCATGTCTGTCGGTGGAACCAGTCTCACGTAAGCGTACGTGTAAAGTCGGTCCGGGCCGCTTCATCCCACAATACCGCTGAATCAAGATTAGACTAGTAACAGCAAGAAAATTGAGCAAACTCAAATGCCCACAACTGCTTTGTGTTCTACTCGTGCAAGATGCTACGCAAAAGACCTAGCTCAGATGCCACTATTGGGGAACGTAGCAGAATTCAAAAATTTTCTACGCTTTCACCAAGATCCATCTAAGGAGACATCTAGCAACGAGCATATTAGAGTGCATCTACATATCCTTTTGTAGATCGCGAGCGGAAGCTTTCGAAGAAGCATGGATGAAGTAGTCGTACTCTTCGCGTTCTTCGTCACCGATGATCTAGCGCGGAACGGACGGCACCTCTGCGTTCAACACACGTCCGGTACAACAACGTCACCTCCTTCTTGATCCAGCAAGGGGGGGGGGGGAGGAGAGGTCATCGGAGATCCAGTAGCACGACGACGCGGTGGTGGATGCAGCGGGAAGTCCTGCAGGGCTTCGCTGGCGCCCTGCGTGAAGAGTATGAGGTGTGATGGGAGGGGGAGAGGCGCCAGAGACTTGGGTGCAGCTACCCTCTCCCCCTCACTATATATAGGGGCCAGGGGGGGCGTCGGCCCTGGCGGATCCCATCTGCAGGGTGGGGCGGCGGCCAGGGAGGCAAACTTGCCCCCCAAGGCATAGGGGGCGCACCCTCCCCTAGGGTTTCAACCCTAGGCGCATGGAGGGGGGGGGCAAGTGGTGCGCCAGCCCACCAGGGGCTGGCCCCTTTCCCCTTGCGGCCTAGGGGACCCACCGGGATGGGTGGCCCCACCCGGTGGACCCCCGGGATGGGTGGCCCCACCCGGTGGACCCCCGGGACCCCTTCGATGGTCCCGGGACACTCCTGGTGACCCCCGGAGTTCACCCGATGGCCGAAACTGGACTTCCTATATATCATTCTTTACCTCCGGACCATTCCGGAACTCCTCGTCACGTCCGGGATCTCATCCAAGACTCCGAACAACTTTCGGGTTTCCACGTGCATGTATCTCTACGACCCTAGCGTTACCGAACCTTAAGTGTGTAGACCCTACGGGTTCGGGAGACACGTAGACATGACCGAGACCACTCTCCGGTCAATAACCAACAGCGGGATCTGGATACCCATGTTGGTTCCCACGTGTTCCTCGATGATCTTCATCGGATGAACCACTGTATCAAGGATTCACTCAATCCCGTATGTTATTTCCTTTGTCCATCGGCACGGTACTTGCCCGAGATTCGATCGTCGGTATTCCCGATACCTTGTTCAATCTCATCATGGCAAGTCTCTTTACTCGATCCGTAATCCATCATCCCATGACTAACTCCTTAGTCACCTTGAGCTCATTATGATGATGTCTTACCGAGTGGGCCCAGAGGTACCTCTCCGTCATACGGAGTGACAACATCCCAGTCTCGGTTCGTACCAACTCAACAAACACTTTCGGAGATAACCGATGCGTACCTTTATAGCCACCCAGTTACGTTGTGACGTTTGGCACACCCAAAGTATTCCTACGGCATCCGAGAGTTGTACAACCTCATGGTCTAAGGAATAAATACTTGACACCGAAAAGCTTATGCATTACGAACTATACGATCTCGTGCTATGCCCAGGATTGGGTCTTTTCCATCACATCATTCTCCTAATGATGTGATCCCGTTATCACTGACATCCTGTGTCCATGGTCAGGAAACCGTGACCGTCTGCTAATCAACGAGCTGGTAACTAGAGGCCTACCAGGGACTCATTGTGGTCTATATATTCACACATGTATCGCTGTTTCCGTACAATACAATTCAAGCATGAATAACAGACGATTATAATGAACAAGGAAATATAATAATAATACTTTTATTATTGCCTCTAGGGCATATTTCCAACAATCACATCATTAGGAGAATGATGTGATGGACTAGATCCATCCGTTAGCTTAGCACTATGATCGTTTAGTTTTACTGCTATTGCTTTCTTCATGACTTATACATGTTCCTATGACTATGAGATTATACAACTCCCGAATACCGGAGGAACACCTTGTGTGCTATCAAACATCACAACGTAACTGGGTGACTATAAAGATGCTCTACATGTGTCTCCGAAGGTGTTAGTGGTGTTGGCATAGATCAAGAATAGGATTTGTCACTCCGAGTGTCAGAGAGGTATCTCTGGGCCCTCTCGGTAATACACATCATAATAAGCCTTGCAAGCAAATGACTAATGGGTTAGTCATGAGATGATGTATTACGGAACGAGTAAAGAGACTTACCCGTAACGAGATTAACTAGGTATGGTGATACCGATGATCGAATCTCGGGCAAGTAGCATACCGATGACAAAGGGAACAACGTATGTTGTTATGCGGTTTGACTGATAAAGATCTTCGTAGAATATGTAGGAGCCAATATGAGCATCCAGGTTTCGCTATTGGTTATTGACCGGAGATGAGTCTCGGTCATGTCTACATAGTTCTCGAACCCGTATGGTCCGCACGCTTAATGTTTGATGATGATCGGTATTATGAGTTTATGAGTTTTGATGTAGTGAAGGTAGTTCGGAGTCCCGGATGAGATCACGGACATGATGAGGAGTCTCGGAATGTCTGAGACGTAAAGATTGATATATTGGACGACTATATTCGGACACCGGAAGTGTTCCGGAAAAGTTTCGGATTTAACCGGAGTGCCGGAGGGGGTTACCGGAACCCCCCCGAGGGAGTATGGGCCATAGTGGGCCTATGAGGGAAAGAGAGGGGCAGGACATAGGGCTGGCCGCACCCCCCTAGGGTTCCTAGTTGGACTAGGAAAAGGGGGGAGGCGCCACCTCTCCTTTCCTTCTCCTCTCCCCCTTCCTTTCCTACTCCTAGTAGGAATAGGAAAGGGGATTCCTATTCCTACTAGGAGTAGGAATCCTACTCCCGGCGCACCTTAGAAGGCCAGCCGCACCTCCCCCCTTGCTCCTTTATATACGGAGGGGGGGGCACCCAAAGACACAGAAGAAACATTGTTCTAGCCGTGTGTGGTGCCCCCCTCCACAGAAACACACCTCGGTCATACCGTTGCAGTGCTTAGGCGAAGCCCTGCGCCGGTAGCTTCATCATATTCGTCACCACGCCGTCGTGCTGACGAAACTCTCCTGTGAAGCTCAACTGGATCAAGAGCTCGTGGGACGTCATCAAGCTGAACATGTGCTGAACGCGGAGGTGTCGTACGTTCGGTGCTTGATCGGTTGGATCGCGAAGAAGTTCGACTACATCAACCACGTCACTAGACGCTTCCGCTTTCGGTCTACGAGGGTACATAGACACAATCTCCCCTCTCATTTCTATGCATCTGGTAGATAGATCTTGCGTGATCGTAGGAATTTTTTGAAATACTACATTCCGCAACACGAGTTGATTAGGGTTTGTGGCAGTGGCTATGTCAACTGAACTCGGTGGCGCCGGATAGAAAGTTTCGGTGGGGCCGAGTTTGACTTTTGGTTTGGAACATATGTGGATGTGAGAAAGTGGTTGAGGGTTTTGGAGCATATCACTAAGCACTTTGAGCAAGCAAGCTATTAAGCAACACCTCATCCCGTTTTAATAGTATTGGCTTTTCTATGGACTCAATGTGATCTTGGATGACTAAAATAGAAAATGTAGAGTCCTAAGCTTTGAGCTTGAGCCAATCCTTTGTCCTTATCATCTTAAAGGGGTTCCACATCCTCTAGTCCATGCCACTCCATTTGTTGAACCCGTCTGAAATAGACTAGATGAATACATTAGTCCAACAAGAGATATGTTGACATTAATTACCAAAATCACCCAGGGAGCACTTGTGCTTTCAATCTCCCCCTTTTTGGTAATTGATGAGAACATACATCAAAGCTTTAGATAAATATATGAAGAATAACAAGTAAAGATTTGGAAGGACATGTAACTTGCATAGGCTCCCCCTACATGTATGCAATCATGTAAATGTGGAATATAAGAGAGTGTGAAAGCATAGACATGACAGAGCAAGCAATGCGTTACATGTATCTTGGCTATATGCATCAGAGCAAATGATATGAATATATGAAGTGTATCCTCATGTTCATGATTCCTTCTTGCAAACAATATGTACATTAGCAAGAAATCTTCATGCACATGAGTGTGATGCATATACTTACCTTGTGATCTTGAGCTGGCTTATGAAGGGATGAACCTGAGTAAACAAGGTTAGATAACACATGTACATCTACTAGACAGAGCATCAAAAGAGCCACAAGAGTACCAAGATTGGGATAACATGTAGAGAGTGAGTACTGGGTAATCTTGAATACAGACATGTTCCCAAAGGTAAAAAAATGCAATGAATTCAAAGACTTCCTTCCCTAGTAGTCTTTCTCCCCCTGAATCTTATATTGGATAATGGAAGAGAGTAGGGAAACAGAATCAGAGCAGAAAAAAAAATAGATCAGATCGCAGAGACATAACATAGACATGTCTTTCCCCTCTTAAAGACATGTGACTTCTCTCCTCTTGAACACCAAGCATCTGGGGTATGTGATTACTCTCTCCCCCTGTTTGAAGCATTCTCTCATTAAGCTTTGATGTGAACTCTCTCTCCCCCTTTGACATCAATTTCCAAGAAGGTATCTTCTGGAGTGTGAGTCAAAATAGGTTTGGTCCTTGAGTCACAAAGCAGAGCAGCATATAAAATGTGATGTTGGTAGAGGACAAGAATCATTGAGTGGAGCTGGAAGAAAAGTGCAGGAACAAGTGGCAAATTGTTTTTTCTACAGTGAAATCGGTGACATCGAGTTGTGTTCTTCAGTTGCACCGAACGGGTTCGGTTGGACCGAAAGTGACAAACTGGTGGGACCGAGTTCAACACAGAAAAAGAGTAATAGTCACCTCAGCTCACTAGGCAAATAGGATCTCACAAAGATTTGCAAGGAATTAACTGAAGGATTTGCAATGAATTGGATGCAGAAAATGCAGAACAAAACAGAGAAAAGAAAATCTAGATGAAGTTTTTTTTGTTTAAAAGAAGAGGAACAAAATGCAAGGAACAAATGCACGAGCTTAGAGAAACACTAGAGAATTTCATCTAGAATTGGGCAGTGACAAAGTCATCTATGTTAGAGTATATTGACTAAGGAGTCAAGTGAGCACACTTGATCATAAGTCATACTCATCGTTTAAGCTCAAAATGGGGTTACCATTTTTCGTTTAAGCATTTGATGTATTCTCATCTTGTTGAGTTGCTTTGACCCATGTCTTGGGGTAAAGCTTCTGTAAGATGGAATAACATACCTTGGGTGGTGGTGTTGATCTTGATCATGTAGTTGAACTTGTGTGAGTTGCTCAAGGTTGATGTAGCTCATCAAGAATTGGGAGCACCACTTGGATTTGAGTTCATCTACCTACATGGGTTGGTCTTGCAAGGAAGAGCACTTGTGCATCCAAGGTGACAATCATGATATTTGATACCAAACTATATATAGAATTTGTCAAAGGATATGTTGAAGGGTTTCATGCTTCCTTGTCTTCAACCACCATGGTGTAGGGACTTGCAAATGTAGAGATTGCTCAAGATGTGGGTGATTTGTAATCCCATGGATTTAGATTCATCCAAGTGCCTACAAGGGTTAGATAGCATGCAAGGTACAAATGTATCCAAGACATATGATCAACATCATAAGATAAAAAGTCAAGGATTAGTCATAGGCACATGCCTTGCAAGTATCCAAATGGAGTTCCTACTCCAAGTTTGAAGCATCAATGATGTTCAATTCACCTCTCAATCGGCAAATGACTTTCTCATCAAGCGGTTTGGTGAATATATCCGCGAATTGCTTATCGGTTCGAACATGCTTAAGATTAATGTCCCCTTTAGCAACATGATGTCGAATGAAATGATGACGAACTTCAATATGCTTAGTTCGAGAATGTTGGATGGGATTGTGAGCAATCTTAATAGCACTTTCATTGTCACAAAGCAATGGAACATGTTTCACATATATCCCATAATATTTAAGAGTTTGGGTCATCCAAAGTAATTGAGCACAACATGATCCAGCGGCAATGTATTCCGCTTCGGCGGTGGATAAGGATACCGAGTTTTGTTTCTTGGAGCACCAAGACACAAGAGATCTACCAAGAAATTGACAAGTACCCGAAGTGGACTTTCTATCAACCTTGTCTCCGGCATAGTCCGAATCAGAGTAGCCAACAAGATCAAAAGAGGACCTCTTAGGATACCAAATGCCAAAATTTGGTGTATGTATTAAGTATCTCACTATCCTTTTCACAGCCTTAAGATGACATTCTTTAGGGGCCGCTTGATACCGTGCACACATGCACACACTTAGCATGATATCGGGACGGGATGCACATAGATACAGTAAGGAAGCAATCATAGAGCGGTAAACCTTTTGATCAACTAGTTCACTGTCCTTAGCCAAATCAAGATGTCCACTAGTAGGCATGGGTGTATTCATACCTTTGCATTCTTGCATATTGAACTTCTTGAATAAGTCCTTGGTGTACTTTGTTTGAGAGACAAAGGTACCTTCCTTAGTTTGCTTGATTTGCAAACCAAGAAAAATTTGAGTTCACTCATCATAGACATCTCAAACTTCTTCGACATAATATTTCCAAACTTCTCACTAAAATAAGGATTAGTCGAACCAAATATTATATCATGAACATAAATTTGGCACACAAATAATTCACCATTAACCCTTTTAGTAAAAAGAGTAGAATATATTTTTCCAATCTCAAAGCCTTTTTCAATAAGGAACTTGCTCAAGCATTTATACCACACTCTAGGAGCTTGTTTAAGACCATAAAGAGCTTTGTGAATTTTGTAAACATGATCGGGTTTCTTAGGATTGACAAAGCCAGGAGGTTGTTTAACATAAACTTCCTCCTCAATTTCACCATTTAGAAAAGCACTTTTAATGTCCATTTGGTACAAGGTGATATCATGGTGATTAGCATAAGCAAGTAAGATGCGAATGGAATCAAGTCTAGCAACGGGGGCGTATGTCTCACTGTAGTCCATACCTTCGACTTGAGTGTTGCCTTGGGCAACGAGACGTGCTTTGTTGCAGACAACTTGACCATCTTCGTCTTGCTTGTTGCGAAACACCCATTTGGTACCAATGATGTTGTGGTTGTTGTCAGGCTTCTTGAACATTATCCACACTTGATTTCTCTCAAAGTTGTGTAGCTCTTCGTGCATGGCATTTATCCAATCCGGATCTTCAAATGCTTCTTCAACCTTGATAGGTTCAATGCTAGATATTAATGAATAATCTTCGCAAAAGTTAGCCAAACGAGTTTTAGAGCGAGTGATTCTCCCGGTTTGGATACCATTGTAGATTTGTTCGACGGGATGGTCTCTAGCGACTCTTGCTCGAACTCGTGAGAGCTTTTGTTTTGATCGGGGTGGAACATCTTATTCATCCTCTTGTTCTTCTTCTTGGCCTTCTTCATTGTCGACATTGTCATTCCCTTGTCGTGGTGGAGAAGGAGGTTGATGAGGTTCATCTTGGTTTACTTCCTCATTTTCTTCAACTTGGTGTGTCCCACTTGTGGATGCTCCTGTATCAAGTCTTGGTTCACCTTATCGTGAGGTAGAAGCTTCCACATAGACGGACGAAGTACTCTCTTTCACCTCCGTTGGACGGATCTTGCCAATAGACAAGTCTTGAATTGCTTCCGAAGGCTCTTTATCTCCTTCATCAATTGGCAGTTGCTCTACTTGCGAGCCGTTAGATTCATCAAACTTCACATCTACCGTCTCTTCAACCTTTCGGGTGAAATTGTTGTAGACACGATAAGTGTGAGAGTTTGATCCATAACCAAGTAGGAAATCTTCATGAGATTTAGGAGCAAATTTAGAATGACGATACAAATCAAGAATGTAGCACTTTGAGTCGAATACTTGAAAGTATCCAACCTGGGGTTTGTTACCGATGAGAAGCTCGTATGCCGTCTTGCCGAAAAGCTTGTGAAGATACAAGCGATTGGTTGCATGACAAGCTGTCTCAATCGCTTCCGCCCAAAAGTGTTTTGGAGTCTTGTACTCGTCATGCATCGTTCTTGCCATCTCGATAAGAGTCCGGTTCTTCCTCACAACTCCTGTTTGTTGAGGCGTGTACGTAGCGGAGAACTCGTGTGAAATCCCTTCTTCGTCAAGAAAGGTATCCACATTTGCATTCTTGAACTCCGTTTCGTTGTCACTGCGAACCTTTTTGATCTTCACTTCAAATTGATTTTGGGCCTTCCCAGCAAAGTTCTTGAAGATCTTTTGGACCTGCGATTTATCATCAAGAAAGAACACCCACGTAAATCTTGAAAAATCATCAACTATGACCAGGCCAAATGAGTTACCACCGAGACTCTTGTAGGCACTGTGACCAAAGAGGTCCATGTGAAGTAGCTCGAGCGGTCTTCTCGTGGTCATAATGTTCTTCACGGGGTGGCTTCCTCCAACTTGTTTTCCTGCTTGACAAGCACTACAAAGTCTATCCTTGTCAAATATAACATCTTTTACTCCAAGGATATGATCACCTTTAATAAGCTTATCAAGATTTCGCATGCCCACATGACCTAACCTTCTATGCCACAACCATCCTTTTGAAGATTTAGCAATTAAGCAAGTTCTAGGTTGAGTTAGTGAAATCAACAATGTAATGATCACCTCTACGTATACTGGTAAAGACCATTTTATGATTATCTGTACGAAACACTTGGCAATCTATTTCAGTAAATAGGACATTGAAGCCAAGAGATTCAACGAGCATGGCATTTTGTATGGAGCTATCATGTGAGATGGCCACCTTACCGAGGCCAACCACCTTACCCTTTGAGTTATCACCAAAAGTGACATACTTTCGAGGGCCGTCATTTTCAGCAAGCTCATGAAACATATCCTTGTCTCCTATCATATGATCGGTACATCCACTATCAAGGACCCATTCCTTTCCTCCAGCCATGTAGCCACAAAGATTAGCCATAAGACCAAAGTGTGTCATCACATCATCAAGATCATAGTCACTATCATCGTCCTCATCATAGTATCCATGTTCCACATCGTCATGTGATGGATCAATTCCTAGAGAGAGTGATTCATTAGAAGTATGACTGTAACAATGTTCATCTCTATGAATTCTAATGACTTCGGAAATGATATTGCTAATAATTCCACCATCTCCTTTGGCACGCATGAGATCACGAAGCTCAAATAGGCAATCATCAAACTTAGGATCACTAGTACTCATCCTATTCAAGGCAATAGACTTATGGATAATCTCATCCAAAATTTTCAAGGAATAATTTGAGAATCGGTCCTCTAGGAATCTCCATATGGTGTAAGCACATTCTAGAGCAGTTAAGCTAGCAATCAAATTTTTGGGCAATCCTCTAACAATAAGATTGATAGTTCTAAGATTGTGAATCATGTCAAGATCCTCATCGGGTGTGGGATGCAAAGGATCAACAAGGCGAGCACAAGGAGTAGTAATGTACATGTTCAAATGACATTCATTGAAAATCTCAAGCATCTCATATTTTCACTCATGGAAGTACTCTCCATCAAGTATAGGCACTCTATGTCTAAGACTCCCCAACGTATACTCATCCATCTTCCTTCAATGGTGATTAAACCAAAGCAATGGAGACCAATGCTCTGATACCTATTGAAAGGATCGAGAAGCGGTGTCTAGAGGGGGGTGAATAGACTCTTAGCAAGAAAAGTGGTAGTTTTTTAATTTCTTCAAGTTGGGGTGGAGTTTTAGCACATGTTTAAACATTCACAATACATATCAAGCAAGCATGACAAGAGTATATGGGCAGCGGAAAGTAAAGCATGCAATTTTGCAAGAATGTAAAGGGATGGGATTGGAGTGTGCAAATGCAATTGGAGACATGGAGATTTTTGGCGTGGTTCTGGTAGGTGGTGCTATCGTACATCCACGTTGATGGAGACTTCAACCCACGAAGGGTAACGGCTACGCGAGTCCATGGAGGGCTCCACCCACGAAGGGTCCACGAAGAAGCAACCTTGTCTATCCCACCATGGCCATCGCCCACGAAGGACTTGCCTCACTAGGGTAGATCTTCACGAAGTAGGCGATCTCCTTGCCCGTACAAACTCCTTGGTTTAACTCCACAATCTTGACAGAGGCTCCCAAGTGACACCTAACCAATCTAGGAGACACTGTCGGTGTCAAAACCGGCGGATCTCGGGTAGGGGATCCCGAACTATGCGTCTAAGGATCGATGGTAACAGGAGGCTGGGGACATGATGTTTACCCAAGTTCAGGCCCTCTCGATCGAGGTAAAACCCTACTTCCTGCTATATTAATATGGATGAATATGATTACAAGAGTTGATCTACCTCGAGATTGAATTGGCTAAACCCTAAACTCTAGCCTGTGAGGATTTGAGATTCTCAGTTAGCCTCTACAGACTAAAACCCTCCGGTTTATATACACACAGGAGGGGCCTAGGGTTTGTACATACCATCTTGCAGAGGAAGGAAAGATTACACCTGAACCTAAATCTTGCCATTACATGAATACATGAGTCCTATCCGGATACGAGAGATGATCTTCGACTATGATCTTCACGGCCCACCAGTCCGTCCCACCAAGAGTTATATATGTGGCCTCCCGAGGACCCCTCTATCCAGGACTCCCTCAGTAGCCCCTGAACCTCACTTCAATGACGATGAGTTCGGCTTCTGTATTGTCTTCGGCGTTGCAAGGTGGGTTCCTTCTTCCGAATATATCTTCTGCAAAAAGTGTATTGTGTTCATCTCTGCAAGGTTAGTACAACCCTTAGCCTCGAAGGCAAGGCTCTTAAAGGAAAATGAATTGTGCGTCTTTACTGACAACTTTTGGGTGGAGCGTCGCGTCTGACCCACTAATATATCGAACCGTTTTATTTGGTCCATTTTTTGCGTTTCGAGGTATATCCTCATTGACACATTCCATCAGATTAGAGATCGTGCCCGCTTATTATGGGATCCTTATCAATATGACGTGAGCACCCACGCCGCGCATTACGCACGACAGCTTTGGGAACCAGCGAGGTTTATGGCTAAAGTGGGGGGACGTTTTGTATTCACGGCGTTATAAAAGGATACCTATCCCTTTCATCAGCCCCACGCCTTCCTCAAGCTTGAGCTCTCCTATCTCCCTAGCCCCAGCTTTCCCATCTCCTACGCCCACCGCTCTGCGTTCCTCAACCACCATCTCCTTTCCCAGCAATGGCTGGTTCCGGCGCCAGGGGAAAGTGGGAGGCCTCCACAGTCACTGAAAAATCTGTGGCGGATCTTAGGAGCGCGGGCTATCCCACCGCTGATATCACGCACCAAGTCCCTGCCAAGGGTCAGGTGATTCATGTCCCTAAGGCAGGTGAGAGGGTAGTGTTTACATCTCACTTTGTTAGGGGGCTAGGGTTTCCACTCGACCCGTTTGTTCGGGGTCTTTTGTTCTTCTACAGGCTAGATTTCCATGATCTAGCCCCGAACTCAATCCTTCACATATCCTCTTTTATAGTGGTGTGTGAAGCTTTCCTCCGCATCCCTCCACACTTCGGCTTATGGCTCAAAACCTTCAACCTGAAGCCGAAGGTGGTGGACGGACAGCACGCGGAGTGCGGGGGTGCTATGGTTAGCAAGCTCCCGAATGCAACTTGGCCCAAGGGCTCATTCGTGGAGACGAATAAGGTCTGGCAGCAAGAATAGCTCTACATCACCGAACCCCGCGACGCCAAATGGGCGGTGGAGCCTGCTTTCATATCCGGACCCCCAGAGAGGTTGACCTCCTAGACCAAAAAGGGTCTGGACTGGGGGGGGGGGTCACAAACTGAAGTGACGACTCTTGTGAGCCATGTGTCCAGCGTAATCTCTAAGGGGCACCAGCTCTCCTCTATAGTCCAGGTAATTCTTACCCGGCTCATTCTCCCTTGCCAAAGCCGGGATTCCCCCCTATGGGAGTTCGATCCGGTAGGAGACAAGCCGCTGAAGCATCTCTTCGGCTTTACACACAAAGAGATCTGGAAGCATCTCTTCAAGAGCCAGAAAGAGTGGCCCGAAGAGACCGAGGACGCGTGCTATAGCACTGCGATCTCTGCCCCAGAGGTAATAGAAAAACTTGCCGAACATACATTTCTTCCTCTATTTAGTGATAACGAGAATTGGAATTCTTACGTGATATACATGGCTGGATGAAGAAGGCGACCGGGATTAAGAGTCTGGTGCCTCTGCCCAAAGATCTAGAATTGCCTCTACTGACGGCAATGCTGGTCCCGACGCTATACAAGGCGCCGACCAAGAAGCCCAAGAAGACGAAGGGCAAGGGGGGGCAGAGACAGCCCCCATCCTACGGATAAGAAGTCCGAGGAAATCAACATCCTCTCCTCCGACGATGTGGAGGAAGATGATGAGGAGGAAGAGGAAGAGGAAGAGGAAGAGCCCCTGCGCGAGGCGGGGGAAGAAGATGGTGGCCTCTGCCGAAGCAGACACAATAGCTCCGAAGAGGAAGATGACCCTCGCTACTAGTTCGGATTCATCCGAACATAGTTTCATGGTGAAGCCCAGGGTCAAACCCCTGCCCGAATTGTAAGTTTGTTCGGATTGACTACTGCACCTTTGTTTATTTAGTATTTTTGATACTTACTTAGCATTTTTCTCCTGCTGACCTACAGCCCTCCCGGAGGACACCCCGACGCCTCCTTATCGGAAGGGAACTCTCTCGCGGCTGGGGAGACGGAGAGTGACCCACAAGTCCGGGCTTCATCCCCTGTGATCGGCGGGGACACTGAAGTGTCGTCCCAGCGGGTGTCCTCCGCCCTAGGAGACGAGGGCGGGGCAGGTGACAAGGCGGCCGGGGATAATACCTCGGCGGCTGCTGACCATGGGGAGACCGTCCCCATGGAGACCGAAGACATGGGGCCCAAACAATCCTGGGCCCCACCGAATATTATCCCGGAGCCTAGTGCGGCTCCGGGGTCCGAAGACCCGACTCCTCAAGCGGAGGAGGATACGGCGGCGCTCGGAGTTAATCCGGAAGCGTCAGACTCCTTGGAGGGAGCACTGCATAGTGCTCTCGTCGTTGAAGAACACCGCACCGTGATGGGTGCAGTGATGAAGAAGATTTAGTCCGTCAAGGGCGGACTGAATGAAGCCTTCAATAGCCTGTTAACATGCTTTGAGGTAAGCAATGTAATGTTTTTAATAGAACTTTATTATTTTTAATGCACATGCATAGCCAGTAGCCCCTGATGCTTTGTGTGATTCCGGAAAGAATAGAACGAAGTATCCGTTATATAGCATACTTACAGAGCTGAACTATTGTGTAGGCTTCAGTAGATACAACAACTGCGAGATGCAGAGGTTGCCGAACTAAACCAGAAGCTCGAGTTGGCCAATGCGGACCTCGACCGCGTCAACCGGCGTTTAGATGAAACGCAAGGTATGCGGACTTTAGGATGTCAATAAGACTTAATTAATTGAGTATGTTTATAAACTCTGATGTGATATTCTGTATTACACAGTTGGCGCCGCTGAGCTCGAGGCCCTCAAGGGCGAGGTTCCATGGCCAAGAAGGAGGCCGAGGCGAACAAGGTAGCCGCTGACAAAGCGGCTGCCGATTTAGAGGCCGAAAGGATGAGTGCAAGAAGCATGGAGCTCGAGTGTCCGAAGTCGAGGTCGAGCTCAATGATGTCATCATTAGATGTGAGGCATTGGAGAAGAAGACTTCAGAACAAGCGACCGAGCTATCTGCGGTAGTGAAGACTGCCCAGGATGCGCGAGGCGAGTCACGCAGCGCCCGTCAAGAAATTGAGCAGGCACGACATATAGCATCTGGTAAGACATATCTCTTATAGAGCATCTTCGGAGGGCAGAAGTACATTGGGCTGACACGGTTATGGAGTTCTCCAGGCATGTTTGCTGATCTTCCAAGGAGCAGGGCAGATGCCGCCCAATACTTTCGAGCCTAGGAGGGGAACAACACGGAGAAGTTGTTCTGGTCGCAATTCTATGTGCCACAACATCTAGTGCCCCTCAGCGACCAGATGAAGCAGCTAGTCGAGCTGCACAACATGGCGGGTTCGGCTATGAAGGACTTAATAGTCCGGCTATGGCCCGTTGAGCCAATCCCAAGTAGCAACTTCAGATTGGTGAAGTGGCTCGTCGAGGCGAGTCCGCGAGTCGACGCATTAACGCGTTCAGCCTACATAGAAGGTGCTCGGATGGCCTTCGCTCGTGTCAAAGTGTACTGGCTGAAGATGAACGCAGGGCATATAGCTACTAATGGCCCGCCCGCGTGTAAGGAGCACCGCAAGCCGGAGAAGTACTTCGAGGACGTCATCGAGGGCGCCCGCCTTGTAGAAGGCCAGTGTTCGAAGGATCTTATCTTTGAGTGATTGTATTCAGATGTAAAGACTGTGCTTATGAATCCGATGTACATAACTTTTGCGCTATTTATAATATTAGCGTCTTTCACCTCTTGTATGACTGTTTATCTAAATTTGAAAGTTTCCGGTCGTCGGCTTCAACCCCCATGTACATAGTACTGGGGTGTTCGGTCATATGCATATACACTCTTTATCCAACGTCTTGGTCCGTTTAGGAGGTGTATGCGGAGCGAACCAGGCAATCAGACTATGCGGCGTTATTGCTTTCACTTAGTCATAGGAGTTTGACATGTGGGGCTAGGTACTAGCCCCTGGTGCAGATATGGTATTCCTTTACTTAAGGCATCCAATTTCACCTGGCTGGGCAAGAACCAACCCTTCGTATAAGACGGGGTAGATCTCTATCGATCATAGTATAACACTAAGTCACCAGATTGCAGACCAGGTTCTCGCTTATCATGACGGTCAATTTTTGGCTTTCTCTACTGAGGTACTTGTCCAAACGAGCCAGAAGTACAATCGCAGTAGTTCTCCCTTTACGCCCTAGCCGAACAATAGGGAACATAAGGGTAAGCACAGGTGCCGGGCAACTCAACTATTGACCCAAGACATGATTCGGAACTGATGCATATAAAGCAAACATCCGGGACGCCAAACACTCCCTATAGGTGTTCGGTCTTTTCTACATATACCGGGCTGAATACAGCCCTGGTATTTAGACCCTTATTGACAAGGCACATATGGCAATCTGATGTGGGAAGAGAACATTTATGATGAGTGAATAAAACTCTGAACATAATGCGAATCAAGCTGCTCTATTAATATCCCTTTATGGTACGGCGGGCCGTAAACTTACAGACAATGCCGAAAACCTTTTTGGACATTTGACATGCCAAAAAGGTATATAACAAGAAAGATAAAAAAGGTTTACACAGGGTCTTAATCTAAAAAGAAACCTTAGTGCGGGTCTCTGCTGCACGTCTCCGTCGTTTCCTCCTATGTAATGTGTCCTTGAAGGGGTAAAGGTATGATGGCCATCTGTAAAAAAGAAAAGAAAAGAAAATAATTCTGGAAAGGAATGTCAGGCTCATTTCTGAGAAATAAATCACAGAATAGCCTTAAGTCACACTAGCTCCCAAGCACAGCCAGTGGACAACCTTGATATAGATAACCAGTACAATAATATTACACAGGGTTGAGTCAGGGTGACTCAATAGTTTATTACAATATTTCAACGTACTAGGCGGGTGGAATATGACAGTGGGTAGTGGGACTCAACACTGATATACTAGCATAGGGTCAAGCGTCAGTGTGAGGCTTGACTAATTTATTGGTGTGGCGGAAGCTTGACGGATGGTACAAGTGATAGACTCCAAGACACAGGTGTGCTGACTGGAAACCTTCTAAGCGTCGGCCTCGCTAGCGCAATTCTCCTCCAACGGTTCGTCCTCCTCCAAGTCTGGCCAAGTAAATAGCCAGGGACAAGCCAGTGAGTACTTTGAATGTACTCGCAAACATTATGAACATAAGGTATACTAAAGCGAAAGCCATGATGAAATACTATATGCATGCAACAAATATCAAGACTTGGCATGATGAAACATGGTTAGTTCAAAATAAATATTGGTCACTATATTATATAAAAAAAATAAAAGGAATGCCAGTCGGATATCAAGCGACATCACGGTAGGACTTGAAAAGAAATGCCAGTTGGGTATCCACAAGAGTAGTGGCGAGATAAACCGCCTGACACTCGAGGGACGCCTCAAAAGGACTTTAAAAGAAATGCCAGTGGGTGTCCACAAGAGTAGTGGCGAGATAAACCGCCTGACACTCGAGGGACGCCTCAAAAGGACTTTAAAAGAAAAGCGAGTGTCCGGGGTAGTCTAGCCAGCCCCTGAGACACTCTCGAAAATAATAAAATCACAAGGTTAGTCCATAAGCATAATATTCACCATGAATAAATTTATGATAATATACTGACTGTGACAAAGAAAAAGTCCTGCAAACATAACATGCTCAAGTAGTTTATTTTTCCTCCAGAGACTGACACCGAGACCGATACTTGACCCACCCAACTCAATCCTTGACCGTGGACGCGGCTATTCGAATAGATATAACTCTGCAGAGGGTGTACTCTTTACCCACGCGTATGGGCTTTCCTTAGCCAGTACCGTGTACTGACTAATACCCAATACGGACTTTAGGTTGAAAACACGCCTGACGCATACACACCGACCGGATGCCTGGACTCACCCAGAGCATCGCTCCAGAAACCTTAAGTCAGGGAGGCTACAACCTCCGAAAAGCATGGGATCACTATTAAACGCGCGGATTACAAGGGGTGCCCCCCTCTCGGCTACAACCGGAAACACCCATGCCCCTGACCCGATGACAGGCTACAACCTTCATCGTAGTATCTGTGTGGCGTGCACCCGTACAGGGGTTATCAACTTACTAGGCCGTACCTTCCTTTCGGAAGGACCCGTGGCAGCACGGTGTACAGCTAGGTGTATAGAGCAAGACTCGATCTAGGCAGATTCAGGAGGTATTGTCAAAATAACACCAGTATTCCTCATCAGTACCACATGACACCACTGTGTCACAAAGGACCATGCCTACTAGCATGTCCCAACCAGCAGCAGCATCTCTGCCCTCACGTAACCATTTGTATGCCAGACAAGCTAGTGTGACATGCAAGCCAAGGTAAAACAAACATGACATGACCATGCATGCACATGTGATATAACATGCAACGTATATGATGCACTACCATTTTATGTAACCACGCAAGGAAGCAACACCATAACTCAAGTTCAATAATGCTTGCCTTGTCCAAAGTAATCAGGAGAAAACCCTTCAGAAATCCCAGCAAAAGTTCCTTCTTCTTTTTCTGAAAAATTCAAATTTGAATTCGAATAAGACAATAAACACAGAACAGAAAAAGTTCTCAAAATATTTTTAAATAAATCTTAAAATAAACTAGAGCAGAAAAGAAAATTTTAGCAAAAAGAATCAACTCATTTGGATTTATATTTTAAAAGTTATTAGCTTTTCAAAACCAGGGGTTTTTCTGTAAAACAGAAGTCCCTGAGTTGTTTTAAAAGAAAACGTTTCGGATACGAGTGCGTCTTCCAGAGTAGAAGACGTAAAGCGCAGAGTGCGCTTCCACTTAAAACGGAAACAGAGAGAGAGAGAGCTGACGGGTGGGGGCCACCCGTCAGGTTTAAAATTTGAACGCGCTCGCGCGTGAGTACAGAGAAGCGGCGGCGATCGCCGGCGACGATCGCCGGGGTCTCAGGGCCCGGCGCTGGTCGCAAAGTGACCAGCGTGGACTTCCGCATCCAGGGGTGGTGGAGGTGGCCACCGGCGGTCACCTGAACGGCGGTGAGCTCGTCGCCGGCGGACGAAGATTCGGGTGAGGTGGTGGCTCGTCGGAGAGGGCTCGGAAAGGTAAATTGATCTAGGGATTCGGCATGGTGGTGGAAAAGGGGAAGATCGACGGAGTTTGGGCTGCTCTGGTGGTGTACGTGCTCGGTTCGGTTCGAGGACAGAGGCGGCGGAGCGGTGGCCGAAGAGGGAGAAGATGACTCCCTCGGGGCCTGGTGGGTGGTCAGGAGGGAGTGTGGGTGGTGGTGGAGGCGAGTGCTAGCGCTAGAGGGGCTCGGGGACCCTTTTTATAGGCGGTTCGAAGATAGCCGAAGCGGGTGAAGATCGCCGGAGTTAATGAGGTCGCCGAGGTTGGTTCTGGCCGGTGGTCTGGGCGATGGAGCATTCAAGAGGTCCGTGGTGTTCGTCCGATGCTTCCGCGTGGACGAGCTCGTGCCTGCTTGACACGTTTGCGGTGTGCTGTCCGCACGGGCGCGGCGGAGCGGCCGGCTCCGGCGACTGTCAAACGGGCCCCGTGCGGCGTGGCCGGTGTGTCCTTTGCGCGTAGAGGCGAAGGAAGATGACGCGTGTGCAGGGAGGTAGGTATGAGCGCTGAAGTGGAGTAAAGGAGCGATTGATGGCCGAGGCGTTCCGCTCGGCTCCGCCGTGGACGAGCCCGGGGAGGCTGCACCGGCCCGGTGCCATCTCACCGGAGTGGAGTGGCTGGGCGCTGGGCCAGGGGGAGCTGCGGTAATGAAAACGGGCGACATTGCCGTGCGGAAGAGGAAGACGATGGATGCACGGCATCGCTGTCCCTGTCGGCCGAATTCAGTTAACTGAATTTTATTCAGTGTGGAACAGTATGCCCGCCAACTGTTTGATGAAATGATTTGAGGTCTTAAACAACTTGGTTGATAATGGGGTCTTGTGTGGTGGTGTGTAGTTACTCAAAAATGAGTTTGCCAGGAGGCCAAGAATTTTGGTGAAGTTTGGAAATGGTTTGGGGCAGAAATATGATTTCTGGACCAAATTTGAATTGAATTTGGTTTGAAATTTTTGAACTGTGGGACCAAATGTTTTTGGAGAAATGGGTTGAGGGTACCATATATATGTAGGAATAATTTTGGTAGAGGCAGAAGAGTCATAGAAAATATAGTTCCTTTGTAAATGTCAAGAAACTATGATTAATTCAAATTCCACTTTTGGAATTTAGAATATATAGAAAGAATATTTTTGTGGAGTAGGAAGGAGTTGAATAATACCACAGAAGGTGTGCATGACTTGAGAGGAAAATTTTGGAGTGACAGAAAATATTTGGAGAAGTTTTATGGTATTAGAAGGGGTGAAAAGGATTTTTGCCTTTGAAAATAAATAGCTAAAAACCAAAGATTCTTTAGAGAGAAAAACTTTTGAAAACCTCCAAAACAATTAAATCAAATAAGTCCACCCTTCAAACAGAACCCTCCAAGAAAATTTAAAAATCTTAGCTAAAATTTTGAAAAGTTTTCAAAATTCCAAATAACTATTTTTGGGGTGTGACAGCACCTACCCCCTTAAGAAAAATCTCGTCCCCGAGATTCTAGCTGTCCCTCAAACAGGTACGGATATTCAGTCCTTAAATGATCTTCTCTTTCCCAGGTTGCCTCTTCCTCGGTGTGATTACTCCATTGAACTTTGCAAAATTTTATTACGCTCTGTCGGGTTCTCCGTTCAGACTCCTCCAAAATCTTTATGGGACGTTCCCGATAGGTAAGATCTGGTTGAAGATCCAACTCCTGGTGCTGGATCTGCTTCTCCGGGTTGCTAACACATTTCCTAAGCTGGGATACATGGAACACATCGTGGACATCTGATAATTCTGCCGGTAATTCTAGTTGATAGGCAACCTTGCCCCTTCTTGCGGTTACTTTAAACGGTCCAATAAATCTTGGTGCTAGTTTCCCCTTAACCTTAAATCTCTGTAGCCCCCTTGTGGGGATACTCTAAGGTATACGTAGTCATTTGGCTCAAAGTGGACCTGGCGGTGTTTTTGATCATAATAACTCTTCTGTCGGCTTTGAGCTGCCTTTAGTCGGTCCTGAATAAGCTTTACTTTGGTTTCTGCTTCTATTAGCATTTCTGGTCCAAAAGTTCGGCTGTCTCCGGTTTCAGACCAATTCAATGGGGTTCGGCATCGTCGTCCGTATAATGCTTCGAACGGTGCCATTATTTGTTGTTTTAAATCTTCAATGTTTGGTACGCACAGTCTCTGTCCAAACCAAATGACCCCTTGGCTGTCTTCCATAAATTCGGGCGCCCTGCCCATTTTCATCTTCTTTCTAATCCCTTCAATACTTGGGTGCCCCTTCTGGGCTTCTCTGATCTGGTCCTCTATTGTTGGTTTTATTTCCAACTGGGAAATGGTTCCTTCCGTGACTAGGGCCATGTTGAGCTTGGCAAACTCCTGGCTGAGCACATGTTGCGAAAGTTGTACACTGCCATTTCCAGCGTATGGATTCCGGCTGAGGGCATCTGCCACAACATTGGCTTTACCTGGGTGATAGTGAATTCCTACGTCATAATCCTTAATTAGCTCAAGCCAACGCCGTTGTCTCAAATTTAATTCTGGCTGCGTGAAAATATATTTAAGACTTTTATGATCCGTGTATATTTCACATCGGTTCCCCAGAAGATAGTGTCGCCACTCTTTGAGTGCGTGTACTACTGCAGCGAGTTCCAGGTCATGAACGGGGTAATTTTCTTCATGTCGCCGAAGCTGTCTTGAGGTGTAAGCCACTACTTTTCCTTCCTGCATTAACACACATCCAAGGCCTTTCCCGGATGCGTCACAATATATATCGAAATTTTTGTGCACATCGGGCACGACCAGAACTGGTGATGTTGTTAACCTCTTTTTCAACTCCTGAAAACTCTTTTCACAAGCTTCAGTCCATTCGAACTTCTTGTCTTTCTTGAGTAACTGGGTCATGGGTCTGGCTATATTGGAGAACCCTTCAATAAACCTTCGATAATAGCCCGCTAAACCGAGGAAACTTCTGACTTCCGTCACGTTTGTGGGCTGCTTCCATTCCAACACATCCTTTACCTTTCCCGGGTCTACAGCGATACCGTCTTGGGTCAATACGTGCCCAAGGAAACCAACTTCTCTCAACCAAAATTCACATTTACTGAATTTGGCGTATAGCTGATGTTTTCTTAACTCCTCCAGTACTATCCGAAGATGCTGCTCATGTTCTTTAGGCGTCTTAGAGTAAATAAGTATGTCATCGATAAATACCACCACAAATTTATCCAGATATTTCATAAAAACCTTGTTCATGAGATGCACAAAATATGCCGGGGCATTGGTTAAACCAAATGGCATCACTGTGAATTCATATAATCCGTATCTGGTCGTGAACGCCGTCTTAGGTATGTCTGTCGTCCGAATTTTTAACTGATGATAACCTGATCTCAGGTCTATCTTCGAGAAGACTTTGGCTTCTGCTAGCTGTTCAAATAAGTCGTTGATTCTGGGCGGTGGATATTTATTCTTGATAGTGACCATATTAAGTGCCCTGTAATCAATGCACAGCCGTAGGGTACCATCCCTCTTTTTGGCGAATAAAACTGGCGAACCCCATGGTGACGAGCTGGGTCGTACGTAACCTTTCTCCATCAACTCCTTAATTTGCTCCTTTAATTCTGCCAATTCTGTTGGGGCCATACGGTACGGTTTCTTGTATATGGGTGTCGTTCCAGGTGCTAGTTCAATAACGAACTCAATCTCGCGGTCCGGTGGCATTCCTGGTAATTCTTCAGGAAATACATCAGGATATTCACAGACTACAGGAACCTTACTTAATTCCATCGTATCCACTTGATTTAATTTCCCTTGGGATGTGGCAATCTTCCTTGTACCCACTTTTATTGTCTTTCCTTGGCAATTGGTAAGAGTTACCGTACGGTTGTAGCAGTCTATGAAACCTTTGTTGGTGGTTAACCAATCCATTCCCAGAATAATGTCCAAATCAACTGCGTCTAGAACGATGAGATTGGCTAGGAATCCCATTCCTTCAATTTCGATGTTCACATCCTTACAGTACCATTGAGTATTTTGCTTTGATCCCGGGGACTGAATAACCATGGAATTTTGTAACGGCAAAAAGGGAAACTGATTC
>LR738710.1:256136733-256160130 GCA_902687465.1 Secale cereale | reverse complement strand
TTGCCCCTTCTTGCGGTTACTTTAAACGGTCCAATAAATCTTGGTGCTAGTTTCCCCTTAACCTTAAATCTCTGTAGCCCCCTTGTCGGGGATACTCTAAGGTATACGTAGTCATTTGGCTCAAAGTGGACCTGGCGGTGTTTTTGATCATAATAACTCTTCTGTCGGCTTTGAGCTGCCTTTAGTCGGTCCTGAATAAGCTTTACTTTGGTTTCTGCTTCTATTAGCATTTCTGGTCCAAAAATTCGGCTGTCTCCGGTTTCAGACCAATTCAATGGGGTTCGGCATCGTCGTCCGTATAATGCTTCGAACGGTGCCATTTTTAGGCTAGCTTGATAACTGTTGTTGTAGGAGAATTCTGCATAAGGCAAACTATCCTCCCAACTGACTCCGTAGGTAAGCACACAAGCTCTCAACATGTCCTCTAATATTTGATTTACCCGCTCTGTCTGTCCTCCGGTCTGTGGGTGGTATGCAGTGCTGAAAGCCAATTGCGTACCTAAGGCTTGCTGTAGGTGTTCCCAAAATCTAGAGACAAATTGGGTGCCTCTGTCAGAGACAATTATTTTGGGTACCCCGTGTAGACAAACAATCCTGGATAGATACAGCCTGGCTAGCCTCTGTGTTGAGTAGGTGGTTTTTACCGGAATGAAATGTGCTACCTTGGTCAGCGAGTCTGTTATTACCCAGATAGCATCATTCCCATGTCGTGATCTTGGCAAGCCGACAACAAAATCCATTCCAATCCTATCCCATTTCCATTCAGGCACCTTAATTGGTTGCAATAACCCTGCTGGTCTCTGGTGTTCCGCTTTCACACGTTGGCATGTATCACAACATGCCACATATATGGCTATATCCCTTTTCATCCCGTGCCACCAGAATCTCTCTTGTAGATCCTTGTACATTTTGGTCCCTCCGGGATGAATGGAATATGGAGTGGTGTGTGCTTCTGTCATTATTTGTTGTTTTAAATCTTCAATGTTTGGTACGCACAGTCTCTGTCCAAACCAAATGACCCCTTGGCTGTCTTCCATAAATTCGGGCGCCCTGCCCATTTTCATCTTCTTTCTAATCCCTTCAATACTTGGGTGCCCCTTCTGGGCTTCTCTGATCTGGTCCTCTATTGTTGGTTTTATTTCCAACTGGGAAATGGTTCCTTCCGTGACTAGGGCCATGTTGAGCTTGGCAAACTCCTGGCTGAGCACATGTTGCGAAAGTTGTACACTGCCATTTCCAGCGTATGGATTCCGGCTGAGGGCATCTGCCACAACATTGGCTTTACCTGGGTGATAGTGAATTCCTACGTCATAATCCTTAATTAGCTCAAGCCAACGCCGTTGTCTCAAATTTAATTCTGGCTGCGTGAAAATATATTTAAGACTTTTATGATCCGTGTATATTTCACATCGGTTCCCCAGAAGATAGTGTCGCCACTCTTTGAGTGCGTGTACTACTGCAGCGAGTTCCAGATCATGAACGGGGTAATTTTCTTCATGTCGCCGAAACTGTCTTGAGGTGTAAGCCACTACTTTTCCTTCCTGCATTAACACACATCCAAGGCCTTTCCCGGATGCGTCACAATATATATCGAAATTTTTGTGCACATCGGGCACGACCAGAACTGGTGATGTTGTTAACCTCTTTTTCAACTCCTGAAAACTCTTTTCACAAGCTTCAGTCCATTCGAACTTCTTGTCTTTCTTGAGTAACTGGGTCATGGGTCTGGCTATATTGGAGAACCCTTCAATAAACCTTCGATAATAGCCCGCTAAACCGAGGAAACTTCTGACTTCCGTCACGTTTGTGGGCTGCTTCCATTCCAACACATCCTTTACCTTTCCCGGGTCTACAGCGATTCCGTCTTGGGTCAATACGTGCCCAAGGAAACCAACTTCTCTCAACCAAAATTCACATTTACTGAATTTGGCGTATAGCTGATGTTTTCTTAATTCCTCCAGTACTATCCGAAGATGCTGCTCATGTTCTTTAGGCGTCTTAGAGTAAATAAGTATGTCATCGATAAATACCACCACAAATTTATCCAGATATTTCATAAAAACCTTGTTCATGAGATGCACAAAATATGCCGGGGCATTGGTTAAACCAAATGGCATCACTGTGAATTCATATAATCCGTATCTGGTCGTGAATGCCGTCTTAGGTATGTCTGTCGTCCGAATTTTTAACTGATGATAACCTGATCTCAGGTCTATCTTCGAGAAGACTTTGGCTTCTGCTAGCTGTTCAAATAAGTCGTTGATTCTGGGCGGTGGATATTTATTCTTGATAGTGACCATATTAAGTGCCCTATAATCAATGCACAGCCGTAGGGTACCATCCCTCTTTTTGGCGAATAAAACTGGCGAACCCCATGGTGACGAGCTGGGTCGTACGTAACCTTTCTCCATCAACTCCTTAATTTGCTTCTTTAATTCTGCCAATTCTGTTGGGGCCATACGGTACGGTTTCTTGTATATGGGTGTCGTTCCAGGTGCTAGTTCAATAACGAACTCAATCTCGCGGTCCGGTGGCATTCCTGGTAATTCTTCAGGAAATACATCAGGATATTCACAGACTACAGGAACCTTACTTAATTCCATCGTATCCACTTGATTTAATTTCCCTTGAGATGTGGCAATCTTCCTTGTACCCACTTTTATTGTCTTTCCTTGGCAATTGGTAAGAGTTACCGTACGGTTGTAGCAGTCTATGAAACCTTTGTTGGTGGTTAACCAATCCATTCCCAGAATAATGTCCAAATCAACTGCGTCTAGAACGATGAGATTGGCTAGGAATCCCATTCCTTCAATTTCGATGTTCACATCCTTACAGTACCATTGAGTATTTTGCTTTGATCCCGGGGACTGAATAACCATGGAATTTTGTAACGGCAAAAAGGGAAACTGATTCTTCGAGGCAAATCCTTTAGAAATGCAAGAGTGGGAAGCTCCGGAATCAAATAAAATTGTAGCATCTACTGAGTTGGCGGGGAACGTACCAAACACGATATCCGGTGCGTTCTGAGCTTCCTCAAAAGTCATGTGGTTGATATGCCCTTGCTTGTGGTTGTTATTGGGGTTGAAATTGTTGCGTCGCGGAGCGTTGGTCGTACCACGGCCATTGTTGTTGTTGTTGGCTTTGGGAGGGTTGTTTCCTTGTTTTGGGCACTGTTTAGCATAGTGCCCTGCTTCTCCACAGGAGTAACAGGTGACTCCAGGGTGAAAGTTTGTATCCTTGGTCCTATTGTGGAATGCACTGCGGTTCTGTGGTGGAGCTGTATTTGTTGGTCGGGTTACTACTGGCTTTTGAACATCATTCCTAGGTCTGTTGTTGCGAACCTGTATTGACTGGTTCATGCGGCGCTTGCGGGCCTCATCCATATTGCGGTGTTCATTTTCCAAGATAATAGCCTTATCCACCAGTGTCTTAAAGTCTGGAAAGGTATGAACCATCAGTTGGCATTTTAGCGACGAAATAAGTCCGTCGAGAAATTTCTCCATCTTTTTGTTCTGTCATATACTCGTCGTTGGCGTACCGGGCCAACTGAGTAAACTGATCCAGATATTGGGATACTGTGGAGCTTCGCTGTTTGAGATCCTCAAATTCCCTCTTCTTCAGTTTCATAATGCTATTTGGAATATGCGCTCCTCGGAAATTTTCCTTGAATTGTTCCCATGTCATATTTGCTCCGTCAGGGTGGGTGTGACATAAGTTTTCCCACCACGAAGCAGCCGTTCCAGAAAAATAGTGTGGCGTGTACAGCACCTTTTCCTGGTCAGTACACTGGGCAATAACTAATTTTCTTTCCATGTCTCGAAGCCAGTCGTCTGCCTCTAGTGGCTTGTCAGTGTGCGTAAAGACCGTTGGGCGGGTCTTTTGTAATTCCGACAGTTTGGACCTGGGTTGTGGTTGTCCTTGTTGATTTCCCATGTTCATCAAATGCTGCATCATCTCCTGATGCTGTTGCTGACTCTGCTCATATAGGCGGCATACTTGTGAGAAAGCTGATTCACTGCTCTGCTGACTAGTCTGCCCTTGGGTAAAATTATTTCCCATTTGTCCAGAGTTGTTTTCAGGTTGAGTTGGCATAGAACGGGTCCAGGGACGATGCATTTTCTTTCTGGGGTATTTGCATAACACCAAGGAAAAATAATCAAATATCAGAAAATAAATTCCCAAACAAAATTTTCCCCCGGACAAGGTAAGACAAGGCAGCCAAATATATTACACAAGGGATTTAATTATACAAGCAGGATCTAATTATACAGGATACATGCGGAAACTGTATCACACAAGATCATTTATTCTACTAGCGCACTCTCCGTGCTCTCATCGACCAGCGGTCCTACATCGCTATCTTACAAAGGCTAGGCAGAACAGGAAATAAATATATTACATCCATGCTCTCAAGCAGTCATCTGGCGAAGAAAACTGCGTTCGTCCCCATGGCTCATCCTAGGTCCTGCTGAGAGTGAGACTCAGGCAAGGCACCCAGGATGTGATATCGCCCTCCTCCTCTTCCTCCTCGAGGATCGCCTCTAGTCGGGTGGTTGTTGATGCCGTGCCTGCTGGGGGTGGCACCGTGCTCGTCAGTGGAGAAGCTCTGGTAGGAATGGGTGCAGTCGGACGGCTAGCATCGCCAGTTGTGGTCGAGCGCTGAGCCGCGGGACTAGCCAGAGAAGTATTTGGTGGATTGGAAGTGCGTGGGGCACGAGGCGAAGGAGAGCGGTACTCGCTCCTGCGAATAATTCTCGCACGAGACAAGTCCATCCGCGCAGTGAGGTAGTCATCCACCAGGGAGGTGAAAGCTGACTCCAAGGCCATGATATACTGGACAAGTGGCTCAATAGCCATATCCTTTTCCCCTATGGTGCAGGAAAAGGCATAGTGGCTAGTATATGGAACGTGGCAAGGCAGATAGTAGTAGGGACGGTCCTGCATAACTTTCAGGATGTCCCGGAGACGTGCGATAGCCTCACGTGCGGCCATCTGGATAGCATGCCTCTCAGTGGGCATGGCTCTCCCCATGAAGCGATAGTTGCGGAAAGACATAGACGCACCACCCCGAATATATACCGAAGCCTGGTACATAGTCAGGGTCTCTGAGATCTTGTCCGGGTAAACGACGTACTCCGGACGCCCGAGGGACCCCATCGCGTCCCTCGCGATGCTCGCGAGAAGGCGGGAAAATCCCGCAGGCTCGTTGGCGAAAATCTGAGATGGGCAGCTGCCACCAGCCATCTACAACAGTAGACAAAAATCCAAGTAGCCATGTCATAAGTGTATGATGACTAAGGAAAATTTGCTACGATGCATGAGATGCATGCTGGAAAAATGTTAGCACTGACTCGGTGACTAGCGATCGTGCCTAGGGCTCCTACAGTCAGCCTGGCTCTGATACCAAGGTCTGTCAGGCTCATTTCTGAGAAATAAATCACAGAATAGCCTTAAGTCACACTAGCTCCCAAGCACAGCCAGTGGACAACCTTGATATAGATAACCAGTACAATAATATTACACAGGGTTGAGTCAGGGTGACTCAATAGTTTATTACAACATTTCAACGTACTAGGCGGGTGGAATATGACAGTGGGTAGTGGGACTCAACACTGATATACTAGCATAGGGTCAAGCGTCAGTGTGAGGCTTGACTAATTTATTGGTGTGGCGGAAGCTTGACGGATGGTACAAGTGATAGACTCCAAGACACAGGTGTGCTGACTGGAAACCTTCTAAGCGTCGGCCTCGCTAGCGCAATTCTCCTCCAACGGTTCGTCCTCCTCCAAGTCTGGCCAAGTAAATAGCCAGGGACAAGCCAGTGAGTACTTTGAATGTACTCGCAAACATTATGAACATAAGGTATACTAAAGCGAAAGCCATGATGAAATACTATATGCATGCAACAAATATCAAGACTTGGCATGATGAAACATGGTTAGTTCAAAATAAATATTGGTCACTATATTATATAAAAAAAAATAAAAGGAATGCCAGTCGGATATCAAGCGACATCACGGTAGGACTTGAAAAGAAATGCCAGTTGGGTATCCACAAGAGTAGTGGCGAGATAAACCGCCTGACACTCGAGGGACGCCTCAAAAGGACTTTAAAAGAAATGCCAGTGGGTGTCCACAAGAGTAGTGGCGAGATAAACCGCCTGACACTCGAGGGACGCCTCAAAAGGACTTTAAAAGAAATGCCAGTGGGTGTCCACAAGAGTAGTGGCGAGATAAACCGCCTGATACTCGAGGGACGCCTCAAAAGGACTTTAAAAGAAAAGCGAGTGTCCGGGGTAGTCTAGCCAGCCCCTGAGACACTCTCGAAGGTAATAATAAAATCACAAGGTTAGTCCATAAGCATAATATTCACCATAAATAAATTTATGATAATATACTGACTGTGACAAAGAAAATGTCCTGCAAACATAACATGCCCAAGTAGTCTATTTTCCTCCAGAGACTGACACCGAGACCGATACTTGACCCACCCAACTAAATCCTTGACCGTGGACGCGGCTATTCGAATAGATATAACTCTGCAGAGGGTGTACTCTTTACCCACGCGTATGGGCTTTCCTTAGCCAGTACCGTGTACTGACTAATACCCAATACGGACTTTAGGTTGAAAACACGCCTGACGCATACACACCGACCGGATGCCAGGACTCACCCAGAGCATCGCTCCAGAAACCTTAAGTCAGGGAGGCTACAACCTCCGAAAAGCATGGGATCACTATTAAACGCGCGGATTACAAGGGGTGCCCCCCTCTCGGCTACAACCGGAAACACCCATGCCCCTGACCCGATGACAGGCTACAACCTTCATCGTAGTATCTGTGTGGCGTGCACCTGTACAGGGGTTATCAACTTACTAGGCCGTACCTTCCTTTCGGAAGGACCCGTGGCAGCACGGTGTACAGCTAGGTGTATAGAGCAAGACTCGATCTAGGCAGACTCAGGAGGTATTGTCAAAATAACACCAGTGTTCCTCATCAGTACCACATGACACCACTGTGTCACAAAGGACCATGCCTACTAGCATGTCCCAACCAGCAGCAGCATCTCTGCCCTCACGTAACCATTTGTATGCCAGACAAGCTAGTGTGACATGCAAGCCAAGGTAAAACAAACATGACATGACCATGCATGCACATGTGATATAACATGCAACGTATATGATGCACTACCATTTTATGTAACCATGCAAGGAAGCAACACCATAACTCAAGTTCAATAATGCTTGCCTTGTCCAAAGTAATCAGGAGAAAACCCTTCAGAAATCCCAGCAAAAGTTCCTTCTTCTTTTTCTGAAAAATTCAAATTTGAATTCGAATAAGACAATAAACACAGAACAGAAAAAGTTCTCAAAATATTTTTAAATAAATCTTAAAATAAACTAGAGCAGAAAAGAAAATTTTAGCAAAAAGAATCAACTCATTTGGATTTATATTTTAAAAGTTATTAGCTTTTCAAAACCAGGGGTTTTTCTGTAAAACAGAAGTCCCTGAGTTGTTTTAAAAGGAAACGTTTCGGATACGAGTGCGTCTTCCAGAGTAGAAGACGTAAAGCGCAGAGTGCGCTTCCACTTAAAACGGAAACAGAGAGAGAGAGAGCTGACGGGTGGGGGCCACCCGTCAGGTTTAAAATTTGAACGCGCTCGCGCGCGAGTACAGAGAAGCGGCGGCGATTGCCGGCGACGATCGCCGGGGTCTCAGGGCCCGGCGCTGGTCGCAAAGTGACCAGCGTGGACTTCCGCATCCAGGGGTGGTGGAGGTGGCCACCGGCGGTCACCTGAACGGCGGTGAGCTCGTCGCCGACGGACGAAGATTCGGGTGAGGTGGTGGCTCGTCGGAGAGGGCTCGGAAAGGTAAATTGATCTAGGGATTCGGCATGGTGGTGGAAAAGGGGAAGATCGACGGAGTTTGGGCTGCTCTGGTGGTGTACGTGCTCGGTTCGGTTCGAGGACAGAGGCGGCGGAGCGGTGGCCGGAGAGGGAGAAGATGACTCCCTCGGGGCCTGGTGGGTGGTCAGGAGGGAGTGTGGGTGGTGGTGGAGGCGAGTGCTAGCGCTAGAGGGGCTCGGGGACCCTTTTTATAGGCGGTTCGAAGATAGCCGAAGCGGGTGAAGATCGCCGGAGTTAATGAGGTCGCCGAGGTTGGTTCTGGCCGGTGGTCTGGGCGATGGAGCATTCAAGAGGTCCGTGGTGTTCGTCCGATGCTTCCGCGTGGACGAGCTCGTGCCTGCTTGACACGTTTGCGGTGTGCTGTCCGCACGGGCGCGGCGGAGCAGCCGGCTCCGGCGACTGTCAAACGGGCCCCGTGCGGCGTGGCCGGTGTGTCCTTTGCGCGTAGAGGCGAAGGAAGATGACGCGTGTGCAGGGAGGTAGGTATGAGCGCTGAAGTGGAGTAAAGGAGCGATTGATGGCCGAGGCGTTCCGCTCGGCTCCGCCGTGGACGAGCCCGGGGAGGCTGCACCGGCCCGGTGCCATCTCACCGGAGTGGAGTGGCTGGGCGCTGGGCCAGGGGGAGCTGCGGTAATGAAAACGGGCGACATTGCCGTGCGGAAGAGGAAGACGATGGATGCACGGCATCGCTGTCCCTGTCGGCCGAAATTCAGTTAACTGAATTTTATTCAGTGTGGAACAGTATGCCCGCCAACTGTTTGATGAAATGATTTGAGGTCTTAAACAACTTGGTTGATCATGGGGTCTTGTGTGGTGGTGTGTAGTTACTCAAAAATGAGTTTGCCAGGAGGCCAAGAATTTTGGTGAAGTTTGGAAATGGTTTGGGGCAGAAATATGATTTCTGGACCAAATTTGAATTGAATTTGGTTTGAAATTTTTGAACTGTGGGACCAAATGTTTTTGGAGAAATGGATTGAGGGTACCATGTATATGTAGGAATAATTTTGGTAGAGGCAGAAGAGTCATAGAAAATATAGTTCCTTTGTAAATGTCAAGAAACTATGATTAATTCAAATTCCACTTTTGGAATTTAGAATATATAGAAAGAATATTTTTGTGGAGTAGGAAGGAGTTGAATAATACCACAGAAGGTGTGCATGACTTGAGAGGAAAATTTTGGAGTGACAGAAAATATTTGGAGAAGTTTTATGGTATTAGAAGGGGTGAAAAGGATTTTTGCCTTTGAAAATAAATAGCTAAAAACCAAAGATTCTTTAGAGAGAAAAACTTTTGAAAACCTCCAAAACAATTAAATCAAATAAGTCCACCCTTCAAACAGAACCCTCCAAGAAAATTTAAAAATCTTAGCTAAAATTTTGAAAAGTTTTCAAAATTCCAAATAACTATTTTTGGGGTGTGACAAGGAAAAATTATCCAGTGTGGCCATAGCGAGTCTGGTTCGTTTAATAAACCTAAAAAAAGATAAGTTTAGAGTCCGAATGGGGTCCATCCAAACTATGGCCTATATGCAGGCGCCCCCAGTCGCCACCCAAGGAATCTCTAAGGCATAATTATGTACTCGAGGCACATATGTTATTACCTTGTGGGACAGTCGACGGGGGCGTAGATGTCAATCCTGCTGAGGTTCATCTGAGCTGACGCACTGAGGCGTATGCCGGACATGTTTAGTTATGTCCGCTATTGGTAAATTATCCGGCTTGAATAGGCCGTTTTGGACTTCGGCTGCTAAGGCCGCAGTGTCCTCCTCCGTAAGGATGGAGCGCTCCATATTTCCATTGACCGTAATAATGCCACGTGGCCCAGGCATTTTAAGCTTTAAATAGGCATAGTTGGGGACTGCATTAAAGCGGGCGAAGGCCGTTCTTCCGAGTAGTGCATGATAGCCACTTCGGAATGGAGCTATGTTGAAGATCAACTCTTCGCTTCAAAAGTTACCAGGAGAGCCGAATACGACCTCCAATGTTATAGAGCCCGTGCGGCGGGCTTCTATGCCCGGTATCACTCTTTTAAAGGTTGTGCTGCTTGGCTTGATTCTTGATGGGTCAATCCCCATCTTGCGGACAGTGTCCTGATATATCAGTCTGAGACTGCTGTCGCCGTCCATAAGGACTCGGGTTAGATGGTATCCATCGATTAATGGGTCGAGCACTAGGGCAGCCAAACCCCCATGACGAATACTAGTCGGATGATCCCTGCGATCGAAAGTGATCGGATAGGCCGACCATGGGTTGAATTTGGGGGCAACAGGCTCAATGGCGTAGACATCTCGGAGTGCGCGTTCGCACTCCCTCTTTGGGATATGAGTGGCATATATCATGTTCACTGTTTTAACCTTCGGTGGAAATTTCTTCTGTCCCCCTATATTCGGCTAGCGAGGTTCATCCTCGTCTTCGCTCTGAGGCTCCTTCCCCTTGTGTTCGGCATTGAGCTTGTCATCCTGCTTGAAGACCCAACAGTTACGGTTGGTATGGTTGGCAGGTTTTTCTGGGGTGCCATGGATTTGGCAGGGCCTATCTAATATTTTGTCTAGATTGGATGGACCCTCTCTACTGCCTTTAAATGGCTTCTTCCATTGATCGGGTTTGGAGCCACTGAATCCGGCGTTTACCATTGTATCATCTGGGCTTCCAGAATTGTTTCGATGTTTGTTTTTGTTACGTCGTGGCTTTCCATTGCCATCCCTGACTTCAGATGTTCCAGGGTCGCTGGTACTGCCACGAGCTAACCAGCTATCCTCACCCGCGCAAAAGCGAGTCATGAGTGTAGTTAGGGCTACCATTGCCCTTGCCTTTTTCTGTCCATGGTGTCTGGCTAGCCATTCGTCCTGGATACTATGCTTGAATGCCGCTAAGGCTTCAGCGTCTGGACAGTCGATGATTTGGTTCTTCTTAGTGAGAAACCGATTCCAAAGCTTGCGGGCTGACTCCCTGGGTTGTTGGATGATGAGACTTAGATCGTCGGCATCCGGGGGCCGGACATAAGTCCCTTGAAAATTGGCCTGAAAAGCATCCTCAAGTTCTTCACAACTCCCAATGGAGTTCTCTGGGAGTCTGTTTAGCCAGTGCCGAACTGGTCCTTTCAGCTTGTGGGGTAAATATTTAATGGCGTGGAGATTATCCCCTCGAGCCATGTGGATGTGAAGAATAAAGTCTTCTATCCAGACGGCAAGATCCGTCGTTCCATCGTACGCTTCAATGTTCACGGGTTTGAACCCTTCTGGAAAGTCATGATCTAGCACCTCATCGGTGAAGCACAGAGGGTGTGCAACTCCTCTGTATTTTGCTATATCGTGGCGTATGTCCAATGATTGTGATGTTCGGTATTGACCTCGAACTGGTATATCACCGACGCGATTGGCTTGATAGCCGCCGTCCCGTGCGGGAGCCCGATCCCTAGGTCCGTAGATAGACCTGGTCTTGCTAGCTTTTTTGTTTAGGTGCTCACGCAGATCGTGTTTTCGGACTTGAGCTGCACCCTCTTTTCCTTTATGGGGTGGTGGTGCGGGCTTGTGTACGCCATTGCTAGCAACTCTGTCCCGTCCGCGAGGTGGTCGGTCCGGCTTGTCGACGGTATTATTCTTCGGCAGGACGGGCACAACAGCCTCGTCGTCAAATTCAGGCAGCAGTTTATGCTTGGGATAGCCTTTGGTTTGGCCGTTATAGCCATGTTTCTGTTCGGCGTCGATCACCTCATTCCATCTGTCATTGAGTGTGTCCTGTGCGGCTCGAAGCTGTCTCTGCTGCTTTTTTGGGCTCCCTCGGCTGGCAATAAGCCGTCGATGGGCGCGTTTTTGTTCAGAGGGTTCTTTTGGGATGGTATATTCACCGTCATCCAGGCTAGCCTCTTCTTCGGAGACCGGTTTGTAGTCACCGTCTTCGGCATCGCTGTCACCAGACAACGGCTTCGGACTCTGTTCGCCATCCTCTCGCTCTTCCTGCTCTATCGCTGGGTCTTCGGGGTCTTCGGCTTGTTCTAGAGTGTCACCGTCGTTAGTGACAGTGTTGCTATTTCATCCTTTACGGGATTTAGTTCAGCGCTTTGGACGCCGACGTTTGGGAGGTTCTTTGACGGGTGATACGTCTCCAATGTATCTACTTTTCCAAACCCTATTGCCCTTGTTTTGGACTCTAACTTGCATGATTTGAATGGAACTAACCCGGACTGACGCGGTTTTCAGCAGAACTGACATGGTGTTGTTTTTGTGCAGAATAAAAAGTTCTCGGAATCGCCTGAAAATCAATGGAGAATTATTTTGGAAAATGTAAAAAATACCTGCAAGAAGATCCATGCCACGGGGGCTTGGGCCAGTCCACGAGGGTGGGGGGCGCGCCCCCCTACCTTGTGAGCCCCCTGGTGCTCCACCGACGTATCCCCCGATCCTATATCTTCTGTTTCGGGGAGAAAAAAAATCAGTGAGAAGGAATTATCGCGTTTCACGAGATGGAGCCGCCGCCAAGCCCTAATCTCTCTCGGGAGGGCTGATCTGGAGTCCGTTCCGGGCTCTGGAGAGTTGAGATCGTCGCCATCGTCATCATCAACCTTCCTCCATCACCAATTCCATGATGCTCACCGCCGTGTGTGAGTAATTCCATCGTAGGCTTGCTGGACGGTGATGGGTTGGATGGGATCTATCATGTAATTGAGTTAGTTTTGTTAGGGTTTGATCCCTAGTATCCACTATGTTCCGAGATTGATGTTGCTATGACTTTGCTATGCTTAATGCTTGTCACTAGGGACCGAGTGCCATGATTTCAGATCTGAACCTATTATGTTTTCATGAATATATGTGTGTTCTTGATCCTATCTTGCAAGTATATAGTCACCTACTATGTGTTATGATCTGGCAACCCCGAAGTGACAATAATCGGGACCACTCCCGGTGATAACCATAGTTTGAGGAGTTCATGTATTCACTATGTGCTAATGCTTTGGTCCGGTACTCTATTAAAAGGAGGCCTTAATATCCCTTAGTTTCCAATAGGACCCCGCGGCCACGGGAGGGTAGGACAAAAGATGTCATGCAAGTTCTTTTCCATAAGCACGTATGACTATATTCGGAATACATGCCTACATTGCATTGATGAACTGGATCTAGTTCTGTGTCACCCTAGGTTATAACTTCTACATGATGAATTGCATCCGACATAATTTCCCATCACCGATCCAATGCCTACGAGCTTTATCTATATTGTTTGTTGCTTATTTACTTTTCCGTTGCTACTATCACAAAAACTACAAAAGCTCTATCATTACTTTTATTGTTGCTACCACCACTATCATATTACTTTGCTACTAAACTATCTTGCTGCAGATTTTAAGTTTCTAGGTGTGGTTGAATTGACAACTCAGCTGCTAATACTTAAGAGTATTCTTTGGCTCCCCTTGTGTCGAATCAACAAATTTGGGTTGAATACTTTACCCTCGAAAACTGTTGCGATCCCCTACACTTGTGGGTTATCAAGACTATTTTCTGGCGCCGTTGCAGGGGAACATAGCTCTATTCTGTAAGTCACTTGGGATTTATATCTGTTGATCACTATGAAGAATTTGAAGGACTCAAAAACCAAGATCTTACCCTCAATTACGAGGGGGAGGTAATGAACTGCCACTACTAGGAAAAGGGCTATAGATGATATGGCCACTAATGGCGCACCAGAGACGTGGTTCGCCACTACTATAATGGCGCACCATGTGTTGGTGCGCCATTAGTGTCCAAATACCAATGGCGCACCACATCCACGGTGCACCATTAGTAACAATTTTTTTTCATTTTTTTAAAAACTAGTAATGGCGCACCAGTGGATAGTGCGCCATTACTAGTTAAACTAGTAACGGCGCAATACATCCACGGTGCCGCACTAGTAATTTTTTTAATTTTTTTTTTTTTCAAAACTAGTAATGGCGCACCAGTGGATAGTGCGCCATTACTAGTTAAACTAGTAACGGCGCACCACATCCACGGTGCGCCACTAGTATTTTTTTTTTCAAAACTAGTAATGGCGCACCGTGTGTGTGGTGTGCCATTACTAGTTGAACTAGTAATGGCGCACCACTCCCACGGTGCGCCATTACTATCTTGGCCCAAAAATTCCACTGAATGCACGATATGTGTTCTACTTGTTGGGAAAATTTACAAATATGAATTTCGACTTTATTTGCAAAATATCTCTAGAATTTGTAAAATGGGCATAACTTTTGCATACGAACTCGGATTAAAAAGTTTTTTATATGAAAACTCATCTACTCGAAAAGTTACACCCAAATTTAACATGGGGAACCTCGTTAAACATTTTCAAAATCCCCAAAAACCTAAAAGAAAAAAGTTACGGGGGCTTTTAAGATCTAGAGGCAATTTTTTTTAAAAAAATCAAACTTACTGGTGGCGCACCGTTATTAGGTGCGCCACTAGTAACAGAAAAAAAATTGGTTTCAAATTTTTTTTTGACTTTTTTTTCAAAATATGATAATACGTAATATGACCGGGAAGTTTGAAATATTTTTTGTCACATCCCTAGCTTCTCACTTTGCACTAGTACTAGCCTTTGGTGATGCATCATGTTTACTTTTCATAGAAAGTTGAAATTGCGTTTGCCTAAACCCTAGCACTAAAGGAATTCACTAGGTTTAACTAAAATATTTTCAGTAGTCCAAATGGCTTTCAAAGATGTTCATCATTTTATGGAAAAAGTTGTAAACAGTAACCAGAGGTGATGCACATTTTTCCATGACATATTTGGGCTCTGAATTAAATCTTACTCTATTTGAATTTGGGCATTTAAATACTATAAAATATTAAAATGTCCAAATAATCCTAAACTGAAATGTTCCATGTTGGATATATTCCAAACAGTGGCCATGAGAAGGTTGGTGATTTTTGAGTGTGCCGAGGTATTTTTTAATAAAGCCCTAAAGTCTACAGAATAATAAAAAACAAGAATTAAAAAAAGAGAGAGAGAGCACTTACCTGGCGCTCACCTGGCAGCCCATCTGGCTGGCCCAGCCCACCAGGGGCAGGGAGGTCTTCTTCCTCCCGCCAGTCGGACGCACGGCGCGTGCCCGACGCGCGCACGGCCACCGCACGCCACCTCCTGCTTGCCGCCGAGCTTCTGGACGCGTGGATGACCCCCTCGAAGCCGTCCCGATCGCTCCAACCACTCCATTCCTCTCCCTCGTCTCTCTCTCGCTTTCCACGAGCACAACCGGGCGCAGCCCTCGCCGCCGACGAGCTCCCCCACGGTCACAGCCATCTCTGAGCCTCTCCTACGCGCCCCGAGGTCCGCCGTGATGCCCCGGTCATCTCCTCCGAGCCACGTGACGCCGGACGCCCTAGAGCGCTGTCGTCGACGCCATCTTCGCCCTCTGCACCGACGGGCGTCGTCGACCGATTCGTCGTCACCAGGCCATCCCCGAGCCCGCTGAGATCACCGACGACCCCGCCGTGAGCTCCTCTACCGAATCCCTCTCTACCCGCTGTCGTTTTCCTCCTCTAGCCCCGCTGTCCACCGGAGCCGAGAGCTCGTCACCACCGTTCATGTCGCCGCCGTGGCCATCGTCACCTAGAGTGGCAACCGAGCACACAGCCATACTCAGCACGCTCCCAGGAGGCCGTAGAGCCCCTTAGCTCACTCCCAGTGCCCTGTAGCTCCTTCTCCTCTCTGCCCGAACTCCGGCCGCCGCCGCGAGCTTGTTTCCGGCGAGCTCCGGCCACCATAGCTCCAGCCGCCGTCCCCACTGGATGCGGGCGAGTCCCAGCTCCACGTAGAGCCCCTCCGCCGCTCTTTTGGTCGCCGGAGGAGGAAACCCGAGCATAGCCACTGCGTTTGGCCTCGCCGGCGTCGAGCCGTCGGTGGGATTAGCCCGTTTGACCTGGGGTTTGACTCCCCTGGGTCAATGACATGTGGGGCTAGCTTCTAATTAATTTTGGTTTAGTGCCAAAATTAATACTAACTCGTCTGTTAAGTAAATGAGTCACTGACACATGGGTCCGAGACCCTGTTGACTTTTAGCTTAGTGTTAAACTTAATTAGTTAGTACTGAGAGACTCACCAGTGGGACCCACTGGTCAAGTTTGACCTAGACCAGCCACTGTTGACTTGCTGACATCACACAAACGTCATGCTGACGCAGTAATGTTTTCTGGAATTTAAAATAAATCTTAAATGATTTATTTATTTCCGAAAATAGCCAAAACTTCTAAAAATCACAGAAAATAATCTATAACTGCAATGAAAATAAGTTATATATGAAAAATGATCGAAAAAATCAAGGAATCTGTTTATAGCATTTTCATGCATGTTTGAACAAGTTAAACTGCTGATTAGGTCTAATCAATTAAATGACAATTAAATAATCACATATGGAGTTTGAATTTGAACCTTTGGTTCAAACCAACTTCATTTAATATGGTTGCTAGTTGCATTAGCTCAATCAATAGCATATTGCCATGTCATGATCATGCATCATATTGTCACATTGCATTGATTGTGTTCTCTCTTGTTTGCCGGTGTTTGTCCCCTCTCAGTAGACGCTGTTCTGACGATGTGATCGATGACACTAATGAAGACATAGTGATATCTTCAGAAGTGCCAGGCAAGCAAAACGCCATTGAGCATTCCGATACAATCCCACTCTCTCGCTCATGCTCTCTTTTACTGCATTAGGACAACAACACTTCAACTGTTACCTGCTGCGGTAGTTGAACCCCTTTCCACTGCATGACCTGTCATTGCCACAGTAAATAGTTGAAACCCACTAGCATGAGTAGGAGTTGTTTGAGCCATGTTGTGCCTACTCATTTATGCTTTCTGGTTATGCCTGCTATTGCTTAGAGTTGTGTCAGGTCTGATTCATCGGGGATGAATTGGAATGTGGTGAACATGTTCTACTGTTGAGAGCTAAGTGTGTGAACACGATTTGGTAAAGGTAGCGATGAGAGCCCATGTAGGAGTACATGGTGGGTTGTCTCATTGCAGCCGTCCTCAGGAACTGAGTTCTGTGTTGGTTGATCCATGAATAGCTACTACCACGCATTTGGCTCCGGGCGCTCCAAGCTCTCTCGACTTATTAACTACCCTTGTCCTCTGTCCAGGAGTTGCAACTAGTTTCTGGTGTTTGTAGTTTACTGGAGGTCGTGTGCAGCGCTGACCCTCGGGGTGGGCTGTGATGCGTCAGGTACGTGGCACGGTGTACCGGTCGCCCGTTTGGTGACTCGGAAACCCTGTACACATCGTTTGGGGCCGTGAGCGACACCCCGGCCGGATCTCCCCACGGATGGAACCCAAATAGGCGATAAACCTAGACTAGGGACTTGTGTGGTTAGTCACGTCGTGGCCGACACCCTCGCTGGGCTTCCGCTTGATGGTTGCCGAGTACATGTCGTGTAAACGGCGATAAATGGTGAGAGTGTGTGTGAAGAAGTACACCCCTGCAGGATTATATATGATCTATTCGAATAGCCGTGTCCGCGGTAATGGACTTCTGGGTTACCTGTACAGTTCATAGACAAGTGGAAGTGGATACTCTAAAACGCGCAAGATAAGCGTGAGTGCTATGGATGGCCTTCTCATAGGGAGACGGGAGCGGGTCCATAGTGGTGTATTGTTTGGTGAATATGTGGACTCATGTGCGCCACCTCAAAAGAGTTACTTGCAGTCGTAGTTTAGGATAGCCACCGAGTTAAAGCTGGCTTGCTGCAGTCAAACTCCACCACCCCCTTTGTTGATACTGATGCATATGTAGCTAGTTCTGATGTAAGTCTTGCTGAGTACCTTTGTACTCACGTTTTCTTAATTTATGTTTTTGCAGTGAGACTTCAGTCTCACTAGTGGTTCTGCGTGGACTTCGATGTCTAGCTTGTTACCTCAGCTACGATCTTGTACGCTTGGGAGGGTCTTGTAGATAGTCAGGCTTCTCAGCCTTTTTCATTTGTAGTTGTCTGTACTCAGACATGTTATGCTTCCGTTGCCTGTATGCTCTGTATGTTGGGTCATGTGACCTCTGTTGTAATAGATGTTATGATGGCTCTTCCGGGCCTTTATCTATATGAGTTGTTGAGTTATGTGGTGATGCCATGTTGTACAACACATACTTGCATGTTATGCGTACGTGTAATGTGTATTGCTATGTGTGGGATTCGACACCTAGTTGTTTACCCTTGGTAGCCTATCTTACAGGGAAATGTCTCCTAGTGCTTCCACTGAGCCTTGGTAGCTTGCTATTGTTTCGGAACACTTAGGCTAGCCGGCACGTGTCCTTCCTCGTTCCTGTGTCTGTCCCTTAGGGGAAATGTCACGCGTTGTTCCTTTAAGTCCTTGTAGCTTGCTACGACTTGGGTTCATACGTTGATGACCGGCACGTTCGTTGATGGGTCATGTATGCCTATCTCTATAATTTAGTGCCACTTTTGGTTTATAACTAGTCATGTCAACCCGGGTTCTCTGTCATATGGATGCTAGCGACACTATCATATACGTGTGCCAAAATGCGCAAACGGTCCCGGGCCAGGTAAGGTGGCACCCGTGGGAATACCGTGCGTGAGGCCGCAAAGTGATATGATGTGTTACAGGCTAGACCTGTGTGACTTAGGATCGGGGTCCTGAGAGCTTTGGTATCAGAGCCTAACTGCCTGTAGGATTAGTAAGCCTAACTGGTCGAAGTTGTGTCTAGAAACTCTTTAGTTATAATAAGGGAATTGATTGTGGAAGGGAACGTAAGGATCTTTTTACTCCTTTACCCTATGACCTTTTGATCTGAGTCACCTTCTTCTTCTACGGGGATTAAGAACTAGCCTTCTCATTCTATTTATCAGGATCACGTTACTGGTGGATTCAACTCTCAGTTCAGCTTCTACTATTTCTGTGTGCTCAACTGTTGGTCTCAGAACCTTGACATTATGATGTTGAGTGGTTATGCTAACCTTGTGCATGAGTCTCAAAAGTCTTTCTGAGCATTTACAGCCGTTATGGTGTCCGAGTTACCTAAGGTCTCTAAATAATCTGATGCATTTGCAAATCCCTTCTTCCTGTTCCCGATGCTCCTTTGGGCCAGATTACCCACACTAACTAGTGTGTTGAGGTACTCTGTTACCTCGACACATATGTTGGAGTTATTATTAGAGAATCACCCAGTAATCTAGCAGTGCTTATATTCCCGGTGTGATGATTCTGGCCATCATTCTCGAAAGCATCCCGTGATGCCATTTAGTTAGTAGGCATTCTATTTCTGGGTTCTTGAACCCAAGATTCATTCTACCTACTTCATGTTGGTAGTATTTGCTCGTCCCTTTAGGACATTAGTAACCTTGAGATAGTCCTCGAGGTCCGTGGTATATCATTCTTCCAAATACCATGAACCATCCTTGGCAGAAGTTCTTCTGAACCAAAAGATCACAACCAGAGTGCTCTTGAGTAGTACTCCATTCATATTGTGACTCTGCCAGTCCTACCTTTCTGCATGGGTTATCCGGAAGAAATATGTTGAACTAGTTCGACATGCTAACCTATGCATCCACAACTCAAAAGGCTATATGTTCTTTGAGTTGTCTCCCTTTAGTTGTATTCCGGCCTTCGCCTATCAGTTGATAGTCAGGAGTAGTCGTGCATTCATGTTCATCGATGCCTTTACTCTTGTGGTCCGTCAAGCCATTCTATTCTGGAATGACTAGGAGAAACAAACTCCAGTACCATATCCATATCCAGGATTGGGTCAAAGAAGTTGTACTTCGTAGATGAAGAATGCTAATCCAGCTTCTAATCTGTTCTATCCTGGAGTATTACCATCCTTATGTCAAGAACATCATGGTAATTGCACCACCTCCTATGAAATCTTGATACAGTGATACTTCTCACCATCATCGTTCATTCCTCGGTCTCCGTGTTGTTCTAACCGGAATACCGACAAGTGAATCGTGATGTGTGTAATCTATACTCCGAGCAACTCCGTTGCCTGGTAGTTAATGGACAGTTTTCTCATTCTTAGTATGTTGGATACGGAATCAACATTCTAAGAATGATCGTGTTACCTAGTCCTTATTTCTGGTGCACTCTCTGATCAATGAGTTAGGATTGTGTCAATCTCTCGCTCTTTTGATCATATCGTCTTGCCCTGAAAAGCAAGATTGTTCTCCGGCTTAGCAACATATCGGTGGTTTGTGATTTCCGAATATCTTCTCAGAAGTATTACCAGGTTGTTCCCTGACCGCTATGTTGAGTTCGTGATCAAGTTGGTTTTCTTATAAACCACCCCTTCTCAAAGAATCTGTGTTGGATACCCTGAACTACTTGGTTAAGCTAAAGAACAACTTGGAGAGTTGGAAGATAAAAGCTTGCCTAACTTAGTTCCTTCTAAGGGGATATCCTTTGTGTGTGTGTTGAAGAAAGATGATATCTTGATTGATCGATCCCCGTGATCAATTTTTGGACCTATTGTCTTGCCAAAACTTTGGATTGAGTGTGGGCTATCCTCAAATTAAATCAGAACCAACGATGTTCTTAATGTTGTCTTACTCGTGGGTGTCCCCCAAGCATACCTCATTATATCTCTTGGTCTGACCAATGCTACCACCTTGTTCATATAAATTGTGGAATTCCATCTTCATGGATATCTCGATGACCCGTTGTTGAGCCCATCAACATCGTTTATCTTGACCATGATTCATGTTGAACATTTAAGTTAGTATTGGAAACTTTTCAAGCTTGGCCTTCGTGTTCCGTTCATGAGGTATATGTTTGGATGAGAGAAGTGATCTCCCCTAATTCATGTGTAAATGATGAAAGCTGCCACCGTGAATTTGAGAAAGCTTGTTTTTACCTCCTCTGGAGTCATCCCAATTCAGTCATGCATGCGTGCGAAGTATTCTATGGTCTGATAGACTGATCATCATCATTCCATATGTATCCCTAGCACACCAAGCCACTGATTGATTTGTTCAAGAAAAAGAGGTCTGTTGTGCTAATCCTAGGTCATGCACATGACTTCGCTATCTTCAATGATGATTCCCAATCTGAACTTGGTAGTATTTTATTATAAGACTACTATGTGGTCACGTTTGTCTGGGACAACGTGTTCACATGTACGTAGCATAACTAGCTCATGTTTTGGAGCTTGCTATCGTAGTTCACCCCCCCCGAGAATCTCGCAACGCCGTCTCGTCGAATTGTGTTGCAAACTTTCATTTTCTTTCTAGACTCGATGAGTCTGGGATGTCCTGACACCAACCAGAACTGAATCTCAGGCAAATATGATGGTTGGAGCATTTCCCAAGAACTATAATATTGGTCTCTTGATAACCGGTAAAGTGGATGTCGTGGCCAACACACCCAGCCGGAAGACCTATTGTTGTGGTATCTTGGTTGAAGAAGATGGCCACCTCCCCATAAGGATTTCGTAGGATTTACTCCCTAGTTGTTCCTTATGGATTTTTGTGCTCCTGAATTCCGACCTTTTACTTGACGTTCTAGGTACCAAACCATTTTAATAAATGGGTTGCGCTAGCACCTCAAGGAGAACATTAGAAGCAGAGTGCTAAATGTCTCTCGGTCGATCATCCAGATTTTGCCCCTTGACTCCGCTAAGGTGAAATCTGAGAAAGTGTTATCTTCCTTTGCATCTGCGTCGTCCATCGCTATTCATCATGGTCGTATGTGGTGTTGTCAGCACCATTGGCACGGATAATGGTAAAACCTTGATGATGATGGAAATGCTCAAGTTCTTGAGAGCACGCACAAGCACTAGGTGTTATCACTGGCACTAACCGGGATTGCTCCCAGTGTTCTTAGTTATGCCTTAACCTCTCAAAGAGTAGATTCACTCTCTACTGTTGGGTTTTTTCCTAGTTACCAGAATCATTCCCAGCATTTGCATTTTGTTCCCAGCTTGCACCACCATTGTGCCATTTTTTTCATGGGTTACCCTTCTCAGCCATTGTTGTTCAGGATTATCTTCAGTAGTGGACTTGCCATGGGTCCCATCCATTTACGATGATAAGCAAAATCATCCCTTGTGTTGTCTTCAACAAGGTAGTTCACATCATGCATACTGGCCCGAGAATGTCATTCTTTCGAGCTCCGTCAAACGATCAAATGTGATTGCCTCCGACTGGTATAGAGAGTTTCAATGATCTCTATATCAAAAGTGATTCTTTTTGCCACTTAAGGGAATAATTCTACGAGTCATCCTCTCTAAGGTGCCCCGTCTGGTGACATCGATCACCATCTCCTTAGGTGTGGAATTATTGCCACTAAGTGAACCTTCATCGTTTGTTTCACTCCATCCCTTTGGATGTGTGTTCCGTGTCTTAGCTCCAGAGATGTTTCAATGTCTCACTCCATGAGTTGATCTTGAGTTGCTCGATCTTTCTGGAGATCAATTTTGTGGAGTTTCTTTCGTCGTCATCGTGTTGGACAAAGACCTCGAAAGCAAGGATGTCAAGATCAACACGATGCAAGAAATCAACATTCCTATGAAGTGCAACCTGGATCGTGAAGATTGTGTTAGTTGCGTCCCCTTCATCTTACCCTACGCCCGAATCTCGGGACGAGATTCTTGTTTAGTGGGGGGTGAGTTGTCACATCCCTAGCTTCTTTTGCACTAGTACTAGCCTTTGGTGATGCATCATGTTTACTTTTCACAGAAAGTTGAAATGGGGTTTGCCTAAACCCTAGCACTAAAGGAATTCACTAGGTTTAACTAAAATATTTTCAGTAGTCCAAATGGCTTTAAAAAATGTTCATCATTTTATGGAAAAAGCTGTAAACAGTAACCAGAGGTGATGCACATTTTCCATGACATATTTGGGCTCTGAATTAAATTTAACTCTATTTGAATTTGGGGATCTAAATACTATAAAATATTAAACTGTCCAGATAATCCTAAACTGAAATGTTCCATGTTGGATATATTCCAAACAGTGGCCATGAGAAGTTTGGTGATTTTTGAGTGTGCCGAGGTATTTTTTAATAAAGCCCTAAAGTCTACAAAATAATAAATAACAAGAATTAAAGAGAGAGAGAGAGAGAGAGAGAGAGAGAGAGAGAGCACTTACCTGGCACTCACTTGGCAGCCCATCTGGCTGGCCCAACCCACCAGGGGCAGGGATGTCTTCTTCCTCCCGCCAGTCGGACGCATGGCGCATGCCCGACGCGCGCATGATACGTCCAAAACGTATCTATAATTTTTGCTTGCCCCATGCCACTTTTGGGTGATATTGCTATGATATTCATACACTTCCATACACTTTTGATCGTATTTGGACTAACCTACTAATCCATTGCACCCCGGTGCCAGTTTCTGTTTTCGGCTGTTTTTGTATTTCAGGTTTTCACGTTACGAGAACTGCCAGGAAAAATCCAGAAAAATTATATTAAAAAAATCAGCATTCCGGAACCTACCTTGCGCCCAAAGGACATCCGGGGGGGCCACCAGGGCTCCAGGCGCCCTGGCGGCGCGCCCCCCCTGGGCCGCGCCGGGGGGGGG
>LR738710.1:256088761-256125230 GCA_902687465.1 Secale cereale | reverse complement strand
TTTTATCTACATACAATTAAGGTATCTAAGTTATTTATCAAAGATATACTTGTTTATCGTATCAAAAGAGCAAGTTAATCCGTCCGGTGGTCATACCACTAGGGCATATTTTTTCATCTCTTTTTTGAACAGGGCAAGAGATTCGCAGCAATCAACAAATCAGTAAAAGAATATTTATAAAATGGCCAAAAGCCGGATCACAGTACATTGCAACTTCAGTTTAAGCCTATTACAAGGCATGAAAGCCAGATAGCCAGAAGCATTGTTTATGGGTTACAGCAATAAGTGTTCAAGATTCTGTTCCTCCTTGCCGGGATGACTGGCCACCATCTGGTTCTGCAACGTCTTCTTCCTCGTGAAGCGGAGGGAAATCTGGTGCACGCCAATCAATCTTGGCCAAAGCACGGAAATACACTTCATCGTTGATCAACTCGGTAGATTCAATATCAGGAGCATAAGTGTGAGGACGAACCGGCGGAGTTAAATTTGACACATCATAGACCGGACGTTCCACACGCTCGTTTTGAAGGTTATATGCAGGATGGTACCGGGATAAATCAGCTTCCACCGATATCTTGCTCGCGAGTGGACGCATTTCCTTCGTCAGAACATACAGATCTTTTTCACCAAAAGCTGAACCGTCTTCCTTTGTGTCTGGAAACCCGGTCAACACTTCGGCCGGATCAATGTCTGGAACCCAAGCCTTAGCTCTTGTCAAGGCCAAAAGAGCACCTCCTCGAGCAGCTGATTTCTTCACCTCCTCAAGACGGGTTGGAAGAATTGACAAACTGTTCAAAGTAGCCTTGATGGTTGAAGGAGCCGGTTTACCATAAGAGGTAGCGCTGATGATCCTTTGCGCACCAGAATATAATTGCTCCACCAAAGTATAACAAGCTTTCAGTTTCTTCCGTACGTCATCTCCAAGATGGGAAACGCGGCGTCCTATATACAACAAGAAAAAGTTAAACCGGTGCAGGTTATAGGCTACAAAGATAACAAACGAAAGCTACAGTTATGATTACCAAAGATAGCAGAGATCATCAAATTAACTTGGTGTTTTAATCCGGCCAATTCTTCAGTGACCGGATTAAGAGCTCCTTCGGCATCTTGAACACGCTTTTCAAGATCCTTCTTCTGGACTTCAAAGGCAGTCCGTTCCTCATCAAAGAACTTCTTCAAGTCTTCGGCAGTTTTCAAACTTACTTTAAGTTCTTTTTTTGCCTTTGAAGCAGCTGCCTCGGTCTCTATGAGCCGGGTCCGAAGTTCGCTATTTTCTACAGCGTTCCGGTTTAACTCAGCCTGCAGACAAGTTCAAAAACACAGTTAGCAAATACAAGTCTCAAGCACACAACCAAGTTGTCTACTTGACACTTGGGGGCTAATGGCAGTTGAAGTAATCCGGCAAAGGTGAAATACAAGTCTCAAGCACACAACCAAGTTGTATACTTGACACTTGGGGGCTAATGGCAGTTGAAGCAATGCGTTGGAGACAAGATTTTTACAAGTATCAACTACATAAACAAGTTATCTACTTGATACTTGGGGGCTAATGTATTAAACAGCAGTTCAAGCCTACAAAGGTTCCGGATCACCTACTATAAAGCAGATAAACCGGAACTTGGGGGCTGTTATAAGATAAAGATACGTTGAAAAAAGCAAGGTCAGAACAGGAAAATTTACCTCGTATTTCTCTCTCATGAGGTTCACCAGGCTAGCTTCATAGTCACGGCTGCTGTGAAGCCGGTTCAGATATCCGGAATAAATATCCTGGGGACTCAGGCTGGAAAGGCTGGAGATATCCGCATTTAAATTCCCTTTTTCCTGATTTATTTTCTCCGTTTTGGCAGTATGTTTTGCCAAAACGGTGGGTTCGGCTGGCGCAACATAGGCAGCACCAGTAACCATAACGTCAGGGGAAGAAGGTGCATTGGGAGGAATAGTTTTATCTTGAGCCGGGTCAGGAGAGCTCCGATTAGCTTGAGGAGAGCTAACCCGGGCTGGGCTTGGTGGATCTTGGGCAGCATCAGTAACAGGTTCTTGAACCGGTGTTACAGGAGTACCTTCGGGAGGAACAGCTGTCGACGGTTCGATTACCGGTTCATCAGCAGAAGGATCAACAGCGGGCTTCTTACCCTTAGCCTTTTTGCTGGGTTTCGGTTTACTGGAGAAACGAACAAAGATAGGTCAGTATTATAAAGGAAAAGGAAGGATTTAAACCGGAAAAGGGGAAGAGAATCACCCTGGGGCTGTCTTCAGGGGTGGAAGCTGTGTCGCAGTTGACTCGCCCGATGAAGATAGTGGAGTTTCCTGATAATCAGGATCAGTCGGTTTAAGTGGTTTTCTAATAAGGCCGGCCTTGGGATGAAGAAGTGTTGGAGAAAGCATCACCTCAGCACGGCGTTTCCGAGCCGGGGTTAAAGAGATTCCAGAAGATTCCACTGCTAAACCGGAGTGGCGAGTGGTCCGGCGCAATGCTTCGTGCTGTTGCTTCTTCAAATCAAAATTGGGATCCAACTTAGCATAAGGGTGAGAAAATTGATACTTTCTAACAGTCCGACGGATCTTTTGAGGAGGGGGTTCTGAATCGGAAGAAATAAGGGTTACCTCAATCTCCACCGGGTTATCACCTTCGAGTGGATCCTGTGAAAAGGGCATCATCAGAGATAAGGACAAAATATATTAAAAAGCAAATGTAAACCGGAGTAAAGCATACCTCGGAGTCCGGATCATCATCTTCAGAAGGAGAACCGGCATCAACGGCTGCCTTCCTTTTCTTGTTTGCAGGAGTTTTCCGGCGAGTTTGTTTTACAGGTTTGTCCTGAAGTTTCCTTCTCCAGAAGGGGTTATCAGCCTGAATAAAAATCGACAGCAAGTAAAGGACAGTTCAAAGAAGGACGGTTTATGAAGCACGGATTAAGGAAAACTTACATCAGGCTGTGTGTTCTTCTTAAAATATGGAGCCAAGCCAACCTTGGAGCAATCTGTTGAGGCAGGGTTGACGATTTTCTTGGCCGATTCTATCATCTCCGATTCAGAAAGTGTCTCTTTAGTAAACCTCTGAGGATCTTCCGGTTCACCGGAATAATTGCACATTAAATCAGAGCGCCGGCTTAAGGGGAGAATGCTCCATGACAACCAGCAACGAAGAAAATCGGTTCCAAGAAGTCCATTAGCCATGAAGGCTCTCAGTTTGGAAAGTTGAGATGAAAATTGAATCCGTTCAGTGGCACTTAACCGTTGCGGCAGAGGATGATTCGCCGGGATGCGAGTCTCACGATAACCCGGCAGCGGATTTTCACCTTCAGGAGATGTGTCTATGCAATAAAACCAAGACTTGTTCCACTCCTTGGGATGAGTGTGTAAAGCGGCGTGTGGGAAAACTGCATCCCTCCTTTTCTGAATGCTGATACCGCCAAGTTCTTGGTGAGGCCCGCTAGTGAATTCAGTGCGCCGGTTCGCATGGAAGAAATCACGGAATAGATCGACTGAAGGCTCTTCTTGCAGATATACTTCAGAGAAAACTTGGAAGTCACAAATATTGGAAACAGAGTTGGGCCCAATGTCTTGCGGGTGCAGTTGAAAGGTGGCAAGAACGTCCCGGAAAAATTTTGAACCGGGGGGAGAGAAACCCCTGGAAATATGATCCAGAAATACTATGACCTCTCCGGACCTAGGAGTAGGAGGGCACTCATTGCCCGGAGCACGCCATTTCAACTCGGCCCGCGGACCTAACGTGCCAATGCTTGATAGCTTAACCAAATCTTCTTCGGTCACAACCGAACGGACCCAGTCGCACGAAACATACTGTTTGGCCATTTTTGTAAAGTACTGAAGAAGGGAAAGTGCAAAAACAGATTATGCAAAAATAACGATCCGGGATTTGTTCATATTATACAATGATTGAAACGGAGATCTATTTGGCAAGGTTAAACCGGTAATTATGAAACAGGGTTTTATCATTTCCGGTTTAAATGGCAGTTGAAGAGGAACAGTTTAAAGGTATTACATCAATTTACATCATTTCCGGTTTATGGCTCGACAATCTAAACCGGAGTATGTCTAATGAGTCTACTACGGAGAAAAACAGGTTTCTAAATATATACTAAGAAGGAAAGATCTGAGTATGCTGAAGAAAGGAAAAAATCTACAGTGGAATAATAAGTGTTAAAGAAGAAAGCTATGCAGATTTCGTATCAAAGGACGGATTTTTTCAGGTTAGATAGATGCGGTACAGGTCCGAAGCATCTACAGCAGAGTAAATATATAAACAGATCAACAAGAAGATTATCATAAATCACAGATTCAGAGAATGAACAGCGTGAAGCTTGCGAGGAGTTCTAATGGTGGCTCGAGTAAAGCTACAGAGCTATTGCAATGAGATCCAATCTGGTGCTAAGTAAGACCTACGGCATAGGATCTAAGAGGTTACGAGGTTCTTATGGTATAAGTAACTATGAAGGAGCGGAACTTTGTCAGGAGCTCTAATGGCGGAGGAAAACGAGCAAGGCAATGGCGAATATAGATCTATGGAGAGGAAGATGAACGTACCAGGGTCGGTGAGAATCGGCTGCGGAGAAAATCTGGTCGAAATTCAGGGTGATGCAGCGGCCAGTTGAAGACGGAAGATTCGGCGGTCGTCGGCGGCGTTCTGGAACTCGAGCAGCAATGGAGTTCTTGCGGGTCAGGAGGCAAGAGGAGGAAGAAGACGCGAGAGAAGATAACGAATGGGGCGGTACGGTATTTATAGCCAAAGGTCAAATCTGAAACGACATGCGCGGAAACCGAGGAGACAGAAATCGGATAGAGATCTCGTGACGCCTCGATCTTCGGGATAACCCTTAAAATGCGCTACAGTACAGCTCGCAGCGTTAAATGCGGAGATGATGTCATTGTCAGAATTTAATGGTTTCAGAGGATGACGTCAGAGCCGGTTTACAATGAGATGAAGACAGAAGAAAATTGCGGAAGACGATGAAGATTGATATGAACAAGTTCAAATCATTCTGGGGCCTAATGTCAGGGATATGATTATTAGGTATAAACCGGACATTGTAAACCGGAGTAGTAGTATCGTATTTAGTTTTACTATTTTAGTAGATATTATGGCCCAGGAGATTTTAAGGCCCATGTATAGAAATATGGTTTGTAATCCGCCAAGAGATGTACTTGAGAGATAAGAAAGGAGAGCAGAGACCGAGGCGGACACAATTATGAGCCGGCCTCGGGACTCTGTAAACCGACCTAGGCGTCACCTCTATATAAAGGGACGACCCGGCACCGGTTCAAGAAGGAGCAACAATCGATACGTCGAGACGCAGGCAAGCGATTCCGCTCCCTGTAAACCGACGCCCAAGCAATACCAAACCAACTAGACGTAGGCTTTTACCTTCTCAAAGGGGCCGAACTAGTATAAAATCTTCTGTGTCCTTTGTGCGCCATGAACCCTTTCAAGCTAACCCGTGCGATGGTTCCATCATCAAGTCCGTCAAACCGGACATCTGCCGTGTTAATTCCACGACATATATAATTTTCTTTCGTGCATCTGTTCTGAGTTTTTTGATTTGAGTTGCATAAGTGCCCCGAACAAATCAATTACTACCTGTTGTTCTGTTTTTCACAGATTCTGTCCTGTTTTGCCTTTCCTTCATTTTGCAAACCAAGAGCTTGCTTTTTCTTTGCAAAAACCTTTTGGCGATCTTGAGAAACAGTAGAACTTGAAGTATATCTTTATTTCCAGCAAGGTGCAATTATTTTATTAAGGGTACTAACCTCGCTAATCAGCTTATAATGAGTTATGTATGAAGGGAGTTTTCAAGTGTGCGAGGGAAGATGATAAAAAGATTCAGGAGTGTCAAGCGCTCAAGCTTGGGGATGCCCCCGTGCACCCCCAAGAAATATTCAAGGAGACTCAAGCGTCTAACTTGGGGATGCCCCCGTGCATCCCCTTCTCCATCAACATTATCAGTTCGTCTTTCATTCCGCTATATTTTTATCACTTCATGTGTTATGTGCTATGCTTGGAGCGTCTTGCTTTTAGTTTTCTTTTTAGTTTTTCATAACGAGTCGGAACTCAGCTTTCTTTATGTGGGAGAAAAACACGCTCCACTTCTACCTAGAACATAACATAGAATTTTCATGTCTATCTTTGCTGTGTGTGTTCTTTGTCTTTTAATAGCTACTATCATGCTCTGCTCTTAGTATTCATGCTTATCTTTTCAAAGAGCTTTTGTTTAGTTGGTTGCTTGAACTCTCTTTAATTATCATGCTTATCTTATTAAGAGAGTTTGCTTCCGTTGCATTGGTTAATATGTCTATGATAAATATGCTACATGCATAATGGCGCTTAGTAGTTCAGGTTTTCTTATGGTTAGTCTCAAATAGCTGGGGGATTCCCAATGTGTCATTGGAGTACCAACTTGATTTGTTTGCCGATGATGTGGTATGGTTTAGTAATATCTTCCTTCAAGAATTTATTTTGATTGACTTGGCGTATGCTCACGCATATTTAAGACTGTAAAGAAAGTCTGTCAAGCCTTGATGATCTTTTATTTCTGAGTAGCGATATAACTTCCATGCCTGATTCAATATTGCTTTATCGCTCTGCATGATTCTGACCGTCATTGCTCTCTTAGTTGGTCGCTCCCAGTCTTTTGCTAACCTCCACCTGTACTAAGCAGACTAACTTTGCAATACATAGCTCATGGGAAAGTAGCTTAAAAACTATTGTGGTAAACAATATGTTGCTTATGTATCTTATTTCTTATAAGTTGCTTGCTGAGCGGTAACCATGTTTCTGGGGACGCCATCAACTGTCACACTTTTGTTGAATATCATGTGAGTTGCTATGCATGTTCGTCTTGTCTGAAGTAAGGGTGATTTTCCATGGGTTGAATGAGTATGCATATTGTTAGAGAAGAACATTGGGCCGCCAACCAAAGCCATGTATCATGGTGGAAGTTTTAGCTTGGACATTAATCCTCAATCTCTTAGGAGAACATGCTTATGCATCAAAGAGGAGTCCATCATCTATTTTCTATGTTGTCCCGGTATGGATGTCCTCAAGTTGAGATCTATCAAAAACGAGAAATCAAATGCGATTCATCTCCTTGGACCTTTGTACAGGTGGCATACAGGTACCCCTTTGTGACACTTGGTTGAAACATATGTAATGCAATGATAACCCATGGAAATCCGAGCTAATTAGGACAAGGTGCGAACACTATTGGTATTCGATGCATGAGGCTTGCAACTTATAGGATGTCTTATGCATGACACATATGAAGTACTACTACCGTTGACAAAATTGCTTCTATGTTTTCAAAATAAAAAGCTCTAGCACATAACCATTCTTTTACTTTTATGTTGAGTCTCCACCCTCTTTTAAAAGCACCAATTACTAAGAGCATGATTGTCATTCTAAGTGTAATGTGCATTGTCCCAAAGTAGCATTGTCTTTTGCATGATTGTGATATCGTTTATTTCTGAAATCATTGTATCTAGTCATCACTTAAACCTTGAAGGTGCCCCTGCATTTATGTTTTGCTTCACTAAAGGGGGCAAGCTAGATATCACTTTATCATATTTGCACATCATGTTCATTGCAAATCTATTTGATGCTTCAATGTCATGTTGTAAAACTTTCAGTCATTTGTGATTTTCTCATGAGGCAACTTAATTACTATAGAATCATTGTCTCAGTAAGCTTTTGTCATATGACTATGAATAAGTCCTATATGGTTAATAGCATGTCACCACAGAAATTATTCTTGTTATCGTTTACCTACTCGAGGACGAGCAGGAATTAAGCTTGGGGATGTTGATACGTCCAAAACGTATCTATAATTTCTGCTTGCTCCATGCCACTTTTGGGTGATATTGCTATGATATTCATACACTTCCATACACTTTTGATCATATTTGGATAAACCTACTAATCCAGTGCACCCCGGTGCCAGTTTCTGTTTTCGCCTGTTTTTGTATTTCTGGTTTTCACGTTACGAGAACTGCCAGGAAAAATCCAGAAAAATTATATAAAAAAATCAGCGTTCCAGAACCTACCTTGCGCCCAAAGGACAGCCGGGGGGGCCACCAGGGCTCCAGGCGCCCTGGCGGCGCGCCCCCCTGGGCCGCGCTGGGGGGGGGGGGCGCCTGGGCCCCCCGAGCCCCGTCTGGTGCCCCCCTTCGGCATATATTTAGAGCGTTCTTCGAAACCCTTGGGACGGGAACTCTTTTTCGCGATCTCATCTCTGTTCCTCCGCCGCCGCCGCTTCCAAGATCGGGAGCACCAGGACAACTCTTCCCGGCACCCTGCCGGAGGGGAGGATCACCATCGGGAGCCTCTCCACCACCATGGACGCCTCCCGGATGAGTTGTGAGTAGTCTCCCTTGTACCATGAGTCCATGACCAGTAGCTATGTGATGTTCTCCTCCCGTTCTTGTGCTTCACTAATTAGTCCTCGTGTGCTGCCCTACATGATCGAGGCACATATGTAATCCTTATGCTGTTGCTATGATGAGTTTGCTGGGATCCGATGGATTATGAGATTATGTTCAGATTGTTCTTGAGTAATATATTTGATCTACCTCTTTTATATTTATGTTCATAAGTAATTCTTGCATGTTCTCTGTTGTTATTTATTGCTTTGGCCAAGTAATACGTAGTGACTCCAAGAGGGAACGTTATGCTTGATTGTGGGTTCATGCCCCTCGATGACTAGCTTGAGTGACAGAAACATGAGTCTAGGGGATGTGCTGTTGCCACAAGGGGGAAAACAACGGTGCTTGTGCCCGCGGGTGCAAGGATTGTTTACTTTACGCAAAGTTCTTTTAATGCAGTTGTCTGTTGCTTTGAGTTTACACTATGGGTGGGACTCGCAACTTAATACCAGCGAGATGTTCTGGATAGATATCTCAAGGTGGATGATTAGTAGTAGATATTGATGGATTTCGGTCTACTTACTTTGGCGTACCGCCCATGCTTTGAGCCTCAACCTTTCTTGCAATGTAATCAGCATTGGTTTGCGTTCGTGGTCCTGTCAATTGCCCAGCTGTAATTCGTTTACCTCACATAGCTGTTTTATCGTCTTTTGGGAGAGAGACATCACTAGTGAACATCATGAGACTCTGGTCCATATTACCATCATTGATCACATCCGCTATTTACTTTTCGCTTTTATTTACTATTGCAAACATTATCTATCACTACTATCATTTGCGTTTAATCCTTTGTGAACTACAAGGCCGGAGGGATTGACAACCTCTCTGTACTCGTTGGGAGCAAAGTTATTTGTATCTGTGTGCAGGTCCACGTTGATTGCTAATCCGCGCCGTTAGCAGTTGACACCTACTTGTTGAACCTAAGAGTCTCTGGGGATTCGATCCTTGGCATCTTTGCTAAGGGAAAAAACTTCCACAACACTGCATCTTACACCTTCCACTTGGGGTAACCAACGAGGGGTTAGAGGCCCATCAGCGCACGGCCACTGCACGCCACCTCCTGCTTGCCGCCGAGCTTCTGGACGCGTGGATGACCTCCTCGAAGCCGCCCCGATCGCTCCGACCACTCCATTCCTCTCCCTCGTCTCTCTCTCGCTTTCCACAAGCGCAACCGGACGCAGCCGTCACCGCTGACGAGCTCCCCCACGGCCACAGCCATCTCTGAGCCTCTCCGACGCGCCCGCTAGCTCCGCCGTGATGCCCCGGTCCTCTCCTCTGAGCCACATGATGCCGGACGCCCTGGAGCGCCGTCGTCGACGCCATCTTCGCCCTCTACACCGACGGCCGTCGTCGATCGATTCGTCGTCACCAGGCCATCCCCGAGCCCGCTGAGATCACCGATGACCCCGCCGTGAGCTCCTCTACTGAATCCCTCTCTACCCGCCGTCGTTTTCCTCCTCTAGCCCCGCTGTCCACCGGAGCCGAGAGCTCGTCACCGCCGTGGCCATCATCACCTAGAGTGGCAACCGAGCACACAGCCGTACTCAGCACGCTCCCAGGAGGCTGTACAGCCCCTTAGCTCACTCCCCCGTGCCCCGTAGCTCCTTCCCCTCTCCGCCCGAACTCCGGCCACTGACGCGAGCTTGTTTCCGGCAAGCTCCGGCCACCATAGCTCCAGCCGCCGCCCCCACTGGATGTGGGCGAGTCCCTGCTCCACGTAGAGCCCCTCCCCCGCTCTTTTGGTCGCCGGAGGAGGAAACCCGAGCACAGACACCGCGTATGGCCTTGCCGGAGTCGAGCCATCGGCGGGATTAGCCCGTTTGACCTGGGGTTTGACTCCCCTGGGTCAATGACATGTGGGGCCAGCTTCTAATTAATTTTGGTTTAGTGCCAAAATTAATACTAACTCGTCTGTTAAGTAAATGCGTCACTGACACGTGGGGCCCAGACCTTGTTGACTTTTAGCTTAGTGTTAAACTTAATTAGTTAGTACTGAGAGACTGACCAGTGGGACCCACTGGTTATGTTTGACCTGGACCAGCCCCTGTTGACTTGCTGACATCACACAAACGTCATGCTAACGCAGTAATGTTTTCTGGAATTTAAAATAAATCTTAAATGATTTATTTATTTCAGAAAATAGCCAAAACTTCTAAAAATCACAGAAAATAATATATAACTCCAATGAAAATAAGTTATATATGAAAAATGATCAAAAAAATTCAAGGAATCAGTTTATGGCATTTTCATGCATGTTTGAACAAGTTAAACATGCTAATCAGGTCTTATCAATTAAATGACAATTAAATAATCACATATGGAGTTTGAATTTGAATCTTTTGTTCAAACCAACTTCATTTAATATGGTTGCTAGTTACTTTAGCTCAATTAACAGCATATTGCCATGTCATGATCATGCATCATATTGTCGCATTGCATTGATTGTGTTCCCTCTTGTTTGCCTGTGTTTGTCCCCTCTCAGTAGACGATGTTCCGATGATGTGATCGATGACACTGATGAAGACACAGTGATATCTTCAGAAGTGCCAGGCAAGGATAACCCCATTGAGCATTCCGATACAATCCCACTCTCTCGCTCATGCTCTCTTTTACTGCATTAGGACAACAACACTTCAACTGTTACCTACTGCGGTAGTTGAACCCCTTTCCACTGCATGACCTGTCATTGCCACAGTAAATAGTTGAAACCCACTAGCATGAGTAGGAGTTGTTTGAGCCATGTTGTGCCTACTCATTCATGCTTTCTGGTTATGCCTGCTATTGCTTAGAGTTGTGTCAAGTCTGATTCATCGGGGATGAATTGGAATGTGGTGAACATGTCCTACTGTTGAGAGCTAAGTGTGTGAACACGATTTGGTAAAGGTAGCGATGAGAGGCCATGTAGGAGTACATAGTGGGTTGTCTCACTGCAGCCGTCCTCAGGAACTAAGTTCTGTGTTGGTTGATCCATGAACAGCTACTACCACGCATTGGGCTCCGGGCGCTCCAAGCTCTCTAGACTTATTAACTACCCTTGTCCTCTGTCCAGGAGTTGCAACTAGTTTTTGGTGTTTGTAGTTACTAGAGGTCGTGCGCAGCGCTGACCCTCGGGGTGGGCTGTGATGTGGCAGGTACGTGGCACGGTGTACCGGTCGCCCGTGTGGTGACTCGGAAACCCCGTACACATTGTTTGGGGCCGTGAGCGACACCCCGGCCGGGTCTCCCCATGGATGGAACCCAAATAGGCGATAAACCTGGACTAGGGACTTGTGTGGTTAGTCAGGTCGTGTCCGACACCCTCGCCGGGCTTCCGCTTGAAGGTTGCCGAGTACATGTCGTGTAAACGGCGATAAGTGGTGAGAGCATGTGTGACGAAGTACACCCCTGCAGGGTTATATATGATTTATTTGAATAGCCGTGTCCGCGGTAATGGACTTCTGGGTTACCTGTATAGTTCATAGACAAGTGGAAGTGGATACTCTAAAACGCACAAGATAAGCGTGAGTGCTATGGATGGCCTTCTCGTAGGGAGACGGGAGCGGGTCCATACTGGTGTATTGTTTGGTGAATATGTGGACTTGTGTGCGCCATCTCAAAAGAGTTACTTGCAGTCGTAGTTTAGGATAGCCACCGAGTCAAAGTTGGCTTGCTGCAGTCAAACTCGACCACCCCCTTTGTTGATACTGATGCATATGTAGCTAGTTCTGATGTAAGTCTTGCTGAGTACCTTTGTACTCATGTTTGCTTAATTTATGTTTTTGCAGAGAGACTTCAGTCTCACTAGTGGTTCCGCGTGGACTTCGACGTTTAGCTTGTTACCTCAGCTACGATCTTGTACGCTTGGAAGGGTCTTGTAGATAGTCAGGCTTCTCAGCCTTTTTCATTTGTAGTTGTCTGTACTTAGACATGTTATGCTTCCGTTTCCTGTATGCTCTATATGTTGGGTCATGTGACCTCTGTTTGTAATAAATGTTATGATGGCTCTTTTGGGCCTTTATCTATATGAGTTGTTGAGTTATGTGGTGATGCCATGTTGTATAGCACATACTTGCATGTTATGCGTACGTGTAATGTGTATTGCTAGTGTGGGATTTGACACCTAGTTGTTTACCCTTGGTAGCCTATCTTACAGGGAAATGTCTCCTAGTGCTTCCACCGAGCCTTGGTAGCTTGCTACTGTTCCTGAACACTTATGCTGGCCGGCATGTGTCCTTCCTCGTTCCTGTGTCTGTCCCTTAGGGGAAATGTCACGTGTTGTTCCTTTAAGTCCTTGTAGCTTGCTACGACTTGGGTTCATACGTTGATGACCAACACGTTCGTTGTTGGGTCATGTATGCCTGTCTCTGTAATTTAGTGCCACTTTTGGTTTATAACTAGTCATGTCGGCCCAGGTTCTCTGTCATATGGATGCTAGCGACACTATCATATACGTGTGCCAAAATGCGCAAACGGTCCCGGGCCAGGTAAGGTGGCACCCGTGGGAATACCGTGCGTGAGGCCGCAAAGTGATATGATGTGTTACAAGCTAGACCTGTGTGACTTAGGATCGGGATCCTAACACTTTTTCAAAATTTCATCATACTCATGAACATGAACAAAGTCATAGACATCAAGAAGGTTTAATAGGATTGATATGATAGATATATCGACAAGTGCCCGTGAAGTGAGCTAGTGCTGGGGTTGGATAGAACTATGAAGTTAAGCATGCTCGGGCTGGAGTAGTGTGAGGATGGGTGACCTTCCGGGAAGTCTGACCGCAGTGTGCGATTTGACTTGAGATTAAGCATATTGACCTGAGATTAAGCCATAGTGACTTGAGATTAAGAAAAAAACGAAAAAAAAAATTCTGATTTTTTTTTAAAAATTGTTACTAATGGCGCACTTCTATGTGGTGCGCCATTAGTATACTAGATACTAATGGTGCACCGTGGGCTATACTAATGGCGCACCTAATGGCGCACAAGTGGTGCGCCATTAGTAAAAAAAATCTAATGGCGTGGTGCTAGTGGCGCACCTGTAGTGCGCCATTAGTAGCGAAAACATGTGCGCCACTAGCAGCCCTTTTCCTAGTAGTGCCATCTAGCTCTGCACTTGATTCTCCTTCTGTTATGAGTAAACTTGCGACACCTACTCCTGCTATTGAATCTGATATGTTGTATGTTCTTGATGATGCTACTTTTGCTATGTATGATGAAACTACTTCTATGCCTGATACTGTGCCACTAGGTGAATTTCTAGATGAACAAATTGCTAAGGTTAGGGAGAGAGCAAATGTTGAAACTGATGATATTTATGAAAGTGATGATGAAACTACTCCCAATAGATATGAATTGCCTGTTGTGCCTGAGGGTTATGTTATGGATGAAGAAACTGCTAGAGACTTTCTTGCTTGCAATGATAGATATGATCTTAAGAAGTTATTAGCTAAGTTGAAAGAAAAGTCCTTGAATGCTAGAATGAAACATGACCCTGCTTTTGCTACTTCACCTATATGTGTTACTGATAAGGATTATGAATTCTCTGTTGATCCTGAGTTAATTACTTTGGTTGAATCTGATCCTTTCCATGGCTATGAGTCTGAAACTGTTGTGGGACATCTTACTAAGTTGAATGATATACCCACCCTGTTTACCAACGATGAAAAGATTCGTTACTACTATATCCTTAAGTTGTTTCCGTTCTCGTTAAAGGGTGATGCTAAGGCTTGGTTTAATTATCTTGATCCGTGTTGTGTGCGTAGTCCCCAGGATATGATGTATTACTTCTCTGCTAAATATTTTCCGGCTCATAAGAAACAAGCTGCCTTACGGGAAATTTATAACTTTGCTCAAACTGAAGAAGAGAGTCTCCCACAAGCTTGGGGGTGGCTTCTCCAGTTACTTAATGCTTTGCCTGATCATCCTCTTGAGATGCATGATATACTTGATGTCTTTTATAATGGACTAACCGATGCTTCCAGAGACCACCTGGATAGTTGTGATGGTTGTGTTTTCAGGGAAAGAACAGTTGAACAAGCTGAATTACTATTGAATAATATGCTAGCCAATGAAAATAATTGGACACTTCCTGAACCATCCCCTAAGCCAACTCCGAAGAAAAGAGGTGTTGTATTTCTCAGTCCTGAAGATATGCAAGAGGCAAAGAAATCTATGAAAGAAAAAGGTATTAAAGCTGAAGATGTTAAGAATTTATCGCCTATTGAAGAAATACATGGTCTTGATAACTCGACACAGGTAGTAAAGGTAAATTCTCTTTATAGATTTGATGAAGGTGATATTCCTCGTTATAAGTCTGCTAGCCAATGCTTAGATGAGTTTGACAATTTTATTGCGAAAAAAGAAAACTTCAATGCTTATGTTGGTAGACAATTACAACACAATGCTTATATGATTGAACGCTTGAGTATTTATCTGTCTAGAGCTAAAGGTGAACTGAAACTTATTAGTATACATGCTTCTATGGTCACCACTCAAATAGAACAAGTACTTAAGGCTCAGAATGATTTGCTCAATGAATTAAATAGTAACAATAATGACTATGCTGTTAGAGTTTCTACAAGAGGTGGTAAAATGACTCAGAAACCTCTGTATCCCGAAGGCCACCCTAAGAGAATTGAGCAAGATTCTCAGAGAGCTAATTTAGATGCACCTAGTTCTTCTAAGAAGAAGAAACAGAAAAATGATAGGACTTTGCATGCTTCTAGTGAACCTGTAGCTGACAAACCTGAGAGTCCCAATGATATATCTGTTTCTGATGCTGAGACACAATCTGGTAATGAACATCAACCTAGTGATAATATTAATAATGATGTTCATGGTGATGCTCAAACTAGCAATGATAATGATGTAGAGATTGAACCTGTTGTTGATCTTGATAACCCACAATCAAATAATCAACGTTATGATAAGAGAGACTTTGTTGCTAGGAAGCACGGTAGGGAAAGAGAACCATGGGTTCAGAAACCCATGCCTTTTCCTCTGAAACCATCCAAGGAAAAGGATGATGAGAATTTTGAGCGCTTCGCTGAAATGATTAGACCTATCTTTTTGCGTATGCATTTGACTGATGTGCTTAAAACAACTCCTTGTGGCAAGTATATGAAAGATATTATTACCAACAAAAGAAAGATACCTGAAGTAGAAATTTCCACCATGCTTGCTAATTACACTTTTGAGGGTGGAATGCCTAAGAAATTAGGAGGTCCAGGAGTACCTACTATACCTTGCTCCATTAAGAGAAACTATGTTAAAATTGCTTTGTGTGATCTTGGAGCCGGTGTTAGTGTTATGCCTCTCGCTTTATATCGTAGACTTGACTTGAGTAAGTTGACACCTACTGAAATATCTTTGCAAATGGCCGATAAATCAACTGCTATACCTGTCGGTATTTGTGAGGATGTGCCTGTTGTAGTTGCAAATGATACTATTCTAACGGACTTTGTTATACTTGATATTCCCGAGGACGATAGCATGTCTATTATTCTTGGAGGACCTTTTTTGAATACTGCAGGGGCTGTTATTGATTGCAACCAAGGCAATGTCACTTTTCATGTCAATGGTAATGAGCATACGGTACACTTTCTGAGGAAACAACTTTAGGTCCATAGTATCAATTATATTGGAAAAACTACAACTATCACTATTGGAGGTTTTGAGTTTCCTATTCCTACCATCAAGAAGGCATATGCCATTCTTATTGTTGGGACATACATATCCCCATTGAGGTAACCTTGTGTTCGAAAATTCTTCGGTTTCATGTTACTCGGGAAGAGTTTATTAACAAGACCTGATCAACCTTGTTAATGGTTCCTTTTGATTGGCATGGGATAGGTGAATCTAGATAGCACAACCTTCTATACCCTCCTTTTACTTTCTGCTAATTAGGATAAATAAAAGAAAAATAGTAATTTCTGTCTGTTTCTAGACTTATCCGTGCAATAAAAAATATCCCGAAAATAAAAGTTCTCCAAATGCCATGAAAATGCAATATGATTTTTTTCTAGAATATTTAAGAAAATATGGCAATGAACACACATCAAGGGGAGCCAACACGTGGCCACGAGGGTCCAGGGCGCGCCCCCCTGCCCAGGGCGCGGCCCCTGCCTCGTGAGCCCCACGTGGCCCCCCTCCACTTATCCCTGCACCCATGCTCTTCTTCTTCCTCCCAAAAAAAATCCCCAACCAGCTCAAACCCGAGTTCTAGCTCATCTTACTGCCATTTTCGATCTCCTTGCTCGAAGCACCATTCACCAAACTGTTTGGGGAGATTGTTCCTTGGTATGTGACTCCTCCATTGGTCCAATTAGTTTTTGCTCTAGTGTTTTATTTGTTGCAAATTTATGCTATTGTCGTGACCTTGTTCTTGAGCTTGCATGTCAAATTTTCTTGGTCCCAAGTAGTTCTAATGCATGATATAGTCTCTAGGCACTTATAGGAGTTGTTGCTATCAATCTTGTTGAGTTTGGTTAACTTTTATTTTGAAGTTACTGAAAATTTTAGAAAATTTCAGAAAAATGTCTAGGAGAAACTTCCAAGGTGGTCCTTCAAGGAAGCAAGAACCGATGCTCGCGTTCCGTGAGCCGGACGATGAACCACCGAGTGATGCTGATGTGCGGCCATGTGAATGGCCGTCAGATGAATTCATGGGTCAAGATGGAATCAAGGATGAATTTTACGCATACGTGCGCAATGCTGACCTCGAGGACTTCATACAAGATAAGTGTCCTCAATACCGTGGCTTAACTGATAGCTTTGTGAGAAGGTTTAAATTTTCATCTTCACGTAATTCTCACAGTGTCCTGTTTGACCTTTATGACAAATCTTATACCATGGATTTAGAGGATTTTAATGTTGCCTGCAAGCTCCCATAGTGGGGCAATATGAGTGATCCTCGCAAATCTGAATTTAGAGAATTCCTAGCCAGTATTACAGTGGGGGAATCCAGGGACGTCACACAAGCTACCACAGGGAGCATACATTTTCCTGCTATTCATTACTTTGCTCTGTTTATCGGTAGATGCATAACGGTAAAGATGAGGCTTGTCACATGTGTGTCCCTGATCTTAGTGTTATCAAGAGTGTTGTACTAGGTGATAGGCAATATAACTTGGGAGCAATCGTTACACATAGGTTACACCATAATGGTTTGCATGGAGATTTATTTGGTGGGATCTATGCTACCCGCATAGCCCGCTTCCTTGGTATACCCGTGCACGTGAATGATGAACCTTTACCTCCTGCTTATTTAGATTGTCATGCTATGACTAGTCACTGATACGTCCAAAATGTATCTATAATTTCTGCTTGCTCCATGCCAATTTTGGGTGATATTGCTATGATATTCATACACTTCCATACACTTTTGATCATATTTGGACTAACCTACTAATCCAGTGCACCCCGGTGCCAGTTTCTATTTTCGGCTGTTTTTGTATTTCAGGTTCTCACGTTACGAGAACTGCCAGGAAAAATCCAGAAAAATCATATAAAAAATCAGTGTTCCAGAACCTACCTTGCACCCGAAGGGCAGCCGGGGGGGGGGGCACCAGGGCTCCAGGCGCCCTGGTGGCGCCCCCCCCGGGCCGCGCCGGGGGGGCGCCTGGGCCCCCTGAAGCCCGTCTGGTGCCCCCCTTCGGCATATATTTAGAGCGTCCTTCGAAACCCTCGGGACGGGAACTATTTTTCGCGATCTCATCTCTATTCTGCCGCCGCCGCCGCTTCCAAGATCGGGAGCACCAGGAGAACTCTTCCCGGCACCCTACCGGAGGGGAGGATCACCATCGGGAGCCTCTCCACCACCATGGACGCCTCCCGGATGAGTTGTGAGTAGTCTCCCTTGGACCATGAGTCCATGACCAGTAGCTATGTGATGTTCTCCTCCCGTTCTTGTGCTTCACTAATTAGTCCTCGTGAGCTGCCCTACATGATCGAGGCACATATGTAATCCTTATGCTGTTGCTATGTTGAGTTTGCTGGGATCCGATGGATTATGAGATTATGTTCAGATTGGTCTTGAGTAATATATTTGATCTACCTCTTTTATATTTATGTTCATAAGTAATTCTTGCATGTTCTCCGTTGTTATTTATTGCTTTGGCCAAGTAATACGTAGTGACTCCAAGAGGGAACGTTATGCTCGATTGTGGGTTCATGCCCCTCGATGACTAGCTTGAGTGACAGAAACATGAGTCTAGGGGATGTGTTGTTGCCACAAGGGGGAAAACAACGGTGCTTGTGCCCGCGGGTGCAAGGATTGTTTACTTTACGCAAAGTTCTTTTAATGCAGTTGTCTGTTGCATTGAGTTTACACTATGGGTGGGACTCGCAACTTAATACCAGTGAGATGTTCTGGATAGATATCTCAAGGTGGATGATTAGTAGTAGATGTTGATGGATTTCGGTCTACATAATTTGGCGTACCGCCCATGCTTTGAACCTCAACCTTTCTTGCAATGTAGTCAGCATTGGTTTGCGTTCGTGGTCCTGTCAATTGCCCAGCTGTAATTTGTTTACCTCACATAGCTGTTTTATCGTCTTTTGGGAGAGAGACATCACTAGTGAACATCATGAGACTCCGGTCCATATTACCATCATTGATCACACCCGCTATTTACTTTTCGCTATTATTTACTGTTGCAAACATTATCTATCACTACTATCATTGCTTTTAATCCTTTGTGAACTACAAGGCCGGAGGGATTGACAACCTCTCTGTACTCGTTGGGAGCAAAGTCATTTGTATCTGTGTGCAGGTCCACATTGATTGCTAATCCGCGCCGTTAGCAGTTGACACCTACTTGTTGAACCTAGGAGTCTCTGGGGATTCGATCCTTGGCATCTTTGCTAAGGGAAAACACTTCTACATACTGCATCTTACACCTTCCACTTGGGGTAACCAACGAGGGGTTAGAGGCCCATCAAGGAGTATTTTCTGGCGCCGTTGCCGGGGACTCCACTCTTCAGGATAGGGGAGTTGCACGCTATCTTTTACCTTTGCTTTTAGTCTTGTTAGTTTACCTTTCAGTTTTCTTTATGTCTTTTCACCAGTTATGCTTATGGACAACCTTGTTATTGTATCGTTGCTTGCGGGAAGACGCCCCACACTTGTGGTGGTTGCTCCTTCCCGTACTGAAATTGTGCCCTATAAAATACCAGCTGGTATTATCAATTATATCTTGGCTAATCGTTATGCAGGAGACAGACATCCCGGTGAACACTTGCTATATCTGTCACAATTATGTTCATTATTTAAGCTTGCAGGTGTATCAAGGGAGTTTGTCATGAGGAAATTGTTCGCCGTATCACTTATAGATAAGGCTTCAGATTGGTATAAGCTTCTCGATAACTCGCACTTGCTTGATTGGCAAGAGCTTATGTCTCTCTTTTATACTAAGTTTTATCCTCTTCATGATGCTTATGTGGAGAGTAAGAGTACCTTTTTGCATGTGGATCATGGTAACAATGCTTTATGTGATGCTTATATTGTTGAGTTTATTCGTGATCCCACTAAAAATTATTATGAGAAGGGAACATATGCTTATAGATATTTCATTAATATTAAGTTCCCTCTCTTTATGTTGAAGGTTTTGAAGCTGCACTTGTTTTGTCTTCCTATGGTTATTGATTTGTGCTTCAATGAATTATTCTATTGCAATATTCCTATGCATAGGAAGCATGTTAGGCTTAAATGTGTTTGGTATTTGCTTCTTGATGCTCTCTTTTGTTCTTCTTCCTACGAGAGCATCATTAAAGTCTTAAGCCTATCTTTATGGCTATAAAGAAAGAGCTCTAGGGAGACAACCCTTGTTATCTTTACTTTCAGTTTGTTCTTTCAGTTTTTAGTGGTCTTGATGTTGTTACTACAGTAGCATCATCATTGTATCTTTGCTTTTCATATTTGTGCCAAGTATAGCCTCTGATTGCTAGAAAGTTCAAAAGTTGTGAGGTGCTGTCCAGGAAACAGATTCTGTCCTTGGATAGAAACAATTGTATAAAATCAACAGATCATCTTTTTGGTCTGAATTTTTTCGACAGCATTCTCTATATAATTGTCTTTCGTACGTCTGTTCTGAGTTTTTTGATTAGAGTTGCAGAAGTGCCCCGAACAAATCAATTACTACCTGCTGTTCTGTTTCTCACAGATTCTGTCCTGTTTTGCCTTTCCTTCATTTTTCAAATCAAGAGCTTGCTTTTTCTTTGCAAAAACCTTTTGGCAATCTTGAGAAACAGTAGAACTTCAAGAATATCTTTATTTCCAGCAAGGTATAATTATTTTATTAAGGATACTAACCTCGCTAATCAGATTATGATGAGTTATGTATGAAGTGAGTTTTCAAGTGTGCGAGGGAAGATGATAAGAAGATTCAGGAGTGTCAAGCGCTCAAGCTTGGGGATGCCCCCGTGCACCCCCAAGAAATATTCAAGGAGACTCAAGCGTCTAAGCTTGGGGATGCCCCCGTGCATCCCCTTCTCCATCAACATTATCAGTTTGTCTTTCGTTTCGCTATATTTTTATCACTTCATGTGTTATGTGCTATGCTTGGAGCGTCTTGCTTTTAGTTTTCCTTTTAGTTTTCATAACGAGTCGGAACTCAGCTTTCTTTATGTGGGAGAGAAACACGCTCCACTTCTACCTAGAACATAACATAGAATTTTCATGTCTATCTTTGCTGTGTGTGTTCTTTGTCTTTTAATAGCTACTATCATGCTCTGCTCTTAGTATTCATGCTTATCTTTTCAAAGAGCTTTTGTTTAGTTGGTTGCTTGAACTCTCTTTAATTATCATGCTTATCTTATTAAGAGAGTTTGCTTCCGTTGCATTGGTTAATATGTCTATGATAAATATGCTACATGCATAATGGCGCTTAGTAGTTCAGGTTTTCTTATGGTTAGTCTCAAATAGCTGGGGGATTCCCAATGTGTCATTGGAGTACCAACTTGATTTGTTTGCCGATGATGTGGTATGGTTTAGTAATATCTTCCTTCAAGAATTTATTTTGATTGACTTGGCGTATGCTCACGCATATTTAAGACTGTAAAGAAAGTCTGTCAAGCCTTGATGATCTTTTATTTCTGAGTAGCGATATAACTTCCATGCCTGATTCAATATTGCTTTATCGCTCTGCATGATTCTGACCGTCATTGCTCTCTTAGTTGGTCGCTCCCAGTCTTTTGCTAACCTCCACCTGTACTAAGCAGACTAACTTTGCAATACATAGCTCATGGGAAAGTAGCTTAAAAACTATTGTGGTAAAGAATATGTTGCTTATGTATCTTATTTCTTATAAGTTGCTTGCTGAGCGGTAACCATGTTTCTGGGGACGCCATCAACTGTCACACTTTTGTTGAATATCATGTGAGTTGCTATGCATGTTCGTCTTGTCTGAAGTAAGCGTGATTTGCCATGGGTTGAATGAGTATGCATATTGTTAGAGAAGAACATTGGGCCGCCAACCAAAGCCATGTATCATGGTGGAAGTTTTAGCTTGGACATTAATCCTCAATCTCTTATGAGAATATGCTTATGCATTAAAGAGGAGTCCATCATCTATTTTCTATGTTGTCCGGTATGGATGTCCTCAAGTTGAGATCTATCAAAAACGAGAAATCAAATGCGATTTATCTCCTTGGACCTTTGTACAGGTGGCATAGAGGTACCCCTTTGTGACACTTGGTTGAAACATATGTAATGCTATGATAACCCATGGAAATCCGAGCTAATTAGGACAAGGTGCGAGCACTATTGGTATTCGATGCATGAGGCTTGCAACTTATAGGATGTCTTATGCATGACACATATGAAGTACTACTACCGTTGACAAAATTGCTTCTATGTTTTCAAAATAAAAAGCACATAACCATTCTTTTACTTTTATGTTGAGTCTCCACCTTCTTTTAAAAGCACCAACTATTGAGAGCATGATTGTCATTCTGAGTGTAATGTGCATTGTCCCAAAGTAGCATTGTCTTTTGCATGACTGTGATATCGTTTATTTTGAAATCATTGTATCTAGTCATCACTTAAACCTTGAAGGTGCCCCTGCATTTATGTTTTGCTTCACTAAAGGGGGCAAGCTAGATATCACTTTATCATATTTGCACATCATGTTCATTGCAAATCTATTTGATGCTTCAATGTCATGTTGTAAAACTTTCAGTCATTTGTGATTTTCTCATGAGGCAACTTAATTACTATAGAATCATTGTCTCAGTAAGCTTTTGTCATATGACTATGAATAAGTACCATATGGTTAATAGCATGTCACCACAGAAATTATTCTTGTTATCATTTACCTACTCGAGGACGAGCAGGAATTAAGCTTGGGGATGTTGATACGTCCAAAACGTATCTATAATTTCTGCTTGCTCCATGCCACTTTTGGGTGATATTGCTATGATATTCATACACTTCCATACACTTTTGATCATATTTGGACAAACCTACTAATCCAGTGCACCCCGGTGCCAGTTTCTGTTTTCGGCTGTTTTTGTATTTCAGGTTTTCATGTTACGAGAACTGCCAGGAAAACTCCAGAAAAATCATATAAAAAATCAGCGTTCCAGAACCTACCTTGCGCCCGAAGGGCAGCCAGGGGGGCACCAGGGCTCCAGGCGCCCTGGCGGCGCGCCCCCCTGGGCCGCGCCGGGGGGCGTCTGGGCCCCTCGAAGCCCGTCTGGTGCCCCCCTTCGGCATATATTTAGAGCGTCCTTCGAAACCCTCGGGATGGGAACTCTTTTTCGCGATCTCATCTCTGTTCCGCCGCCGCCGCCGCTTCCAAGATCGGGAGCACCAGGAGAACTCTTCCCGGCACCCTGCCGGAGGGGAGGATCACCATCGGGAGCCTCTCCACCACCATGGACGCCTCCCGGATGAGTTGTGAGTAGTCTCCCTTGGACCATGAGTCCATGACCAGTAGCTATGTGATGTTCTCCTCCCGTTCTTGTGCTTCACTAATTAGTCCTCGTGAGCTGCCCTACATGATCGAGGCACATATGTAATCCTTATGCTGTTGCTATGTTGAGTTTGCTGGGATCCGATGGATTATGAGATTATGTTCAGATTGGTCTTGAGTAATATATTTGATCTACCTCTTTTATATTTATGTTCATAAGTAATTCTTGCATGTTCTCCGTTGTTATTTATTGCTTTGGCCAAGTAATACGTAGTGACTCCAAGAGGGAACGTTATGCTCGATTGTGGGTTCATGCCCCTCGATGACTAGCTTGAGTGACAGAAACATGAGTCTAGGGGATGTGCTGTTGCCACAAGGGGGAAAACAACGGTGCTTGTGCCCGCGGGTGGAAGGATTGTTTACTTTACGCAAAGTTCTTTTAATGCAGTTGTCTGTTGCATTGAGTTTACACTATGGGTGGGACTCGCAACTTAATACCAGGGAGATGTTCTGGTTAGATATCTCAAGGTGGATGATTAGTAGTAGATGTTGATGGATTTCGGTCTACTTAATTTGGCATACCGCCCATGCTTTGAACCTCAACCTTTCTTGCAATGTAGTCAGCATTGGTTTGCGTTCGTGGTCCTGTCAATTGCCCAGCTGTAATTCGTTTACCTCACATAGCTATTTTATCGTCTTTTGGGAGAGAGACATCACTAGTGAACATCATGAGACCCTGGTCCATATTACCATCATTGATCACACACGCTATTTACTTTTCTCTATTATTTACTATTGCAAACATTATCTATCACTACTATCATTGCTTTTAATCCTTTGTGAACTACAAGGCCGGAGGGATTGACAACCTCTCTGTACTCGTTGGGAGCAAAGTTATTTGTATCTGTGTGCAGGTCCATGTTGATTGCTAATCCGCGCCATTAGAAGTTGACACCTACTTGTTGAACCTAGGAGTCTCTGGGGATTCGATCCTTGGCATCTTTGCTAAGGGAAAACACTTCTACATACTGCATCTTACACCTTCCACTTGGGGTAACCAATGAGGGGTTAGAGGCCCATCAGTCACCGGTTTAGAGAGTGGGATAATCAAACCCTCAAATATCAACTAATCTTTAACAGGCAGCATGCCATCCCTATTGTTCTTCCTGCCCCTACTTTTTTTAACTTCCAGGAAAAAGGAAGATACACTATAACTATGGAGGAGGCAAATGCTTATTATAACATGACGAAGGCAGCCCGCCTTCGAGCTGCAGCTCAGCATGCAGCTTCTGCCGCGTCTCAGTATGACCCCAACTACAACTTTGGATATCCATCAGGCCAATACTGGCCATAGACCAACTTAGGCCAAAAGCCTAAGCTTGGGGGAGTACGTGTTTCTCACCGACTCACATTCATGTTCACACTTATTTAGTTGTCGGTGCTCTCACTCTTTCACTGTACCATCCATGCTTAGTTTCAATTTCTTTTTCTTAGTCTTTTTCTTGTGTGCTAGAAAAACCCAGAAAGACAAAAAAAATATTAGTTGCAGCTTCTAGCTAGTTTACTTTCTTTGCTTGTAGTAGTAGTTAAAAAATGAAAACCCAAAAAGATTTCTCGTTCTTCTTTTGCTTGTTGGGAGCTTTCCCGTGTAAATAGTTTCCTTTCTTTTCTTTAGGGGTTAAGAGTAGAGGACCATGATTGAAAATGCTTAGTGGCTCTCATATGCTTTCTTGTTGATTTAACCTTGAGCCATATTACCTTGTCTTCTCTCTTGTATTAAATACCTGCAGTTTCCAGCTTAGTCCAATGCACATGCACTATTATTATTACCCACACCGTTTGGTCGTGCGAGTGAAAGGCAATAAGGATGATATATGATGAGCTAATTGAGACGAAAAAAGCTGGTATGAACTCGACCTCTCTTGTTTTTGTAAATATGATTGCTCATCGTTCCTGATTAAACTTGTTATGAATGAAACATGTTTGCAATGACAATTAGAGATCATACCTACTTATTCCATGCTTAATTAGCTGAGAGTTTATAATGGTCTATCTTGCATGCCAACATGATATTAAAATGGTTGTGATGTGGTATGATGGGTGGTATCCTCCTTTGAACGATTTAAGTGACCTGACTTGGCACATGTTCATGTATGTAGTTGAAACAAATCAACATAGCCTTCATGATATTTATGTTCACGGTGATTTATATCCTACTCATGCTTGCATTCATTGTTGATTAATTTTAATGCATGTTCATGACCGTTGTTGCTCTCTAGCTGGTCGCTTCCCAGTCTCTTTCTAGCCTTCACCTGTACTAAGCGGGAATACTGCTTGTGCATCCACTTCCATAAACCCCAAAGTTATTCCATATGAGTCCACCATACCTTCCTATATGTGGTATTTACCTGCCGTTCCAAGTAAATTTGTATGTGCCAAACTCTAAACCTTCAAATGAAATTCTGTTTTGTATGCTCGAACATCTCATGTATCAACTAGGGTTGTCTATATCTTCCATGCTAGGCGGGTTATTCTCACAATGAGTGGACTCCGCTCATCATTCATGAGAAAATGGCTGGTAATCGGGATGCCCAGTCCCATGCTCAAAATCATAGTAATTGCTGGTTTGGACGGTACCCGTTGTTTTGGGCTAGCCGTGGAGTGTGCTTGTTGGTGGTTGGGGGAGTATAAACTTTACCATTCTGTTTGGGAACCGCTTATAATGTGTGTAGCATGGGAGATATCGAGATTCTTGGTTGTTATGTTGACAATGAAAGTATACCGCTCAAAATGTTATTCATCTCTATTTAAAAAACAAGCTCTGGCACCTCTACAAATCCCTGCTTCCCTCTGCGAAGGGCCTATCTATTTACTTTTATGCAGAGTCATCATCGTCTTATCAAAGAGCACCAGTAGGAGAGAACCTCTGTCGTTGCATGTATCACTATTAATTTGCATTAAGTATGATCATGACTGGATCTCTTTTACCATGAATTACATTGTCTAGTTAGTCCTTGATCGTTAAAGGTGCTCTGCATTTATGTTTTGCGGTCTCGGAAAGGGCTAGCGAGATACCATCTTGTTATATCATATCATGATTTTTTTGAGAAAGTGTTGTCATCCGAGGTTTATTATTATTGCTCGCTAGTTGATTATGCCATTGATATGAGTAGTCTTGAGACCTGAAAGTTATTGTGAATGTGGTTAGTTCATGATCTTGTTGAAAACTTGAATGCTAGCTTACATATTTACAACAACAAGAGCAAACAGAGTTTGTCAAAGTTTTTCTTTATCACTTTCAGTTTATCAACTAAATTGCTTGAGAACAAGCAAAGGCTTAAGCTTGGGGGAGTTGATACGTCTCCAACGTATCTACTTTTCCAAACCCTTTTTCCCTTGTTTTGGACTCTAACTTGCATGATTTGAATGGAACTAACCCGGACTGACGCTGTTTTCAGCAGAACTGCCATGGTGTTGTTTTTGAGTAGAATAAAAAGTTCTCGGAATCGCCTGAAAATCAACGGAGAATTATTTCGGAAAATATAAAAAATACATGCAAGAAGATCCACACCAGGGGGCCTTGGGCCAGTCCACGAGGGTGGGGGCAGGCCCCCTGCTCAGGGCGCGCCCCCTGCCTCATGGGCCCCCTGGTGCTCCACCGACGTATCCCCGGATCCTATATCTTCCGTTTCGGGGAGAAAAAAATCAGAGAGAAGGAATTATCGCGTTTCACGAGACTGAGCCGCCGCCAAGCCCTAATCTCTCTCACGAGGGCTGATCTGGAGTCCGTTCGTTGCTCCGGAGAGTGGAGATCGTCGCCACCATCATCATCAACCTTCCTCCATCACCAATTCCATGATGCTCATCGCCGTGTGTGAGTAATTCCATCGTAGGCTTGCTGGACGGTGATGGGTTGGATGGGATCTATCATGTAATCGAGTTAGTTTTGTTAGGGTTTGATCCCTAGTATCCACTATGTTCTGAGATTGATTTTGCTATGACTTTGCTATGCTTAATGCTTGTCACTAAGGCCCGAGTGCCATGATTTTAGATCTGAACCTATTATGTTTTCATGAATATATGTGTGTTCTTGATCCTACCTTGCAAGTCTATAGTCACCTACTACATGTTATGATCCGACAACCCCGAAGTGACAATAATTGGGACCACTCCCGATGATGACCATAGTTTGAGGAGTTCGTGTATTGACTATGTGCTAATGCTTTGGTCCGGTACTATATTAAAAGGAGGCCTTAATATCCCTTAATTTCCAATAGGACCCCGCTGCCATGGGAGGGTAGGACAAAAGATGTCATGCAAGTTCTTTTCCATAAGCACGTATGACTATATTCGGAATACATGCGTACATTGCATTGATGAACTGGAGCTAGTTCTGTGTCACCCTGGGTTATAACTTCTACATGATGAATTGCATCCGACATAATTTTCCATCACCGATCCAATGCCTACGAGCTTTACCTATATTGCTTGTTTCTTATTTAATTTTCCGTTGCTACTATCACAAAAACTACAAAAACACTACGTTACTTTTATTGCTGCTACCACCACTATCATATTACTTTGCTACTAAACTATCTTGCTGCAAATATTAAGTTTCCAGGTGTGGTTGAATTGAAAACTCAACTGCTAATACTTAAGAGTATTCTTTGGCTCCCCTTGTGTCGAATCAACAAATTTGGGTTGAATACTTTACCCTCAAAAACTGTTGCGATCCCCTACACTTGTTGGTTATCAACGGGCTTGTTCTCTACGGGATTGTTTTCGCCATTGCCCTCCACCCCCTTAGGTGTATCCACCATGTACACGTCGTATGAAGACGTAGCTGTCCACCGCCCGGTGACGGGCCGGCTTTGATCTGGATCCACTTCAGTTTCGAGGTCCATCCCTTCGAAGTCTTCGGAAGCATAATCAAGTAGATCAGTTAGATCTTCAACTGTGGCTACCAAGTGGGTGGTGGGTGGGGAGCAAAATTCTCCATCAGCCTCCAGTCCGAACCGGATACAATGCAGCTGTGTGTCCCCATCTAAGGAGAGGGATATTAATGACCTTAGCATGTCGCCGAAGGTTGAGTGCTGAAAGATATCTGCAGCACTGAATTCGGCGATTGACGCCTGATCTGGCTTGAATGGTGCAGATGCGTGCGATTCCGAATCCGAGGCCGGAGTTAGGTCCGGGGTTCCGATGACACAGACCTCATCTGGAGTTGGGTCTGTGTGCGGATCCAACGCCGTGGAGTTTGCGGCTTTCGTGGCGGGGTTGAGCTTCCCGTCCTCTAGTGACGCGGTCTGTTCTGGATCTAAGGCCAAAACTGTTGCAGGTGCTATTTCCTGATCCGATGACAGACCTAGGTCATGTTCATCGTGAAGGCAGAGAGAGATTGACGCTGGCTCGAATCCGGCGAAGATCAAGTCGCCGCGGATATCAGCCACATACTTTAAACTTCTGATTCTAACCTGATGGCCAGGGGTGTAGCTCTCAATCTGCTCAAGATGGCCTTCAGTGTTGGCGCGTAGCGCGAAGCCGTCGAACACGATGAGTTGTCCAGGGGGAAGATTACCTAGGTGCTGCAGTCGTTGTTGATGACGCGATCCATCAATCCTTCAGTCGACGACATGTGGAACTCTCAATGAAAGCACCATTGTCGGTGTCAAAACCGGCGGATCTCAGGTAGAGGGTCCCGAACAATGCGTCTGAGGATCGATGGTAAAAGGAGGCTGGGGACACGATGTTTACCCAGTTCAGGCCCTCTCGACCGAGGTAAAACCCTACATCCTGCTATATTAATATGGATGAATATGATTACAAGAGTTGATCTACCTCGAGATCAAATTGGCTAAACCCTAAAGTCTAGCCTATGAGGATTTGAGATTCTCTATTAGCCTCTACGGACTAAAACCCTCCGGTTTATATACACACCGGATGGGCCTAGGGTTTGTACATACCATCTTGCAGAGGAAGCAAAGATTACACCCGAACCTAAATCTTGCCATTACATGAATACATGAGTCCTATCTGGATACGAGAGATGATCTACGACTATGATCTTCACGGCCCACCAGTCTGGCCCACCAAGAGTTATGTGGCCTCCCTCGGACCCCTCTATCCAAGACTCCCTCGGACACCACTCTAGAAAAGGTAATAGACGGTGTGTTGATGATGAACTCCTTGCTCTTGTGCTTCAAATGATAGTCTCCCCAACACTCAACTCTCTTTCATAGGATTGGATTCGGTGGAAAGATGATTTGAGTGGAAAGCAACTTGGAGAAGGCTAGAGATCAAGATTTATGTGGTTGGAATGGAATATCTTGACCTCAACACAAGTGTAGGTGGTTCTCTCTCAGAAAATGTATGTTGGAAGTGTAGGCATGTTCTGATGGCTTTGTCCACAAATGAAGAGTGGGTGGAGTGGTATATATGGCCTCCACACAAAATCTAACCGTTACACACAATTTACCAAACTCGGTGGGACCGAATCAGAAAACTTGGTCAGACCGATTTAGTTTATAATGTGACCGTTAGGCATTTCGGTGCGACCGCTATGGTCAACTCGGTAGGGCCGATGTGCTAGGGTTAGGGTATAGCCTCATCTCGGTTTGACCGAATACACAAACTCGGTGGGACCGATTTGGGTAATAAGCAAAACAGAGAGTTGGCCAAGCAAACTCAGTGAGACCGATTTCATATCTCAGTCGGACCGAAAATATTGCAATAGACAATAGAGAGTTTGCAAGCCCATCTTGGTGAGACTGAGATCACATCTATGAGACCGAATTGATTAGGGTTTGTGGCAGTGGCTATATCAACTGAACTCGGTGGTGCCGGATAGAAAGTTTCGGTGGGGCCGATTTTGACTTTTGGTTTGGAACATACGAGGATGTGAGAAAGTGGTTGAGGGTTTTGGATCATATCACTAAGCCTTTGTGCAAGCACGCCATTAAGCAACACCTCATCCCCTTTTAATAGTATTGGCTTTCCTATGGACTCAATGCGATCTTGGATCACTAAAATATAAAATATAGAGTCCTGAGCTTTGTGCTTGAGCCAATCCTTTGTCCTTACCATCTTGAAGGGTTTTCCACATCCTCTAGTCCATGCCACTCCATTTGTTGAACCTGTCTGAAATATACTAGATGAAAACATTAGTCCAACAAGAGATATGTTGACATTGATTACCAAAATCACCCAGGGAGCACTTGTGCTTTCAAATGGCCTCAGATTGGTCTGATGCCTCGCACTGACCTGTAGTAACACGTACAAGCAGGTATTCACCATGCCCTACCCCCTCTCGGAGCTGGTCAACGCCGTACACCGTCGGGGCCTCCCGATGACCTCTCGGCTGGGAAGCCACATGAGGGTGGTTCGACAGCCGCCACAACATTCGTGTGGCCTAGGAATACGTACGAAAGGTTGGTGTGATGTCTGAATAACCAGTGCACATCACTGACGTGGCAGATGCCTCACGTACCGGACACACGGGCGGGAACGTCGATCACTCGATGTGTGTCGTCCCCAGATCGAGCCGACGGTGGGCGATCATGTGAGGGGATAGCCCCAACTTGGTCCGATGCCTCGCACCGACTTGTAGTAACACCGACAAGCGGGTATTCACCGAGCCCTACCCCCACTCGGTGCCGGTCAATGTCGTAGACCGCCCGAGCCACCGCATGGGTGCACGACCGGAACACCCCCTTCTCGGTAAAGTGTAACAGTCAAAGTAAGGTGCTTTGCCAATCATGTATGAAAACTAAAGGCTGAAAACAACAACAGGGGATGTAGGTGGTCTAGGGTTTGGGACTTTACCGAGAGCCACCCTCGGTAAAGGCTATTTACCGAGAGTGGCTCTCGGTAAAGTATAGTGTTACCGAGGGTCGCTCTCGATAAAGGTCAGACTAAGAAAGCACACTCTCAACCAATCGCACGAAGTCACATGGATCGATGACGTGGCAGCCTTCCTTTACCTCTCCGGCTCCTTTCCCTCTCTCTCCTTATCTCCTTCCCCTCAATAACAGCCATGAACACCTCCTCTCTCTTTCTTCTCTATCTTCTCACACCATGCACATCTCGCTGTCCACCATCGGCCGCCGGAGAAGAGCGGAAGGCCGACAACTTGGGCGGCGCCCTGTGCAGGCATGCTATTCAGCCAGCCGCTCGCGATGCTGGCCAAGTTCAACCTCGAGCATGGCAGTGGCCCGGACATCTACGGCATCTCGGAGATCGACAACTTCAACTTGCTATGTGACTCGCCGGCGTGATGCTTGTGCGTTGTCCGCCGTTGTACGTACGTGTGTTGTATTGGCATGTTGATGCATGCATGCTTGTGTACGTCGTCTTGAGCCCGCCCCTACCGCAAGCGCGACGAGCTCCAGTCATGAGCGCCGCCGGCGGTGTCTTTTTTTTTAAATTATTTCTGTAAAAAAAGCTTTACCGAGTGCACCACAGGGACAAACATTTGTGACACCTGGCAAACTGACTGATTTCATCCATTTTCATTCTCCGTTAGTAGCCATGTGTCGACTTTCTACTGGACAACTTTGCCGAGTTCCGCTCTCGGAAAAGCCCGCCTCGGCCTTTACGGTTGGGCCCACCTATCAAGCTGCCATTTCCGTCGGATGTCCGTGAGGTACTTTATTTTGCCGAGTTGCTTTGTTTGGCACTCGGCAAAGTCTTTGCCGAGTGCCCCACATTTGGCTCTCGACAAACTCCTTTTTTCCTGAGAGCTGTACGCTGGGTGGCCTTTGCCGGCGGGATTTGGCCCTTTGCCAAGTGTTTGTGGCACCGGGCGTATGTGCTGATCCTAGTAGTGAATTGTTGGTTACCTCCTCCAGTAGGACTTACGAAAATCAACGTCGACACGTCGATGTCGCGAGCTGAAACTTTTGGTGTCGTGGGTGCTATATGCACATATGAGACATGGACTTTCCAAGGAGCCTCGGTGGTGTTTTTCAACAACATCACCGATCCGCAAGTGCTCGAATCCCTCGCCGCTCGAGAAGGCCAACCTCTGGCCGAGGACCTATATAGTCAGAATTTTGCACTTGCTTTAGACCGTAAAGTGGTAGTTGATGCGGTCAGAGGAGATATCAGTGCCACTTTTGGTGAGGTAGTTAGAGAGATAATGGCTAGAGCTAGAGAGTTTTAAGTGTGTAGCTTTAGCCATGAGTTTACAACCTCAAATTTCGAGGCTCATAATCTAGCAAAGTTTGTTTTATCCCTAGGGTTCGGTCGCCATGTGTGGTTGGGCCAGCGGTCTTTTATTCATTCCTGTAAACATTCAGGGGCCTTAATAAAGCTTTCCGAGATTCGAATATAGAGTTAATTCGCAAGGTGTGTAATATACCATCCCTGGATGTAGAATTAGTCGCAAAAAGGTTGTTGCGTCATTCATGCCATCATGCATGTTTTTCATTTTTCTTCACATTGTTGTCCTTGTTTATTTTTGCTTAGATTTTGCAATATTTTTTTAAAAAAATAATATAATTTTACTTTATATAAAATTTAAAAAATGTTAGTCAAGTAATGAAAAATGTTAAATGCATAAGTAAAAATGTTAATCATGTGAACAAAAAATTGTCTGTTACATTAAAATGTCACGTGCTTAAAAATATGTACATGCCATTTCAAAAAAATTGTTTATACACTTTAAACAAATGTTCACATAATTCACAAAAAATCATACTTTAAAAAATTATGTCTGATTCAAAAAACAATTTCACTATTTTCCAAATTATTTATCTGACATTGCCAAAAAAGTATATACAATATAAAAGATGTTTCAGTCTGTATAATATTTTTCTTACCATTAAAAAATGAACATGCTATTTAGAAGAAAAAAAATTCGGACATTCAAAAAATGTTATGATTTTTTAGATGTTATCGTAGGTTAAAAAATGTGCATTACCTTTAAAAATGTACAACTTATATTTCAAAAAATATACGATTGTGTATTCCGAAAGTTGTTCAAAACATGCATATGGCAAAATGTATATCATGCATTCAAAAAATATTTTAAGTGTATCTTAAAAATGTTACCCGTGTTCTCTAAAAAAATGTATATTGTGTACCAAACTAGGAAAGCATGTGTGAAAAATGACAAAGAAAAAAAAAGCAACGGAATAACCGAATAAACATAGAAAATAAAATATGAAACGAAAAACTAAAATATAACAAAGGAAGAATGAAATACCAAAATCACCAATGAAAACAAAGAAGAGCAAAGCAAAATGACAAAAAAGGAAAACAAGAAAATAGGTGGGAAAAAAATAAAACCAAAGCAAAAACAAAAGAAAACTATAGAAACTGATCAACATGAACCTACAATAAAGAAAAACCGAAAAAACATTGAGAAAACTAAACACACCAAAGCAAAATGAAAAAAAAGAAAACCGGTGGAAAAACAAGTAGAACCAACTAAAAGAAAAGAAAAGAAAACTAAAAACTAGAGGAAGAAATAGGAAAACCATACCTACATGAACCTAAGTCGCGCATCGAAGGAACCCCGGTACTGCGCCGCCCACTAGACATCGCAGGTAGGCGGGTCCTATTTTTGGAATCTGAACAGGCAGCATATAGAGCTAGTTTAGTTGGAGTCCACATCTCCACACCTAGGTAAAAAGGGAGCCTGGCCTCGGCCTGGAAGAGTTAAAAAAGATGCCTGCGAGGCTTGCCTGAGCAGGTGTGCGCCATTACAGAGTGGTGCTCTGTGGCGGCAAGGTCGTGGTTGTACCCTGGTAGCTCCACGCCTGAGCCGGGTCGGAGGGGGATAGGGTTCCCCTTCCCGTCGATAGCTCCATGACGCGCACCGTAGATGCCTAGCTCTCCTTGTTCGGAAATTAGAGCGACACCTGGTGCTTCCATTCTTCTCCCCTGGTGCTCTGCAGTTTGCTTCTTTGACAATCCTCCCGGTAGCTTTCCTTAGGTTTCTCGGTTGTCCTAGGAAGGTGGCAGTGCAGCGGATGTGTGTGTGTCTTCAGTGTGGCGAGGACCGCAAGCTTTAGTGTGTCGGCCGGTGCCTGCTTTAGCTATCGGGTGAGTGCCCAATGATCCGATGGTGTGATGCCTTCGAGCCTACGTGAGAGGATGGGGTTCTTCTTTGGCGTTGGAAGATAGGTGTTTGTGTTGTCCGATGCTCCATGGTCAGGCTGCTCTCGGTGCTCCCAAGATAATGACTGATCCTCGATACTACTCTGTTTTCCTACCTCTGGTCCTGCGGTGCAGCGGGCTTCGACACTACTAGCAGGATTCTTGTGTTTTTTTGTGTGCCGTAGTGTGCATTATGTTGTAAGCTGCTCAGTCAGCTCCCTTGTATCTTTCGGTCGCTCTTGCTTGGTGGCCTTGTGTAATCCTGGCCTGTTGATGGCTTTGTTAATTCAAAGTCGGGCTCTTCTTGAGCCTCCGTTCAAAAAAAAGCCTCAGGCCAGGCAAATCTTTGCCAGGACTCAAACCAAACAAGCCCATAGCCCTAGCGGACCTCGTGGGGGACCCTATTTTGCTTGGAGATCGCTACTTAGCCACCTAGTGCATATCCTCATAGCGCGCCTATTCCTCCGTTGGGCTGGCCCACTCCGGGTTCTTTCCCATACCGGGTTTGGGAAGGTTCAAGAAGAGCCCGACTTTGTTTTGAAACTCGCGAACATTTGTTTTGAAACTCGCGAACATTTTTTGTAGTGATGACCATTTTTCCGCATCGACGAATATTTTTTGAATCGGCAAACATTTGTTGAATGCAAACATTTTTTCTAGTCGGTGAACCTTTTTTCGGAGCGACGAACATATCGTGAATCGATGAACATTTTTTGAAATCCATGGACATTTTTTATTTGAAGAATTGTTTTTGAAAATGCATGAACATTTTTTGATGCATCAAACATTTTTTGAATCAACAAACTTCTCTTGTAATTAACAAATATTTTTTATTTTTGTGAACATTTAAAACTCATGAACATATGTTTGAATACGTGACTTTTTTGAAAATCAGATTGTTTTTAACCCCGGAATATTTTATGGTTTCTAGAACTTTTTTTAATTCACTTTTAAAAAAATAAACTCTTTTCAAATCCTGTATTATTATAAATAAGACAAAAGAAGAACATAAAACAAAATACAAAAGACAAATAGCAAAAGAACGAAATTAAATAATAATGGGCGTCCACCACTCGCTCACCGAACAATTCAATAGGGCGCGCGAGGGAGAAGTGGTGCACGCTGGCTTGTTTGCCAACGCCCACATGAACATCTTGAAGGCGGCCCGCATCTCACTTGACCGGCCCACCATGCATGTGGGTAACTAACATTTATAGGGACATATATTCTCACAAAATTGTGGGAAAAAAATGTTTGTATAGGAGTTTCTAACTACCAACTTAGCTTCTACTAGAGTTGAAGCAAAGAATTCAGAGATCCAAAGTGAGTCTTGCAACGAGAAGTACTTAGGATTGCCGGTTCATGTGGGGAAATCTAGAAAGAAAGCCTTTGCATTTGTTAAGGGTGCCATCGTTGGTCGGGTTTATGGTTGGAAAGAAAAGCTCATTGCTAAAGTGGGGAAGGAAGCATTGGTCACAATAGTTGCACAAGTGATCCCAACATTCACCATGTCGTGTTTATATCTCGCCAAATCTTTTTGTCAGGAGATTAGCTCGCTTATTGGCAACTATTGGTGGTGTCAGCAATATAAGGAGAACACTACTCACTGGATCATCTGGAAGAAATTGACTTTGCCAAAGTGTAGGAACGAAATATACTACAAAATTCTCGGAACCCAGCAACAGAGCGAATGAAAATATACTACAGTGAGTGTCGGTGCTAAATATGACATATCTCGAGGTAGGAATCCTAAGCTAGGCGTCTTGGAGCGATGGTAACATGGACACATGATTTTACCTAGGTTCGGGCTCTCTCGAAGAGATAATACCCTACTTCCTGCTTTTGACTGTATTCATATGGGGGATAGTACAAAGTACATGTATCTACCACGAGATTGTTGTGTATGATTCTAAGATCCTCTATTTACTAGTCTGGCTCAGTTTATATAATGCACCGGAGGCCTGGGATTCAGAAGAGTCATTGTCTTGTGCGCCAAGTCTTGGGGAGTCTTCCTTATATGCATCATGGGCCGCCCGAAGTGGC
>LR738710.1:256069210-256081760 GCA_902687465.1 Secale cereale | reverse complement strand
GAGAGAGAGAGAGAGAGAGAGAGAGAGAGAGAGATCCAATCTCAAAGGGGCTCCCGCCCCTCCGCAATGTGATGTTTAAGCATTACCTACGTTCTATTCATTTTCAACAATACCAGTTTGAATTGCAATATTTGATGGTTGTTAAGCCTGCTGTCGGTAACATTTCCTTCCATTTTATATCCGCTTTAACAACATGCTGAAACCAACACATTCAAGCTATCATTTGGAGATGATGTTGTTTACCTTTGCTATATTTCTTTGATGTTAAGGTTGTTGTACTTATCATGCCTTTCCACTACTTATGCAGGACAACAACGGGAGTGGCCACCATTTTCCGCCGAGGTTAGCTTCATCCCCCAGCTTGTACTCCCCACATCGTTCCATAATGTAGTGCATATAGATCCAGGCCGGGACACTTGTTAGCTTCTAATATTGACTTGTTGCTTGTAGGTACATATGTCCTTGGCAAGGATCCACGCATCGACCCTTTTTGCGTATGGGGCAATGAGATATTCATGAACAAGCATCAAGTGAGGAAACTGATAAGGATTATTAGAAAAAAGATACGAATGGTGGCAAGCAAATTACTTGTTTATGCTCTATCCAACACAACAGTGAGCTGTAGGATGGTAACTACAAACTCTGCAACCTTCTCTTTTTACAGCCCATAATGAGTTGTTAGACAACAATGTCTGAATCTTTTTCGTTCCCAATGGTTCCCGAAGCAGTTCACTCAAGATTACCTCACAAAGTACAAGATTGGTAGACACGCAATGAAGGTTAAAGTATTTCATCTAGGCTACAATGAGCATCGAGAAGTCGTAATGAAGACAGTGAAGGATGGACGTGCAACCATCACAAGGGGTTGGCCTAGAGTCGTGCGCGCATTACACATGGAGGAGGGCACAATATGGGCATTCTGCTTCACCTTCTCCAGCAACCAGAATGTCTTTCGCCTCTCGCTTTACAGTCTTTACTACAACTGTGGTTCATCATTCTTTACTTGGTGTTTCTTTAGTTCTCCAGTATATGTACCTGCGCATCGAATTATGCATTCGTGGTTGAACCTATATTTGTAATAAACATGGTTGGATATGAAATAAGTGATTGCCTACTTTCAAATTCAAAACATGTGATTTTTAAATTAGGTATTAATTAGGGATTACACTGCACACGGTTTGCGAAAGCGAAATGTCTGCGATAGACGTGGAGATCAGAAACGTTTCTAGGATTCACTACGTGTGCGATCAATCTCCACTGCACACACGACATCCTCTTTAAAATGGTTTGCGTTAGGCCACCTGGCGCAAACATTTACCACATAAAAACTGTGTGTGATGGACAACCTTTGCCACATAGTTTCTTCTACGCACCGTGTGTGATGCATTCAACAATGCAAACGATAAAATTGTTAATATTGTGTGCGATGGCAATGCTATCACAAACGATTTAACAGGAAAAATTGTGTGTGATGTACCTGTGAACGAAAACATTTTCCTCGGAGCGACTGTGTGGGATGTACATACGAACATAAACGTCTAGCGGGGACTGACTATGGAGGATGTACTTGCGGCCGGAAACAATTTCGCCTGTAAAATTGTGTTTTTAGCTCTACTGCATGTATTTCCGTATTTGAGCGCTCGTCGATCGCACGCGACCTCATTTTGCCAAGCGTGTGTGCCAGGAGGGCATATCCCCGACGGTTTCTGGGTCGTGTGGGAAGGACCCCCCTATCTCGTCACTCACTAGGCGACGATTCCAAATGCCGTCGCGGAAAGGAGTTTAAAACCGTTTGTATAACACCGACGCGTACTAGTGTCCTCCACCTAAAGGTGATCCTGTGTTTGAATTAAAGCAACTACCTGACACTTTGAAATATGCTTATCTTGATGAGAAAAAGATATATCCTATTATTATTAGTGCTAACCTTTCAAATCATGAAGAAAAAAGATTATTGAAAATTCTGAGGAAGCACCGAGCTGCTATATGATATACTCTTGATGATCTTAAGGTAATTAGTCCCACTCTATGTTAGCACACGATCAAAATGGAACCTGATGCTAAACCCGTTGTTGATCACCAACGTCGGTTAAATCCAAAGATGAAAGAAGTGGTAAGGACGGAAATATTCAAACTTCTAGAAGCAGGTATAATCTATCCTATAGCTGATAGTAGATGGGTAAGTCCTGTTCATTGTGTTCCTTAGAAAGGAGGTATTACTGTTGTTCCTAATGATAAAAATGAACTTCTTCCACAAATTGTTGTTATAGCCTATAGAATGGTAATCAATTTCAGAAAATTAAACAAAACAACTAGGAAAGATCATTACCCTCTGCCTTCTATTGATTGAATGCTAGAAAGATTATCTAAGCACACACACTTTTGTTTCCTTGATGGATACTCTAGTTTCTCACAAATACCTGTTTCAGAACCTGATCAAGAAAAGACCACTTTCAATTGTCCTTTTGGAACTTATGCTTATAGATGTATGCCTTTTAGTTTATGCAATGTACCTGCTACCTTTCAAAGATGTATGATTGCTATATTCTCTTATTTTTGTGAAAAGATTGTTGAGGTTTTCATGAATGACTTTTCTGTTTATGGGAAGTCTTTCGATGATTGTTTAAGGAATCTTGATCGAGTTTTGCAGAGATGTGAGCAAACTAATCTTGTCTTGAATTGGGAGAAGTGTCATTTTATGGTTAACGAAGGTATTGTTTTGGGCCATAAAATTTCTGAAAGAGGTATTGGGGTGGACAAAGCTAAGGTTGATGCAATTGAGAAAATGCCATGTCCTAAAGATATCAGAAGTATTCGTAGTTTCCTTGGCCATGCTGGTTTCTATAGGAGATTTATCAAAGGCTTTTCCAAAATTTCTAGGCCTCCTACAAATCTTTTGCAAAAGGATATTCCTTTTGTTTTCGATGATGGGTGTGTAGAAGCCTTTGAAACACTCAAGAAAGCCTTAATTTCTCCACCTATTGTTCAACCACCTGATTGGAACTTGTCTTTTGAAATTATGTGTGATGCTAGTGATTACGATGTTGGTGATGTCCTAGGACAAAGAGTTGATAAGAAACTGAATGTTATTCACTATGCAAGTAAAACTCTAGACATGCACAAAGAAATTATGCTACTACGGAAAACGAATTTCTAGCAGTTGTGTTTGCCTATGATAAATTTAGAACCTATATCGTGGACTCAAAAGTAATTGTTCACACTGATCATGCTGCAATAAAATATCTTATGGAAAAGAAAGATGCTAAACCTAGACTCATTAGGTGGGTTCTCTTGCTACAAGAATTTGATTTACATATTACTGATAGGAAAGGCGCTGAGAACCCCGTAGCTGATAAATAACTTGTCTAGGTTGGAAAATGTTCTTAATGACCCACTACCTATTGCTATTAGTTTTTCTGATGAGCCATTAGCTGCAATAAATGTTTCTAATAGCACACTTGGTATGTCGACTATACTAATTATATTGTTGCTTACTACATACCTCCTAGTTCACATACCAACAAAAGAAAAAATATTCTATGATTTAAGACATTACTTTTGGGATGACCCACATCTTTATAAATGAGTAGATGGTATTATTAGACGTTGTGTACCTGAGCATGAACAGGAACAAATCCTACAGAAATGTCACTCCGAAGCTTATGGAGGACATCATGCGGGAGATAGAACTGCTCACAAGGTATTGTAGTCTGGTTTTTATTGGCCTAGTCTCTTCAACGATACCCATAAGTTTGTCTTATCTTTTGATGAATGCCAAAGAATAGGTAATATCAGTAAGCGTCAAGAAATGCATATGAATTATTCACTTGCTGTTGAACCATTTGATGTTTGGGGATTTCATTACATGGGACATTTTCCTTCCTCTAATGGGTATACTCATATTTTGGTTGTTGTTGATTATGTTACTAAGTGGGTAGAAGCTATTCGAACTAGTAGTGCTGATCACAACACCTCTATTAAAATGCTTAAGGAAGTTATTTTCCCAAGGTTTGGAGTCCCTAGATACTTAATGACTGATGGTGGTTCACACTATATTCATGGTGCTTTTCGTAAAATGCTTGCCAAGTATGATGTTAACCATAGAATTGCATCACCCTATCATTCTCAGTCTAATAGTAAAGTTGAACTTAGTAATAGAGAAATAGAGTTAATATTGCAAAAGATTGTCAATAGGTCTCGAAAGAATTGGTCCAAGAAGTTGGATGATGCACTTTGGGCCTACAAAACAGCTTATAAAAATCCTATGGGTATGTCTCCTTATAAAATGGTATATGGGAAGGCTTGTCATTTACCTCTTTAGTTAGAACATAAAGCATATTGGGCAATTAAAGAACTCAATTATGATTTCAAACTTGCTGGTGAAAAGAGGTTATTTGATATTAGCTCACTAGATGAATGGAGAACACAGGCTTATGAAAATGCCAAGCTTTTCAAAGAAAAAGTTAAAAGATGACATGATAAAACAATCCAAAAGAGGGAATTCAAATTGGGTGAATATGTTTTACTATACAACTCTCGGTTTAGATTCTTCGTAGGAAAACTTCTCTCTAAATGGGAAGGACCTTATGTTATAGAAGAAGTTTATCATTCTGGAGCCATCAAAATAAATAATGTCGAAGGTACAAACCCGAAGGTGGTCAATGGTCAAAGAATCAAACACTATATCTCAGGTACAACTATTAATGTTGAAAGCAATATTATCCAAACCATTACACCGGAGGAGCACATAAAGGAAACCTTCCGGAACACTCCAGAATCCTGAAATAAGGGAGGTACGTGATACAGTAAGTAAACGGGCTCCGAAAAATCCACATTTTTTTTAGTTTTGGAATAATAGATAATTTAGGAAAATAAGAAGCAACCAGGAAGGCACCCCTGGTGGGCACAACCCACCAGGGCGCGCCTGGCAAGGTTGTGCCCACCTCGGGTACCTTCCAGACTCCATTTTTCTCCCGTTTGCTTGTTTCCCAAGATAAAAAATCAATATATACTTCCTGAACCTATTGATCCTCGCATCACGGAGAAATCTTCTGTTTTCTTTCCTTGCTGTTTTCTGACATATCTAAATCACCATGGCCACTCCGAGCTCCTCCAAGGACATGTACTTCGAGAGGGTAATCAACCCCTATCTGTCGGAGGTGATGAAGCACCCTCAAACCATTGAGATGCGAGAGGGGGTGCTCCACATCCGAGATGTCCAGGGTCCCAAGGGGAAGGGAACCATGGAGGCCAGGCTTGAATCTATGGAGCAAGAAGTTTTCAAGTGTAAGGGGATGGTGCAGCATGGGCTCGATGCCAATCACCGCATGATTACGGACTTTACCCATGATAACAAGATGCATGACCAGTCCATGAAGGATGTCGTCTTCGCCCTCACGGAGCGGATCAACTTTCAACAAAGCCAAATCTATGATCTCCAAAACCAAGTCTTTGAATATGAGGCAAGGTTTAAAGGTATGAGTTTGGCTACCAGTTACAGGACTCATGAGACTCTTGCCTCATCTTATGATGGTGAGCCTCTACCATGGAAGACGGAGGACAAGCTCGCTACTACCTCATCACCACCACCAACACCTTCTTCACCACCAAAGGAAAATTTAGTATCGGGTATGGGCACTCCCCTTGGCTTGAGCCAAGCTTGGGGGAGGTGCCCCGGTATCGTATCACATCACTATATTGTCGGTGTATTTGGAACGACACCTATGGGATCACAAGAATCCCTACTACGGTTGCGGGGCGCGGGGATGAGAGAAGAGTGGATCAAGAAGTTAGCACACGGTTCCTTTACCCAGGTTCGGGCCGCGAGGATGAGTAAAACCCTACTCCTGCTTTGGTGGATTATATGTTTGTGTTCTTCAGCTAGCTATGGGGCGTGAGGAGCTCCAAAAGCCCAATCATGAAGAGTTCTAAAAAGTTGAATCCTTCTCCTGGTCGCCTCGGGCCTCCTTTTATAAGGAAAAGGGGTTGCCACAGTGGCACACAGGAGGTGGAAAGGGTACAGTGATGCGAGGTTATCCCTCACATTACATGACAAGGCGCATCTAATGCGCTTAGCTTAGGTGTCCTTGCTTTATCGGGGACGGGGGAGACATCCGTCTTGTCCGTCGCCGCTCCTTATTGTGTCAACACGCGCCCTGGCCAGCGATGCCTGGGATGACATGTAGGCAGGCAGGCAGGCAGCTGAGGTGGCGCAATGGTGTGTCTCCATGAAGATCTGCATGTCGCCATGCAGGTGCCTGCCCAGCTGGTTGGGTCGGCAGCTGCATGGGGCGGTGGAAGCTTAGCCGGCATGGGCCTGATGGTGGCCCTGCGGACGTCCTCGACAAGGGCCTTGCCGGGGGCCCGACATGGGTCTTGCCGCGGCGCCTGCCGTCATCCCCGACAAGATGCTTGCCGGAGGTCTTGTGGTCTTCCTTGGCTGGGATCCCGTCAAGGGTCGTCGTCTTCTTAGCGTGCATCTGATCTTGAATGTCTTCACAAAGATCAGCATGCCATTACGGGAATGCCTCCCGAATCCTTGCCCCATGGGGGCAGTGGACTCAAGGGTGATCCGGTCCGTAGGCGTGGGGCGAGTTGCCGCGGCGAAGGTCTTGCCGGGGCTGTTAGAACCGGCTCCCGGCAAGGATCTTGCCGGGGGATCCCGCTTCGTCCCTTTGCTCTTTGTGGTCTTGGCTTTGGGCTTCAGTCTCCATCGAGCTTCGGTCTTACCCTGGCTCACCTCCCTTTCCATGCTTGGTGTGGTGGTGCCCGTGGCTCAGACTGCCCATGCACAGTTATAGGGGTACAAAAAGTGTATCCCTCTTTTTGTACACCGACAGGAGCCCCCGGGCCTGGGCTACACATAAGCGCGACGCCTTGTTAGGCCAGGCCCAGAACGGTGCGCGGGCAGGCGGGACGGTTTTTACCGTGGTAAGATTCTCCGCGCGCTTCGCCTCCCACGATCCGCATGCGCGGCGCGGGGTGGAGGGGCGTGCGTGACGTGGGCGGCATGCGCGGGGCGGTTTCCGCAGGCATGCATCACGTCACAGTAAAGAGGAGGCTTGCGCCTTCCCCATAACCGAGGGAGGCATGGAGACGCGGCTAATTTACTGAATTGGGCCGAAGCGCGGTCCTCAAGGCGTCCACTCCCCACGATCACAGAGTGGGGAGAGGTCGCCTCACCCGTCCCCTCGGTTCTGCACATCTGCCACGTGCCTCCCATGCACTTGGGGTGGCAAACGGTGGAGGTGGGAAACCAGGCCGTCGCTGGTTGGGGCGGCGGGTCGGTCCCGGCTCCCTGCGCCTTCTGTGTCTTGATTGGCCGAGCGGGGTGGTCGAGCCCCAGCCCCGCCCCTTTATAAAGAGCGGGAGGGGAGGGACGGCACCCCGCACTCTTCCATCTTCTTTCTCCTTCAGCTTCTGCTCCTCTCTTCCGTTTGCCATGGAGAGAGGAAATCCCGGCCCTTCAACGGTAGCGGCGAGGGTCGCTGCTCGACAACGCGTCCCTCCTTCTCCTGCACCCGCAGTGGCAGAGCCGGCCACGAGGGGAAGGGGGAGGGGGCGAGGCCGGGCGCTCGGGGAAGAGGAGGACGAGGCGGCCTGCCGGGCTCGCCCCCGCCAACAGCTCCTCCTCCAGTGGAGGTCCATGTTGGGGATGACCCTTGCGAGTTCTTCGTCAGGCTGCGACGGCCGCCGCGCCGTCGCCTTCGTCTCCCGACCCCATTTGCGCGGGAGATGAAGCTGGATCCACCGAAGTCGCTGCGGCTGCACATGAGGGGCTGCGGGATCAGCAGCACGCGGGTCCGCGTCGACTTCCCTGCTCCTCATGTGATGTATCTTTGTTAGGGATGGAAGACGTTTGCTCGCATCCATAGCCTGACGGATGGGCTCACTCTCCATTTTAAATCGATGGAGGGTGGCCTTCTCTCCGTCAAGGTCTTCGGGCACTTTGGGACTCGTGCAAGGTGCTGCGTGGAGAGCTCCTCCGATGACGAAGACCCCTCCTCGAACGAGGGTGACGAGGAGGGCAGCGGCAGCGACGAAGAGGGCGGTAGGCGGCAGGATGATGGGTCCGACTAGGTGTTGGGCGCCGCTCCTGGTGGCACCGGCGACCCCATCATCCGCATCGCCGGCTCCTTGAACTTCTCGGGGCCGTCCCCTTGGCGGCTGGCGTAGGGAGGCTGCAGAAGAGGAAGAGGGCGGGCGGAAAGGTCGTCATGTCGGAGTACACGGGCACCGACGCCTTCGACGCGTACTGACGTCCTGCCGCCTCGTGTTCGAGCTCTGCTTCCGGCGCCGCCATCACCATCCAGCCCTTGGGCGGCCACCAAGATGTCCTCTTGGTGTCTTCTGCCACCGTAGCTCGTCTAGGCGCTCCTTTTGCCCTTCTCGCCTCCTTGACCTACCTCCTGAGGAGAGGGACAAGAAAGGCATTACGGGCATCTTATCTCTTTTTAGTTTGTAAGCCTTCGGGAATCTGTTAAATTTAAAACTTGTAATCCCCTTGTTCATGTTTTTCATTCCCTGCGGACTGTACCTGAATGGAATGTTTTTTAATGAAAAAGGGATGTTTTCCGGGTCATTTGTTGGTGGGTGAAACCCACGACAAGGAATAAATCCTTGATATCTTTAAGATAAACATTTTCTCGCCCGGCAACAGGCCTTGCCGTCTCCCTACTTCGCTCGACCTTTCTCACGCCTTTGGCGGAGGCAGGGATGAAGTGGGCTTAGGCTCCTCGTTTCATCCTTTCGCTGCCGCGACTACGACCAAACTTAGTCCCAGGAACGAGCCCTAGGGCCTAGAGTTATGGGAGCACGGTAGCTTAAGGAAAAGAACGAGGTTTCACATACCTCAGTCCATAATGGAATGCATGATAAGGGATGAAGAACTTATCTGAAGCTGCAGCCCCCGGCAACCCTGGTTCACCGTGGGTTAATCTTTGCTCTTGTAGCCCCCGGCAACACTGGCTTGCCGGGGCCTAGGTGCTAGTATGTTCCTCTTTCTTCTCCCCAAGTGGCTTCGGCAAGGATATCTGTGCGTCCTGTGAACCAAAGGAGATAGAGGAAAGACAAAGAGACGCAAACTCGACCTCTAAGCTAGGGGTTAGCCACCGCTAGGCACTATCAACCCTAACCAAGGACGAGACTCGACTCTGCATGCATGCTATAACTTAGGGCGCCAGCGCTTCCTTTATTTATGCTCAGGGTCTGCGCCTGGCTTTGTACAAAGGGTTACATGCCTTGCCGGCAAGGCTTGTACAAAAGGGTGGCTTGCCGGGTGGCCCGACAAGCCGTGCCTTATGGGTAAAACTTGTGAAGATGCTGAATGTTCCAGGAATTGCTCACCGGAATGGCATTTTCGGTCTCCAGGCGGACTGCGCCATGCTTGGTGACTCGTATTACCCGATAAGGGCCTTCCCACTTTGGCGTCAACTTGTTTGTATTCTTGGCCAATTGAACGCGCCGAAGAACAAGGTCGCCTTCCTCAAAGCTTCGGGCACGGACCTTGCGGCTATGCTAGCGCACTACAAGAAATATGTCAACTTATGACCTTCTGTCAGTGACCCTGGGAGAATTGGTCATAGATCTATGACCATTTCAGACCAATTGGTCAAAAGTTGTTCGAGGGGCTCCAAACCCTAAACTATAACGACCATTTTGGTTAGAAAGGTCATAATTTCCTTACACGAAATGGTCATAAAGCAGATAGCACTGATCCGCTGCCTTATTTCTAGCTGATCATGACCAATATAGATGGTCATAACCTTGTAAATTGTGGTGGGTTGCTACGACTAGGTGCCACCTCATCAGTTTTGCCTATGTGTCATGTCCATGTGGCAGTTTTTGTCCTAGGTTGTGAAGCAACCTATATTTCTATCATTCCCAAAAATCCCCAAAAAATCTCATAAATTCTTTGGGTCATATCTTCGTCAAATATGCAAAAAAAACCTTCCTTGCCTAGTTCAAAAATAATTCAAAAATATTCATTTTCCTATTCTGTTCAAAAAACACTTTGTGAAGGAAGTACCACTTTGGCATGTCCAAATGGTATCCATTTTCTACAGTGCTCTCCTATGCCCAAATAACTATCCTCCACCAAATGCCAGCTCAATCCATTCATTATTTTGAGCCTAGCTTCAACATTCGTATTTATGTCCAGTGTGGTACTTTGCAAAGCAAGTACCACCTAGACTCCTCCTTTTGAGCTGAAAATTTGTGAAGATGGTCTTCTTAGTAACTGATCATCCTGAACCAAAACTCACGCCCATTAGCCATGTGCATTTCCCGTACCGCTAATCAAACACTTGGCTGCTAATTCATGTTTGAGCATCGATCGGTCTCCTCGTGAGAATCTTATGTTGTAATTTTCTTCCTAGCACCTACCTGGGGAGTGCCCAACCCACTAGACATGCCTAGGCCTCCAATAACACATGGCAATGCCACAATCACGCGGTGACCACGCGGCGAGCATGCGAGTTTACGCGCTCTAGAGTTGGGGCCCTCGACCACCGCCCAAACCTCGACGTATCGCCACCAAACCATGTATTTATGATTAAATATGTACTTATGTAACTAGAAATGATTTTTGGAAAAAATAAATACCAAACTATGAGGCAGCTGCAATTCAAATTTGACCTGCTTCCATCTGAATTGATGGAAATTTGTCTTTTTCACGAGAGGTCGATCAAAACTTTTTACACCCAACCATTTTGTCAATTGTGCATTAAATATGTCTTAGTATATTAGAAAATTGATTTGGTCCAATTTTGCAACAATTATTTGGGAGGTCCTTCACAAAAAAACCTCCTTGTGGGCACTCGAAAAATGGAAAATGAATTTTTCGTCCAAAGAAAATGAAAACTTCCTTAGGCAATATTGTTTGCCATTCCAAGATGCACCCTTGTGCACAATATGAGATCATTTGAACAAACTTTGCCATGAATGTGGCCATAGGATTGATCATTTGGCTTGAAAGCCATGAATCTTCACGCATGATAGCTCATTTCTGAGAACACTTTTTTAAAAGAATTGCCGTATTACAAGTTTATTATTTTTCCTGGTAACTTGGTCATATATAATGACACAATACGAAGGTGTTCCAATTTTTTGATTTTTTTTGAATTTTTTATGCCCGTTTCAAAATGCGATCAAAACGGCGGGAATGACCGTTCCTAGCTAGTGGTTGAATCTTGGTATTTTTTGGTGTTTCTCTGATTAAATAGATACTTATGTACCTAGAAATGATTTTTGTAAAAAATAAATAGCAAACTATGAGGCAGTTGCAGTTCAAATTTGACCCGCTTCCAGCTGAATCGGCGGAAATTTGTCTTTTTCACGAGAGGAGGATCAAAACTTTTTACACCCGAACATTTTGTCAATTGTGAATTAAATATGTCCTAGTATTTTAGAAAATTGGTTTGGTCCAATTTTACAACAATTATTTGGGAGGTCCTTCACAAAAAAACCCTCCTTTTGGGCACTCGAAAAATGGAAAATGAATTTTTCGTCCAAAGAAAATGAAAACTTCCTTAGGCAATATTGTTTGCCGTTCCAAGATGCACCCTTGTGCACAATATGAGATTATTTGAACAAACTATGCCATGAATGTGGCCATAGGATTGATCATTTGGCTCGAAAGCCATGAATCTTCACGCATGATAGCTCATTTCTGAGAACACTTTTTTAAAAGAATTACCATATTACAAGTTTATTATTTTTCCTGGTAACTTGGTCATATATAATGACACAATGCGAAGGTTTTCCAAATTTTGATTTTTTTTTGAATTTTTTATGCCCGTTAAATGCGGTCAAAATGGCGGGAATGACCGTTCCTAGCTAGTGGTTGAATCTTGGTATTTTTTTGGTGTTTCTCTGATTAAATAGATACTTATGTACCTAGAAATGATTTTTGTAAAAAATAAAGAGCAAACTACAAGGCAGCTACAGTTCAAATTTGACCAACTTCCAGCTGAATCGGCCGAAATTTGTCTTTTCACGAGAAGTGGATCAAAACTTTTTACACCCAACCATTTAGTCAATTGTGCATTAAATATGGCCTAGTATTTTATAAAAATGATTTGGTCCAATTTTGCAACAATTATTTGGGAGGTCCTTCACAAAAATACCTCCTTTTGGGCACTTGAAAAATGGAAAATGAATTTTTCGTCCAAAGAAAATGAAAACTTCCTTAGGCAATATTGTTTGCCATTCCAAGATGCACCCTTATGCAAAATATGAGATTGTTTTAACAAATATTTGATAGGACTTCCACACAAAAAATCATTTTGAGCACTGAAAAATGGAATGAAATTTTTTATCTTGAATCGATCATGACCAATTTATATGGTCATAAGGTCATCAAATGGTTTGCTGCGTTATGATTGGACCATGGGCATATCACGCGGATCAAGCATAAACCACCGTTGGATGCTTCCGGATCCAACGGCCCAAACACACCCCAGCCAAAACCCTAGGTCTGCCCTCATCGACATTTTCCACCCACCCCCCGCCTCCATTCTTTCTCTCATTCCTCCCTCCCCCGCCTCCATTC
>LR738710.1:256045160-256069145 GCA_902687465.1 Secale cereale | reverse complement strand
TCCCCCGGCGGGATTCGCCGCTCCTCCTTCCTCCGTCTCACTCACACCCATAGCCGCCGCCGTCGTCACCCACAGCCGCCTCCCACCGCTGCTCCAGATCCCTCTCCCCTCACCACCGGTCTGAACCCTCCCCTCTCATACGCGTTGCCCTATCAACCCCCACTTCACCGCCGCACATCCACAAGAGCAACACGAGCGGCGCGCCATGGACCGGCATTGCCTACTTTTTCTACGACGAGCCGACGCGCCGCGCATCTGCTGCATCGCCGGCTCCGCCATCCCCGCTCCCCGTCCAGTAGCCTCGGGCCACCGTGTCCGCCTCGGCGAGACACCACCCGAGGAAGAAGCTGGCGATGGCGCACGACGGCCAGCCCCGCCAAGCCCTGTCTGCACGGTGGTGATCTCCGCGCGGACCTCCCTGGCGCTGACGCAGTGCACGACGCGCCCTAGCTCGGACATGAGCCCCGGGTGGTCGGCGCAGCACACCAACGCCCTGACGCGCAGCACACCCACGCCTTGACGCGCTTGGCGCTCTCCCTGTCATGCCTGGGAGTCCTCCTTCGGCGGCCTCTTCGGCTCCTTCAATGACGAGAGTAAGAATGAAATTGCGCCTACTCTTCTCAACTCAGTTTATCTTTCCATCAAGTTAGTGTTAGATATAGTTTCAGCACAATCTGACATGCGATGTCGTAACGTGTGTGATGCGATTTGTAGTTAATTCAGTGTTACAATGGTTGATTGCAAGAATGAGCAATGGACGGATGAAAGTAAATCATTTCTCTTTGCCATCCCTCTTCTTAAACTAGAAGAGGGGTCTCTCTGAAAACCAAGGAGTACTTCTATTTTAGCAGGAAACAATCACACATTGAGGAGATTCTTTGCGTTGTATAGAGATACGATGCCAAGCTGACAACACTGTATATTATAAAATGAACAAACAAACCATCGGACCAAGACAAGGTACACATGCACAAAATTTCCATCATGGGGTGTTTTTGGAGAGCTACAGATAGTGCAGCTTCACTAATTAGTGCTTGGTCCTTCATACCTGACTATGTAATGTAGAAGCTCTAGTTTATCCTAATAGTTTCCTGTAGCATTGTGCTATGTGTGATGCTGAACAATATGCCCTTAATCTGTTGCTATATTCTCAAGTGTTGTTTACCATTTACACTTTTTTTTGCATTTGCCGGTAACTTCTTATCTCCCTCTCTCCCTCCCGCAGGGCATGGAAGCTGTAACGCCCCGGACACACCCGCCGGTGGTCGTTACTCCGGGCGGGATCTAGACTGGCCTCACATATCAATACTAGTCTGTTCTGCGCACTTTGTCCTCACTCGTGCGCACCCGGGAGCAACTTCCCGGTCGGTCACCCATCCTGAAACTACTCCAAGCTGAGCACGCTTAACTTTGGAGTTCTATCCGAATGGGCTCCCGAAAAAGAAGGAATTCCTTATTGATATGAGTAGTCTATCATCCCTAATAAGCCAGGCCATCACATACACCCTCACTCAGAGGAACCGACGTCCTCGTCGGGCCACGGGAATGTTCCCTCTTGGTACAACCGTCTGTGCTTCCAGGACATCACATGTGCCATGCCGTGTGCCACGACGGGTCACAAACGTCATGCACAACATGACTGCAAACTGTCCGCAAACATCCGTTTAACCGCGAGGGTCGGCTCTGATACCAACTTGTAACGCCCCGGACACACCCGCCGGTGGTCGTTACTCCTGGCGGGATCTAGACTGGCCTCACATATCAATACTAGTCTTTTCTGCGCACTTTTTCCTCACTCGTGCGCACCCGGGAGCAACTTCCCGGTCGGTCACCCATCCTGAAACTACTCCAAGCTGAGCACGCTTAACTTTGGAGTTCTATCCGAATGGGCTCCCGAAAAAGAAGGAATTCCTTATTGATATGAGTAGTCTATCATCCCTAATAAGCCAGGCCATCACAGAAGCAGTACCTACTCCAGCTGCAGCTCTACCCTCTCCACACCTAGGTTACTGATTTGACCCAATTTGACAACTGTTTACATCAGCAGTTCATGGTTGAGCCTCCCTCTACCTCTCTCTTGTTCTCTTATTATGCTGTTGCTCTAAATTCACTTTCATGCTTGACAGAATCTATTGCTACTGCTGTCAGTCCCTAGTCCCTAGTGCTAGTGCTCTAAATTCACTTGCATGCTTGACTAAATTCACTTGGCATTGAACTGTTTGCCAAATTAATTTGCTTGCCTATTGCCACAAAAAGTTAGTACTCCCTAGTGTTGAATCAGCATTTACATGCTTACAAATATTGGTCTGAATCTGCGATGCTCCCTAGAGCTTGACTGAATCTCATGGAGTAGATTTCAGTTTACCAATTAGTCTGAATCTATTTACACGCTTTACTGAATTTTGCTTGGTGCTGTTGGCGTCGGACTCTAGTGCTGAATCACTTGGACGTTGCCTCGCCATAGCTATAATTTCTTGCAGTATAGCTGTAGCAGTCCATTAGGAGTAGATTTGCATCATTAGCATTAGGGGTAACTTCTTCCGAAAACTCTTTAACACAAATATTGTCATGCATCAGTAGCATGTTTGCTTGTTTTGTAGTAGTGATTAATTACTTTAATGTCTGAGCATACACATTAAATGAAACTTTTTCAGATAATTATAATTAGCTGAAATTAACTGAAATTGTTATGTATGTACATGAATATAGTGTATCCGTAATGTATGTCTGGAACTGAGTTTTTTTCTTTGCGGGAAATAAGTCTGGAACTGAGTTACTGGGCCGTTTCTCTTGAAGGTCACTGACAGAAGATCACTGACAGAAGATCACTGACATAAGATCACTAGTTTTTTTGGATGTGTTTTAGATCGGAAGGCACTTGCGTCGATGTACTATTCGCTTTCCGTGATGCCGCCGTTACATGAAAATGCCCATAGATTCGTAGTGGTGGCAGAACTTTGTATGCTGATGTATGTGCTATAGTTTTTGTGATGCTGCATGCTCCATGCCATTCTGTGTAGAGATAATGACCTAGGCCAGCTTTTGCATTGTTTAGAAGTAAAATGCAATTGAACGAGCAACATTTTAGGGTGATTTAGGCGTTTTATTTTACTGTGTTTAATATAACTGTTTAGTATGAGTTGTTGGAGCTTTGTTCCAATTTGATGCTCAGCTTTTATCTTCGAAATGTTTCCGTTTACTAATGTTTATATCTATCATTCAGTACTACTGTTTATATCTAAACAAGACCTTATGATTTACACAGGTCGGGTTGTCGTAGGTTCCATGGAGCCCCCCTCCCCTCGTCAAGCTCGGCGCCAAGAGCGAGGAGCTGCTCTTCGCCTCGCGTCGCCTCGCACAAGCGACATCGTCAGGTTGCAAGCAAATATTCCTGTCTGCTCTTTCACTAGTGTCAACCCTTGCTTTCGTTGTTAATAATACACGCATCCTCCACAACTAATACACAAGATGCATTTCCATCCCATCTAGTAGGTGATGACTCGATGCAAACAAATAAAATAAAATTAGTAGGTGTTGACTGCTCACAGCCCATATATGCTGAATGATGCTAGCTACTGTACATAAGGTCTTGCTCATGTTCAAGCCTGGTAGTATTTTTTTTCAAATGGTCTGTTTACTTTATTTATCTGTCGTTTGATTTTGCTCCATCAGCTTTCCTGATGTCCTTCTACATATATATGTTGGTTGTAATGTTCTTGAACAAGGCAAGTACTTGATATTCCATTCTGTTCTTGTAGGTGAATGGAACTTGTGTTGTTGGTAGAACTCCGCTGAGGACTTCTACCCATGTTGAAGAGCATGTTCTGTGGTATCCAAGAGTAGCTAGCTTTTGTACTGGCAGAGCGGTCTATTTCTAGATCCCAATATTTATGATTGTGTGGATCTGGGTGAAGTTTGAAGTTCCTGGGTATGCAAGATTCGATGGTTAAACTGGTTGATGTGATGTGAATGAGTGTATGGAAACTGGTTGTTGTGATGTGAATGAGTGTATGTAGTTTCATGTGTTCTGTTCTGTATAGCATATTGTAATAAACTTATTTTAGCTGTTATTTGAAGATTTTCATATGCTTTCTCTCTTCTGTCTGTTTGATATATACATATATATTGCTTATTAATAAGCTGTGAAAAATCTGACATTTGGGACTCATCTGTAAACTGGAGCTGGGAAAAAAAGCTGGAAATAAAAAAAATTGACTGCAAAATGTTGTGCGCTAGAAAATAAAAAGGCCAAATTGTAGGCCAGGCCCATGTAGCTAACCGAAATTAACATAAATTACATATATTAAAAGGGCCTGCCTAAAAAATAATACATGGGCCGAATTACTGGGTCAGACCCATGTAGCTAATAAAAGCACAGGGAAAAAACATTAAAAGGGCTGAATTGTTGGGCTAGGCCCACGTAGAAAATCGAATTGGACCGGGCTGATTCTTATGCCACATCAGCTTGCCACGCTGGATGCCTATGTGGTCTGGGGAGACTGCTAGTGACCAAAACACGACAGTAGGCATATTTTGGTCATAAACGTCTATGACCTTCTCACAGAGAAGGTCGCTATTGTCAGTTTATGACGGCCAGCTTTTGACCTTATGTTTTTGGTCACAAAAAGGTCACAAATGGAAATTTGTGACCATTCAGTGACCAATATTGGTGGTCACAAGTTGACATATTTCTTGTAGTGGCGGCGCAAGGCTTGCTGGTAGCGTGCTGCTCTCTCAGCCGCCCGAAGACGATCTTCCTCAAGGAGCATTGCGTCATCTTGCTGCAGTTGCTCTGGCTCAAGCTCATCATAAGCGAGCACTCGAGGTGACCCGTATATGAGTTCAGTGGGGAGAACTGCTTCTGCCCCGTATATTAGGGCATAGGGTGTCTGGCCGGTGGCTCGATTTGGCGTCGTTCTGATCGACCAAAGAACCGCCGGCCACTCCTCAATCTAGCGCCTTCCACTCTTGTGTAGCCTGTCAAAGGTCTTTGTCCTTAGGCCTCGCAGCACTTCAGCGTTTGCCCTCTCAGCTTCACCATTTCTTCGGGGGTGAGCAACGGAAGCGAAACAGACTTTGCTGCCGAGGTCTTGGGTATATTGCATGAAGGTGCGGCTTGTGAACTGCGTGCCGTTGTCGGTGATGACCCTGTTGGGTACACCAAAACGGCACACTAGTCCCTTGAAGAACTTGACGGCTGACAGAGTTGTGACCTTCCTCACTGCCTCCACCTCCGGCCACTTTGTGAACTTGTCGATTGCAACGTACAAGTACTCAAAGCCCCCGACAGCGCGGGGGAAAGGGCCCAGTATGTCGAGCCCCCAGATCGAGAAGGGCCAGGAGAGAGGAATGGTTTGAAGTGCTTGAGCTGGTTGATGAAGTTTCTTTGAATGAAACTGGCACGCTTCACACCTGGTGACCAGCGCCGTCGCATCCTGGAGGGCAGTGGGCCAGAAGAAGCCTTACCGAAATGCCTTGCTGGCAAGGGCTCTTGACCCTATGTGGGATCCACATATGCCTCCATGTATCTCTGCCAACAGCCCAGTCCTTCCTCTCGAGGGATACACTTTAATTTCACGCCGTTCGGTATCTTTCTGTACAGGACGTCATCGACGAACTGGTACATAGCAGACCGACGGACTACTTTTTCCGCTTCTTCCTGCTCCTCAAGAAGTTCCCCAGTCTGGAGGAATCGGACGGTATGTTGTGCCCACGTTGGAGCCTGGGGCTTGACGGCGAGGACTAAAGGCATTTCCTTCGCCATGGGAGCGGCTGTCTCGAAGGCAAGAGCTTGACGCTCCGCCGGAGCCAGCTGTCCCGTGGCAGGTTCAGTGTCCCCGGCAACATCCTTGCCGGCGGCTCCGGGGAGCTCGGCGGGAAAGTACTTGTCGGGCCCTGATTTCCTTCTCTTGTTTTGCTCTGTTGATGGATCAACGAATGGCTGAGAAAGCTGAAGCACAAAGGTACCTGGTTCCACAGGTAGCTTGAGGGCAGCGCGCTTTGACAGGTAATCGGCGATGTCGTTCTCCACTCGGGGAACGTGCTCCGCCTGTATACCATCAAAGCGCTCCTCCAGCTTTCTCACTTCATCGATGTAGGCCTTCATCAACGGGCTCTGGTAATCTTTGTTGACTTGCTTGACGACAAGCTGCGAATCGCCCCTGACGATGAGTTTCTTGATTCTGAGGTCGGCCACGATCCTAAGACCAGTAAGCAGCCCCTCATACTCAGCAGTATTGTTCGTTGATACCTCCCTGGGGAAGTGCATCTGGACCACGTACTTGAGGTGCTCTCTAGTGGGCGCGACCAACAGTACACCAGCCCCGGCGCCCTGTAAGGAAAAAGCTCGATCAAAGTACATGATCCAGTTGTAACTCGCCTCTTTGCCGGGGAGAGCAGTTTCCTGGACTTCTTCATCAGGCGTCGCGGTCCATTCTGCAATGAACTCCGCCAGGACTCGGCTTTGAATTGTCGAGGTACTTTCAAACTTGAGGCCAAAGCTGGACAGCTCCAATGCCCACTCTACAATCCTTCCCGTTGCATCTGGATTGTGCAATATCCGTTGTAGAGGGAGGCGAGTGACGACAGTGATCTCGTGCGCCTGGAAGTAGTGACGCAGCTTCCTCGAGGCCATAAGAAGGCCGAAGAGCAATTTCTGCACACCGGAGTACCTTGATCTAGCCCCCTACAAGAGGGAGCTAACAAAGTAGACCGGGTGCTGCATCATTTTCTTCCTTGGCTGCACTCCAACCGGCTGTGTCGTCTCTGCACCAATGGCATCAGGCTCTGTCGCCGCTATCACCTCTTCATCAATTTCTCTCTGCGCCACTAGTGCGGCGCTGACCACCTGGTTTGTTTCCGCTAAGTATAGCATTAACGGTTCATGTGGCCTAGGCGCAACTAGTACTGGCGTGGAGGAAAGATACCTCCATCCCATTGTAATGCTGTGTCAGCTTCTGGCGTCCATTCCATTGGGCCCGCCTTTCTCAAAATCTTGAAAAAGGGAAGGGCGCGCTCTGCAGACTTGGAAATGAATCTGCTCATGGCGGCAACGCAGCCAGTATGGTGACCCACATCCTTGACCCGTTTGGGTGCTTCAATTTGCTCTATAGCTTCGATCTTGTCCGGATTGGCCTCTATCCCACGCTGCGACACAAAGAACCCGAGAAGCTTGCCGGACGGGACGCCGAAGACGCACTTCTCAGGGTTCAGCTTGAGGTTGATATCGCGTAGGTTTACAAATGTTTCTTGTAAATCTGGTATAAAGGTTGCCCTGTTCTTGGTTTTGACCACTATATCATCCATATAAGCCTCCATATTTCTATGGAACTGGGATTCAAAACCAATCTGGACTGTCCTTGCAAACGTCGAGCCAGCACTCTTCAACCTGAAAGGCATTCGTACGAAATAGTACGTACCACACGGGGTGATGAATGTCGTCTTCTCTTCGTCTTCTCTTGCCATGAAGATCTGATGGTAGCCGGAGTAGGCATCGAGGAATGACAACAAGTCACACCCAGCCGTGGAGTCAATAATCTGGTCGATGCGCGGCAACGGGAAGGGGTCCTTGGGACAAGCTTTATTGATATTTGTGTAATCAATACACAGCCTCCACTTCCCATTTGCCTTGCGCACTACCACTGGATTGGCCAACCATGTTGGATGGAGCACTCCTCTTACCAAACCCACTGCATTCAATTTCCGGATCTCCTCTGTGATGAACTCTTGTCGTTCCAAAGCTTGCTTCCTGACCTTCTGCTTGATGGGCCACGCATGAGGATAGACAGCAAGGTGGTGCTCAATCACCTCCCTGGGAACGCCGGGGATGTCGGATGCTTGCCATGCAAACACGTCGACATTCGCCCACAGGAAGGTGACGAGCGCGTCTTCCTATTTGTCATCAAGGGTGGAGCTTATGGGAAAGCCCCTCCCGTGTCGTCCTCCTTGACGGAAACCTTCTTGGTTCCCGGCGGTGTGGCCCTGGACCTTGAATGTCTTCTTAGCGTGTATCTGATCTTGAATGTCTTCACAAAGATCTGCATGCCATTACGGGGATGCCTCCCGAATCCTTGCCCCATGGGGGCAGTGGACTCAAGGGTGATCCGCTCCGTAGGCGTGAGGCGAGTTGCCGCGGCGAAGGTCTTGCCGGGGCTGCTAGAACCGGCTCCCGGCAAGGATCTTGCCGGGGGATCCCACTTCGTCCCTTTGCTCTTTGTGGTCTTGGCTTTGGGCATCAGTCTCCATCGAGCTTCCGTCTTACCATGGCTCACCTCCCTTGCCATGCTTGGTGTGGTGGTGCCCGTGGCTCAGACTGCCCATGCACAGTTATAGGGGTACATAAAGGGTAACCCTCTTTTTGTACACCGACATATATTTGCCTTTATCTACCTTAGTTCGATCTTTAGTTATCCTTTTGCATTAGTTGAATAAAAGTTTAGTTCGATCTTTCTTTGAGAGTTTGCTTAGTGATCTATCTATCTATGTAATCATGTGCGAGATATATAATAAAATTTAGTTTGAATTTTGCTTTCCTTACTTCTTTGTTTCAATAAAAACAAAGGAAATAAATGAAAAAGATCATATGCTAATCTTATGGTAAGTAATGACATCACATAAGGAAAAGTATAAGTCGTAAAATTTATTGGAGATTGACAAACATAACATTGGTCAATTATGCAATTCATGAAAGAATTAATAAGGGAAGAGAAGATTCACATGCAATTCATGAAATAATTAATAAGGGAAGAGAAGATTCACATGCAAATATACTATCTTCGACATCTTTTGTCATTGTGAGCCCCCATAAAAATATTATATGCCAAAATTGTTGACATTGGACAAGGAAGACAATGTAATGATTTATGTTTGTTCATATCCACATAGAAGTTATATTCTCATAGATCCTTTAACATGTGGTGCTTGCCCAATTTATTTTCTAGCCAAAAACTCCGCACTAAGTAAAGATACTACTTGTGCATCCAAAAACCCTTAAACCCAAATATTTTCAAGAGCCCACCATACCTACCTATGGATTGAGTAAGATCCTTCAAGTAAGTTTTCATTGGTGCAATAAGGCAATAAAAATTGCTTCTAAATTTGTAAGATCGTTTACTGTAAGATAAAATTAAGCATTTTGCGAACTTGTGATGCCAAAGAATAAAAGCGACAGACTGCATAATAAAGTTGCTATCATAAGGGGCAATATAAAGTGACATTCTTTTGCACTAAGAGATTGAGCATACAAACAAAAAAGCGCATGACAACCTCCGCCTCCCTCTACGAAGGGCCTATCTTTTACTTCTATGCAAGAGTCAAAGTACTTCCCTATTCCTTTTTATTTTCTCTTTTGGCAAGAATCATGCGGTGAGGAATGATCTAGGCACATATGTCCTGCTGGATATGGGTGAGCATGAGTTAATATTGTTTACATGACCCTTGAGATGAGTATGTTGGGTGGCGAAATGATAAGCCCCTATCTTTCTATGTGTTCGGTTGAAACTTTTTGCTCATGTGTATGCGGTGAGTGTTAGCAATCATAGAAGATTATATGATGGTTGAGTATGTGGACTTTCCTAAAGGCTCTGATACATAACCCTTCTAGAAAATATGATGAATTGTAGTCGCAAAGTTGACTGAGAACATAGTTTTTTGGTTTTCAATAGAGTTTACGCTTCTACTTCAATAAGTGTGATGAATTGTTACTTGCTCATGAGAAGTTATATGACAGAGCTATCTGTATTATGTTTAAATAAAGTTTGTTGTTGTTACAATAATATACATGATGGTTCTATGTTCATATTTTGTTTTTATCGAAACCTCTCTCTCTAAGCATGTGGACATGTTTTTTTATTTCGGTTTTCGCTTGAGGACAAGCGAGGTCTAAGCTTGGGGGATTTGATACGTCCATTTTGCATCATGTTTTCTTACTGTTATTTATAATGGTTTAATGAATAATAATGCCTTTTGGAGTAATTATAGTGCCCTTTCTCTCATAATATGCAAGGTTTATATAAGAGGGAGAATACCGACAGCTGGAAATCTGGACCTGAAAAAGCAACGTCAGGCTACCTATTATGCACAACTCTAAATGAGCTGAAACTTCATGAGGATTTTTTATGGAATATATAAGAATTATTGGAGTAAGTAACTACCAGAGGGGCCCACCAGGTGGGCACAACCCACCTGGGCGCGCTAGGGAGCCCAGGCGCACCCTGGTGGGTTGTGCCCTCCTCGGCCCACCTCCGGTGCCCATCTTCTGGTATAGAAGTCATTTTGACCTAAAATAATGAAGGATAGGAAATTCTGGATGGAGCCCCGTTGTTTCGAGGCGGAACTTGTGCAGGAGCACTTTTGCCCTCCGGCGGAGCGATTCCGCTGGGGGAACTTCTCTCCCAGAGGGGGAAATCATCATCACCAACAACTCTCCCATCTTGGGGAGGGCAATTCAACAACACCATCTCCTCTCAAACCCTAGTTCATCTCTTGTGTTCAATCTTTGTACCGGAACCTTAGATTGGTGCTTGTGGGTGACTAGTAATGTTTATTTGGTGGAAAATTATATTTTCAGATCCACTATGCTATTCAATACCACTCTGATCATGAACATGTTTATCATTTGTGAGTAGTTACTTTTGTTCTTGAGTTCAAGAGAGAAATCTTGTTGCATGTAATCATGTGAGATTGATATGTGTTCGATATTTTGATGATATGTATGTTGTGATTCCCTTAGTGGTGTCATGTGAACGTTGACTACATGACACTTCGCCATATTTGGGCCTAAGATAATGCATTGTGGATTAGTTATTGGATGATGGGTTGCTAGAGTGACAGAAGCTTAAACCCTAGTTTATGAGCTACTTCGTAAGGGGCCGATTTGGATTCAAATGTTTAATGCTACGGTTAGATTTTATCTTAATATTTTTCTCATAGTTGCGGATGCTTGCGAGGGGGTTAATCATAAGTAGGAGGTTTGTTCAAGTAAGAACATCACCTAAGCACCGATCCACCCACATATCAAATTATCAAAGTAGTGACCACAAATCAAGCCAATATGGTGAAAGTGACTAGATGAAATTCCCGTGTGCCCTCAAGAACACTTTGCTTATTATAAGAAACCATTTTTACCTGCCTTTGCCAAAAAAGGATTGGTCTACCTTGCTGCATACTATTTGCCGTTACCGTTACATGCTCTTTACAAATTATCTTGCTATTAAACTATCTTCTACTTACAATTTCAGTGCTTGCAGACATTACCTTCCTGAAAACCACTTGCCATTTCCTTCTGCTCCGCATTGGGTTCGACACTCTTACTTATCGAAAGGACTACGATTAATACCCTATACTTGTGGGTCATCAGCATAGCCTATGATTGTTCAATTTATTGCTACTGCTTTCTGAATGTCAAATACATGTTTCTTTGACCATGAGATCATGAAACTATCGGACTCCGAAGAAATGGCCTATGTGCCATCAAATGTCACAACGTAACTGGGTGATCATAAAGGTGGTCTACATGAATCTTCGAAGGTGTCTGTTAGGTTGGCATGGATCGAGACTGGGATTTGTCACTCCGTGTGACGAAGAGGTATCTCTAGGCCCTCTCAGTAATACAACATCACAAGAAGCTTGCAAGCAAAGTGACTAAGGACTTAGTTGCAAGATGATGTATTATGAAACGAGTAAAGAGACTTGCTGATAACCCACAAGTATAGGGGATCACAACAATTTTTGAGGGTAGAGTATTCAACCCAAATTTATAGATTCGACACAAGGGGAGCCAAAGAATATTGGCAAGTATTAGCAACTGAGTTGTCAATTCAGCAACACCTGGAGATTAATTATCTGCAACAAAGTGATCGGTAGCACAGTAATATGATAGTTTTGATAGTAGCAGTAGCAGCAATAGTAAAAGAAATAGTGATAGCAGTGATTTTGTAGCAGTAGCAATAGTAACAACAATAGTAGTAACTTAGAAAGATCAATATATAGGAAATTCGTAGGCATTGTATCGGCAATTTGTTAGATGATATTCATCATGTAACTGTCATAACCTAGGGCAATATGGCACTAGCTCCAGTTCATAAATGTAATGTAAGCATGCATTCTGTAAATAGTCATACGTGCTTATGGAAAGAACTTGTATGACATCTTTTATCCTACCCTCCCGTGGCAGCGGGGTCCATAAGGAAACTAAGGGATATTAAGGCCTCCTTTAATAGAGTACCGGAACAAAGCATTAGCACATAGTGAATACATGTACTCCTCAAACTACGTTCATCACCGGAAACTATCCCGCATATTGTCACTACAGGGTTTATGGAACATAACACGTAGTAGGTGACTATGCCTTGCAAGATAAGATCTAGAACATAGATATAATGGTGATGACATAAACGGTTCATATCTGAAATCATGGCACTTGGGCACAAAGTGTCAAGCATTAAGCATAGACAAGTCATAACAACATCAATCTCAAAACATACTAGATACTAGGGATCAAGCCCTAACAAAACTAACTCGAATACATGATGAATCTCATCCAATTCCTCACCGACTAGCAAGCCTACGAAGGAATTACTCACTCCCGGTGGAGAGCATCAAGGAATTGGTGATGGAGGAGGTTTGGTGATGATGAAGACCAAAGATTCCCCCCTCCGGAGCCCTAAACGGACTCCAGATCTTGCCTCCCGATGAAGAACATGTGGTGGCGGAGGCTCTGTATCGCGAAACGAGATAATTCTTCCTTCCTGATTTTTTTCTTCGACAATGTAATTTTATAGTGTCAGGGTTGGCGTCTGCGGGGCCACCAGGTGGGGATAACCCACCTGGGCGCGCTAGGAGAGGGGGTGCGCCTTGGTGGGTTGTACCCACCCAGGTGCCCCCCTCTGGTGGTTCTTGACTCCGGTAATTTTATTTTATTATATAAAAAAATCCTCGCAAAGTTTTGTTCCAATCCGAGAACTTTTATTTCTGCACATAAACAACACCATGGTAGTTCTACTGAAAACGGCGTTAGTCCGAGTTAGTTTCATTCGAATCATGCAAATTAGAGTCCAAAACTAGAGGAAAAGCGTTAAGAAAAGTAGATACGATGGAGACGTATCAACTCCCCAAGCTTAAACCTTTGCTTGTCCTCAAGCATTTCAGTTGATAAACTGAAAGTGAAAAAGAAAAACTTTTACGAACTCTTTTGCTCTTGTGTGCATAAATAAGCTTAAGTCACGCCCATGTTTTCAGCAAAGATCATGACTAACCATGTCAACAATAACTCTTAGAAATTATATTAACTCATATCAATAGCATAAACAACTAGAGAGAAATAATAAGATATCTCAAATGAAAACACTTTGTCAAAACAACCATGATATAATATGAAAACAGTGGTACCTCGCCAGCCCTTTCTGACGCCGCAAAACATAAATGCAGAGCACCTCGAAAGTTCAAGCAGCGACTAAACATTGTAATTCATGGTAGAGAAGCTCCAGGCATGCTAACACCCAACATTAACTATACACAATGCATGAGGACGACAACGGTGCTCTCAGATTTGGCGCTTAATCGAGAAGGTAATGACTCAACATGAAAGTAAATAGATAGTCCCTTCGCAGAGGGAAGCAGTGATTTGCAGAGGTGCAAGAGCTCAAGGTTTTAAAACAGAGATAAATGTAATTTTGAGAGATGCACCCTTCATATTTACTTCGCGACCATCAGTTATCAATATCTTCCATGTTAAACACATTAGTAGCAGTTCCCAAGCAGAAAAGTAAAGGTTTCACTCCATAGGAGTTTTGTTCAATTATTTGTAATTATTTTTCTTTTTGAATTTGGGCTTGGGGATCCCTTTTTCCGCCCCTCTCGTGCAAGGACAAGTGAATAAACACTCGTCATGAGAATAACCCGCTTAGCATGGAAGATACCGACTACCTCCTAACACTCTATGAACATTCTAGGCACACAAAAAAGATGTTTATATGAAGTTTTTAGAGGTGGCAGATGCAAATTTACTTAGGACGGCAGGGTAATACCACAAATAGGTAGGTATGGTGGACTCATCTGGAATAACTTTGATTTTTAAATTTGATGCACAAGCAGTGTTTCCGCTTAGTACAGGTGAAGGCTAGCAAGTAGGTTGGGAAGCGGACAGATAGAGAGCAACAATGGTCATGAACATACATTATGCATAATAGACATTGGATATCAGCATGAGTAGGATATGGACACCATGAACATAAATACCGTAGAGGCTATGTTGGTTTTGATTAAACTACATGCATGAATATCCGCCAAGTTAAGCCACTTTAAGCATTCGGAGGAGGATACCATATCATCATACTACATCACAATCATTTTAATGCAATGTTGACCTCCAAGATAAATCATTATCCACTCCTAGCTATTTAAACATGGCTTGAGAAACTATAATCTCTAAATGTCATTGCAGACATGTTTGATCATAATAGGCTGAATCATGGATAATAGGTTAAACATATTTTCGAAAACAAAAACAAGTTGAGTTCATACCCGTTTCTCTGTGCCACGGCCAGCTCACCAAATATCATCATTATTGCATTTCACTTGCACGACCGAATGATAAGAGAAATAATAATAGTGCAAGAGTGTCGTGGACTAAGATGGAATCTGCAAAGGTTTTATTCATAAAGGAGAAGACAGGGCAATTTGAGCTCTTTGTTAGATAAGCAATAATGCAAATGAGATTCACTCAACATTTTCATCGTGGAGTTCTCCTTGGAAGGACTCAAAAACCAGAAAATAAATTTAGCGAAACACACGAAAATATTTTTGGAGTTTTTGTTTTTTCTCAAAGAAGGCAAAATAAATAAATAAAATAAAAACGACAAAAACTATTTACACGGGAGAGCTCCCAACATACAAAAGAAGAATCAAGAAATCTTTTTGTGTTTTCTTTTAAAGACTACAACTAACTGAACTAGAAAGAAATACCAAAAAGAAACAGGAAATATTTCTGGATTTTCTCAAAGTTTTCCAATCATACAAGAAGAAGCGGGAAAATAAGTCTAGCATGGATAATACAATGAAAAAGTGTGAACACCAACAACTGGAATGAAATGTGTGAACATTAATGTAATGTCGGTGGGAATATGTACTCCCCCAAGCTTAGGCTTTTGGCCTAGCTCGGTAATCACCATCAACGGCATGCATAGTAATCGGCATGGTAGCTCAAAGAGGCTCTTGGTGCAACCAACTCAGCCCGCCGAGCTGCCACAACCTCCGCATTGTGTGCACGAGCCTCGCTCTCAGAAACATAATATCTTCCAGTGCTGTGGAAATCAAAGAGAGCAGGCGCAGGCAAAAAGGTATCTACAATATGAGTTTTATTAAACCTAAGGTTATAAGTATAGTTATCAATATTTTCATGAAGAAACTTATGACGCTTCATGTCCTCAATGTCTAGATACTAAATGGCTAATATAGGATCATTAGGCCAAGTGGATACACACAGCTCCCTTGCTAAACGTGAGGCATAAATGCCACCATAAAAATGTTCGCTACCAGAGTTGTGCTGCAACCTGCATGCAACAATTGCTCCCAGGTTATAACATTTAGTACCGGTGAAGGAAGTCTGTACAAGGCTCAAGTCAGGAGCACAAAGTGTGCTAGAGTCCTATTTGCCTACAATACATTTGCCATTAAACAGTGCAAAATAGTGAATCGATGGAAAGTGGATGCTTTTTATTCTACTTTGAGTTACTCCTCTATCCTCTCCATAACAAAGACTAGTCAGAAATAATTCATACTTAGGCCTAGGTGGCTCATCCAACAAACCCCAAAATGGAATTTTGCAGATTTTAGAAAATATCTCTAGATGCAAGGTGAATGGGCTATCATATAATTTAAATGAGACTCTAAATTCACGAGAATGAAATTTAAACTCCTTGGAAAATGTTTCAGTGAGGATGAGGTGTTGGTCGCACTTATCTGTGATGTAGGGACGAAGCTCAGCATTGTGAACATATTGCTTAAATTCTTCCTTAATACATGCGCTGACTATAAACTTGTTATACGGCCATAAGCAAGATTTAGTGGCGGCTTCTCGGATTGAGCTTGGGCTTGGTTCAACGTAGACCAACATATCGAGCTACTACTGGATGATGCTTCAGAGCACCTTCTCCTTGAAGAACTCCTTCCAAATAAGTACATTTTATTCGCATACAATTTCTGAAATTTTTGTCCACAAAATTTTGTCAACAAAACTTCACAAGAATGATATCAACTACTCATAGGGATGCACAGAGGCCATATTAATCATTCAAACTACTTAGAACTCAAAGAATTTAACATGCAAGCTCATCTACAGCATCACCAAGAGTAGGTAATTATTCAAAATATAAACCACTAAAAAAACTAAATGGAGCAATGGAGCAGTCACATACCAAGCAACAATCCCCCAAAATAGTTTCGGAAATGGAGCTTCGAGCAAAGAGATCGAAATCTGTGGGTTTGAGAGCAAGAACACGAAAGAGAATGCAATTATGATTATTTTCTGGAGGTAGGAGACGAGGTGGACTAAAGAGGTAAGTGAGGGGCCACGTGGGGACCACAACCCATCAGGGCACGCCTGGGGCTGATGGCGCGCCCAGGTGGGTTGTGCCAACCTGGTGCACCCCCCTCTCATGTTATTTGCACTAAACTTTGAAAATAATCAGAAAAAGTGTGTTAAATTTCCAGTGCATTCTGAACACTTTTATTTTTGAGCTATTTTTTATTGAACGGAAAAACTGTAAACATGCAAAACATGGCATTTATTTTATTAATAAACTAAGAAAAACGGAAAAGAAAAGGCAGGGACAGAAAATTGTGCTCACTAGATTCCTCAACTTCATACCTCTCGAAAATGATTAATTAATAAGATTTATAAAGTCTTATTAACAACCACTTCCAATTAGCATGAGATCGAAGAATTTTCGTAAAACACTAAGTTACCTCAACGGGGATATGCACATCCCCCACAATAAGTATTTCATATTTATTTTTGGCAGTAGGTAGATGGGTCTGGAAACTCCCAGTGGCAAGTGTTGGAGGATTTTCAATAACATTAGTACCATCAACTTGGAATTGTTTCTTCGGAAAGTGCACCGTGTGGTCATTACCATTTATATGAAACATGACCTTGCTTTTATTGCAATCAATAACAGCCCCTACAGTATTTAAAAAGGGTCTACCGAGAATAATAGACATATTGTCGTCCTCGGGCATCTCAAGTATAACAAATTCAGTTAAAATTGTAACATTGGCAACAACAACAACAACGGGCACATCCTCACAAATACCAATAGGTATAGTAGTTGATTTGTCAGCCATTTGCAAAGATATCTCTGTAGGTGTGAGCTTGTTCAAATCAAGTCTTTTATATAAAGAGAAAGGAATAACACTAATACCATCTTCCAAATTAAATAAATCATTTTTCACATAGTTTCTTTTTATGGAGCAAGGTATAGTTGGTATTCCCGGATCTCCAAGTTTCTTAGGTACTACACCCTTAAAAGAGTGATTAGCAAGCATGGTGGAGATTTCAGCTTCCGGTATTTTTATTTTATTAGTGATGATGTCTTTCATGTACTTTGCATAAGGGGCCATCTTTAAGATATCCGTCAAGTGGGTACACAAAAAGACTAGCCTAATCATTTCAAGAAAGCATTCAAATTCTTCATCATCTTTCTTCTTAGTTGATTTAGGTGGAAAAGGCATGGGTTTTTGTACCCATGGTTCTGTTTCCTTTACATGTTTCCTAACAAGAAAGTCTCTTTTATCATATCTTTTGTTTTTAGGTTGTGAGTTATCAAGATCAACAGCAGTTTCTATCTCAACATCATTATCTGGATGAGTGTCGTTATGAACATCATAATTATCTTTTTCATTATCACTAGATGAATGTTCATTACTAGATTGTGTTTCAACATCAGAGATAGAGACATCATTACTACTTTTAGGAGGTTTTTCAGGTTCACTAGAGGTGTGCAAAGTCCGATCATTTTTCTTCTTTCTTTTCTTTCTAGAATGACTAGGTGCATCCGTGTTAAGTCTTTGTAATTCTTGTTCAATTGTCTTAGGATGTCCCTCGGGATAAAGTGGTTCCCGAGTCATTCTACCTCCTCTAGTTACTACTCTAATAGCATGATCATTCATATTATTATTCATTTCTTCAAGTAATTCTTTCTGAGATTTAGCAACTTGTTCTAACTTGAGTTTGAACCATAGAACCATGTTTTCCCACATCCCTAACATCATTAGAGATTCTAAATAACAAGTCACTCAAGCGAGCAATCATATCAGAGTTGTATTTCAATTGTTTCATGACATTAGGATTGAAATGATCTTGTTTTCTAATATAGTTATCAAACTCATAAAGGCCTTGACTAGGATGTTTATTGTACGGTATGTTAAGTCCATGCATTTCTTCAATAGGTGGTAATTTTTTAGCATCCTCTGCTTTAATACCTTTTTCCTTCATACTTTTCTTTGCCTCTTGCATATCTTTGGGACTGAGATATAGTATACCTCTCTTCTTCGGAGTTGGTTTAGGTGATGGTTCAGAAAGAGTCCAATCATCATAATTTTCCAATATATTATTCAATAATACCTCAGCTTGTTCAACAGTCCTTTCCCTGAAAACATAACTCGCACAACAATCTTGGAAATTCCTAGAAGCATCGGTTTGTCCATTATAGAAGATATCAAGTATTTTATAGTGGATGATCAAGCAAAGCATTTAGCAATTGGAGAAGCCTCCCCAAGCTTGTGGGAGACTCTCTTCTTCAATTTGCAAAAAGTTAAATATTTCCTGCAAGGCAGCTTGTTTCTTATGAGCAGGGAAATATTTTCCAGAGAAGTAATAAATCATGTCCTAGGGACTACGCACACAACCAGGAGTAAGAGTATTGTAGCAAGCTTTAGCATCACCCTTTAATGGGAACGAAAATAACTTGAGAATATAATAGTAGCGAATTTTCTCATCATGAGCAAATAGGGTGGTTATATCATTCAATTTAGTAAGATGTGCCACTACGGTTTCAGTTTCATAGCTATGGAAAGGATCATATTCTACCAAAGTAACTCTGGGTCGACATAGAACTCATAATCCTTATCATCAGCAAAGATAGGTGAGGTAGCAAATTTAGGATCACGTTTCATTCTAGCATTCAAACATTTTTCTTTAACTTTGCATAGTAGTCTCTTAAGATCATCTCTATCATTGCAAGTAAGAAAGTCTCTAGTTGTCTCCTCATCCATAACATAACCTTGAGGTACTTTTGGCAATTCATATCTAGGATGGCTAGGTCTTATAGGTGTTTCAAAATTTTCAGTTTCAAGCACTTCATCAGTTTAACAGTCTCATCAATTGCAGCATTCTCAATGTCATTAAGTCTAGCAAGTTTTTCATCAAGTAGTTCACCCAATAGCACTGTCTTATCAAGAAAGGTACTAGCATCATCATAAGCATCATTCATAGCAGAAGTAGCATCATCAATAACTTGCGACATATCATGATTAATAGCAGAGTGTGGTGTAGCAAGTTTACTTATAACTGAAGGAGAATCAAGTGCAGAGTGTGATGGAAATTCCTTACCTCCCCTCGTAGTTGAGGGAAAGATCTTAGTTCTATCGTCCTTCAGATTCTTCATAGTGATAGATAGATAATAATCCCAAGTGACTCAACAAATATAGCTATGCTCCCCGGCAACGGTGCCGGAACAAGGTCTTAATAACCCACAAGTATAGGGGATCGCAACAATTTTCGAGGGTAGAGTGTTCAACCCAAATTTATAGATTCGACACAATGGGAGCCAAAGAATATTTGCATCTATTAGCAACTCAGTTGTCAATTCAGCCACACCTGGAGATTTATTATGTGCAGCAAAGTGATTAGTAGCACCGTAGTATGATAGTTTTGATAGTAGCGATAGCAGCAATAGTAAGGGTAACAGTGATAGCAGTGATTTTGTAGAAGTAGCAATAGCAATAGCACCAGTAGTAGCTTAGCAAGATTAATATGTAGGAAATTCATAGGCATTGGATCGGCAATTTGTTGGATGATATTCATCATGTAACAGTCATAACCTAGGGCGATACAGCAATAGCTCCAGTTCATAAATGTAATGTAGGCATGCATTCCGTAAATAGTCATGAAGGAAATATGCCCTAGAGGCAATAATAAATTATTTATTTAATATTTCCTTATTTCATGATAAATGTTTATTATTCATGCTAGAATTGTATTAACCGAAAACTTGATACCTGTGTGAATACATAGACAAAATACCAAGTCCCTAGTAAGCCTCTACTAGACTAGCTTGTTACAAAGATGGTTAAGTTTCCTGACCATAGACATGTGTTGTCATTTGATTAGCAGGATCACATCATTAAGAGAATGATGTGATGGACACGACCCATCCGTTAGCTTAGCATATTGATCGTTCAGTTTTTTTGCTACTCCTTTCTTCATGTCAAATATATATTCCTCCGACTATGAGATTATGCAACTCCCGGATACCGGAGGAATGCCTTGTGTGCTATCAAACGTCACAACGTAACTGGGTGATTATAAAGATACTCTACAGGTATCTCCAAAGGTTTTTGTTGGGTTGGCATAGATCGAGATTAGGATTTGTCAATCCGAGTATAGGAGAGGCATCTCTGGGCTCTCTCGGTAATGCACATCATAAGAAGCCTTGCAATCAATGTGACTAATGAATTAGTTGCGGGATGATGCATTACGGAACGAGTGAAGAGACTTGCTGGTAACGATATTGAACCTGGTATGAAGATACCAACGATCAAATCTCGGGCAAGTAGCATACGATGACAAAGGGAATAACGTATGTTGTCGTTACGGTTTGACCGATAAAGATCTTCGTAGAATATGTAGGAACCAATATGAGCATCTAGGTTCCGATGTTGGTTCTTGACCGGAGAAGTGTCTCGGTCATGTCTACATAGTTCTCGAACACGTAGGGTCCGCACGCTTAACGTTTGATGATGATTTGTATTATTTGAGTTACGTGATTTGGTGACCAAAGGTTGTTTGGAGTCCCGGATAAGATCACGTACATGATGAGGAATCTTGAAATGGTCAAGAGGTAATGATTTATATATTGGATGATGGTATTCGGACACCGGAAGAGTTCCGAGGGGTACCAGGTACATATTGGAGTACCGGGGGTTACCGGAACCCCCTGGGAAGTTATGGGCCCTATTTTCCATAAGAGGGTGGCACACCAGCCCACATAGGGGTGGCGCACCCCCACATGAAAGGAGGACGAATAGGACTAGGAGAGGGGGCGGCACCTGCCTTTCCTTCTTCTCCTCTCTCTCCTTCCCCCTTTCCTCCTCCAATAGAAGGAAGGGGGGGACCGAATCCTACTAGGAGTCCAGGTGGGACTCCTCCCCACTTGGGGCGCTCCTAGGGCTGGCTCCGTCCCCTTTCCTCCTTTATATACGTGGGGGGCGTGCCTAGAACACAAATCCATTGTTCCAAGCCGTGTGCGGCACCCCCCCTCCACAGTTTGCTCCTCAGGTCATATTCACGTAGTTCTTAGGCAAAGTCCTGCGCGGACCACTTCACCATCACCGTCACGATGCTGTCGTGCTGACGAAAATCTCCCTGGACAGTTTGCTGGATCAAGAGTTCAACGGACGTCATCGAGCTGAACGTGTGTACAACTCGGAGGTGTCATACGTTCAGTGCTTGATTGGTCAGAACGAGAAGACGTTTGACTACATCAACCACGTTAACCAACGCTTCTGCTTTTGGTCTAGGAGGGTACGTGGACACACTCTCCCTGTCTTGTTGCTATGCATCTCCTAGATAGATCTTGCGTGAGCGTAGGAATTTTTTTAAATTGCATGCTACGTTCCCCATCAGTGTAGTAAAGGGAGAACTACTGCGATTGTGTTTCTAGTTCGCCTGGTCAACTAATGGGCCGAAAACTGACTGTCAGGATGAGGCGAGAGCTGGTCGGTCGCTTGACGACTTATTACAATCTTTAGCGATTTTTCCTGTGTAACACGAAGGACTGTTTCCCGGTCACATATGTAACGCACCCACATTGGGAGACGCGTACATACTAGGGGCTACTTCGTAGAACCATTGTTAAAACTCCTATGGATAAGTGGGAGCAATAAAACCAAATATTCTGATTGCCTAGTTCGCCGCACTGATACCTCCTTCATGGACCAAGACGTTGGGTTAAGTGTATTCATGTGCAACTCCGAACACCCCGGTAGTGTCTACATGGGGGTTGAAGCCGACGAGTGGGAACTCTCAGGTATAAAAACGGCCGCACAAGAGGATAAAAATCTTCATAAGTAAAAGGATATATTACAAAAGACTTAGTTCATGATACAAACTCCCGAAACAGTTCGGACTCGTTCATTCAAACACTACATCCTTGGAGCATTGGCCTTCTATAAGGCGGGCACTCTCTAGTACGTCCTCAAAACAACGCTCTGGTGTGCGGTGGTCCTTGCTTTTAGGCGGACCCTCAATTGCCACATTTTCGGCCTTCATCTTTGCCCAGTGCATCTTGACACGGGCAAAGGCCATTCGCGCCCCTACTATGTAAGACAACCTCTTGATATTGTCGATTCGGGGCAGTGCATCGATGAGACGCTGCACGAGGCCAAAGTAGTTGTCTGGAATATCTTCGGCCGGCCACAACCGGACTATAACGTCCTTCATGGCCACGCTGGACATCTTATGCAGCTCCGCCCATTGTGCCATCTGGTCATTTAGTAGTCAGGGACGCTTCGGCCCTGCAAACTGCGACCAGAAGAGCTTCTCCGTCGCACAGCCCTCCTGGGCTGGAAGAATTGAGCAGCGTCTGTAGCACTCTTCGGCAGATTTGCATATGCGTCTGGAGAACTCCATAGTCAATTAAGTAAGGCATACTTCGGGTCCTCAAATTTAGCCTGTAAATGAAAGGGCTTACCAGCCACTATCTGTGCGGCTTGAGGGATTTCTTCGCGCTCTGCGCGGGATTCGGACCGCGACTCCGAAGTGTCTTGAAGGACCTTGGCGAGTTCGGTCCCCTTCTCCTTATTTTATTTTTCCAAGGACTCACACTTGGCGGTGATGTCCTTGAGCTGTTGCTCCATCTCGGTCACCCGTTCCTCAAAACTGTGTCGAGTGGCCTGTTGGGCCGTCAAATCTGCAGCCGCTATACCAGCAGCTGCCTGGCTTACCCTTGCTCGCTCCTTGGCTCGGGCAAGCTCACCGCTGAGGGTCTCCACCGCGGCGGCACCATCTGTACATACACGCACATTGCAGCTCTTGAAACTCCACAAGGCACGGACATAAAACAAGCACACAACAAGATGTATCTTATACCTCGCGCCTGTTCGAGCCGCGTGTTAACAAGGACTAGGTCTTCATCGGCTTCCTCCAGTTTTCGTTTGAGTTCAGAAACTTCTGCCGATTGAGCAGTCGCCGCTAACAACGAAGCCTGTTTTAATACAAATAGAAAGTATGTTACCACCTGACAACTGATTATTAATCCTCTGCTCACTTTTATTTCAAAAACTGAACAGAGTCTCATGGGATACTATCTATATATAGGCATGTTTCTCGTAAAAATGACCAAAAACATTACATTGCGTACCTCGAAGCCCGCCAGCAGGCTGGAGAAGGCTTAGTTCAGCATGCTCTTGGCGAACTGGATCCTCTCAGACAACGTACCCATCAGGATGCGGTGCTCATCTAGGACGGAGGCACTTTGGAGTGTGTCCGCCGTGGTATGTCGCGCCTCCGGATTGGTAGAGGTCACCGCTCCCTCTTCTCCTGCAGGGGGTCGCTCATTAGACTCTGGAGCCATACGGACCTCCGGAGTAGTATGCGGCTGGGAGCCTGATTAACCGGTGTTCCCGTTGCCGGTCTCCATGGGGCTGCACCCCGTAGTCCTCCGGCAACCGAGGCATTACCCTCAAGAAATGTTAAAATGCCCCCCCCCC
>LR738710.1:256006521-256045102 GCA_902687465.1 Secale cereale | reverse complement strand
CGCGCCTCTTCAAGGTTTGGGAAGGGCCTTGTAATTCCCAGGATGGAGCTATATCTCCTACGTGTCGAGGCACGACTTAGAGACATAACCCCATGCTGGAATGATCGCAAGTCTGGTATCTTTGCACAACTCATGTAAAAAGGGGGATGGAAAACATAAATATAGGTGGCTTACACTCGCCACATCACACAAATACAATTCATGTCTCAAATCATCATACAATAAAACATCACAACCCTCTAAGGGTAAAATCCAAATGGCAAGATACCAAACATAATTAAATTCACAGGTCGGATCGAATCCTAGTAGAAGTCTCCACTACTGATCGTCAGGATAACGAACATAGTATCGACTACGCTCCTCGTCGTACTCCCAGTCAAGCTCGGTGCCATCACCTGGATAGCTCATAACTGGACCTGCATCTGGTGTGGTGAAGTAACTGTGAGCCACAGAGGACTCAGCAATCCAGTTCCCGGGTAACAAGACTATTAAAGCCTTGGGAGAGGTTAAGGCTGAAGAAAAGAATAAGTGTCTACAGCAGCAACTAGCAACTAGCTTACGTGAAAGAGTGCGAGAAGAGAAGGCCTCGGTCGAGAGATGATCACGAAGTGATCCTAGCTACAGCTCAACAAACATAACCCCACCGTGTTCAACTCCCGAATCCCCATTCGGAAATTGACAGTCACGGTACACACGCTGGTAGTGTATTGAAACAATGGTGTCAAGTTATCTACAACCAGATATTAACAAGCTCCCATCTGCCACATAACCGCGGGCACGGCTTTCGAAAGTTCATAACCCTGTAGGGGTGTTCCAACTTGACCCATTACAAGCCCATGATCGGCGGAGTCGCAACTCCAAAGTGGGAAGACCCGAGTATTCTCGGAATCCCGTGCTCAAGATACTCCGAACTAAGGTAAGGCTAATCCAGCAAATCCTCCCGGCGTGCCGACACCCTGATAGTAGCCGCGCGTATCTCGTCTCAGGCCACGACCGGATGGGCGATTCTATAGGTGTATGCCAGATACCTCGGGTTGCCCCAAGGCGGCCCCGCAGAACCCCCGTTTCGGACCAACACTCATGTGGAGCACTGGCCCGGGGTTGTTGATTAAGAAAAGAGGGTTAATTACTCCCTATGCAAGTTTATTTAGTTATTAGGCAAATAGTACCAATGTTGGGACTTGCTGGAAAATACTTAGCACTTAGCGGTTTATCGAGGGGGTCCCATACACCCCAACCGTGTTAGGAACGCATAATCAAGGAACATAACACCGGTTTAAACGGTTCCTAACGGCATGAGTGGAACAAATCACCAAGAAAAAGGCTTAGCCTTCCACCCTTGCCAATATATAGATGATTTCATTTTAAGCATTTATATAGTGTGATATAACCCAACAAACTTCAACATGAAGCAATCATCTTAGATCTTCACGTGCAACTAGCAATGCTATAAGAGGGGCTGAGCGAAGCGTACTTAGCCAAGCAACGGTTTGCATAGGTAGGGTGGTTAAACATGGTGATGGTTACAAGTAGGAGGCTGACAGGAAAGACATGGGCATCGAGGCAAAACTATAGAGCGGAACTACTAGCAATAGGCAAAGATAGTAATGTTATCGGGGTTCGGTTATCTTGCCTGAAGTGAAGTCGTTCGGATCGTAAGAAGGGTCCTCGTGCTCAACCTCGTTGGTAACCTCGTGCTCGTACTCGTACTCGGTCTCAGCTTCCGGCTCTAAACAATACAATCACACAAGGCACAAATCAACAAGATGCAATGCGCACAAAAAACTGATGGATGCATGATGGATGCACTAAGGATGCACACGGAGCACGGAAAATAGCACTCAAGAAAATCACTTCAAAACATGGCAACAACAGGAGATTATGATTCTACACGAAAAATCAATCAAGTTTCATATAAGACTCGCTGAAAACGGAGCTACGGGCTAAAAGTTATGCCCGAAACAAGAAACGAGCAAAAGCTGAAAAATTACAGCAACATAGCAACTTCGGAGCACTAGAAAAATAAGCTACAGCACTCAAACACCATGGCAAAGAGCATGAACATAAACTAGACATATCCTACAGCAAATAAGTCCAAAGGTTCACCCCCAAAGGAGCCACGGATCAATAGCAATAAGCTTGGACATATTGAACTTGACAATAAAATTCTGACAGCAGAATTTTATTGAAACTTTAAAGCAAAAGTTAAACATGCTACAACCACTTAAATAAGCATGTGATAACATGAATGGAAAGCCAACAATATATACTACCAGGAACCATCAAGATCCACCCCAAAACTATCATGGTTTGTCCTAGAGCAGCAAGCAAACATGGCATTGGAACGTTGCAGATTTCAGACTTAGTGAAAATCCACTAAGTGTCAAAACAGCAGTTTCATCATGGCATCTAAAAGAGCAAGTTTAAGTCACCTCGAAACTAAACATGGCAAGTGGTAACCACCACATCAAAGTACACATGATGGTGATTCTGAAACATACAAGCATGCATCATGGGGCTAAACACAACGATAGCAATGAGCTCAACAAGATGGCATTTCATAACAAGTTAAACAACATCACAACCACATGGTACTTTTCAACGAAGATATACATGGCAAGAATAAATCTATCATGCAACCTAACACAAGCAACATGTAGAGCATGGCAAGACGAACACGTGGACATGTCATTTGCATCATTCGGATAAACGAGCTAAAAGATATCACATAGCAAAGATGGCATAAAAACATCACATAACAGCAGTTTATATCGGGATGCACTCTTGCAACAGAAAAATAAGCACCTATATGATCTCTATCATGCATGGCACAATGGAATGAAACGTAGTGCTAGTCACCACGAACGTCTGGACGCCTCATATGCGCAAAACGGAGCTTTGCACAAAAAGATATTGCAGTTTGAAAAGTGCATCAGAGAACAAAATACAGGGACTTACCTGAAATAAGAGACTACCTCCGATCCGATCTGGGAAAAAAAACAACGCGGTCAACGGGCGCGGGCCGGATCGGCGCGGATCGGCCAGGCGAAGGGTTAACGGGCCGGCCCACCGGATCCGAAGCGGATCGGGCGGCCGACGGCTGGCGGGTCGGGCGGAGACCTATCGGGCCGGGTTCACGGCCTGCACCCGCTAAGGGGAGGCGAGCCGGATCCCGATCTAACGAGACGGCGGCGGCTACTCCGCCCCCGAGCCCGCGGCGGCCGGCGCGGATGACTGGCCCAGCGGGAGGCAAGGGGACCGGCGGGAAGGAGGGCCCCGGCGCGGCCTGGCCGGCGGCGGGCCTGGCCGGCGGCGGCGCAGCTTCCCGAGCTCCCTCGGGAGCCCACCGGCGGGGAGAGGCAGGGGGCCGCGGCGGTGGTGCCCGGTCGGCGGAGTGGCAGCGCCGGCCGGCGGTGGAGGCCTGAGGGGCGGCGACGGCGAGGGGGATGGAGAGGGCCGGCCGGTGAGGAGGGCCCGGCCCCGAGCGGCGGCGCAGCTTCCCAAGGACGGCGGCAAGGAGGTGGTGAGGAGGTGGAGCTCCGGCGAAGCTCCGGCAAAGCTCCGGCGGCTAGAGGTTGAAGAAGGCTGGAGGAAGGGGATGACTACTAGGGTTTTCTATTAGGGCAAAAAATTGGGGAAGTGGACAAATATATAGGCACAAGTAGCTAGGGTTGTCCAAATGGAGTGCGGTTTTCGGCCACAGGATCAGATTTGGATGGCCTAGATGATAGAAGTGGCTAGGAGTGGTTGGTGGGCTGTTGGAGGGGGTGTCTTGGGCCACAAAGTGGAGGCACTTTGAGCCCACACGAATAACTGTTGGGGGAGCAAATGGACTCGAAACGCGACGAGATTTGACAGGCGGGTTACACACACCAAAACAACAACACACGACAAGCCTCGCGCCAAACCGGTAACGTTACACGGCCAAACACCGAAGTAGGCCTACGGGACGCCACGGACACGTGAAGGAGCTCCGGAACGCGAAACGGACAACGGGAAGGAACGCGTGGAGCCGGATGCAACCGACAACACAAATGCAATGCGATGCACATGACTATATGATATGAATGAATGCCACACACGCACACAACAAAACGACAAAAACCCAAAAGACAAGGAACCCGAAATGGAATAGATGAAGCCGGAGATATATTATATGCCCAAAAGGGAAAGCATTACATCCGGGGCATTACAAACTCTCCTGTACTACAAAAAGATCTCGTCCCGAGATCTAGGACTGGAAAAAGGAAGGGTACTCGGAACGAAGATGATCTTCTCATTCCCACGTAGCCTCTCGGTCGGTGTGATGTGACCACTTGACTTTCAAGAATTTGATGGACTTGTTGCGGGTCTTGCGTTCGGTTTCTTCGAGAATAGCAACGGGATGCTCTCGGTAGGACAAATCTTGTTGGAGATCAATCTCTTCAAACGGAATCATGCGTTCAGGTGCCTTGAAGCATTTGCGGAGTTGAGACACATGGAACACATCATGAACATTGGCGAAGTTGGAAGGGAGCTCAAGTTGATAGGCTAGGTCGCCTCTTTTGCCAAGAATCTTTAAAGGCCCGACGTATCTAGGAGCAAGCTTTCCTTTGATACCGAATCTTTGGGTGCCTTTCATCGGAGACACACGGAGATAAACATGATCATCAATGTTGAAGGCCAAATCACGATGCTTGCCGTCATAGTAGCTCTTTTGATGCGACTGAGCGGCCTTGAGATTCTCACGTATGACTTTGCACATCTCTTCGGCTTCAGAGATCAAGTCATTGCCAAGAAGTTGACGTTCGCCTGTTTCAGACCAGTTGAGAGGGGTACGGCACTTTCTGCCATAGAGGATTTCAAACGGAGCTTTGCCTGCACTTGCTTGAAAGCTGTTGTTGTAAGAGAACTCGGCAAATGGAAGGCAGTCTTCCCATTTCATGCCAAAAGATATGACACAGGCTCTGAGCATGTCTTCTAGAATCTGATTCACTCGCTCGACTTGACCACTAGTCTGAGGGTGAAAAGCAGTGCTGAACCTGATCTTAGTGCCCATGGCGGACTGAAAGGAGTCCTAGAACCTGGATGTGAACAAACTTCCACGGTCTGAGGAGATAACTTGAGGAATGCCATGTAAGGACAAAATTCTGGAAGTGTACAGCTCTGCCAATTGAGCTGCATTGATGGATTCTTTGACTGGCAGGAAGTGAGCGACTTTGGTAAGCTTGTCAATCACCACGAAGATAGAATCATTCCCTCTCTTGGATTTAGGAAAGCCAGTGACGAAGTCCATTTCAATGTGGTCGAACTTCCACTCGGGAATAGGAAGAGGTTGGAGAAGACCGGCTGGACGTTGATGTTCTGCTTTCACTCTTCTGCAGACATCACATTCATTCACGAATTGGACAATCTCCCTTTTCATGCGTGTCCACCAGTAAGACTGCTTGAGGTCTTGGTACATCTTGGAACTGCCAGGATGATTGGAAAGGAGAGAATCATGTGCTTCTTCCATTATGAGCTTCCTGAGATCACCTTTGGGAACAACGAGTCTGTCCTCAAAGAACAAGGTATCTCTCTCATCAACACGAAAGCACTTGTATTTTGGAGTGCCCTTTGCAATACCATGTTTCACTTTCTTTACCATGGTATCACTGAGTTGGGCCTCACGGACCTGATCTTCCAAGGTAGGAGCAATTTCAAAATTTGCAAGAAAACCCTGCGGAACAACTTGGAGGTTGAGCTTCCTGAATGCTTCACAAAGCTCAGGCTGGAACGGCTTGATAAGAAGGCCGTTGCAATATGCCTTTCTGCTCAAAGCATCTGCAATCACATTCGCCTTGCCAGGAGTGTATTTAATGCTGGGATCGTACTCTTGGATCATTTCAACCCAACGAGTCTGGCGGAGGTTCAGATGCGGCTGTGTGAAGATGTACTTCAAGCTCTTGTGATCAGTGAAGATGTCGACTTTTCTGCCCAACAACAGATGTCTCCACGTAATCAAAGCATGTACCACAGCTGCTAGCTCGAGATCATGTGTGGGATAGTTCTTCTCAATTGGCTTGAGCTGACGAGAAGTGTATGCCACAATTCTCTTATCTTGCATAAGCACACCACCAAGGCCTTGAAGAGAAGCATCACAGAATACTTCATAGGGCTTGGACTCATCTGGAGGAGTCAGAACTGGAGCAGAGACAAGCTTTTCTTTGAGAGTTTTGAATGCCACTTCACACTCTGGAGACCAAAAGTATTTGACATTCTTCTGAAGCAAGTTGGAAAGAGGCTTGGCAATCTTGGAGAAGTTCTCAACGAACCTTCTGCAATAGCTGGCAAGACCCAGAAAACTACGGAGTTGCTTGACGTTCTGAGGAGCTTCCCAGTTGACAATTGCTTCAACTTTCTCGGGATTTACCGCAATACCGTCAGCTGAGATGATGTGGCCCAGGTACAAAACCTTATCGAGCCAAAACTCGCACTTGGAGAACTTGGCATAGAACTTATGCTCACGGAGTCGATCCAGAACCAGACGCAAGTGCTTTTCGTGATCTTCTTCATTCTTGGAAAACACCAGAATATCATCCAGATACACAAGCACAAACTCGCCGGTATAGGGGTTGAAGATGTAATGCATCATTCTCGAAAAGGTAGGAGGGGCATTGGCGAGACCGAAGGACATGACTGTATATTCATAGGAACCGTAGCTCGTTCTGAAGGCCGTCTTGGGGATGTCTTCCTCGCGAATGCGAATTTGGTGATAGCCCATTCGGAGGTCGAGCTTAGAGAACACTTTAGCTCCTTTGAGCTGCTCGAACAGTTCATTGATGTTGGGGAGCGGATACTTGTTCTTTATTGTCTTCTTGTTCAATGGCCGGTAATCGACGCAGAGACGCTCCGTGCCATCTTTCTTCTTGACAAATAAGACACCACAGCCCCAAGGAGACGTACTAGGCCTGATGAGACCCATACTCTCCTGTTTATCAAGCTGCTTCTTCAATTCCTTCAATTCTTCGGGAGAGAGCTTGTACGGGCGCCGGCATGCTGGCTCAGTACCCGGCTCGAGTTCAATGACAAATTCCACCTGACGGTGTGGAGGCATGCCTGGAAGTTCTTCAGGAAAGACGTCTTGATATTCGTTCACCACCGGAATTTGAGATATGGCATTAATTTCGCCCTTATCATTGAGAGAGAAAAGCCTGATAGTGTTATCCCTGGAGGCAAAGATAATCACATCTTCATCAGGATGAGTCATCTTGACTTCCTTCTGTGCACAATCAATGTGAGCATCATGCTGAGAAAGCCAATCCATTCCGAGGATGAGGTCAATGTCAGGATTGCCAAGAACCACCGGATTAGCCAGAAAGCGATAATCACCCATGCGAATAGAAACATTCGGAGCATATATACTGGAATGCATCTGCTTTCCCGGAGAAGAAATTGCCAACTGCCTTGGTAAAGCTGCTGTGGTCACACTATGCTTGGATGCAAATGGGTATGACATGAAAGAATGTGAAGCACCCAAATCAAATAACACTTTAGCAGGAAAAGAGTTCACTGGAAGGTTACCCAAAATGACATCATAAGAATTCTCCGCTTGTGCTGCATTCATAAGATTGACCCTTGCTGCCTTTGGATCATGCCTGACAATAGTTGAACTCACAGGTGGAGGAGGTGGAAGACGCTTTGGGTTCGGACATCTGTTGGCATAGTGACCCTTCTGGCCACACTTGTTGCACACCACTTCTGAGAGAGGACGGAAATGAGAACCACTTGACTTGGAGCCTTGAGACTGAAACTGCTTCTTCGACTGGTTGCTCGGGTTGGGTGGGTGGGAGAAACCATGGCCACCTGAGTTCTTGTTGTTGGAGTTGTTGTAAGGAGCTCGAATCACTGGAGGAGGAGGAAGCCAAAATTTCTGTTGCTTCGAGACCATCTGAGACGATGAGGAGGAGTGAACGGCATCTCGAATCCTCTTTTTAGAAGCCTCCATCTTAAGCTGAGCTGCCTCTTGTTTCAAAGCCATGTTATAGAATTTGTCGAATTCATCAGGCTCGAACAAGGTGAGAGCAAGTTGAAGTTCGTCTTTGAGACCTCCACGGAACTGATAGATTTTGCTCTTGGCGTCAGGAATGTCTTGCTTAGCATAGCGGGCGAGGTTTTGGAACTTGACATTATACTGGTAGACTGTCATAGAGCCCTGCTTCAGGTTGCGGAATTGCTCACGCATACCCTCGATGACACTTGTAGGAATGTGGTGAGAGCAAAAGTCCTTGCAGAAATCCTCCCAAGAGATCACACGACCTGGCCTGGAGTCTTTGTACTGCTGCCACCAGTCAGCTGCTTGGTCTTTGAGTTGGAAGGCTGCAAACTTCACATAATCCTCTTCTCTTACGTTACTGCACTCAAAATGCTTCTTTATGTCGGTTAACCAATCTTCAGCATCAAGAGGGTCGACACAGTAACTGAAAGCTTTTGGATTATTGGCCAAGAACTGGTTGAGAGTAGCATGGTGCTGCTGGTTGAAGAAGTTGCCTTGATTCCCTGGAACAACCTGATTAGCTTGATTAGCTTGCATCTGCTGCATCATCTGCATCAACAACTGGGTGTTCTGAGCTGTAGTCTGCATAATTGCTCTCCAAGCCTTAGGCGGAGGAGGAGGGGAAGGAGGACGATCTGGGACCTCTTCCGCCTCTGGGTTAGCGTTGGGAATTTTTTTCGGAGCCATCCTGAAATAGATGACCACGAATCAGCAATTGTTGGGAATTTTTTTCGGAGCCATCCTGAAATAGATGACCACGAATCAGCAATTGTTTGATAGAAGGTATAAGCTGAATCAATGGAATGAATTGCAACAAGTCTTCACAATAATCATTCGAACAATAGGAACGAATGAAATCATTCGAACAAGAGGAACGAATGAAATTCTCAGTTAAATGATAACATCAATCTTCACGAGAAGCCATATAGGGGACAAAAGGTAAAATAAGAAAACAACAAGGTACAGACGGGAACAAACACAAGATAGGAGCTTCGTTCTAACATCTTTGTGCTGAAAGCATATGAACGCGTTACGAAAGGGTTTTGCAATCCCCGGATCAGCATAGCCAAGGACCCTTTAAGATGCAACTCCCGATCGGAACATCGGTCATAATACCACTGCACTCAATGTAGAACCCCGAACTCACTAACCTGCATTCGTTGGAAGAATGCCTACGATCTACCGGATAAACCCACCTATGAATTTCCGAAAGATTCCAGTTATGCAATCAGGTGTTGGGGATACACGGGAAGCACCGCGCAATCAACTCTAAACCTACATCCAGGTGTATCCATCCTTCAACACATAACCAGTCTTTCTCGGAAACTGTCTACCTCGGACCTTCGAAAAGCATCCACTATAACAAGCTATGGCAATACTCCCGAACTACCTCCCCAGTACTAGGTGATGTCGGGGTTATCTTGCCACTAACCGTATATGAGAGATTTTCGATGTCGGCCGTCTTAAGTATTTAGTACTGGCGCAATATGCTTGTGACGACAATACCCCGAAGCTCAACTCCCCGGGACACTGCCACAACCCCTAATGTCAGGAGGCATCGAGAACAATATTCTGGTCACAAGAACATCGAAACAATCCCAGAATACTCGCGGGATTCCTAAAAAAAATTTGGTGGAATTTTTGAAAGTAGAAGAGACAAGAGTAGTCGTCAGGAGTCCTCACCAGAGAGAAAAGGGATGAGAAGCAAAGAAATCCTACTCTCCGATATAATATAGGACTCAAAATATTTTTCAGTTTGTCGATCAATCAGTGGGGCTCCTAGGTCGGAGAAGGCTCTGAATACCAACTTGTAATGCCCAGGATGGAGCTATATCTCCTAAGTGTCGAGGCACGACTTAGAGACATAACCCCATGCTGGAATGATCGCAAGTCTCGTATCTTTGCACAACTCATGTAAAAAGGGGGATGGAAAACATAAATATAGTTGGCTTACACTCGCCACGTCACACAAATACAATTCATGTCTCAAATCATCATACAATAAAACATCACAACCCTCTAAGGGTAAAATCCAAATGGCAAGATACCAAACATAATTAAATCCACAGGTCGGATCGAATCCTAGTAGAAGTCTCCACTACTGATCATCAGGATAACGAACATAGTATCGACTACGCTCCTCGTCGTACTCCCAGTCAAGCTCGGTGCCATCACCTGGATAGCTCATAACTGGACCTGCATCTGGTGTGGTGAAGTAACTGTGAGCCACAGAGGACTCAGCAATCCCGTTCCCGGGTAACAAGACTATTAAAGCCTTGGGGGAGGTTAAGGCTGAAGAAAAGAATAAGTGTCTGCAGCAGCAACTAGCAACTAGCTTACGTGAAAGAGTGCGAGAAGAGAAGGCCTCGGTCGAGAGATGATCACGAAGTGATCCTAGCTACAGCTCAACAAACATAACCCCACCGTGTTCAACTCCCGAATCCCCATTCGGAAATTGACGGTCATGGTACACACGCTAGTAGTGTATTGAAACAATGGTGTCAAGTTATCTACAACTGGATATTAACAAGCTCCCATCTGCCACATAACTGCGGGCACGGCTTTCGAAAGTTCATAACCCTGCAGGGGTGTTCCAACTTGACCCATTACAAGCCCACGATCCGCGGAGTCACAACTCCAAAGTGGGAAGACCCGAGTATTCTCGGAATCCCGTGCTCAAGATACTCCGAACTAAGGTAAGGCTAATCCAGCAAATCCTCCCGGCGTGCCGACACCCTGATAGTAGCCGCGCGTATCTCGTCTCAGGCCACGACCGGATGGGCGATTCTATAGGTGTATGCCAGATACCTCGGGTTGCCCCAAGGCGGCCCCGTAGAACCCCCGTTTCGGACCAACACTCATGTGGAGCACTGGCCCGGGGTTGTTGATTAAGAAAAGAGGGTTAATTACTCCCTATGCAAGTTTATTTAGTTATTAGGCAAATAGTACCAATGTTGGGACTTGCTGGAAAAGACTTAGCACTTAGCGGTTTATCGAGGGGGTCCCATACACCCCAACCGTGTTAGGAACGCATAATCAAGGAACTTAACACATGTTTAAACGGTTCCTAACGGCATGAGTGGAACAAATCACCAAGCAAAAGGCTTAGCCTTCCACCCTTGCCAATATATAGATGATTTCATTTTAAGCATTTATATAGTGTGATATAACCCAACAAACTTCAACATGAAGCAATCATCTTCGATCTTCACCTGCAACTAGCAATGCTATAAGAGGGGCTGAGCGAAGCGTACTTAGCCAAGCAACGGTTTGCATAGGTAGGGTGGTTAAACATGGTGATGGTTACAAGTAGGAGGCTGACAGGAAAGACATGGGCATCGAGGCAAAACTATAGAGCGGAACTACTAGCAATAGGCAAAGATAGTAATGTTAACGGGGTTCGGTCATCTTGCCTGAAGTGAAGTCGTTCGGATCGTAAGAAGGGTCCTCGTGCTCAACCTCGTTGGTAACCTCGTGCTCGTACTCGTACTCGGTCTCAGCTTCCGGCTCTAAACAATACAATCACACAAGGCACAAATCAACAAGATGCAATGCGCACAAAAAACTGATGGATGCATGATGGATGCACTAAGGATGCACACGGAGCACGGAAAATAGCACTCAAGAAAATCACTTCAAAACATGGCAACAACAGGAGATTATGATTCTACACGAAAAATCAATCAAGTTTCATATAAGACTCGCTGAAAACGGAGCTACGGGCTAAAAGTTATGCCCGAAACAAGAAACGAGCAAAAGCTGAAAAATTACAGCAACATAGCAACTTCGTAGCACTAGAAAAATAAGCTACAGCACTCAAACACCATGGCAAAGAGCATGAACATAAACTAGACATATCCTACAACAAAAAAGTCCAAAGGTGCACCCCCAAAGGAGCCACGGATCAATAGCAATAAGCTTGGACATATTGAACTTGACAATAAAATTCTGACAGCAGAATTTTATTGAAACTTTGGAGCAAAAGTTAAACATGCTACAGCCACTTAAATAAGCATGTGAGAACATGAATGGAAAGCCAACAATATATACTACCAGGAACCATCAAGATCCACCCCAAAACCATCATGGTTTGTCCTAGAGCAGCAAGCAAACATGGCATCAGAACGTTACAGATTTCAGACTTAGTGAAAATCCACTAAGTGTCAAAACAGCAGTTTCATCATGGCATCTAAAAGAGCAATTTTAAGTCACCTCGAAACTAAACATGGCAAGTGGTAACCACCACATCAAAGTACACATGAGGGTTATTCCGAAACATACAAGCATGCATCATGGGGCTAAACACAACGATAGCAATGAGCTCAACAAGATGGCATTTCATAACAAGTTAAACAACATCACAGCCACATGGCACTTTGCAACGAAGATATACATGGAAAGAATAAATCTATCATGCAACCTAACACAAGCAACATGTAGAGCATGGCAAGACGAACACGTGGACATGTCATTTGCATCATTCGGATAAACGAGCTAAAAGATATCACATAGCAAAGATGGCATAAAAACAACACATAACAGCAGTTTATATCAGGATGCACTCTTGCAACAGAAAAATAAGCACCTAGATGATCTCTATCATGCATTGCACAATGGAATGAAACATAGTGCTAGTCACCACGAACGTCTGGACACCTCATATGCGCAAAACGGAGCTTTGCACAAAAAGATATTGCAGTTTGAAAAGTGCATCAGAGAACAAAATACAGGGACTTAGCAGAAATAAGAGACTACCTCCGATCAGATCTGGGAAAAAAAAATAACGCGGTCAACGGGCGCTGGCCGGATCGGCGCGGATCGGCCGGGCGAAGGGTTAACGGGCCGGCCCACCGGATCCGAATCGGATCGGGCGGCCGACGGCTGGCGGGTCGGGCGGAGACCTATCGGGCCGGGTTCACGGGCTGCACCCGCTAAGGGGAGGCAAGCCGGATCCCGATCTGATGAGACGGCGGCAGCTGCTCCGCCCCGGAGCCCGCGGCGGCCGTCGCCGATGACTGGCCCAGCGGGAGGCAAGGGGACCGGCGGGAAGGAGGGCCCCGGCGCGGCCTGGCCGGCGGCGGCGCAGCTTCCCGAGCTCCCTCGGGAGCCCACCGGCGGGGAGAGGCAGGGGGCCGCGGCGGTGGTGCCCGGCCGGCGGAGTGGCGGCGCCTACCGGCGGTGGAGGCCTGAGGGGCGGCGACGGCGAGTGGGATGGAGAGGGCCGGCCGGTGAGGAGGGCCCGGCCCCGAGCGGCGGCGCAGCTTCCCGAGGACGGCGGCAAGGAGGTGGTGAGGAGCCGGAGCTCCGGCGAAGCTCCGGCAAAGCTCCGGCGGCTAGAAGTTGAAGAAGGCTGGAGGAAGGGGATGACTACTAGGGTTTTCTATTAGGGCAAAAAATTGGGGAAGTGGACAAATATATAGGCACAAGTAGCTAGGGTTGTCCAAATGGAGTGCGGTTTTCGGCCACAGGATCAGATTTGGATGGCCTAGATGATAGAAGTGGCTAGGAGTGGTTGGTGGGATGTTGGAGGGGGTGTCTTGGGCCACAAAGTGGAGGCACTTTGAGCCCACACGAATAACTGTTGGGGGAGCAAACGGACTCGAAACGCGACGAGATTTGACAGGCGGGTTACACACACCAAAACAACAACACATGACAAGCCTCGCGCCAAACCAGTAACGTTACACGGCCAAACACCAAAGTAGGCCTACGGGACGCCACCGACACGTGAAGGAGCTCCGGAACGCGAAACGGACAACGGGAAGGAACGCGTGGAACCGGATGCAACCGACAACACAAATGCAATGCGATGCACATGACTATATGATATGAATGAATGCCACACACGCACACAACAAAACGACAAAAACCCAAAAGACAAGGAACCCGAAATGGAATAGATGAAGCCGGAGATATATTATATGCCCAAAAGGGAAAACATTACATCCGGGGCATTACAGGCCTATGACATACTACCTCATCATGATCCGCCCAAGGTGGCGGGGAAGCTAATGAAGGCGACTCACTCTCCATCATCTCCGGCGCCATATCTCCCGAGGATGAGAATAGCTGGGGAAGATCGTGGGCTGGGCTAAAAGACAAAACTTAGAGTTATCATCACGGGTCATAGAGATCGGAAAAAGTGAGGAATCCCGGGCTACTTACGAGTCAGCTGGGGGCTTGGTCCGGCGACGATGCTTTGGGATGGCCTCGGCATCTGACTCCGAGTCATCAGGGATAATGATTTTGTCCCTCTTGGAGGCCTCGGCTTCCAGGTCTTCGGAGGCCTCCCATGTCTTAACTTTGCGGGGAGGATCTTCTTCTTCTTCCTCCTCCTCCTCGTCATTGTCGCCCTCGTGGGAGGATGCGGCATCAACTTTCCGAACATTGCATCCACAGTACCCTCCTCTTTCTTCTTCTGCTTGTCCTTCTTAACTGGCACCTGGTATGGTGCCGGGACCAACATCCTCATTAATTGAGGATTGGCTGGGTCTTCGGGGAGCGGAGCCGGACACCGCATCTACTCCGCCTTCTTGATCCAAACCTGTTTTGGGGATGGACCACTCAATATTTGTCCTTTGGAGCGACGAACCTATTGATGTTCAAAATTTTAAGAATTTACCTCAGTGGCCGGATGGTTGCAATCGAGGCTAGTGTCGTCTATGGACTTCGGCCACTTTTTCTGCTTCTTGAAAAGTAGATTCCAAATCCCCTTATGCGTTGTGCCGTAGAATCTGTAGGGTCCGTGGTCCTTCCGGATTGAACTCCCACATCTTGAGCGGCCGCCATTTGCAGGCAAGTGCGCGGAAGATCAGCATCACTTGGATAACATCAGCAAGGGTAATGTCCTTTGCTATCATACTCCTGATGCGTTTTTGCAACAACAACACCTTAGGGACCAACCCCCAATCCGGACCCTTGTCGGTCCAGGATGTGAGCCCCAGCGGTGGTCCGGATCTAAAGGATGGAGCGGCTGCCCATTTGGAGCTGCGGGGTTCTGTGATATAGAACCATTCCTGTTGCCATATCTTGACGGTATCCACAAAACCCCCCTTTGGCCAATTAACTTTGGGGAACTAGCTCACCATGGCACCACCACAGTCCGCGTGTTGCTTGTCAACTACCTTCGGCTGCACACTGAAAATCTTGAGCCATAAGCCGAAGTGTGGTGGGACGCAGAGAAAGGCCTCACACACGTCGATGAACGTTGAGATGTGAAGGAACAAATTTCGGGCCAGATCGTGAAAATCCAGCCCATATTAGAACATGAGACCCCTTATAGAGTGAATCTGAGTCCGCGTAGGAAGTGGGGGATGAACACCACCCTCTCGCCGGGCTCTGGGGTAGGGATGACCTGCCCCAGATTGGGAAGCTTGTGTGTGATCTCCATGGTTAGATACCGCGCTTCTTGTAGCTCCATGATGTTCTCCTCCGTAATGGAGGAGTCCATCCATTTGCCTTGAGAGCCGGCCATGGTCGGGGGAGTTGCAAAGGGAAGAAGAGCTTGGAACTTGGGCGCTGGAGCTCGAGGATGGAGAGGCAGAGAGAGAATGAGGCATGGGGCGGAGGAGTTAGATTCCATCCGCTTATATGGACTACGAATATCAGGCGTCCCACTCCCTCAAGCCTTAAAACTCGCCTGTTCCCAAGGGGTCGCGCGGGCGGCACGGTTAATTTACAAAAGCTCGTATTGATGAGAATCCCACAATAAGAGGACACGATCTCTGCTTTGACAAGATGTGTCAATGGGAGTTGCATACTAAAACGCAAGGCGGGAGGCCCAAAAAACGGTTCAAAATGATGATGGAGCCAAAACATGACGTTTCGCCGAATAAAGATGCCGCTAGATATTTTTTATGCTTTTGTGGTCAGGAGGTTAACCTATTATATACAGAGCCGGATATAGATCTCTTGTCCGGAGGACTACTTTGGAGAATTCAGGGGAGGAACCCGCCTTGCAATGCCAAAGACAATCTGCGCGCCGGATACATCGTCATTGAAGCTTGGTTCAGGGGCTACTGAGGGAGTCCTGGATTATGGTGTCCTTGGGCGTCCGGGCTACGTAACGTGGGCCAGACTAATGGGCCATGAAGATACAAGATGGAAGACTTTCCCCGTGTCCGGATGGGACTCTCCTTGGCATGGAAGGCAAGCTTGGCATGCCGATATGAAAATTCCTTTCTCTGTAAACCGACTCTGTATAACCCTAGCCCCCTCCGGTGTCTAAATAAATGATGGCTTCTCGCCCCTCATTGGTTACCCCAAGTGGAAGGTTTGAGATGTAGCGTAGCGGCAAACTTCCCTTGGCAAAGATACCAAGGATCGAATCCCGTGAGACTCCGAGGGTCGACAAGAAGGTGTCAATGGCGCCAGAAACTTTTGCTTGACAGGACCTGCACACAGATACAAATAACTTTGCTCCCAACAAGTACAGAGAGGTTGTCAATCATTCCGGCCTTGTCGTTTACAAAGGATCAAACACAAGAGATAATAGTGATAGGTATGACTGCAACTAGGAAATAAGAACAGGAAGTAAATAGCGGGTGTGATCAGTGATGGTAATATGGACCGGGGTCCCATGATGTTCACTAGTGATGTCTCTCTCCCAAAAGACGATAAAACAGCTAAGCGAGGTAAACAAATTACAGCTGGGCAATTGACAGGATTATGTGCGCAAACCAATGCTAACTATGTTGTAAAGAAAGGTAGAGGCTCAAAAGCATGGGCGGTACGCCAAGGCAAGTAGACCGAAATCCATCTGCATCTACTACTAATCATCCACCTTGAGATATCTATCCAGAACATCTCGCTGGTATTAAGTTGCGAGTCCCACCCAAAGTGTAAACTCAAAGCAACAGACAATTGCATTAAAAGAACTTTGCGTAAAGTAAACAATCCTTGCACCCGCAAGTACAAGCACCGTTGTTTTCCCCCTTGTGGCAACAGCACATCCCCTAGACTCATGTTTCTGTCACTCAAGCTAGTCATCGAGGGGCATGAACCCACAATCAAGCATAAAGTTCCCTCTTGGAGTTACTACCTACTACTCGGCCAAAGCAATAAATAGCAACGGAGAACATGCAAGAATTACTCAAGAACATAAATATAAAAGAGGTGAATCAAATATATTACTCACACACAATCTGAACATAATCTCATAATCCATCGGATCCCAGCAAACTCAGTAGAGCAACAGCATAAAGATTACATATGTGCCTCGATCATGTAGGGCAGCTCACGAGGTCTAATCCATGAAGAACAAAGAGGGGAGGAGAACATCACATAGCTACTGGTCATGGACCCATGGTCCAAGGGAGACTACTCACAACTCATCCGGGAGGCGTCCATGGTGGTGGAGAAGCTCCCGGTGGTGGTTCTCCCCTCCGGCAGGGTGCCGGGAAGTGTTCTCCTGGTGCTCCCGATCTTGGAAGCGCGGCGGCGGCGGAACAGAGATGAGATCGCGAAAAAGGGTTCCGTCCTCGAGGGTTTCGGGACGCGAGCAATATATATGCAAAAGGGGGTCACCAGAGGCGGAGGTGGGACCCCAGGCGCCCCCCTGGCGCGGCCAGGGGTGGGGCCGCGCCGGGTGCCCGCCTGGGCCACCCCAGGCTCCCCTCTGGCCCTGCCTTGGTTTTTCTGGAAGCTCCCGATACGCTGATTTTTCCTGTATTTTTTCCGAAATTTTTAGGGCACTTTTAATATGGGGGAAACCTGAAATAGAAAAACAGCAGAAAACAGGAACTGGCACTGTGGTGCACTAAGTTAATAGGTTAGTACAAATATGATCAAAAGTGTATGGAAGTGCATAAATATCATAGCAATATCACACAAAAGAGGCATGGAGCAAGCAGAAATTATAGATACGTTTTGGACGTATCAACATCCCCAAGCTTAATTTCTGCTCGTCCTCGAGTTGGTAAATGATAACAAGCATAATTTCTATGGTGACATGCTATCAACCATATAAGAACTTTTAAGTAAAGCAATCAAGGCATGTAATTCAATTCAAGTCATAACAAACAAGAGTCTATATTAGCATTGTAACAAGCAACATAAGAACATAAAGGTGCAAGAGCTCTCGCTGTCCGTGACTCGAATGTCTCCAAATGGTGTTTGCGTGCAAGAATGGGGATAGGGATATATGAGAGAGTAAAACATAGTTTTTGTATTGTTGAGAACTTAATCTACTAAAGTTTCACACTTGGTCTTCTTTGAAATCTTATCTTGACTCATCCCCATACCGTCAGCCAGGTACAAGTCAAAATGATCCACTCCCTTTCGATATTTTGAGCACTCATGCAATGGATGAGCGTAAGCAAGAAAGTCGACACTTAGGATGGTAAAGAGAGAAAAATGATAGAGGGGGAAGACAAAAAAAGGTGTGAAAGGCTCACATCAATGAGGACAATCATCAGCGAGAGAAAGCCAAATGATAGATATGATGTGAGGAGTAGGGATTGCCATGCAACGGATGCACATATGAGCTAAGGTATGCTCTCCAATGGAACTAGTGGGGGTGCATCCAACTTGCTTGCTCAAGAAGACCTAGAGCTCTTTTTAGGAGGCTCATCATTGGAATATACAAGCCAAGTTCTATAGTGTAAAGGTCCCCACATAGCTATATGCATAAATGATAATCTCTATGGAGCACAAGGTATAAGATGGAGTATGAGTGTGGATCTCTCAAAAGGAAATAGTAGTGTGCCCCCTTCTCTCTTTTTATTTCTTTTTCTCTTTTTTTCTTTTTTTTATATTTTTTTTGTGGCCTCAATGGCTCTTTCTATTTATCTCTCATTTGTCCTCTTTGGGATCTTTTGATTTTGTCCTCTTTGGGATCTTTTGATTTGTCCTCTTTGGGATCTTTTCCTCACTTTAGGGGCAACACTCTATGTATTACAAGAAGTATAGAAGATCTTTCACACTTTACAAAAGTACTCAACATAAAGAAAATGAAACTATCATGATGTATGCAGATGTATGCCTCTGCCAGTGTAGCAGGATATGCAATGATACTAGCGCGTCATGTAGCAATGATTAGGGCAAGGCCAAACTAGCATGCGGCTGATCGATCAAGCAAAAAGCATGTATGACATGAAGATCAAGTCATGAGAAGATGGATGTTGCATGGCAATGTATCTCGGAAAGGCTATGGAAATGCCTTAATAGGTAGGTATGGTGGCAGTTTTGAGGAAGGATATAATGAGGCTTATGATGACAGAGCGTATCGTGCCAAGGATTTGGATGCACCGGCGAAGTATGCGCCAACTCTCGAGGTGAGAGGGGGCAATGAACGGTACCGAAGAGGCTAGAAACATATGGTTAGGTGGAAGTGTCAACTTTCGAATACTCACATTAGTCCGAAGAACTCATGCACTTATTATCGGTAACTCTCAATCTAATTAGGAGGTTCACAAAGAGACAAGTACCCCGAGGAGGAGTGTATGGGGGTTTGGTTACCCTTGCGCATCCTCGACCCATGGTACGTGAGTGTATCTAATATTCGATCCCTCCAAAGATTAGTGATCCATTTAGTAGCTAAAGTTCTCAACTATTTTGTAGGTTTTCGAAAATAAACACGGATTGCCCAAAATACGACATCTATCACTAATAGGCTAAAGCTCTTAACACCAAAAGTTCAGACATTACTCATGGCAATACCTCAAAACCATTGCAAGTTACTACTAAAATTAAATAGCAACCTCAATTACCTACTTTAAGTTTAAGACAGACAACTCAGCGCAATAGACAAACTCTCTCAACAAGATAAACATGAAAACTCAAGAGAGTTCAGCAACCAACTAAACAAAAGCTCTTTAAAAAGAAAAGCATGAAAACTAAGAGCTAAACATGACAGTAGCTATTGAAAGACAAAGAACATACACAGCAAAGATAAGCATGAAAATCCTATGTTGTGTTCTAGGTTGAAGTGGAGCGTGTTTCTCTCCCACACAAAGAAAGCTGGGTTCTAACTCGTTATGAACAGCAAGCAAAGCTAAAGAAAACTAAAAAGGAAACTAAAAGCAAGACGCTCCAAGCATAGCACATAACGCATGAAGTGATTAAAATATAGTGGAACGAAAGACGAACTGATAATTGTTGATGGAGAAGGGGATGCACGGGGGCATCCCCAAGCTTAGACGCTTGAGTCTTCTTGAATATTTCTTGAGGGTGCACGGGGGCATCCCCAAGCTTGAGCGTTTGACCCTCCTGAATCTTTTTATCATCTTCCCTCGCACACTTGAAAACTCCCTTCATACATAACTCATCATAATCTGATTAGCGAGGTTAGTACCCATAATAAAATAACTTTTCCCTGCTGGAAATAAGGGTAATCTTGAAGAGCTACTGTTTCTCAAGATTGCCAAAAGGTTTTTGCAAAGAAAAAGCAAGCTCAAGGTTTGCAAAACGAAGAAAAGGCAAAACAAAACAGAATCTGTGAAAAACAGACCAGCAGGTAGTAAATAATTTTTTCGGGGCACTTCTGCAACTTAAATAAAAAAACTCAGAACAGACGCCCGAAAGCCAATTGTATAGAGCACGCTGTCAAAAAAATTAAGATCAAAAAGATGATCTGGTGATTTTATACGAATTTTTCTATCCAAGGACAGAATCTGTTTTCTGGACTGCACGTCACAACTTTTGAACTTCCTTGCAATCAGAGGCTAAACTTGGCACAAAGCTAAAAAGAAAAGATACAATGATGATGCTACTGTAGTAAAAAACATCAAGACACAACAAAAGCAAAATAAAACTTTATTCGTTGTGGGCTGCCTCCCAAAAGCGCTTTCTTTTATGCCTTTAAGCTAGGCATGATGCAAAGAGAGAATATCAAGTTTTATCAAGAGTAAAAGAATAGCTAGCCCGTGTAACGGACTCAAAAGGTAACTTAATCTTCTTTCTAGGGAAGTGTTCCATCCCTTTCTTGAGAGGAAATTGGAATTTTATATTCCCCTCTTTCATGTCAATGATTGCACCAACGGTGCGAAGAAAAGGACGTCCCAAAATAATTGGACATGAAGGTTCACATTCAATATCCATAATAGTAAAATCAACGGGAACATAATTGTCATTGACAATGATAAGAACATCGTCGATCTTCCCCAAAGGTTTCTTTATGGAAGAATCAACAAGACGAACACCAAAAGAACAAGGATCAAAAGATTTCAATTTAAGCATATCATACATTCTTTTGGGCATAACGGAGGTACTAGCTCCAACATCACATAAAGCATAGCAAGAGAAGTTATTCAGCTTAATTTTAATCATAGGATCCCAACCATCTTCTAGCTTTCTATGTATGGAGGCCTCTACCCTAAGCTTCTCCTCCCTAGCTTTGATGAGAGCATTAGTGATATGCTCTGTGAAGGCAAGATTAAGCGTCCTAGTGTGGGGATCTTTAGACATCTTGTGAAGAAAACTAATAACTTCAGAAAGGGTGCAATTATCAAAATCAAGGTCACTACTATCAAGTAAAGTGGTAGTGGTGTCCTTTAGGCTCACTTGTTTGGTAGCTTCAATGGTTATAGGAGTTTCTTCTTTTACGGTTGAGGTCATAGCATCACCATTAATAGGTCCAATGGGACTAGGAGTGCATTGGGTGCTAAGAGTTTCGATATCCTCAACGACTTGGATAGTAGCAACAGTGTGGTGGGTAGGAAGGCTCTTAATTCTATCTTCTTCCTCCTTTATGGGTGCAACCACTTCAGGTTTAGCTGCCATTTGGTTTATCAAAGTGGCTTGTGTGTGGGACATATTGGAAACTTGGGTCTCAGTGATGGTGAGCCTAGTCTGGAGGTTAGAAATCTCAATATTTAGGCTCTCCAGTTGTCTACCAATGTCTTGCAAGATAGCAGTATGCTCATCTAATTTCCTCGAGAAGGTCTTGTTTTGTTCATATTGGGTGTGCACGTAGTTCTTAGTGGCCTTCTCTATTTATAGAAGTTTCTCATAACTAGGTATGTCTCTATCTCTTTGGGTGGAGTTCTTGGTGTTAGGATAAGCATTGTTGTTCCCATAGGAATTAGAGGGTAACGGTCTAGGGTTGCTACCAAAATTACTCCTATAAGCATTGTTATTGAAATTGTTTCTAGAGATAAAGTTCACATCTACTTGATCTTGAGCAATCAAAGAATTTAAAGGAACATCATGAGGATCAATAGGAGATTGCTTGGAAAGTAGAGACATGATCAAGGCAACTTTTTCATTTAGGGAGGAAATCTCCTCGACAGAGTTTACCTTCCTACCCGTTGGAGCGCGTTCGGTGTGCCATTGGGAATAGTTGGTCATCATCTCATCAAGAAGTTTCGTGGCAGCACCAAGTGTAGTTGACTTAAAGGTTCCTCCCGCGGCCGAATCCAACAAGTTCCGCGAGGTAAAGTTCAAGCCTGCATAAAAAGTTTGGATAACCATCCAAGTAGGGCAGTTCTTGACAAGAGATTTCATGCGTTCCCAAGCTTGTGCAACGTGTTCATTATCCAATTGTTTAAAATTCATTATGTTACTCCTTAATTGGATAATTTTAGCAGGGGGGTAGTACTTCCCAATAAAGGCATCCTTGCACTTGTCCCAAGAATCTATACCATTCCTAGGCAAGGATTGAAACCGAATTTTAGCTCCTCCTCTCAAGGAGAAAGGAAAAAGCTTAAGCTTAACAATATCACCATCTATTTCTCGGTACTTCTGCATATCACAGAGCTCAATAAAATTATTTAAGTGCAAAGCATCATCATCTCCAGCACCGGAGAATTGATCTTTCATAACTAGGTTCAGTAAAGCAGGTTTAATTTCATAAGAAGGTGCTGAAGTGGCAGGTGTAGTAATAGGCGTGCAGATAAAGTCATTGTTGTTATGACTAGTGAAGTCACACAACTTGGTGTTCTCGGTGGAACCCATAGCAGCAGCAAGCAAGATAACTATTTTTGTGATTTTTGGTAAAGGAAACTAAAGCAAAAACTGAAAGGTAAACTAACAAGACTAAAAAGCAAAGATAAAAGATAGCGTGCAACTCCCCTATCTTGAAGAGTGGAGTCCCTGGCAACGGCGCCAGAAACTTGCTTGATGGCTTCTCGCCCCTCGTTGGTTACCCCAACTGGAAGGTTTGAGATGTAGCGTAGCGGCAAATTTCCCTTGGCAAAGATACCAAGGATCAAATCCCGTGAGACTCCGAGGGTCGACAAGCAGGTGTCAATCGCGCCAGAAACTTTTGCTTGACAGGACCTGCACACAGATACAAATAACTTTGCTCCCAACGAGTACAGAGAGGTTGTCAATCCCTCCGGCCTTGTCGTTTACAAAGGATCAAACACAAGAGATAATAGTGATAGGTATGACTACAACTAGGAAATAAGAACATGAAGTAAATAGCGGGTGTGATCAGTGATGGTAATATGGACCGGGGTCCCATGATGTTCACTAGTGATGTCTCTCTCCCAAAAGACGATAAAACAGCTAAGCGAGGTACACAAATTACAGCTGGGCAATTGACAGGATTATGTGTGCAAACCAATGCTAACTATGCTGTAAAGAAAGGTAGAGGCTCAAAAGCATGGGCGGTACGCCAAGGCAAGTAGACCAAAATCCATCTGCATCTACTACTAATCATCCACCTTGAGATATCTATCCAGAACATCTCGCTGGTATTAAGTTGCGAGTCCCACCCAAAGTGTAAACTCAAAGCAACAGACAACTGCATTAAAAGAACTTTGCGTAAAGTAAACAATCCTTGCACCCGCAAGTACAAGCACCATTGTTTTCCCCCTTGTGGCAACAGCACATCCCCTAGACTCATGTTTCTGTCACTCAAGCTAGTCATCGAGGGGCATGAACCCACAATCAAGCATAACGTTTCCTCTTGGAGTTACTACCTACTACTCGGCCAAAGCAATAAATAGCAACGGAGAACATGCAAGAATTACTCAAGAACATAAATATAAAAGAGGTGAATCAAATATATTACTCACACACAATCTCAACATAATCTCATAATCCATCGGATCATAGCAAACTCAGTAGAGCAACAGCATAAAGATTACATATGTGCCTCGATCATGTAGGGCAGCTCAAGAGGTCTAATCCATGAAGAACAAAGATGGGAGGAGAACATCACATAGCTACTGGTCATGGACCCATGGTCCAAGGGAGACTACTCACAACTCATCCGGGAGGCGTCCATGGTGGTGGACAAGCTCCCGGTGGTGGTTCTCCCCTCCGGCAGGGTGTCGGGAAGAGTTCTCCGGGTGCTCCCGATCTTGGAAGCGCGGCGGCGGCGGAACAGAGATGAGATCGCGAAAAAGGGTTCCGTCCTCGAGGGTTTCGGGACGCGAGCAATATATATGCAAAAGGGGGTCACCAGAGGCGGAGGTGGGGCCCCAGGCGCACCCCTGGCGCGGCCAGGGGTGGGGCCGCGCCGGGTGGCCGTCTGGGCCACCCCAGGCTCCCCGCTGGCCCTGCCTTGGTTTTTCTGGAAGCTCCCGATACGCTGATTTTTCCTGTATTTTTCCCGGAATTTTTAGGGCACATTTAATATGGGGGAAACCTGAAATAGAAAAACAGCAGAAAACAGGACTTGGCACTGTGGTGCACTGAGTTAATAGGTTAGTCCAAATATGATCAAAAGTGTATGGAAGTGCATAAATATCATAGCAATATCACACAAAAGAGGCATGGAGCAAGCAGAAATTATAGATACGTTTTGGACGTATCAATAAACCAGAGGGTTTAGTCCATAGATTCATTCATAATCATACAGACTAGACATCTAGGGTTTAGTCATCTCGATCTCGAGGTAGATCAACTCTTGTAACCCCTGTACTCATCAACGTCAATCTAGCAGGAAGTAGGGTATTACCTCCATCAAGAGGGCCCGAACCTGGGTAAACAAAGTGTCCCCTGCCTCTTGTTACCTTCGATGCTTAGACGCACAGTTCGGGACCCCCTACCCGAGATCTGCCGGTTTTGACATCGACAGCGGCACCCCCCCCTTCCTTCTCCTCCTCTCTCTTCTTCCCCCTTTCCCCCTCCAATAGAAGGAAGGGGGGACCGAATCCTACTAGGAGTCCAAGTGGGACTCCTCCCCACTTGGGGCGCGCCTAGGGCTGGCTCCCTCCTCATCCCTCATTTATATGCATGCGCAGGGGGCGCCTAGAACACACGTCAATTGTTCCAAGCCGTGTGCGGCACCCCCCTCCACAGTTTGCTCCTCAGGTCATATTCACGTAGTGCTTAGGCCAAGCCCTGTGCGAATCACTTCACCATCACCGTCACCACGCCGTCGTGCTGACGGAACTCTCCCTCGACACTTTGCTGGATAAAGAGTTTGAGGGACGTCATCGAGCTGAACGTGTGCATAACTCAAAGGTGTTGTACGTTCGGTGCTTGATCGGTCGGAACGAGAAGAAGTTTGACTACATCAACCACATTAACAAAGGCTTCTGCTTTCGGTCTACGAGGGTACATGGACACACTCTCCCCCTCTCGTTGCTATGCATCTCCAAGATAGATCTTGCGTGAGTGTAGATTTTTTAAAAATTGCATGCTACGTTCCACGTCAAGTCATACGTGCTTTTGGAAAGAACTTGTATGACACTTTTATCCTACCCTCCTGTGGCAGCCGGGTACATATGGGAACTAAGGGATATTAAGGCCAGAGTACCAGAAAAAAGCATTAGCACATAGTGAATACATGAACTTCTCAAACTACAGTCATCACCGGAAAGTATCTCGCATATTATCACTACAGGGTTTACGGATCATAACACGTAGTAGGTTACTATGGCTTGCAAGATCGGATCTAGAACATACATATAATGGTGATACCATAAATGGTTCAGATCTGAAATCATGGCATCCGGGCCCAAAGTGACAAGCATTAAGCATGGCAACGTCATGGCAACATCAATCTCAGAACATAGTGGATACTAGGGATCTCATCCAACTCCTCACCGACCAGCGAGCCTACGAAGGAATTACTCAATCCCGATGGGGAGCATCATGGAATTGGTGATGGAGAAGGGTTAGTGATGACGAAGAAGGAAGATCCCCCTCTCCGGAGCCCCAAACAGACTCTAGATCTGGCCTCCCGATGAAGAACATGAGGTGGCGGCGGCTCTGTCTCGTAGATCATGATAATTATTTTTTGCCTGATTTTTTCTCCACAAATGTGAATTTATAGTATCAGGGTTGACGTATGCAGGGCCACCAGGTGGGTACAACCCACCTGGGCGCTCCAGGAGGGGGGCGCCCTGGCTGGTAGTGCCCACCCAGGTGCCCCCTCCGATAGTTCTTGACTCCAGTAATTTTATTTTATTATATAAAAAATCCTAGAGAAGTTTCGTTCCAATCCGATAACTTTTATTTCTGCACAAAAACAACACCATGGTAGTTCTGCTGAAAACAACGTCAGTACAAGTTATTTTCATTCAAATCATGCAAATTAGAGTCCAAAACAAGAGAAAAGTCCTTAGGAAAAGTAGATACAATGGAGACGTATCACTTGCCGGTGACGAGATTGAACTAGGTATGGAGATACCTATGATCGAATCTCGGGAAAGTAACATAACGAGAATGAACTAGGTATGGAGATACCAACGATCGGATCTCAGGAAAGTAGCATACCGACAGACAAAGGGGACTAGATATGTTGTCATAAAGGTTCGATCGATAAAGATCTTTGTAGTATATGTAGGAACCAATATGGGCATCCAGGTCCCACTATTGGTTATTGACCGGAGAGTCGTCTTGTTCTTCTCTACATCATTCTCGTACCCGTAGGGTCCGCACGCTAAACGTTCATTGGCGATATAATATTATATGAGTAATGTGAATTGGTGACCGAATGTTGTTCGGAGTCCCGGATGAGATCACGGACATGACGAGGAGCTCCGAAATGGTCTAGAGGTAAAGATTGATATATAGGATGATAGTATTTGGTCTCCGGAAAGGTTTCGGAATGCATGGGGTATTTATCGGATCACTGGAAGGGGTTTCGGGAAGGCCAAGGAGTTATTGGGCCTAAACAGGCCAAGGGGAGGGAGCACACCAACCCACAAGGGGCTGGCGCGCCCCCATCCAGGTCGCCGGTCTTTTGGATGGAAAGAGGAGGGGCTCGCCCCCTCCTGCCTTTCTCCTCTCAAGAGAGAAGGAAAGGGGAGGTGCCATGAGGCAGCCACCACGCTTTCCTTTCCCCCGTGCGCTAAGAAGGAAGGGAAGGGGCGCCTAGGGAAGGCGCCCTAGGGCTGGCCGTGGGCCCCCTTGCGGCGCCCTATATATATGTGAGGAGGGGAGGGGGCAACACACACCACAATCCACAAGCCGTGTGTGGTGCTCCTCTTCCTCTAGTTCTAGTTCGTCCTCCATCCACGTCCATTGTTCTTGGTGAAGCCCTGCGGATAGATTCACCACCACCATCACCATGTCAACGTTCTGCCAGAACTCATCTGCTACTTCGCCTCCCTTGCTGGATCAAAAAGGCGAGGACGTCATCGAGCGGAACGTGTGCTGAACGCGGCGATGCCATACGTTCGATACTAGATCGAGACGGATCGTGAAGGTGTACGACTACATCAACTATGTTGATAAACACTTCCGCTTAGAGATCTTCAAGGGTATGAATATGCTCTCCCCCTCTCGTAGCTATGCATCTCCATGGATAGATCTTGCGTGTGCATAGATTTTTTTATTTCCCATTCAACGTTCCCCAACAGCTGGATCCTGTAAAACTCTAATAAAACGCTCAGGAAGTGGTGGATAGGGAAACCCAAACCTCGTAAAAGAAAGGATACAAAGCATACCATATCTTCCTTGTGTGGAGCGGGGAAATTTTCTACGAACACTTCACCGTTTGAGGAAGTTAATCTAGGACGGGTAGGCGCCAGATCTGAAGTAGGAAGATACCCTTGCATCTCGAGATTGCTAAGTTGGAGATTGGAGACGGAGCAGCTTGTCCAGTCCCCATGAAGGGGCCGTGAGAGCGTGAGGAGGAGCCTGGGGCGCTTGCTATTTTTTCAAGGATCTTTGATTCTTTAGCCTATCGATGATTTAGGAATGGGATGCATCGCCCGTCACGCTCATGGCCTATTTAATAGGCGATTTCTCTCTGACCTGTGAGGGGCATTTCTGTAAAATACTAGTGGACCGCCCACCTCCCTTTGGAGCACGAGGATCGAGGGGTGCACTAGTACAACGAGGTGCTATACAAATGGTTTTTAACCCCATTTTGTGATGACATTTGGAACCATTGCCTGGTGAGTGACTGCGATAGGTTGGTCCTTCCCACATGACCCGAAAACCATTAGGGATATGCCCTCTTGGCATACACGCTCGGCAAAAAGAGGTCGTGAGTGACCGGTGAGCGATCAAAAACGGTTATACGTACATCAATGCTAAAAATAATCAATTATACAGGCGAAATCGTTTCCGGTCGTAAATTCATCCCACACAGTCAGTCCCCGCTAAACATTTCCTTTCGTATATACATCCCACATACTCGCTCCAAGGAAAACGTTTCAGTTCACAGGTACATTACACACAATTTTCCTCGTTAAATCGTTTGTGATAGTGTTTCCACTGCACACAATATTAACAATTTTATCGTTTGTGTTATTGAATGCATCACACACGGTGCGTAGAAGAAACTGTGTGGCAAAGACTGTCCATCACACACAGTTTTTATGTGGTAAAGGTTTGCGCCAGGCGGCCTAATGCAAACAGTTTTCAAGAGGATATCGTGTTTGATTGTTCATTAATCCAACACGGTTTATTCCTAGAAACTGTGTGCGTTGCCTGATGTCATCGCCCATGGTGTTTTCTCAATAACCATTTGCAATAGAAAAACCCAATTAGCAGGCTAATTGTCCTGTTATTAATAATCCATTTATTTATCTAATTGACATTTCATATTAAGCACACAATATATTTCATTTTCATATTAAGGAAAAAGGATTTCATAATTGAAATACATTAGAGTACAACATCATATAGATTCAGCACTCAGCTACCCCATTACACAACTACACCAGCACCAAGTTTCACATGCAACATCTATAAGCTTTCGAAATTAGCATCATAAACGGTACATAGACAGATGTATCTCATCTGGAAAACTGCTGAAGCGGAAGGCGAATATTTAGCCTTCACTAATGTTGAAGGTCTTTGCAACTTTAGGCCAGTGCTTGTGGAGGATTGACTGTCCATCCTTCGTCCTCTTCAGGAACACTTCAATATTGAACCGTTGCTGTTGTATGAATACCTTCCTCGCCTCTTCACCATATAGGTGGTTTGAGAGGTAATCATCAGTGAACTGCTTTGGGAAGGCCTGAAAATAAGGATGTGCATAAATATCTTCTCTATATTGGAAATGGGGCAAAGGAATAAAAAGGCAAGGTATAATAGTTAGTACCATCATGTAGTGAACTGATGTTTTCTTCATTGTGCAGACAAAGATTTTGTTGTTTTTTTCGCTAATTTGTTTATCCTAACAATCTTTCTGATTTTCTTGACTTGACTGATATTCATGGACAACTCATTTCCCCATATGCAAAAAGGGTCGAACAGTGGGTTAAAACCTCTGACAACATGACCTACATGTGCAAGACCAAATTGTTAAAAACCTAAATATTAGAATGGTTCCTGCAATTGCACAATTATGTGCTACTCCCTCCATCCGGAAATACTTGTCATCAAAATGCATAAAAGGTGATGTATCTAGATGTATTTTAGTTCTAGATACATCCCTTTTTGTCCATTTTGATGACAAGTATTTTCGGACAGAGGGAGTATTAGACAAAGTACCATGCATGTGAGTGCTTCCCATTGTTTCCCTGCAACACATATAATGTAGTTAGCGATCATGTTAAGTGAGAGTTTGCATGCTATTAGTAAAATATATTCATGAAAAATAAGCACATTGCAGATTCATCAGATTTATTCAAGCCACATGGAAAACCCATTTATCCAAACCAAGCATGATTAAGAACTTAGAAATATAGAAATTGTATATGTTTCTCATGTATTAAGTGCAATCAAATTCAATGTATTCCTCACATGCACAACAATACAAAATTCTAGCCGCGACAATTGGACATCACATTGCAGAACTGAGCCAAGCAGTTAACTAAACACCACAACAAATGAACGAAACATTAACTAAGCACCACATTGCACAATATAACATACTCCTAATAGAAGACCAGACAGTTAACCAAACCAAGCATGCTTAACAACTTGGAAATATAGCAATTGTATTTATTTCTCATGTATTTAGTACAACCAAATTTGATTTATTTCTCACATGGTATACAATAACAGAATGCACCCAGAATAATTGAACATCGCGAACCAACCTGTGGTTGGATGGTTAGAGGGACAGTGGTATCCCCACCCTACCATAGTTCAAATCCCGGTGCTCGTATTATTCTTGGATTTATTTCAGGGTTTCCGGTGATGCGCTTTTAGGGGAGGAGATGTTCCCGTCGGTGATGAGGCGCCTATGGTGACTTCGTAAATCTCAAGATAATATGCCGGCACAGTGTCTCGAAGGTACTCATAGGGGTAGGGCGTGCGTGTGTGCATTCATAGGGGTCAGTGTATGTGCGTATGTATGAGCGCTTGCGTATGTACTGATGTTAAAAATAATAATTGAACATCGCATTGCATAATTGAACCAAACAGTTACCTAAACACCACAACAAATGAACCAAATGTTAACTGAGCACCGCATTGCACAATGTATAACATACTAGAATATCAGACACTTAACCAAACCAAGCATGCTTGACAACTTGGAAATATAGCAATTGTATTTGTTTCTCATGTATTTTGTAAAGAACAATTCGATTTATTTCTCACATGGAAGACAATAAAAAATTGCACCCTGAAGAATTGAACATCACATTTGCGGAATTGAACCAAACAGTTAACTGAACACGACAACTAATTAACCAAAACAGTTAATAAGTGAGCACCACAATGCACGACATATAGAACATATACACTAAAGCAACAGATTACATGATAAAAGTAGATAGCACAATTCACTAGAATTTGTTAAGGTAAGGCAGTAGCTAGCAAACTGAACATGGGTCCTTATAGTGAACTAATTAGATAGGCTACTCCTCATTGTAGGAGATATCGATGATGATTGGCCCCTTGGACATGGAAGAGGGCGAGGCCTCCGCATCGTGGGTGCACTCATCGTAGTGGTGAGTTGCCTGATCCACTCCGGGCACCAACCTTCTGGCTCTCAAGTTGAGGTAAGCACGTGCTCACTGAGAAAACAGCTCGTAGTCTTCGTTGAAGGGACCGAGGGTGGCATCGAGAAAATGCCACGAAGTGTCGTTTAAGGATGTGTTTGGTTGTAGGGATATCCTCCTAGGGACAGGGATAACCCCTTTTTGTTGTGGTTACCATCCGTTTGGATCTGGGGCGAGGAGGGACAGAGGCAGCCAGATGCCAGGAATATTCGGTAAAAAAGGGGCTGTGGTCAGCCGCCAAAAAGTGGCGGGTGGTGGCAACCACCCCGCGTGCGCATCGCGGCACTCGCATGCAAACCGTTTTTTCAACTGACTCGCGCTCACCTCCCATAACTTCCCTCCATTACTCTCTCCTCTCTCTTCCGTGAACGCCGGCGGCTCGGCTGGATCTCGAGGATGGCGGCAGCGCGGCTCGATCTCGACGAGGGCGTCGGCTGGGTGCTTGAGGAGTCGCACGCAGCCGGCGATTGAGGGTGGTGTGGCGGCTACGTGCATGGAGCTGGATCTTCCTGCTGCTGTATTTCTGCTGTTATATGCACAACGTGCGTGCTGTATGTTTTGCTGCTTCGTGGTGTTGAGGCGTGCTTGATGTGTGGTGTGCGTGCGTGCATGATGTGGATGGTGCTTGTGTGTGTTCACTCATGTATTGCTGATCTATGCCGATGGATAATCCTTTTCATGGAAAAAAGTGCAAATTATGAAGTAATCTCATCAACTCAGTCAAAAATGTCAACACACCCAAGTCATGTTTCATCCTTCCAACCAAACAAAACAAGGGCTAACCCCACTCACCCAACCAAACTGAAAAAAGGGTTATCCCTAGCCAGGTGGTTTGGGATACCCACAACCACCCTATGCTATCCCTTAAACCAAACACATCCTAAAGCAGCCAACCGTGTCGCGTTGTCGATGCGTGAGGCATCGACGGTGGCCTTGATGGTGAGGTGATCCTCCAAGATCTGGGGGTCGGCACGAATGGCAGCCATCGCGAACTCATCCGCGCATACGGCCGCGATTTGCTTCTCCGCTGCCAAATGCTCCTTGAGCTCCTGGCTGTACTGCATGCACCATGGCTTAGGACGACACTTATTTGGTGGAGGGGTCGGTGATTTGGACGGAAGGTGTCGCACCAGTGGTCAGGGCATGTGGGATGTGGAAGGAGGAGGAGGATGGGGGTCGGCTGTTGATTACCTGCGTGGATAGGCGAAGCCGAGCAACGTGAAGGAGGGTCGTCGGCGAGGAGTCGGTGCTACAAGCAAGGAGTGAAGGTTTCAACTTGGAAAGGAAAGTGGAAACAGAGGAAATGTGGCTTTTGGTAAGGGGGAAGGGGCGGGGAGGTAGACATTTCCGTGAAAGCCACATTTTTTGAATCGGTTCAGCGAAAAAACTGGCGCACAAAGTATCATCAGACATGGTCCCTTATTCAGCACTGTGTACGATATGTGAACATTACAAATGATTCATCTATCTTAACCCATGTTTGATGAGTTTGAACATGCAAAATTTTGGTTCGAATTTCCCTGGTTACAGTGGTCATCCACATCATTGCATAATTTGCGTACACAAAGGAGACTACAACACACCCACACTTCTTAATCGAGCAATTTCAGCAATTAAACAGAGCTAGTTGACCTAAACATTACTCTAGTAAATTAAAGACATGCGCTCTTAATTAAACAAAACAAAGAGCACTACTACGGCTGGTGCTCGTCAATCTCCGGCGCCTCCTCCATGTCCAGCACGCGCCCGACGACCTCTTGGGGAATGGGCTCCATGGCATCCATCACACCATACTTGGAAAGCATCTCGCCATCCGCATCCGCCATATCTTTGGAATAGGCTGCCACAAGATTGGCATGCCGGCCGTGATCTTGGCTTGGGCGGGCTCCGTCGTGGCAAGGTTTGCCGCATAGGAACGGACGACTGCTCGAACGCTCTCGGCGATTGCCAAGTCTTCGGCCATGGTTTGTCGACCATTGTCGGAGAAGCTTCATTCAATTTGTGTGGTGACCGCCATGAGCTAGGCGTGGGTGGCCTCGACATGGTCGTGGGCGGCCTCCAACAGGGCTACGGCCACCACTGCAGAACGAACAGTTGATGTGTTGCTCTTGCAAGTTGCTATCCCCGAGGGAGATGTTGCTATCGCCACCTGAGAAGCAACAGCGGGCATTTGGGCTGCCTTGACCGCCCGAACACAGATTGTGGTCGCGCTCACGGAGCTTGTTGGCACGGGCCTGGTAGCTGTGGCCACGCTCTCGTCGGAGTGGGCTGTCAAAGTTGCCCTCACGAAGCGGGTTCACGTCCCCATCTTTCACCGGTGACGATTGAACAGTGACATGATATTGGGGGAGCGAGCTAGTGTGCTTGACACGCCGGCTGTGTACTATAGCTGATGCACCTTCTCGTGTAAGCCTTATGCATACTATACTCCGACGATGCTCCAAGATATTTTGTGCTGCCTCTCACACGGTTGGTGATAATAAACTGTGTCTGGTCTACTTGATTTTTCATCTTGCACTACAAAAAAAAGACACATCCTTGACATTTTGGGCCGAACGGAACTTTTTTCTGTCATACTTATGACACTTCTATGACAATAATTGTGACAAAACACGATATCATCATAGATGTGGTGGGGTCCTACTTCTATGACAAAAATTCATGACAGAAAATGGGCTTTTTGTCCTGGGCGGGCCGGAGACGCAGCTGCATGACATTCTTTAGGCCGTCCATGATGGAAAAAATCATGGTAGAAGCGAGGGCGAGGAAAATATCGGGGTGTTCCCGGTTACGGTGGGTGGTCGGGGCCGAGCGATGCGCGTTTCTCTCATACACGCACGCGCGTGGGTGTGAGGCGTTGGGCTCTAACTGAACCCGAGCGAGGCGTTGGGCTTTAACTAAACCCGAGTGATTGCACTGTAGGCTACACGTTACTGAACCCGAGCGATCGATCGATGGCTGTTAACAGAACCCGATCAAGCGATTCCTTCGCTACTGCTGCTAACTGAGGCCGGTCGATGCTGCCTCTGCATGAACAGTGAGCGTTGCTGGGGGGGTTGGATGAACAGTTCCTTGTGGGGGTGGCTGAACAGGACCCCGTGGTGTTGCCTCTGCATGAATAGGACCCCGTTCGATCGAGCTGTTTGGGGGCTGCATGGACAGGACCCCGTGGAGGGCTGCATGAACAGTAGACGGTGGAAGGCTAGATGAACAGTAGCCTGTGGAGGGGTGGTTGAACAGGAGCCCATGGGGAGGGCTGGTTGAACAGTAGCCAGTGGAGTAGCGCGCGGTGGAGGCTGAACAGTCACAAGTGGAGGATGGAGGAGGTCGAAGTTGGATGAACAGTAGCCCGTGGAGGCTGGAGGGGGTCAACGGTGGTGATGAACAGTATCCCGTGGAGTCCCGTTATGCAGTACGCCACACCCCTCCCGATGAACAGGACCCCGTTTCGACCGTAGCGCTCCAACACAAGTCTGTTTCCTCCGTTTTGTGGTACGCCACACCCCTCCCGATCAACTGGACCCCTGTTCGACCGTAGGAGGTCCGTTTCCTCCGTTTTGCGGTACGTCAGACCTCTCCCGATGAATAGGACCCCGCTTCGACCGTGGCCGGTCGAACACAAGGTCGTTTCCTCCGTTCTGCGGTACGCCAGGCCTCATTTCCACCGGCTGTTCCGTCCAAGCCCTCCCGATGAACACGACGATGCATTCCATCCCGACCCAGTCGGTTGGCTCCCCATGAACACGACAACGACGTTGTTTCTCCATCCCGACCCAGCCGTGTACACGAGCCCTGGCCGTACGTACGCACGAGTAGGCATTCGAGACCCCGCCCGTATGTATGTACGTGCCCGTATTTACTTTCTTGCACCCTGGCCGCTGTACATACGTGTACATGCTACGTGCGCGCCTCTGCTACGACACGTGCACACCTCTACATCGACCAGTATGTACGTACACGTTCGCGACCAGAATGACAACGCTACGTACGCTTCGACCAGGTGGGTCCCGACTGTTAGGCACTTCCTTGCGTGCGAAGATGTAGCTGGTGGGTCCCAGCAGTCAGGGGGGCGAATTGTTTTTTTGCCCGGACGCACTTGCGTGCGAAGATGTTGCTGGTGGGTCCAAGCAGTCAGGGGGCAACGTTTTTTTTTCGCGTAATACGGTGGCCCGTCCGATGGGTCCCCGCTATCAGGTGGAGGAATAATTATTTTGCGCGTAATAAGGAGGGCACTTCCTTGCTGCGGCCGTGGACCCAGCTGTCAGCCTCTCCACGTACAGTCCACGTCCGATGGAAGCCGTTCCTTGACCACGTTGACCACACCGCGCCGAGAGCACCAGGGCGGTGGACGACGGCGAGGCCTAGGAAGGGGAGGATGCGGAGCCGGGGAAGACGCGACAGTGGATGCCCATGCGTAGAGGAGTACGAGGGTTCACTAGTTTGCTGCGGTGTGAGGCCGCCGTCGCCGCAGAATAACAGGGGGTGTGGGTGAGTAGAGGGATGGCCTGGCCAACGGTCGGACTAGTAGGGGGCGGTGAGGCCTTCGCGGCAGCACAGCCGGCCACGGGAGGCAGGAGCATGCGGCACGACCGGTGCAGCTTTGGGCGGCTGGAGCAACAAGATCAGAGGTTGAAGAAGCACTAAGGCCGTTGGATGGACATCGTACGGTCACTAGAGCTAGAATCGTTCATATTGACTAATTTGACAAAGCACTCCGTCCGCGTTAACTTAGTAGGCCCACATGTCAGCCTCCCACCAAGGTGGGTCCCAACCAGCAGGGGGAGCATTCATTTTTTTGTGCGTAATAAGGAGGCGCTTCCAGTGGGTCCGAGCTGACAGTGGGGGGAACGCTTTTTTCGCGTAATACGGTTGCCCGTCCGCTGGGTCCCAGCAGTCTAGGGGGAAACCTTTTTTTCGTGAAATACGATGGCCCGTCCGGTGAGTCCTTGCTGTCAGGTGGAGGAATAATTATTTTCCGCGTAATAAGGTGGCACTTCCATGCTGCCATCGTGGACCCAGATGTCAGCCTCTCCACTTACAGTCCACGTCCGATGGAAGCCGTTCCTTGACCATGTTAACCACGCCGCGCTGAGAGCACCAGGGCGGTGGACGACGACGAGGCCTAGGAAGGGGACGACGCGGAGCCGGGGAAGATGCGGCAGTAGATGGCCATGCGTAGAGGAGTATGAGGGTTCACTGGTTCGGCTGCGGTGTGAGGCTGCCGTCGCCGCAGAATAACAGGGGGTGTGGGTGAGTGGAGGGATGGCCTAGCCAGCGGTGGGAGTAGTAGGGGGCGGTGAGGCCTCCGCGGCAGCACAGCCAGCCACGGGAGGCAGGAGCATGAGGCACGACTGGCGCTGGTTTGCTAGCTGGTTTGGGCGGCTGGAGAAAGAAGATCAGAGGTTGAAGAAGCGCTACGGCCGTTGGATGGACATCGTACGGTCACTGTTGTTAGAATCGTGCATATTGACTAAGTTGACAAAGCCCTCTGTCCCCGTCAACTTAGTAGGCCCACAAGTCAGCCTGCCACTATACTGGGTCCCAGCTAACAGGGGGAGTATTCATTTTTTTGTGCATAATAAGGAGGCACTTCCTTGCGTGCAAAGATATAGCTGGTGGGTCCGAGCTGTCAGCGGCGGTAATGTTTTTTTCGCAAAATACAGAGGCCCTTTCGGTGGGTCCCAGATGTCAGGTGGAGGAATCATTATTTTGCGCGTAATAAGGAGGCATTTCCTTGCGTGCGGCCGTGGACCTACCTGTTAGCCTCTCCACATATAGTCTACTTCAGATGCATGTCGGTCGTTGACCACGTTGACCAGGCTGCGCCGAGAGCACCAGGGCGGTGGACGACGACGAGACCTAGGAAGGGAACGACACGGAGCCAAGGAAGACTCGGCAGTTGTTTCGCACGCGGAGGAGTACGACGGTTTACTGGTTCGTCTGCCGTCCCCGGAGAAAATAGCAGGTGTGGTGAGCAGAGGGATGGCTAGGCCAGCGATGGGAGTAAGGTGGGGCGGTGAGGCCTACGCGGCAGCACAGCCAGCCGCGGGGAGGAGAGAGCAGGCAGTCCCGTCGGTGCTTGTTTGAGCGGCTGGAGCAGGAAGAGGAGAGATTCAAGAAGCACGACGGCCATTGGATGGACATCCAACAGTCACTGCTTGTGCGACAACCTTTTTTTAGGAAAGCCTCAAATATGTGGAAAACATCATACAACCCATCTGCCATTATTAATAATAATTTACAGCCCAATTGTTAATTCTTAAGGTTTTTTTGGAGCCCATATTCTTTTTGTTAGCATTATAGCCCATATTGCGGCCACGGTTAAAAACTTATACGAAATTTTGCACATTTCGGTGCGGTCCGAACGGTTTTTAATCCTGAAATTTTGAGTCACATTGAAACTAATTTTAAAAATAAATGTATATCAATATAAAATCCAACAAATTGTCCACGCATAAAAAGCAATGAAATTTAAAATCTCGAAATGAAAAAAAGAAATTTGAAACTAATTGCCGGTTTGATGTGTTTTAAAAATGTACAACCCATTTCTCATTACTGATAGGCCATTTTCTCGGCCAGCCGAATGAAGCTCTCCTCGTCTTGAAAAATTTGCAGCCCAACAGGCCTGACAAAGCAACTTACTTGGCAAATCACAAAAAAAACTGGGTTGTGGCCGTGGACCCAGCCGCGGCCGTGGACCCAGCTGTCAGCCTCTCCACATAAAGTACACTTCCGATGGAAGTCGGTCATTGACCACATTGACCATGCCGTGCCCAGAGCACCAAGGCGGTAGACGACGGCGAGGCCTAGGAAGGGGACGACGCGGAGCCGGGGAAGACACGGCAGTGGATGCCCACGCGGAGAGGAGTACGAGGGTTAACTGGTTTGGCTGTGGTGTGAGGCTGTCGTCGCCGCAGAATAACAGGGGGTGTGGGTGAGTGGAGGGATGGCCTGGCCAGCGGTGGGAGTAGTATGGGGGCGGTGAGGCCTCCGCGGCAGCACAGGCGGCCACGGGAGGCAGGAGCAGGCGGCATGACCGGCGCTGCTTTGGGCGGCTGGAGCAATAAGACCAGAGGTTGAAGAAGCACTATGGCAGTTGGCTGGACATCGTACAGTCACTGGAGCTAGAATCGTTCATAATGACTAACTTGACAAAGCCCTCTATCCCCATCAACTTAGTAGGCCCACAAGTCAACCACCCACTATTGTGGGTCCCAGCTAGCAGGGGGCATTCATTTTTTTGTGCGTCATAAGGAGGCACTTCCTTGCGTGCAAAGATATAGCTGGCGGGTCCGACCTGTCAGCGGGGGGGGGGGGGGGT